>CM072218.1:107848912-107866412 GCA_036851935.1 Coregonus suidteri | reverse complement strand
GGGGACACCAAGTGGTGCACATTTCAGTTTTTGCTCTAGCACTACACAGCTGATTTTAATAATCAAAGCTTGATGATGAGTTGTTTATTTGATTAAGCTTTGTAGAGCTATGGCAAAAAACCTAACTGTGTACCCCTCGGGGTCCCGAAGACCGAGTTTGGGAAACGCTGGTTTAGAGTTAGACTTTGGGTTTGTGGCTCTGGATAGGACTCATTAGGACTAAAATAAGACTAAAACTACATCTAATACTATAAGTAACTAATACTGCAGCTAATACTACAGCTAATACTATAAGTAACTAATACTACTGCTTATACTATAAGTAACTAATACTACAGCTTATACTATAAGTAACTAATACTACAGCTTATACTATAAGTAACTAATACTACAGCTTATACTATAAGTAACTAATACTACAGCTTATACTATAAGTAACTAATACTACAGCTAATACTATAACTTACAAATACTACAGCTAATACTATAAGTAACTAATACTACAGCTAATAATATAAGTAACTAATACTACAGCGAATACTATAAATAACTAATACTACAGCTAATACTATAAGTAACTAATACTACAGCTAATACTATAAGTAACTAATACTACAGCGAATACTATAAGTAACTAATACTACAGCTAATACTATAAGTAAATAATACTACAGCTAATACTATAAGTAACTAATACTACAGCTAATACTATAAGTAACTAATACTACAGCTGATACTTTCAGTAACTAATATTACAGATAATACTATAAGTAACTAATACTACAGCTGATACTTTCGGTAACTAATATTACAGATAATACTATAAGTAACTAATACTGCAGCTAATACTACAACTAATACTACAGCTAATACTACAGCTAATACTACAGCTAATACTACAGCTAATACTACAGCTAATACTATAAGTAACTAATACTGCATCTAATACTATAAGTAACTAATACTACAGCTGATACTTTCAGTAACTAATATTACAGATAATACTATAAGTAACTAATACTACAGCTAATACTACAGCTAATACTACAGCTAATACTACAGCTAATACTACAGCTAATACTATAAGTAACTAATACTGCATCTAATACTATAAGTAACTAATACTACTGCTTATACTATAAGTAACTAATACTACAGCTTATACTATAAGTAACTAATACTACAGCTAATACTAGCTAATACTTACAAATACTACAGCTAATACTATAAGTAACTAATACTACAGCTAATCCTATAAGTAACTAATACTACAGCTAATACTATAAGTAACTAATACTACAGCTAATACTATAACTTACAAATACTACAGCTAATACTATAAGTAACTAATACTACAGCTAATCCTATAAGTAACTAATACTACAGCTAATACTATAAGTACTACAGCTAATACTATAACTACTACAGCTAATACTATAAGTAACTAATACTACAGCTAATACTATAAGTACCTAATACTACAGCTAATACTATAAGTAACTAATACTACAGATAAGACTATAACTAACTAACTAACTACTGCTTACGTAGGGACACATGAAAGATGGAACATACCTTGGACTGGAACCTTCCCTTGGACATTCTGTGACTTCCCTATAGAGCCAATGTTGAGAATAACATCATTTGTACTTTTAACATTAGAATCTTGGAAATACCTGTAGCAACAACAACAACAACAACAACAGCAACAACAACAACAACAACAACAACAACAACACATTCTGTTGTTTCGGCCGAAGCCAGGGATGGTGCTGGAGTAAGATTAAATGAATATAGGAACTACTGTTACGGGTGTTAAATAGACCATCAAACAACTACCTTTACATTTTTGCCATTAAAACAATTACATTGAATAAACACTTAAATCACCCAAGTTATGTCACATAATTTGTGACAAACTTGACTTTTGAAATTGGTGCACTTGGTAGACGACTATGTTTTTTTAAAATCAAAAGACGAATGCAAGTTGTAGGTAATTTCTTTTATAAAAGCATTATCCTGATGGACTCGAAAACACAAAGACATCACGTGGGTTACCATGGGTTACCATGTAGGAAAGACGTGACAACATGAGACACTAGAGAGTCACACAAAAAACACCCACTACAGTGCAGACCTCACAACGACCAGCAGCCAGCAGCCAGCACACACTACAGACCCCCACACCATCACCACCCAACCCTACAGACCCCCACACCATCACCACCCAACCCTACAGACCGGCATAGAACACCTGGCTGGACTTACTTGCACTGGAGGCCGCTGCTACAGACGCAAAGTACGGATGACTGCTGTCTGGATCAGAGCGATAGAGATGGTCAACCCAGGGAGAGAGAGAGAGAGAGAGAGAGAGAGAGAGAGAGAGAGAGAGAGAGAGAGAGAGAGAGAGAGAGGGAGAGCAGAGAGAGAGAGAGAGAGAGAGAGAGAGAGATGAAGGAGGGTGGGAGGGAGGGAGGGAGGGGAGCAGGGAGGAAGGGAGGGAGCATGGAGGAAGGAGAGGAGAGAGAGAGAGAGAGAGAGAGCGAGAGAGGAGAGGAGAGAGAGAGAGAGAGAGAGAGAGAGAGAGAGAGAGAGAGGAGAGAGAGAGAGAGAGAGAGAGAGAGAGAGAGGGGGAGGGAGGGAGATCCCCCACATACCTGTCTCATGTGATGTGCAGTACAAGTAGCCAGGTGACTCTTATCAATACCTGATCATCATTATCTGATCATCAATACCTGATCATCATTATCTGATCATCAATACCTGATCATCATTATCTGATCATCATTATCTGATCATCATTATCTGATCATCAATACCTGATCATCATTATCTGATCATCATTATCTGATCATCATTATCTGATCATCATTATCTGATCATCAATACCTGATCATCATTATCTGATCATCATTATCTGATCATCAATACCTGATCATCATTATCTGATCATCATTATCTGATCATAATTATCTGATCATCATTATCTGATCATCATTATCTGACTGTGTGTTCATTTGACTTGAGTGATGAGATTAAATATTAAACATTGAATCAAGGGGAGACAGAGCTCTCAGTCGTTGATCTGATGTGGTTCCAATACTTCATCACACAATGTACAAATCAGCACATGATCCATGATCGTGATGGTCAAGGTCAGTTATTCTCCACTGTGTTAGCTGTCCTTAAAGTGGATCTACTGTTGGATTGGTATTACATTAGCCAATCAGGATTAGTATTACTGGATCAGTTCTTACATTAGCCAATCAGGATTGGTATTACTGGATCAGTTCTTACATTAGCCAATCAGGATTAGTATTACTGGATCAGTTCTTACAATAGCCAATCAGGGGATGCAGAGAAGGATGCAGTCTGTCATACTACTCTGCATCTCAGTAAATACTCAATCCTCTATACGCATAACATACATGGAGCCATACATTTAATCCAGAAGAAAGGTCTATTAAATCACATGTATGTCATGGTTATAAACCTGAAAACACAATATTTGTGTTTCTGAGCGCGCGTGTGTGTGTTACTGGATCAGTTCTTACATTAGCCAATCAGGATTAGTATTACTGGATCAGTTCTTACATTAGCCAATCATGCTTTGCGTGACTCACCTGCGTCCCTGACCTTGTGGACAGCAGTGCGCGGCTTGGCTGTGGTAGTAGTGGTGGGTGGGAGGGTTGTGGTTGTGGTTGTAGTGGGTGGAGGTGTGGTGGTGCTGGCCGTAGTGGGCTCTGGTGTGGTCGTCCTGGTGGGTTCTGGTGTTGTAGCCGGCATTACAGTAGTGGCCACAGGAGCTTTGGTCTCCTTCTGACCTGAAGGAGAGGAGGAGAGAAGAGGAGAGAGGGAGGAGGATAGGAGGGGAGAGATGGAGAGAGGAGAGGAGGAGAGAGGAGGGGAGGGGAGAGGAGGAGAGGAAGAGAGGAGGAGAGGGGGGGAGGAGGAGAGGAAGAGAGGAGGAGAGGGGGGAGGAGAGGAGGGGAAGGGAGAGGGGGAGAGAGGGAGGAGGAGAGGAGAGGAGGGGAGGGTACGGGAGAGGGGGAGAGAGGGAGGAGGAGAGGAGAGGAGGGGAGGGTACGGGAGAGGGGGAGAGAGGGAGGAGGAGAGGAGGAGAGGAGGGGAGGGTACGGGAGAGGGGGAGAGAGGGAGGAGGAGAGGAGAGGAGGGGAGGGTACGGGAGAGGGGGAGAGAGGGAGGAGGAGAGGAGAGGAGAGGAGGAGGGGAGGGTACGGGAGAGAGGGAGAGAGGGAGGAAGAGAGGAGAGGAGGGGAGGGGAGGGGAGCGAGAGATAAGGAGAGGAGCGGAGGGACGAGGAGGGGAGAGATGAGGTGAAAGAGGGATTAATGGGGTGGAAGAGACTACAGCAGGACTGCCCAACCCTGGGCAGGTTAGTAACACCTGGGGTTGGAGCGAAAACCTACAGGAGGGTGGCTCTCCAGGAACAGGGTTGGGCAACCCTGAGTTAGATGCTTCAATATGAAAACCTCCACAGGACCTATCTTCCCTATAGGCCTATATTAAAATACAATCAACATGCAAACAATACAGTTTATATTGGTGTTTATATTGGTGGTTGTTTGTCTTATCTCGATCACCGACTGGAGTTTATAGTTGACCAATTACCCACTATTTGTTTACCACTACATCACTGATATTATTACAGAATCATAAGTCATATTCTAATAACAGGAACAGGGTTGGGTCCTGCCATCCAGGACCTCTATACCAGGCGGTGTAATCCTGGACTACAGCAACTCCAGTGTTGTAATACATCTTTTAAAAACACTGCTGCTCAGTCTGACTTCAAACCAATCACATCATCTGTAACTTGCATGTCATCACGTCATGCTGTTCCTCTTTCTTTAACTACCCTGCATGTCACCTGTCATCCAGGCCTGCTATTTTGTTTAACTTCAATTGACAAACTACTACACATCAAATATTTCATAGCCATGCTGGTCATTTTTATGTGCATCGCTTACTTATAAAACTCAATCTCACCTGTTTTGCTGTAGGTAGGTCTGGAGGGAATGTAGTCCAGAGTAGAGGGGTAGATCACGCCTTTTTTTGGCTTACCAACTAAGACACAACAACAATTTAGAAAGTGATCAGGCAACATCTAAAGACGTTGGCGGTAGTACAGTGACTGATGAAGTCTCTACTGTGGTATCAGAAGGAATCAGTAGCCTGGCCTGCCAAACCATGTGGTACAATAGCACGTTAAGGAAGGCTACAGAGTCTGCCTTGTTAGCCAGGCTAAGATTGATTGATTGATTGTTTGGTTGATTGATTGATTGATTGATTGATTACCTGAGACAACGAAGGACTCTCTCCACTTGGGCAGAGACAGAGACCGGACCCCGTGGGAGTTGGAGCCTCTGTAGATGTTCTGTCCAGCCATCTTCCTAACAATCACCTTACCTCCTGAGTTAGTGATGACACCACTGTAGACGACAAAAATACCGTCAGACATACAGCACCAGTCAAAAGTTGTGGACACACCTACTAATTCAAGGGGTTTTCTTTATTTTTTACTATTTTCTACATTGTAGAATAGTAGTGAAGACATCAAAACTATTAAATAACACATATGGAATCATGTGGTAATGAAAAAAGTGTTAAACAAATCAAAATATATTTTATAAACTCAGCAAAAAAAGAAACGTCCTCTCACTGTCAACTGCGTTTATTTTCAGCAAACTTAACATGTGTCAATATTTGTATGAACATAACAAGATTCAACAACTGCGACATAAATTGAACAAGTTCCACAGACATGTGACTAACAGAAATGGAATAATGTGTCCCTGAACAAAGGGGGGGTCAAACTCAAAAGTAACAGTCAGTATCTGGTGTGGCCACCAGCTGCATTAAGTACTGCAGTGCATCTCCTCCTCATGGACTGCACCAGATTTGCCAGTTCTTGCTGTGAGATGTTACCCCACTCTTCCACCAAGGCACCTGCAAGTTCCCGAACATTTCTGGGGGGAATGGCCCTAGCCCTCACCCTCCGATCCAACAGGTCCCAGACGTGCTCAATGGGATTGAGATCCGGGCTCTTCACTGGCCATGGCAGAACACTGACATTCCTGTCTTGCAGGAAATCACGCACAGAACGAGCAGTATGGCTGGTGGAATTGTCATGCTGGAGGGTCATGTCAGGATGAGCCTGCAGGAAGGGTACCACATGAGGGAGGAGGATGTCTTCCCTGTAACGCACAGTGTTGAGATTGCCTGCAATGACAACAAGCTCAGTCTGATGATGCTGTGACAAACCGCCCCAGACCATGACAGACCCTCCACCTCCAAATTGATTCCGCTCCAGAGTACAGGCCTCGGTGTAACGCTCATTCCTTCGACGATAAACGCAAATCCAACCATCACCCCTGGTGAGACAAAACCGCGATTAGTCAGTGAAGAGCACTTTTTGCCAGTCCTGTCTGGTCCAGCGACGGTGGGTTTGTGCCCATAGGCGACGTTGTTGCCGGTGATGTCTGGTGAGGACCTGCCTTACAACAGGCCTACAAGCCCTCAGTCCAGCCTATTGCGGACAGTCTGAGCACTGATGGAGGGATTGTGCGTTCCTGGTGTAACTCGGGTAGTTGTTGTTGCCATCCTGTACCTGTCCCGAAGGTGTGATGTTCGGATGTACCGATCCTGTGCAGGTGTTGTTACACGTGGTCTGCCACTGCGAGGACGATCAGCTGTCCGTCCTGTCTCCCTGTTGCGCTGTCTTAGGCGTCTCACAGTACGGACATTGCAATGTATTGCCTTGGCCACATCTGCAGTCCTCATGCCTCCTTGCAGCATGCCTAAGGCACGTTCACGCAGATGAGCAGGGACCCTGGGCATATTTATTTTTGTGTTTTTCAGAGTCAGTAGAAAGGCCTCTTTAGTGTCCTAAGTTTTCATAACTGTGACCTTAATTGCATACCGTCTGTAAGCTGTTAGTGTCTTAACGATCGTTCCACAGGTGCATGTTCATTAATTGTTTATGGTTCATTGAACAAGCATGGGAAACAGTGTTTAAACCCTTTACAATGAAGATCTGTGAAGTTATTTGGATTTTTACGACTTATCTTTGAAAGACAGAGTCCTGAAAAATGGGACCTTTCTTTTTTTGCTGAGTTTATTTGAGATTCTTCAAAGTAGAAAAAGTTTTCTTCAAATAGCAAGTAGTGGAGCAAGTTCTTCAAATCTAAAGTAGCCTCCCTTTGCCTTGATGACAGCTTTGCACACTCTTGGCATTCTCTCAACCAGCTTCATGAGGTAGTCACCTGGAATGCATTTCAATTAACAGGTGTGCCTTGTTAAAAGTTAATTTGTGGAATTTATTTCCTTCTTAATGCATTTGAGCCTGTCAGTTGTGTTGTGACAAGGTAAGGGGGGTATACAGAAGATAGCCCTATTTGGTAAAATACCAAGTCCATATTATGTCAAGAACAGCTCAAATAAGCAAAGAGAAACGACAGTCCATCATTACTTTAATAAATAATAAATAATATACCATTTACTTTTATCCAAAGCGACTTACAGTCATGTGTGCATACATTTTTATGTATGGGTGGTCCCGGGGATCGAACCCACTACCCTGGCGTTACAAGCGCCATGCTCTACCAATTGAGCTACAGAGGACCACTTTAAGACATGAAGGTCAGTCAATCCGGAAAATTTCAAGAACTTTGAAAGTTTCTTCAAGTGCAGTCGCAAAAACCATCAAGCGCAATGATGAAACTGGATCTCATGAGGACTGCCACAGGAAAGGAAGACCCAGAGTTACCTCTGCTGCACAGGATAAGTTCATTAGAGTTAACTGCACCTCAGATTGCAGCCCAAATAAATGCTTCACAGAGTTCAAGTAACAGACACATCTCAACATCAACTGTTCAGAGGAGACAGCATGAATCAGGCCTTCATGGTCGAATTTCTGCAAAGAAACCACTACTAAAGGACACCAATAATAAGAAGAGAGATTTGCTTGGCCAAGAAACATGAGCAATGGACATTAGACTGGTTGAAATCTGTCCTTTGGTCTGATGAGTCCAAATGTGAGATTTTTGGTTCCAACCGCCGTGTCTTTGTGAGACCCAGAGTAGGTGAACGGATGATCTCTGCATGTGTGGTTCCCACCGTGAAGCATGGAGGAGGAGGTGTGATGGTGTGGGGGTGCTTTGCTGGTGACAACCAGCATGGCTACCACAGCATTCTGCAACGATACGCCATCCCATCTGGTTTGCACTTAGTGGGCTATCATTTGTTTTTCAACAGGACAATTACCCAAAACACACCTTCGGGCTGTGTAATGGCTATTTGACCAAGAAGGAGAGTGATGGAGTGTTTAACACTTTTTTGGTTACTAAATGATTCTATATGTGTGTTATTTCATAGTCTTGATGTCTTCACTATTATTCTACAATGTAGAAAATAATAAAAATAAAGACAAACCCTTGGATGAGTAGGTGTGTCCAAACGTTTGACAGGTACTGTATATTTCCTATAAACCATGGCTTCTAAAAAAAACGCCCAACAAACTTAAATTGGATGAAGTCTAGTGCAATAATATTACAGTACTTAACATGTTATGTACTCTCTGTATGAATGTTTTAGTGAAACCGTACTGACCTGTGTATGGTGTAGTAGTGAACCTGTACTGACCTGTGTATGGTGTAGTAGTGAACCTGTACTGACCTGTGTATGGTGTAGTAGTGAACCTGTACTGACCTGTGTATGGTGTTGTAGTGAACCTGTACTGACCTGTGTATGGTGTAGTAGTGAACCTGTACTGACCTGTGTATGGTGTAGTAGTGAACCTGTACTGACCTGTGTATGGTGTAGTAGTGAACCTGTACTGACCTGTGTATGGTGTAGTAGTGAACCTGTACTAACCTGTGTATGGTGTAGTAGTGAACCTGTACTGACCTGTGTATGGTGTAGTAGTGAACCTGTACTGACCTGTGTATGGTGTAGTAGTGAACCTGTACTGACCTGTGTATGGTGTAGTAGTGAACCTGTACTGACCTGTGTATGGTGTAGTAGTGAACCTGTACTGACCTGTGTATGGTGTAGTAGTGAACCTGTGTACTGGTGTAGTAGCAGAACCTGTACTGACCTGTGTATGGTGTAGTAGTGAACCTGTACTAACCTGTGTATGGTGTAGTAGTGAATCTGTACTGACCTGTGTATGGTGTAGTAGTGAACCTGTACTGACCTGTGTATGGTGTAGTAGTGAACCTGTACTGACCTGTGTGGTGTAGTAGTAGTGAACCTGTACTGACCTGTGTATGGTGTAGTAGTGAACCTGTACTGACCTGTGTATGGTGTAGCAGTGAACCTGTACTGACCTGTACATGGTGTAGCAGTGAACCTGTACTGACCTGTGTATGGTGTAGTAGTGAACCTGTACTAACCTGTGTATGGTGTAGTAGTGAACCTGTACTGACCTGTGTATGGTGTAGTAGTGAACCTGTACTGACCTGTGTATGGTGTAGTAGTGAACCTGTACTATGGTGTATTAGTGAACCTGTACTGACCTGTGTATGGTGTAGTAGTGAACCTGTACTGACCTGTGTATGGTGTAGTAGTGAACCTGTACTAACCTGTGTATGGTGTAGTAGTGAACCTGTACTGACCTGTGTATGGTGTAGTAGTGAACCTGTACTGACCTGTGTATGGTGTAGTAGTGAACCTGTGTATGGTGTAGTAGTGAACCTGTACTGACCTGTGTATGGTGTAGTAGTGAACCTGTGTATGGTGTAGTAGTGAACCTGTACTGACCTGTGTATGGTGTAGTAGTGAACCTGTACTGACCTGTGTATGGTGTAGCAGTGAACCTGTACTGACCTGTGTATGGTGTAGTAGTGAACCTGTACTGACCTGTGTATGGTGTAGTAGTGAACCTGTACTGACCTGTGTATGGTGTAGTAGTGAACCTGTACTGACCTGTGTATGGTGTAGTATTGAACCTGTACTGACCTGTGTATGGTGTAGTAGTGAACCTGTACTGACCTGTGTATGGTGTAGTAGTGAACCTGTACTGACCTGTGTATGGTGTAGTAGTGAACCTGTGTATGGTGTAGTAGTGAACCTGTACTGACCTGTGTATGGTGTAGTAGTGAACCTGTACTGACCTGTGTATGGCAGCATTACATATGCTGGAGATTGAAGCGAAGACTCCTGTACCATAAACCTGACTTTTCGTCTGTTTACAGTCAGTCGGGCATTTAGCTATGAATTCTGGGAGGTTGATCTTCCCTGCCCGGACGTCACACTCTATGGCTGGAACCACTGGAGAGGAGGGGAGGGGAGGGGTCAGGACATGGTAGGGAGAATCAGTATAGAGGAGGGGAGGGGTCAGGACATGGTAGGGAGAATCAGTATAGAGGAGGGGAGGGGTCAGGACATGGTAGGGAGAATCAGTATAGAGGAGGGGAGGGGTCAGGACATGGCAGGGAGAATCAGTATAGAGGAGGGGAGGGGAGGGGTCAGGACATGGTAGGGAGAATCAGTATAGGGGAGGGGAGGGGTCAGGACATGGTAGGGAGAATCAGTATAGAGGAGGGGAGGGGAGGGGTCAGGACATGGTAGGGAGAATCAGTATAGAGGAGGGGAGGGGTCAGGACATGGTAGGGAGAATCAGTATAGAGGAGGGGAGGGGTCAGGACATGGTAGGGAGAATCAGTATAGAGGAGGGGAGGGGTCAGGACATGGTAGGGAGAATCAGTATAGAGGAGGGGAGGGGAGGGGAGGGGTCAGGACATGGTAGGGAGAATCAGTATAGAGGAGAGGAGGGGAGGGGTCAGGACATGGTAGGGATAATCAGTATAGAGGAGGGGAGGGGAGGGGTCAGGACATGGTAGGGAGAATCAGTATAGAGGAGGGGAGGGGAGGGGTCAGGACATGGCAGGGAGAATCAGTATAGAGGAGGGGAGAGGTCAGGGGTCAGGAGTCAGGAAATGGTTTACTGATCCTCTACTGAACCAAATCAAGCTGTAATTGTACTGGAAAGGACACACATCTGATCCAGTTTAGTCCAAAACGATAGTGTGAAAAGGTTGTAAACCACCATTACCTTGTTTTGGCTTCTTGTTCTTGGGTCCATTTGGTTTGGCCTCACTACTGCAGCTCAGTAGAAGGGCTAGAGGACAGGAAGTAATGCACAGTATTTATATAGCTTTACTGAAACCCACATACTTCACAATGGACAACCACAAACAGCTAGCTCCACACAGTAACATGTAATCCTGTAACAGCTGTTTACATGTTTGAGAGAACGTGGGGCGTTCCTCGAATCCTCTATGATGTGACATGAATACAGGAAAGAACAGGAAGGACTGTTTGTGCTCCCAATTCACCACTTTATTGACAACTTTTCGATCTGAAACGGATCTTCGTCAGGTCAAACAGACTGAGCACTCACATCCCAAAATATACACATTTCACCTCACATGACCATTACTCACAAGACGCAAGGTGGGTGTGGAAACCATTCAATTCACTTTTGCTCATAGTCAATCATATTTAATCACAGAGGTACAATATGGTGTGAAAGGATTATATACATCCAAATGGGTCCAAGTTAAAAGAATATAGTTACCACATAATCATAATCAACGTGTGTTCTACAAATACAGTAACCACAACAACCACAGATGATGATGATGGACTTTTAACACCAATGGTATTTTGGAAACATGTTCGTTGTGGTTTGTGCGTGTGTGTTTGTGTTAACCCCTACCGAGCCAGACAGCAGTGAGTGGTGCTCTGAGCATCATGGTGGTGGGAGGTGGAAGGCTGCAGGTCTAGTCTGTCTGATGTCCTCGTAACTCACTCCCCCTGAGAGAGAGAGAGAGAGAGAGAGAGAAGAGAGAGAGAGAGAGAGAGAGAGAGAGAGAGAGAGAGAGAGAGAGAGAGGAGAGAGAGAGAGAGAGAGAGAGAGAGAGTGAGAGAGAGAGAGAGAGAGAGAGAGAGAGAGAGAGAGAGAGAGAGAGAGAGAGAGAGAGAGAGAGAGAGAGAGAGAGAGAGAGAGAGAGAGAGAGAGAGAGAGAGAGAGAGAGAGAGAGAGAGAGAGAGAGAAGAGAGAGAGAGAGAGAGAGAGAGAGAGAGAGAGAGAGAGAGAGAGAGAGAGAGAGAGAGAGAGAGAGAGAGAGAGAGAGAGAGAGAGAGAGAGAGAGAGAGAGCGAGAGACAGAGAGAGAGAGAAATACAGAGAGAGAGAGAGAGAGACAGAGAGAGAGAGAGAGAGAGACAGCGAGAGAGACAGAGAGAGAGAGAATACAAGAGAGAGAGAGAGAGAGAGAGAGAGAGAGAGAGAGAGAGAGAGAGAGAGAGAGAGAGAGAGAGAGAGAGAGAGAGAGAGAGAGAGAGAGAGAGAGAGAGAGAGAGAGAGAGAGAGAGAGAGAGAGAGAGAGAATGGAGAGAAAAAATACAATGTTTTTATTGTCACATACACCAGAGAGAGAGAGATGCCCAATAGGAGTTTTAAAAGACAAACAACATCCAGTACAATCTGGATATAGAGAAACAGATACAATCTGGATATAGAGAAACAGATACAATCTGGATATAGAGAAACAGATACAATCTGGATATAGAGAAACAGATACAATCTGGATATAGAGAAACAGATACAATCTGGATATAGAGAAACAGGTCTAGAGGTCATGCGTCTCCTTTTAAACAGAATCAGGCCTTCAGACGTCACTGCATTATGCCAGGCAATATAGCACAATCAGAAACAACATTCATCATATGGTGGCGTGTGGTGTATTCCTCCAGTCTGTTCAATAGGAAAAGCAGCATCAAGTTCAGTCATGATCACAACACCCAGATACACACATCCTTTCCTTTGTGACTGCAATACACACAACAAAAAGAATATCCTCCATCCGCTATGTCTGATTTCAAAGGAATGTTCTCTCATAGAAAAAGTCACATACAATGTCAGAGACCTGTTAACCTGTTAAAAAGTACCCAACTGTAAAGATACCTTCATAGAAAATGACTCAAGTGAAAGTAAAAGTCACCCAGTAAAATTCTACTTGAGTAAAAGTCTAAAAGTATTTGGTTTTAAATATAATTAAGTATAAAAAAAAAAAAAAGTAATTCCTAAAATATACTTAAGTATCAAAAGTAAAAGTATAAATCATTTCATATTCCTTATATTAAGCAAACCAGATGGCACCATTTTCTTGTTTTTCAAATTTACGGCTAGCCAGGGTCACACTCCAACACTCAGACCTCATTTACAAACAAAGCATTTGTGTTTAGTGAGTCCGCCAGATCAGAGGCAGTAGAGATGACCAGGGATGTTCTCTTGATAAGTGTGTGAATTGGACAATTTTCCTGTCCTGCTAATCATTCAAAATGTAACAAGTACTTTTGGGTGTCTGATACAGAGAGAAATCAGATACAACTGAAAATGTATGGAGTAAAAAGTACATTATATTCTTTATTAATGTAGTGAAGTAAAAGTTGTCAAAAATAGAAATAGTAAAGTACAGATACCCCAAGAAACTACTTAAGTATTGTACTTTAAAGTATTTTTACTTAAGTACTTTACACCACTGCTGTTAACAAGAAGACGATTCTGTTTTCCAAGATGCAAAGACAGTCCCAAATAGCACCCTATTCTCCACATAGTGCACTACTTTTAACAGGGGCCTATAGGGAACAGGGTGCTATTTGAGATACACGCCAAGTCTTCATACCAGACAGGAGGACTGTGATGTTTTTGTAGTAGTATAATAACTGACACAGTCAGGTGGTAACAGAGATGACAAGGATTTTCCCCACAAAGCAGACTGATGTTTGTTAGAGACCAGACAGACCAAGTCGTGACAGGAAATGGCGGAGCTGGACAGAGAAAGTCCTAGCAACGCTTTGCGCTCCTCTCCTGTCATCCTGTTTGTGTGTTGTGTTGTAAGTACACACATCTTGTTTATGTATGGTGTGTTTACTATGTTGAGTACATCTGGAATGTATACTATGTTGAGTACATCTGGAATATATACTATGTTGAATACATCTGGAATGTTTACTATGTTGACTACATCTGGAATATATACTATGTTGAGTACATCTGGAATATATACTATGTTGAATACATCTGGAATGTTTACTATGTTGAATACATCTGGAATGTATACTATGTTGAGTACATCTGGAATATATACTATGTTGAGTACATCTGGAATGTATACTATGTTGAGTACATCTGGAATATATACTATGTTGAGTACATCTGGAATGTATAACTATGTTGAGTACATCTGGAATGTATACTATCTTGAGTACATCTGGAATATATACTATGTTGAGTACATCTGGAATATATACTATGTTGAGTACATCTGGAATATATACTATGTTGAGTACATCTGGAATGTATACTATGTTGAGTACATCTGGAATATATACTATGTTGAGTACATCTGGAATATATACTATGTTGAGTACATCTGGAATATATACTATGTTGACTACATCTGGAATATATACTATGTTGAGTACATCTGGAATATATACTATGTTGAGTACATCTGGAATGTATACTATGTTGAGTACATCTGGAATATATACTATGTTGAGTACATCTGGAATATATACTATGTTGAGTACATCTGGAATATATACTATGTTGAGTACATCTGGAATGTATACTATGTTGAGTACATCTGGAATATATAATATGGTGAGTACATCTGGAATGTTTACTATGTTGAGTACATCTGGAATGCATACTATGTTGAGTACATCTGGAATATATACTATGTTGAGTACATCTGGAATGTATACTATGTTGAGTACATCTGGAATATATACTATGGTGAGTACATCTGGAATATATACTATGGTGAGTACATCTGGAATGTTTACTATGTTGAGTACATCTGGAATGCATACTATGTTGAGTACATCTGGAATATATACTATGTTGAGTACATCTGGAATGTTTACTATGTTGAGTACATCTGGAATGTATACTATGTTGAGTACATCTGGAATATATACTATGTTGAGTACATATGGAATGTTTACTATGTTGAGTACATCTGTTTTTGCCATTTTGCCAATGCTTTAAAAATGTGCAGGACAAATTATATAGAACCATTTTCGAAGGTTCTATAAAGAACCATGCTCATAAGATTCTAAATGGAACCTGTACGGTGCTATAAAGAATCCTTTCCTACGGTTCTATAGACGGGTTAGCTGACAACGTCACAACAACTCTGCGTGCGATTCCAAGGGGCAAGGGAGTGTATGTTGTTATGTTTCTGAATGGTCAGATAGCTATGACCAGAAGCTGCCTTGTGGGGAATCGTAAGTGGCTCATTTCAGCTCCGTTGTATCTTGTTATTGACACCGTGTCTTGTTTTGAGGTGTTTTGACTGATGTCACGTCTATGCTAATATGGCTAAAGTTCGCTAGCTAGCTAACCAACAACTGGAACAATGTATTTGAGAGACAACAAGTGCTCATTGTGCAAATGTATTTGTTTTCAATAAACATTGGAGCCGAAATATAGTTTACGTGTAGTCAACAGTCTAAGCCAACCCTGTCTGTTTTGCCCCATAGTTGCGCACCCATCGTTTTTTTTTTTTTGCTTAACAACCAACCCGTCTATATATCACCCAAAAAGTATTCAGCTATGGTTGCAACCCTTTTTGGGGCTTCATAGAACCCTTTTTATGGTTCTTTATAGACATTTTATAGAGAATGGTTCTATAATTAACCGTCCTTAATCTTTGTATATCATTTTGAAGAACCGGACATGGTTTTTTATTCTGGTCAGCCATATTATATTGTTAAATTCCCAGAGGTGTTATTATTGTGTTGATTGTTGACTATCTGAATCAGGTGTGCTAGTTCTGGAACAGATGGCGAGTCCCTGAGGAGAGAACCGAGAACTACTGATTTAGTAGTCAACTGTTCTCTTTCAGAAGACACCATCACTGGCCATAGTCATCTATAACATGTAATGGCATTGCTCAACACATTAAATAAACTGGAGTGACACATTTGAACGATCACTAAAAGATCTAAGAAACCCTTTTCTGATATTGTAATGAACCGTTGGGGGCTCAAAGGGTTCTTTGAGTCGTCATGGTTCCACCATCACCGTTCCCAAAGAACCCTAGAGGAACCCTCTTAGTGTGTAGTTATTTCCAATGCTCTGCAGGGGCTTTAGTGGACGGACAGGTAACGGAGTGCTACTCCATGTGTTATTGGTGTTAGAGCGGGTGCTGGTCGAGCTCAGTGAAGGACGGAGAAGAGAGACTACTCTACTGCTGTCCCCAAAGCACACACGTCCCCGGGTCGCTCCTCTTTTCAGTTCGCTGCAGCTAGCGACTGGAACGAGCTGCCAAAAATCACTCAAACTGGACAGTTTTATCTCCGTCTCTTCATTCAAAGACTCAATCATGGACACTCTTACTGCCAGTTGTGGCTGCTTCGCGTGATCTATTGTTGTCTCTACCTTTTTGCCATTTGTGCTGTTGTCTGTGACCAATAATGTTTGTACCATGTTTTGTGCTGCTGCCATGTTGGGCTGCTGCCATGTTGTTGTCATGTGGTGTTGCTACCATGCTGTGTTGTCATGTGTTGCTGCCATGCTGTGTTGTTGTCTTAGGTCTCTCTTTATGTAGTGTTGTGGCGTCTCTTGTGTGTTTTGTCCAATGTATTTATTTGATTTTTAATCCCAGCCCCCGTCCCCGCAGGAGGCCTTTTGCCTTTTGGTAGACCGTCATTGTAAATAAGAATTTGTTCTTAACTGACTTGCCTAGTTAAATAAAGGTTAAATAATAAATAAATAAATACTACATAAGGATGCCAACTCGTGCCCTACACGGGACAGGAGCAGTAGGGTGGAACTCCAGTCCCCAGGTCCCTCCCTGTACAATGGCAGTAGGGTGGAACTCCAGTCCCCAGGTCCCTCCCTGTACAATGGCAGTAGGGTGGAACTCCAGTCCCCAGGTCCCTCCCTGTACAATATCAGTAGGGTAGAACTGTTTTGAGTGAAACTGACCATTAGAACCTGTTATCAAAGGAAAGCTGAACCTCCCTTCTAGCAGGGTGGCACCGTGTCTCTCACTCTCTCAACACAGAGTCAGACCTACCGTTGGCAGGTTGGACATTATCAAATATGATAGGACCATGTCCCCAGTGACCCCATGCAGGGCCAGACTCGGGGAAGGAAATGAGACAAAGACCAGGAATCAATCCCAGGTGTGTTATAGAGCAGTGCACTGTTGTTTTTTTCTTCTTATGTCTTCAGGTTGTCTACCAGTATGTATGTCTTCAGGTTGTCTACTTGTATGTCTCTCAGAATTACCATGCTGTATGAAAACAAATACCACCAACTGTGGTTGTTGTGTGGCCATTAAATTGTATGGCGAATCAGTAGCAGAAAACACGTCATTATAATGTTACTATAAACATGTACTGTCATTGTTTACAGCAGGCAAGCATAAATCACAGAGGGGAGCAGTTGCTTT
>CM072218.1:107788912-107846412 GCA_036851935.1 Coregonus suidteri | reverse complement strand
ACGGTGATAAACATACCTGAATTTGTCCAATAGAAACTCTCGTTTGCAACTGTTGGACTAATGACTACACCCTAGATCAGCTAGATGCAGGCGAGAGTGTGGAAGGCGGTATTGAATGTGTCAATGTCTGTCACCTTGATTACTCTAATTTCTCTCAACCTGTGCACCTACGTTGTAAACTTTCATTCATAGGGTAGGTTGTAGTAAATTCAAGTAGTAGCCTAAACCTATCGATGTTACATTGAACTGGGTGAATGGAATATGAACGACAGTCATCCAATATGCTGTAATAGAAATATGGCCATGCTCATTATAATAAATATCATCCTCCCTCATCTTAAACGTCACCGACCGCCGCTGACATCTATCTACCCCAACCCTATTGTACAGTAGGACCCATTTTAGACAGAATATGTGGTATATTACCTGTAAAAATATAAGATAATGTTTATATGTTTCAAAACGTCCCCTTATTTACCACCTTCTTGCAGGTAGACCCCTTTATACATATCATTGGGTAACTGGCAAACTGGGAGGGGTGGAGGGGGGTGTTGTTAAACCATGGGGGCTGGTTGCATTTCAAGTTAGGGAGGTGTTAAACAATGGAAGGGCTAATGAATTTACCTGCAGAGAAGCAGAGAACCATTCACACAGACCTGATACCTACGTTTTGGTTACGGGGTCTGTGAAAATGCAAGAATCATGACTAGGTCTTTTAGGTGGGTTTTATTTTTCCTTGTTTTGTTTTTTACCCTCTACCACTTTCAGATATACAAAAAAAAAGCAGGCAAAAAGAAGCAGGCCTGGTAAATTAGTGAGATTTCGGCCTGTGTAAAGATCTACATCCCAAATGCTACCCTATTCTACTACTATTTTACTACTTTGACCCAGCGCATATTTTAAGTGAGTTTTTCTTTTTTTTTTACACAAACCGTTGTGTACAAATGCATTGTACAACAGTTGTACACCTTGAGTGTGTTCGGGGCCAGAGATAGAGGGACCAGGGCCTCCTCAAACCCTCCACAACGGCAGTAGAGCTGCTTCATGTGCAGCCTGAGTGAGTCCTCAGTTCAGCTTCTAACAATACATCACTATCACATAGGGGCTTCCAGAGTCTGTGGCTATGCATCACTATCACATAGGGGCTTCCAGAGTCTGTGGCTATGCATCACTATCACATAGGGGCTTCCAGAGTCTGTGGCTATGCATGTTTGTATCAGAGGTGATGATGGGGATCATGTGGGTCGTTGATAGATATGCATGAAGGAAATTGACTATTGTAGGTATCCTGCAGAGGAGTAGGGAATCAATCATGGCTAACTCAGTGTCAACCACCAACTAGGCCTAGATTCAATCCGATCAGCGGTAGATCTGCATTATAGCACCATGCTTAGCACCATGCTGAACACTTAGCACCATGCTGAACACTTAGCACCATGCTGAACACTTAGCACCATGCTCCACAGCTCAGACAGGTGACATGTCTGGCAGAATTAAACTGCATCAAACATCCGTAAACATTCCTCTCTATCAGAACAACATTCTCAGTGTTCTAACCCTTACATTCCTCTCTATCAGAACAACATTCTCAGTGTTCTAACCCTTACATTCCTCTCTATCAGAACAACATTCTCAGTGTTCTAACCCTTACATTCCTCTCTATCAGAACAACACATCTGAGTGTTCTAACCCTTACATTCCTCTCTATCAGAACAACATTCTCAGTGTTCTAACCCTTACATTCCTCCCTATCAGAACAACATTCTGAGTGTTCTAACCCATACATTCCTCTCTATCAGAACAACATTCTCAGTGTTCTAACCCTTACATTCCTCTCTATCAGAACAACATTCTCAGTGTTCTAACCCTTACATTCCTCTCTATCAGAACAACATTCTCAGTGTTCTAACCCTTACATTCCTCTCTATCAGAACAACATTCTCAGTGTTCTAACCCTTACATTCCTCTCTATCAGAACAACATTCTCAGTGTTCTAACCCTTACATTCCTCTCTATCAGAACAACATTCTCAGTGTTCTAACCCTTACATTCCTCTCTATCAGAACAACATTCTCAGTGTTCTAACCCTTACATTCCTCTCTATCAGAACAACATTCTCAGTGTTCTAACCCTTACATTCCTCTCTATCAGAACAACATTCTCAGTGTTCTAACCCTTACATTCCTCCCTATCAGAACAACATTCTCAGTGTTCTAACCCTTACATTCCTCTCTATCAGAACAACATTCTCAGTGTTCTAACCCTTACATTCCTCCCTATCAGAACAACATTCTCAGTGTTCTAACCCTTACATTCCTCTCTATCAGGACAACATTCTCAGTGTTCTAACCCTTACATTCCTCTCTATCAGAACAACATTCTCAGTGTTCTAACCCTTACATTCCTCTCTATCAGAACAACATTCTCAGTGTTCTAACCCTTACATTCCTCTCTATCAGGACAACATTCTCAGTGTTCTAACCCTTACATTCCTCTCTATCAGAACAACATTCTCAGTGTTCTAACCCTTACATTCCTCTCTATCAGAACAACATTCTGAGTGTTCTAACCCTTACATTCCTCTCTATCAGAACAACATTCTCAGTGTTCTAACCCTTACATTCCTCTCTATCAGAACAACATTCTCAGTGTTCTAACCCATACATTCCTCTCTATCAGAACAACATTCTGAGTGTTGTAACATGGATTACATACAACAAAACAACAATAACAGGATTAGCCAACCAGATCAGACACCTTTGAACTAGAACCGTGTGTGGGGGTGTTAGTCTGCATGTTGATTTAAGTTCTTGTTGTGTTGTTATAAGATGTTGTAATGGAAGCCTCTCAATTATTCCTTCATGAGGGCGTATATAAAACACACAAGACATAACCAGCAGAAACCTGAGCTATTCAGCTATTCAGCTATTCAGCTATTCAGCTATTCAGCTATTCAGCAGTTCAACTATTCAGAAGTTCAACTATTCAGCTGTTCAGCTATTCAGCTATTCAGCTATTCAGCTATTCAGCAGTTCAACTATTCAGCTATTCAGCTAGTCAGCTAGTCAGCTATTCAGCTATTCAGCTATTCAGCTATTCAGCTATTCAGCTGTTCAACTATTCAGCAGTTCAACTATTCAGCAGTTCAACTATTCAGCAGTTCAGCTATTCAGCAGTTCAGCTATTCAGCAGTTCAGCTATTCAGCAGTTCAACTATTCAGCTGTTCAGCTATTCAACTATTCAGCTATTCAGCTATTCAGCTATTCAGCTATTCAGCCTATTCAACTATTCAGCAGTTCAACTATTCAGCAGTTCAACTATTCAGCTATTCAGCTATTCAGCTATTCAGCTATTCAGCTATTCAACTATTCAGCTATTCAGCTATTCAACTATTCAGCTATTCAGCTATTCAAACTATTCAGCTATTCAGCTATTCAGTAGTCAGCTATTCAGCTATTCAGCTATTCAGCTATTCAGCCTATTCAACTATTCAGCTATTCAGCTATTCAACTATTCAGCTATTCAGCTATTCAACTATTCAGCTATTCAGCTATTCAACTATTCAGCTATTCAGCTATTCAGCTATTCAACTATTCAGCTATTCAACTATTCAGCTATTCAGCTATTCAGCTATTCAACTATTCAGCTATTCAGCTATTCAGCTATTCAACTATTCAGCTATTCAGCTATTCAGCTATTCAGCTATTCAACTATTCAGCTATTCAGCTATTCAACTATTCAGCTATTCAACTATTCAGCTATTCAGCTATTCAGCTATTCAGCTATTCAACTATTCAACAGCTATTCAGCTATTCAGCTATTCAACTATTCAGCTATTCAACTATTCAGCTATTCAGCTATTCAGCTATTCAACTATCAGCTATTCATCAGCTATTCAGCTATTCAGCTATTCAACTATTCATCTATCAGCAGTTCAACTATTCAGCAGTTTCAACTATTCAGCAGTTCAACTATTCAGCAGTTCAACTATTCAGCTGTTCAGCTATTCAGCAGTTCAGCTATTCAACTATTCAGCAGTTCAACTATTCAGCAGTTCATCTATTCAGCAGTTCAACTATTCAACTATTCAGCTATTCAGCAGTTCAAACTATTCAGCAGTTCAACTATTCAGCAGTTCATCTATTCAGCAGTTCAACTATTCAACTATTCAGCAGTTCAACTATTCAGCAGTTCATCTATTCAGCAGTTCAACTATTCAACTATTCAGCTATTCTGCAGTTCAACTATTTCAGCAGTTCAACTATTCAGCTATTCAGCTATTCAGCAGTTCAACTATTCAGCAGTTCAGCTATTCAGCAGTTCAACTATTCAGCAGTTCAACTATTCAGCAGTTCAACTATTCAGCTGTTCAGCTATTCAGCAGTTCAACTATTCAGAAGTTCAACTATTCAGCTGTTCAGCTATTCAACTATTCAGCAGTTCAACTATTCAGCTATTCAGCTATTCAGCAGTTCAACTATTCAGCAGTTCAGCTATTCAGCAGTTCAGCTATTCAGCAGTTCAACTATTCAGCAGTTCAACTATTCAGCAGTTCAGCTATTCAGCAGTTCAACTATTCAGCTGTTCAGCTATTCAGCAGTTCAACTATTCAGCAGTTCAACTATTCAGCAGTTCAACTATTCAGCTGTTCAGCTATTCAGCAGTTCAGCTATTCAGCAGTTCATCTATTCAGCAGTTCAACTATTCAGCAGTTCAGCTATTCAGCAGTTCAGCTATAAGTGGGAAAAGTCCGCTCCTAGTTGGTACTGATACGGAAAGCAGGACGTTGTTGGGTGTCTGTCTGTCTGACTGTGTACTGAAGGTGTCTACTGGCAAGATAAGGTACAATAGAGGATGTGTAGTGGGTGTCTAGGTCCGTCAGGCAGCTGCACCCCCCCCCCCCCCCCTCCCACCTGTGTTTACCTGAGAGACCAGCATGCAGCTGGAAAGGTAGTAAAGCCTCTACAATGGGGTCGTGACCGCAATACAACACACCGGAAAGGAACCACAGACTGCTCCTTTCATTGCTTTCACTGGAGTAAGCAATTACATTTCAGTTTTTTTGGCAATCACAATTTTTTCTGATGTAAGTGTTATATTTTCAAAACTCTTAAGTACAAAAACTCAAAACTGATAACACTTATAATGCCCCCTATCCTATGTTCAGAACCTTTGATTCTGCATTCACCCCTGAGGCATTCATGCAAAATCAAAGTTTTCTGTGAAATACCATGAGAACATTTCATTTAGTCACCAATACATCAGATAATGATAGGCATTTAGTCATTTTAACTACTATTTAATCCAACAGCAAAAAATACAAGATGCACATTGAAGTGCTGGGTCGAAAAGGTTGTAGCTGGCAGAGGAGTGGACACCAGTCACATGACTTGGACTTGAGTCTGACTCCAGTCACACATTTGATGACTTGAGACTCGACTTGATAGTAAATAAAATAACTTGAGACTTGACTTGGACTTGGAACCTCGAGACTCGTGACTCGACTTTGACATGAGACTGATGACTTGAAATGACCTGGCCAGGTTTTGTAATGTTTTGTCACTCATTTTGTGGCACAGAGTCTCTGCGGATTACTCTCCACGCAGCCATAAATAAATAATAAATAAATTGGTCATTTAGCAGACGCTCTTATCCAGAGCAACTTACAGGAGCAATTAGGGTTAAGTGCCTTGCTCAAGGGCACATCGACAGGTTTTTCACCTAGTCGGCTCGGGGATTAGAACCAGCGACCTTTCGGTTACTGGCACAACGCTCTTAACCACTAAGCTACCTGCCGCCCAATAGACGGTAGCGTATCGCATCACATTTGCACAAAAAAAAAAAAAAACGTGCAACAGATTGACTAGTGAAACGCACACTCTGCCCTCTGATTGGACCAGCAAACTGTCAATCAACACAGGTCCGGCGAGCTAGCGAACAGATTGCTGATTTGCTGTACAGCTTTAGGACTGGGTGCAGCGCAGACGTAAAATTGTAGGGAAATAGGATTACCATAAATAAATATGCAGCTCCAAAATAAATTGGTGATCAAGAACATGAACTGTTTACTTTCAAGCTCACCATCAACTATTACTGTATAGACCTACTAGTCATTTGGTATGTCAAAATTGCTTGAGATTGACAATTAACTTATGAAGCTTGCATTTGGAATTTGTTGTCAAAATTAATGATTAAATAATCAAAATGTGTTGTAGACAAAATAATGAAAAGGGTTGTCTGGTAGCCTCAGTAAATAAACAAGGATTTGTAGTTGAACAAGTCATTGTATACATAGGTTTTTTTTTTTTTTACTTGACATGAGACTTGACTTGGTCTTAAAATGCACGGCTTGGACTTGACTCGAGACTCGACCCGTTCTACTTGGGACTTAACTTGAGACTCGGACCTTGTGACTTGCTTGTGACTCCAATAATAGTGATTTGGTCCCACTGGTAGATGGTAAATATCCATATTTGACAAAAACTTTACTTGCAATTAAGAAATATATATATTGTATCCAATGGCATGTTGATAAATATGTCAGTCTTACAGTTGTATTATCCTTATACAGTACATATGTAGGACAAATAATCAGAAATAGGGAATTGTAAAGCAGTTGGCTACTGTAAAAACGTAGCACAATATTGTATGCCATTTCTGCCCCATGCAACATTGTACATTTACATTTACATCATTTAGCAGACGCTCTTATCCAGAGCGACTTACAAATTGGTGCATTCAACTTAGGATAGCCAGTGGGACAACCACTTTTTTTACAAGGATTACTTTATACTATTCCAGGTATTCCTTAAAGAGGTAGGGTTTCAAGTGTCTCCGGAAGGTGGTCAGTGACTCCGCCGTCCTGGCGTCGTGCGGGGAGCTTGTTCCACCATTGGGGTGCCAGAGCAGCGAATAGCTTTGACTGGGTTGAGCGGGAACTGTGCTTCTGTAGAGGTAGGGGAGCTAGCAGGCCAGAGGTGGATGAACGTAGTGCCCTCATTTGGGTGTAGGGTCTGATCAGAGCCTGAAGGTATGGAGGTGCCGTTCCCCGGGGTACTTCTCCTCCGCCCGGACATTGTACAAGAGCACCTTTTCTACTTGCCTTGTTGGGGATGACCAAGGAGGCTGTGACAAGTACCGAGTATACGAAGAGGCAGGACGTAGACGCAGGAATTAACAAGGTCAAGGTTTACTTAAACAATGTCAAAGAGAAATAACCAAGATAGAGTACATGACACGAAGCTAAACAATCACACACAACATCATCCAGAACAGTCCAGGGCTAAATAGGGGTGGTGATGAGATGATGAGGTGCAGGTGCACTGGAGGTGATTAGGGAGCGTTGGGTTTCCATTCCGGTGTTCCGCAATCCCTAGGACGAGGATTGGGCCGGTCAGGGCGGCGACGGTGGAAGTCCCGAATTAGGTTGGGGTCCAGAACGTTCCCAGCCGGAACCCAGCTCCTCTACTCAGGACCATACCCCTCCCAGTCCACCAGGTAATGGAGCCGTCCCCCACGGAACCTGGAGTCCGCCGGACTCCCGTCAATGTCCAGGGGCGGAGGAGGTGTACCCCGGGGGACGGCATCCGCCAGAGGACCAGGAACCACCGGCCTGAGGAGACACTGGAAGGGAGTGAGCACCATGGAGGAGTGAACGAAGGAGCTCTGGGCATATTCTGCCCAGAAAAGAAACCTCGCCCACTCATCCTGACAGTGGCAACGAAGAAACCTCCCCAGCTCCTGGTTCATGCGCTCCACCTGCCAATTCGACTGAGTCCTATACCTGGAAGTGAGGCTGGCCGTGGCCCCGATCTTCCCAAGGAAAGCCTTCCACACTCGGGATGTGAATTGGGGGCCACGGTCCAAGACGATGTCCTCCAGAAGTCCATAATGCCGGAAGACCTGTTGGAACAGGACCTCAGCGACCTGGAGAGCAGAAGGAAGACCAGTTAGTGGCAAAAAACTGCATGATTTGGAGAACCGATCTACGACCACCATGACTGTGGTGAAGCCGTCAGAACGTGGGAGGTCGGTGACAAAGTCTATGGACAGGTGTGACCAAGGTTGCTGAGGCACTGGGAGTGGAACTAGTTTGCCTGCCGGGGCGTTCCGAGGTGTCTTCGTTTGGGCACATACGGAACAGGTGAGAGACTAGGGCATCCTGGAGAGTGCGTCGGCCTTCACATTCTGGGATCCTGGGCGGTAGGACAGAATGAATTGGAAGCGAGTGAGAAATTGGGCCCACCTGGCTTGACGAGAGTTCATCAGTTTCGCTGCCCGTATGTGCTCCAAATTCCGGTGGTCAGTAAGAATCCAGAATGGATGGACTACGCCCTCCAGCCAGTGTCTCCATTCCTCCAGAGCGAGGACCACCGCCAACAGGCAGTGAAGCATTTATTTGGGCTGCAATTTCTAAGGCTGATTCCACAAATTAACTTTTAAGAAGGCACACCTGTTAATTGAAATGCATTCCAGGTGACTATCTCATGAAGCTGGTTGAGAGAATGCCAAGAGTGTGCAAAGCTGTCATCAAGGCAAAGGGTGGCTAGTTGAAGAATCTCAAATATAAAATATATTTTGATTTGTTTAACACTTTTTTGGTTACTACATGATTCCATATGTGTTATTTCGTAGTTTTGATGTCTTCACTATTATTATACAATGTAAAAAAAAATAGTACAAATAAAGAAAAACCCTTGAATGAGTAGGTGTGTCCAAACTTTTGACTCATAAATCATAACTCAACTCACAGAATACATAGTGAGTGGCCAGTTCCATTGGCAACATGAAGGGAGTCTGCAAAACATCCATCTGCAAAACATCCATCTGCAAAACATCCATCTGCAAAACATCCATCTGCAAAACATCCATCTGCAAAACATCCATCTGCAAAACATCCATCTGCAAAACATCCATCTGCAAAACATCCGTCTGCAAAACATCCATCTGCAAAACATCCATCTGCAAAACATCCATCTGTAAAACATCCATCTGCAAAACATCCATCTGTAAAACATCCATCTGTAAAACATCCATCTGTAAAACATCCATCTGCAAAACATCCATCTGTATTTACATCCATCTGCAAAACATCCATCTGCAAAACATCCATCTGCAAAACATCCATCTGCAAAACATCCATTTGCAAAACATCCATCTGCAAAACATCCATCTGCAAAACATCCGTCTGCAAAACATCCATCTGCAAAACATCCATCTGCAAAACATCCATCTGTAAAACATCCATCTGCATTTACATACTATAATGATATCAAGTTTTAACATACTGATCAGATTTTAAATACAACAATTATTTTAGCACACTTCACAACTGCTGCTACCAGATTCGTATTATTATTGGCAAATACTGCACAATTTAAACACTTGCCAAGGCTACTACATGATACTTGAATTTTCCCTGTATCCATCATGAGGTTGCTACAACATAGCCTATTAATTAAAGTTTACAATGTAGGTGCACAGGTCGAGAGACAAGTTGGAGTAATCAAAGCGTCAGACAGTGACACATTCAATACCACCTGGCCTGCATCTAGCTGATCTAGGGTGTAATCATTAGCCCAACAGTTGCAAATTAGAGTTTCTATTGGGAAAATTCAGGTATGTTTATCCACGTTTTGTTCCGTTTGCTTCCGGTTAAGAAACGTCTTTCAACAGAATCGCTGGAATGAATACACCCTTGATCACAGGCAAACACAGTTCACTTTCATAGCAGCCACATACAAACAGCATGATCACTTGCTCGTTGTATAATTCCTTCTCGCATCTACGTCTCTCTTCCTCTCACCTTTTCCCTTCGCTTGTGGACTTCAGTGCACAACACATCAGCTGTCTATGGCGAAAAAACCTTTCCAAGCCAAACCTTCATATCATAACCGCTAACCGCTACACAGCCTACATTGTTGTCACCAGTCATAGTCAACATAGCTACTAGAACTAATGCGTTAGTAAACCCGCTACAATCAGTGCAGTGTACAGTCAGCAAGCAGTTTAGCAGTTACACCGGCGGGCCCTGGTGGCAATAAATTAATAAAACCAAAAGCTTACCTTGACTTGGAAGAGTTCCAGTGTTGGATAGCCATAGCCAGCTAGCTAACATAGCATCCTTCTCTGTTTTGAGATGGTTGTTTGGGTAGGCTAAACTAGCTAGCTGCATTCACTAGCTAAGTAAGTGAAAGTGAAAAAAATACAACTAAATATCTCTCTCTCTCTCTCTATCTCTCTCTTTGTCTCTGTCTCTCTCTCTCTCTCTCTCTCTCTCTCTCTCTCTCTCTCTGTCTCTCTCTCTGTCTCTCTCTCTCTCCCTCTCTCTCGCTCCCTCTCTCTCTCTCGCTCCCTCTCTCTCTCTCTCTCACTCTCTCTCATTTCTCCTTCATTTTTAAATAAATAATTTTTTTCAAAACTGTTGTCTTTCTCTCTCTTTGAGTCAACTACTCAAAGACCCCTAGACAGAATGAGTCAGGTTACAGACCATATAGCTAGGACTAAGACCCCTAGACAGAATGAGGCTTCTCCCGCCACTTAATGTGGGCCCGAGCCTTGGCTTCTACAAGATGGATGTGACTAACTACAACGATTCTATGTGCTGCATGGGGGAAGCGCACTCACACAGGATAATTCTGCACTCCGACCGGCTGGATGCCCTAACGGATATTTTTTATTTTTTTGTTTAATCATTTAGCAGACGCTCTTATCCAGAGCGATTTACATGAGCAATTAGGGTTAAGTGCCTTGCTCAAGGGCACATCGACAGATTTTTCACCTAGTCAGCTCAGGGATTAGAACCAGCGACCTTTCGGTTACTGGCACAACGCTCTTAACCACTAAGCTACCTGCGTGCTGCGTGAGAGAACTGTGCTACCAGTTACCATTTCTGTGTGTGTGACTTTTTTGTGTCATTGTGAAAATGGAACCGAATGAGGCGTTGGGGAAGCGTCTCCCACACAACCGTTTTTCTGTCATGTCAGTTGTTGATGTGGACATTATCGTTAGAACCTTATTTATTCTGTACAGTATGTGTGTGTAATACTATTTCACATAATAATATTATTATGTGTGTGTTTCCAGCGCACTGGAAGAATTGTACATCTATTGTGAAAGGATATGGAGTTTGCGTTGTGAACTATTCAGATGAAATGTGTCCATATATATTGGTGTTTTAGTGCCATCCATTAGTGGTAACTGTGGATGCTACATCGGTCTATGGCTGAGTTGAGTTGAGCAGTGTGTTGTTGTGTCGGGTGATATGAAATATGCCGCCATCGGAGGCTACCGCTTGTGTGTCTTGGCTACATTGACATTTATATTTGGGGAAAATTGTTTGTCAATTTCAGTTAATAGCCTATGTCACTCTGGTTGTTGGAGCTATCTCTTTCACTGGCTTCATCAAGGTTTATTTGGGAGTAAATCTGGCTTTGATAATGGCCAGTGCCTAGTCAGCCACCGACCTCACCGCACGACACTGGTCAACATGGGACTATAAACTCAATACAATTCTGAAAAATGATTAAATGCAAGATATTTAAAAGACTAACTAGAAAGTATGAATCCTGTGGATGGATTGGAAGTACCTGGAAGTGTTGGCAGGTATGTTGGCATATATCTGCCAAGTGGTGTCAACTACAAGACAACAAAGAGCAGGGATCTGAGGAGCAGCAAACATCCACAACATGTTTCTACAAGGTCACTTCCTGATGAAGTCTGGTGCGTTTAATATCTGGTGATGAGAGTTTAATATCACTGCTCTGCTCTGGTGATGAGAGTTTAATATCACTGCTCTGCTCTGGTGATGAGAGTTGAATATCACTGCTCTGCTCTGGTGATGAGAGTTGAATATCACTGCTCTGCTCTGGTGATGAGAGTTTAATATCACTGCTCTGCTCTGGTGATGAGAGTTTAATATCACTGCTCTGCTCTGGTGATGAGAGTTGAATATCACTGCTCTGCTCTGGTGATGAGAGTTTAATACCTCAGCTTTGCTCTGTTGTATTTGAAGGTAGACTCAGGGAAATGATGTTGCCACGAGCAGCACCGGAGATATTAAAATGAGCGAGATGCAAAACGTATCTCTCACACAGTCACAACACAGTATCTGCACATGTAGTAGCCACGGGACCAAAACAGCAGAGAAGATGAGCCTCGCGCTTCAGCGCTCTTAGTTGTTGTGGAAATTGACCCACTATGCTGTTTACTTTCTACATCATATCGCTAAAGTCTACTTTTTAAAGTAATTCAGCCTGTGTGTTTTGGCCTGGTCCCAGATCTGTTTTGTGTTGTCTTGCCGACTCCTATGGTCATTATCATAGCAGTATAGGAGTTGTCAAGACAACACAAACAGATCTGGGACCAGGCTTACATGTGCTGCTCTTGATAAAGAAACAGACGTTCCCTCAGTGTCAACAGGGGCAGAGCAGAGATATTTACTGGCTGCGTCTTCAATGCAAGTCAGACCTGGTATCCTCCTGCTGGACATATTGCAGGGATGAATAGAGTCTAGGCTACCTGGGATTCATAATCAACATGTGCAGACACAAATGTCTGAATTAAATCTGACTGAATCATATAAACAGACCATGCAATCTGAATAATATCTGATTGTTATAACACCAAAAGTGATGAAAGGATCAGTAAATTCAAAAACTTCATCCAAGTTTTCAAGTCCCATCGACACAGGGAATAAACTATCTAGAACCTAAAAGTGTTCTTATGCTGTCCCCATAGGAGAACCCTTTGAAGAACCTGTTTTGGTACCAGGTAGAACCCTTTTGGGATTTCATGTAGGACCCTTTCTACAGAGGGTTCTGCATGGAACCCCAAAGGGTTCTACGTGGAACCAAAAAGGGTTCCTCCCTAGAACATAAAAGGGTTCTCCTATGGGGACAACTGAAGAACCCTTTTGGAAACTTTTTTTTCTAAGACACTAGACGACAAAGAACAGATGTGGACAAAGATAACATTTTAACAGAGGAAGGAGAAGCACATATTCGGTTACAGCATCACTGGAGGTGTTTGGGGTGGTTCAGCAGCTACAAACTTTAATTTGGATTTGGGACTGTAGGGGGGAGGGGTGCGCTAAGCTGCGCTTCCCAACTGGAAAAACCCCGTGCAGCGGAGCTCTGCCACTCTGCCACTCAGGATAGCTCAGGGCTACTGGTTCAAGTCCGTGCTGGTTGTTCACGCTTTATCAGTAAGTCTGTCGGGACACGGGTCCATAAATCTAGCCTACTACCACAACAAAAACGAAATAACTCGTGAAAAGTAAAGTCAGGAAGTCTGAAGTTCAATATTCACTATTCAAGTCACTGAGAAATACAAAAATTTGTAATGTCCTCTATAAAAATGATGCACAAGATCTGCAGTAACCGTGAGTGACGCAGACGCACTGTCCCAGGTCAAATAATGTAAATTACACTAATCATCCACTGCGTAAAACCAAGGTAAACCTACCTGGAAGACGTCTGAAAAATATTCAGGTTAGATTCCAAGTTTTTCTTTCTCAATTTTCCTCAAACTACCTCCGGTTCATTGATATTACAATCCAAATATTCGTGCAATGTATGTGGCGCTCGTGTGTCCTCCGACCAGTCGGTCCAGATTCCCAGTTAGCTCTGTATCACCGAGTTGTGTGGGAGCGCGCATTAAACGTGGAGACTGGGACGGGACCAAAGTATTCCCCTCACTTCGCCCGTCCCACTCCTAGGATTCGTCCCAAATGGCACCCTATTCCTTATGCACTATACAGGGAGCCATTTGGGATTCTGTGGGAGCGGAAAAAATGCCTTTAAACAGGATTCAAGTGCAATAGTCCAAGCAGAGAATGCTCTGGAGAGAGAGAGGAAGGATGCTGCCTGCTAGTCGTGGCAAACACACTGCTACATTACAACAGAAACGTTCTTATTCTGAAAGCATCATTTTTCAGGAGGACATTTCTGAAAGGAGATATGGAAGCACTAAGATTGATTAATTGAAATGGAGTCAGTCTGTGTTATCTGAGTTATATAAGCCAGACTTTGTGTGTGTTGGGACTGCTATTTTGATTTGATATTTTCCTCCCCATTTTAAAGGAGGAAATTAGATATTGATGCACTAAAACAATGGATGAATGGAAGAGTCTTTAAATGACCCTTTTCATCAAACACTATTTGATGACTAATGCTGTCTAAGTTATGTGCAGTAGACCTCCAGTAGACCTCCAGTAGACCTCCAGTAGACCTACAGTAGACCTCCAGTAGACCTACAGTAGACCTGCAGTAGACCTACAGTAGACCTACAGTAGACCTCCAGTAGACCTGCAGTAGACCTCCAGTAGACCTACAGTAGACCTCCAGTAGACCTACAGTAGACCTACAGTAGACCTACAGTAGACTTACAGTAGACCTACAGTAGACTTACAGTAGACCTACAGTAGACCTAAACTACAGTAGACCTACAGTAGACCTACAGTAGACCTAAACTACAGTAGACCTCCAGTAGACCTGCAGTAGACCTGACCTACAGTAGACCTACAGTAGACTTACAGTAGACCTACAGTAGACCTCCAGTAGACCTGCAGTAGACCTGACCTACAGTAGACCTACAGTAGACTTACAGTAGACCTACAGTAGACCTCCAGTAGACCTGCAGTAGACCTGACCTACAGTAGACTTACAGTAGACCTACAGTAGACCTACAGTAGACTTACAGTAGACCTACAGTAGACCTCCAGTAGACCTGCAGTAGACCTGACCTACAGTAGACTTACAGTAGACCTCCAGTAGACCTACAGTAGACTTACAGTAGACCTGCAGTAGACCTCCAGTAGACCTGCAGTAGACCTGACCTACAGTAGACCTACAGTAGACCTACAGTAGACCTACAGTAGACCTGCAGTAGACCTGACCTACAGTAGACCTACAGTAGACCTACAGTAGACCTGCAGTAGACCTGACCTACAGTAGACCTACAGTAGACCTACAGTAGACCTACAGTAGACCTGCAGTAGACCTGACCTACAGTAGACCTACAGTAGACCTACAGTAGACCTACAGTAGACCTGACCTACAGTAGACCTGCAGTAGACCTACAGTAGACCTCCAGTAGACCTACAGTAGACCTCCAGTAGACCTGCAGTAGACCTGACCTACAGTAGACCTACAGTAGACCTACAGTAGACCTACAGTAGACCTACAGTAGACCTGACCTACAGTAGACCTACAGTAGACCTACAGTAGACCTCCAGTAGACCTACAGTAGACCTCCAGTAGACCTACAGTAGACCTGCAGTAGACCTACAGTAGACCTACAGTAGACCTGCAGTAGACCTGACCTACAGTAGACCTCCAGTAGACCTACAGTAGACCTCCAGTAGACCTCCAGTAGACCTCCAGTAGACCTACAGTAGACCTGCAGTAGACCTCCAGTAGACCTACAGTAGACCTGCAGTAGACCTACAGTAGACCTGACCTACAGTAGACCTCCAGTAGACCTACAGTAGACCTGACCTACAGTAGACCTCCAGTAGACCTGACCTACAGTAGACCTCCAGTAGACCTGACCTACAGTAGACCTACAGTAGACCTGAAGTAGACCTCCAGTAGACCTGACCTACAGTAGACCTCCAGTAGACCTGCAGTAGACCTCCAGTAGACCTCCAGTAGACCTACAGTAGACCTGACCTACAGTAGACCTCCAGTAGACCTGACCTACAGTAGACCTCCAGTAGACCTGACCTACAGTAGACCTCCAGTAGACCTGCAGTAGACCTCCAGTAGACCTGCAGTAGACCTACAGTAGACCTGACCTACAGTAGACCTCCAGTAGACCTGACCTACAGTAGACCTCCAGTAGACCTGCAGTAGACCTCCAGTAGACCTACAGTAGACCTGCAGTAGACCTCCAGTAGACCTACAGTAGACCTACAGTAGACCTGCAGTAGACCTACAGTAGACCTGACCTACAGTAGACCTCCAGTAGACCTACAGTAGACCTCCAGTAGACCTACAGTAGACCTACAGTAGACCTGACCTACAGTAGACCTACAGTAGACCTGCAGTAGACCTGACCTACAGTAGACCTGCAGTAGACCTACAGTAGACCTACAGTAGACCTACAGTAGACCTGCAGTAGACCTGCAGTAGACCTGACCTACAGTAGACCTACAGTAGACCTACAGTAGACCTACAGTAGACCTACAGTAGACCTACAGTAGACCTGACCTACAGTAGACCTACAGTAGACCTACAGTAGACCTAAACTACAGTAGACCTACAGTAGACCTCCAGTAGACCTCCAGTAGACCTACAGTAGACCTCCAGTAGACCTACAGTAGACCTACAGTAGACCTGCAGTAGACTTACAGTAGACCTGACCTACAGTAGACCTCCAGTAGACCTACAGTAGACCTGCAGTAGACCTACAGTAGACCTACAGTAGACCTGACCTACAGTAGACCTACAGTAGACCTGCAGTAGACCTGACCTACAGTAGACCTGCAGTAGACCTACAGTAGACCTACAGTAGACCTCCAGTAGACCTCCAGTAGACCTGCAGTAGACCTGACCTACAGTAGACCTACAGTAGACTTACAGTAGACCTACAGTAGACCTCCAGTAGACCTGCAGTAGACCTGACCTACAGTAGACCTGCAGTAGACCTACAGTAGACCTCCAGTAGACCTGCAGTAGACCTGACCTACAGTAGACCTACAGTAGACCTACAGTAGACCTACAGTAGACCTGACCTACAGTAGACCTGCAGTAGACCTACAGTAGACCTGCAGTAGACCTACAGTAGACCTCCAGTAGACCTACAGTAGACCTCCAGTAGACCTACAGTAGACCTGCAGTAGACCTACAGTAGACCTACAGTAGACCTGCAGTAGACCTGACCTACAGTAGACCTCCAGTAGACCTCCAGTAGACCTCCAGTAGACCTCCAGTAGACCTACAGTAGACCTGCAGTAGACCTGCAGTAGACCTACAGTAGACCTGCAGTAGACCTGACCTACAGTAGACCTCCAGTAGACCTCCAGTAGACCTCCAGTAGACCTACAGTAGACCTGCAGTAGACCTCCAGTAGACCTGCAGTAGACCTGACCTACAGTAGACCTACAGTAGACCTACAGTAGACCTGACCTACAGTAGACCTGCAGTAGACCTACAGTAGACCTACAGTAGACCTACAGTAGACCTGCAGTAGACCTGACCTACAGTAGACCTCCAGTAGACCTCCAGTAGACCTCCAGTAGACCCCTCAGTAGACCTCCAGTAGACCTACAGTAGACCTGCAGTAGACCTCCAGTAGACCTACAGTAGACCTCCAGTAGACCTCCAGTAGACCTCCAGTAGACCTCCAGTAGACCTACAGTAGACCTGCAGTAGACCTGCAGTAGACCTGACCTACAGTAGACCTACAGTAGACCTGCAGTAGACCTCCAGTAGACCCTCCAGTAGACCTCCACAGTAGACCTACAGTAGACCTACAGTAGACCTGCAGTAGACCTCCAGTAGACCTGCAGTAGATCTACAGTAGACCTGCAGTAGACCTCCAGTAGACCTCCAGTAGACCTCCAGTAGACCTACAGTAGACCTGCAGTAGACCTACAGTAGACCTCCAGTAGACCTCCAGTAGACCTGACCTACAGTAGACCTCCAGTAGACCTACAGTAGACCTGCAGTAGACCTCCAGTAGACCTCCAGTAGACCTACAGTAGACCTGCAGTAGACCTCCAGTAGACCTCCAGTAGACCTGCAGTAGACCTACAGTAGACCTACAGTAGACCTCCAGTAGACCTACAGTAGACCTACAGTAGACCTAAACTACAGTAGACCTACAGTAGACCTGCAGTAGACCTGCAGTAGACCTGCAGTAGACCTACAGTAGACCTGCAGTAGACCTGCAGTAGACCTCCAGTAGACCTACAGTAGACCTGCAGTAGACCTGCAGTAGACCTACAGTAGACCTGACCTACAGTAGACCTGCAGTAGACCTACAGTAGACCTACAGTAGACCTGACCTACAGTAGACCTACAGTAGACCTGCAGTAGACCTCCAGTAGACCTACAGTAGACCTGCAGTAGACCTGCAGTAGACCTGCAGTAGACCTGCAGTAGACCTACAGTAGACCTGCAGTAGACCTGCAGTAGACCTACAGTAGACCTGACCTACAGTAGACCTGCAGTAGACCTACAGTAGACCTACAGTAGACCTGACCTACAGTAGACCTACAGTAGACCTGCAGTAGACCTGACCTACAGTAGACCTGCAGTAGACCTGACCTACAGTAGACCTGACCTGCAGTAGACCTACAGTAGACCTGACCTGCAGTAGACCTACAGTAGACCTGACCTGCAGTAGACCTACAGTAGACCTACAGTAGACCTGCAGTAGACCTGCAGTAGACCTACAGTAGACCTACAGTAGACCTACAGTAGACCTGCAGTAGACCTGACCTACAGTAGACCTACAGTAGACCTCCAGTAGACCTGCAGTAGACCTCCAGTAGACCTACAGTAGCCCTACAGTAGACCTGACCTGCAGTAGACCTCCAGTAGACCTACAGTAGACCTCCAGTAGACCTCCAGTAGACCTACAGTAGACCTCCAGTAGACCTGCAGTAGACCTACAGTAGACCTCCAGTAGACCTACAGTAGACCTGCAGTAGACCTCCAGTAGACCTGACCTACAGTAGACCTCCAGTAGACCTACAGTAGACCTCCAGTAGACCTACAGTAGACCTGCAGTAGACCTGCAGTAGACCTCCAGTAGACCTACAGTAGACCTGCAGTAGACCTCCAGTAGACCTCCAGTAGACCTGCAGTAGACCTCCAGTAGACCTCCAGTAGACCTCCAGTAGACCTACAGTAGACCTGCAGTAGACCTCCAGTAGACCTACAGTAGACCTCTAATCACTATCCTTTTCTTGTAAAAACACCTCTGCATTATAAAGGTGCATTCCTATGGCATATGGAATGCAGCTGATGTCTATAGGTTAGAGTTGAATGAGGTTCTCTGTCATTCTGATACTAAAAGGATCAATGTTATTTCATGAACTGGACATCTCAGTTGACTGTAGGCCTCTCACCCCAGTAAAGCCTGTCATATAGGTGTGTACAGTCACACCGGGACTGTGGGGACAATCACTCCTCCCCTGTCACTAAGGCACCAAATAAACCAATCATCACCTGTTTGGGAAACACACCAGAAACAGACCAGTCTCTGAATGCGTCCCAAATGGTAACCTATTCCCCTATAGGCCCTGGTCAAAAGTAGTGCACTAAATAGGGAATAGTATTTAATTTGGGATGTAGGCTCTTTTACAGTCCACTGTTTCCTCTGGGCTTTATCCCTGGGTATACAATACAATGGAAACAATTGCACACATGATGAAACAATTACTGACTAGACTGAATGAAAAGTGAATTGTAAAAGAATGTAAAAAGAAACTATCTGTTCTAATTCCAACACAGACTCTATCCGCGCGCACACACACACGCACGCACGCACGCACACACACACACACACACACACACACACACACACACACACACACACACACACACACACACACACACACACACACACGCCACACACACACACACACACACACACACACACACACACACACACACACACACACACACACACACACACACACACACACACACACACACACACACACAACACACACACACACACACACACACACACGCACATACACGCACACAAACACGCACGCACGCACGCACACGCACACACACACACACAAACGCACATACACGCACACAAACACACACACACACACACACAAACGCACATACACGCACACTAACAAACACAAACAGCCTCCAGAACTTCAAAGTTCCATCAGTACCGGCACATTTCATTGCCTTGTGTAAGTAATCGCCCGTTAATTTAGCCAGAAAAGTGGATGCCGTTTCACAGAGAGGTTCATTGCTCTCTCAACAAACTCCTTAGTTGAACAGCTTGTCAACCCGCACCATGGACCATTACATTACAGACTGAGTCCCAAATGGCACCCTATTCCCTATATAGTACGCTACTTCTGACCAGGGCCCTGTGTACTAAATAGAGGATAGGGTGCCGTTTGGGACTCAGCCACAAGCTGTGCCGGTGCAGTCTGTCCCACTAACAGTAAACCGGTCCTCCCCTATGGGAAACGACAGGGTGAATTATGACAGTTTAGAAACATAATCACCTTCCATCCATCCTTCACTGAGAACCGTTTAGCCTTGCACAACTTGGCTGTTTCTCCCTCTCAGTAGTAGAGTTATTCTTAGCTGTATCTGGGACTGGCAGGTCTGGTCTTAGCTGTATCTGGGACTGGCAGGTCTGGTCTGGTCTTAGCTGTATCTGGGACTGGCTGGTCTGGTCTGGTCTTAGCTGTATCTGGGACTGGCTGGTCTGGTCTTAGCTGTATCTGGGACTGGCTGGTCTGGTCTGGTCTTAGCTGTATCTGGGACTGGCTGGTCTGGTCTGGTCTTAGCTGTATCTGGGACTGACTGGTCTGGTCTGGTCTTAGCTGTATCTGGGACTGAATGGTCTGGTCTGGTCTTAGCTGTATCTGGGACTGACTGGTCTGGTCTGGTCTTAGCTGTATCTGGGACTGGCTGGTCTGGTCTGATCTTAGCTGTATCTGGGACTGAATGGTCTGGTCTGGTCTTAGCTGTATCTGGGACTGACTGGTCTGGTCTGGTTATAGCTGTATCTGGGACTGGCTGGTCTGGTCTGGTCTTAGCTGTATCTGGGACTGACTGGTCTGGTCTGGTCTTAGCTGTATCTGGGACTGAATGGTCTGGTCTTAGCTGTATCTGGGACTGGCTGGTCTGGTCTGGTCTTAGCTGTATCTGGGACTGGCTGGTCTGGTCTGATCTTAGCTGTATCCGGGACTGGCTGGGCTGGGCTGGTCTTAGCTGTATCTGGGACTGGCTGGTCTGGTCTGGTCTTAGCTGTATCTGGGACTGGCTGGTCTGGTCTTAGCTGTATCTGGGACTGGCTGGTCTGGTCTGGTCTTAGCTGTATCTGGGACTGGCTGGTCTGGTCTTAGCTTTATCTGGGACTGGCTGGTCTGGTCTCGTCTTAGCTGTATCTGGGACTGGCTGGTCTGGTCTGGTCTTAGCTGTATCTGGGACTGGCTGGGCTGGTCTTAGCTGTATCTGGGACTGGCTGGTCTGGTCTGGTCTTAGCTGTATCTGGGACTGGCTGGTCTGGTCTGGTCTTAGCTGTATCTGGGACTGGCTGGTCTGGTCTTAGCTGTATCTGGGACTGGCTGGTCTGGTCTTAGCTGTATCTGGGACTGGCTGGTCTGGTCTTAGCTGTATCTGGGACTGGCTGGTCTGGTCTTAGCTGTATCAGGGTCTGAATGGTCTGGTCTGGTCTTAGCTGTATCTGGGACTGGCTGGTCTGGTCTGGTCTTAGCTGTATCTGGGATTGGCTGGTCTGGTCTTAGCTGTATCTGGGACTGGCTGGTCTGGTCTTAGCTGTATCTGGGACTGGCTGGTCTGGTCTTAGCTGTATCAGGGACTGAATGGTCTGGTCTGGTCTTAGCTGTATCTGGGACTGAATGGTCTGGTCTTAGCTGTATCTGGGACTGCCTGGTCTGATCTTAGCTGTATCTGGGACTGGCTGGTCTGGTCTTAGCTCTATCAGGGACTGAATGGTCTGGTCTGGTCTTAGCTGTATCTGGGACTGGCTGGTCTGGTTATAGCTGTATCTGGGACTGGCTGGTCTGGTTATAGCTGTATCTGGGACTGGCTGGTCTGGTTATAGCTGTATCTGGGACTGGCTGGTCTGGTTATAGCTCTATCTGGGACTGGCTGGTCTGGTTATAGCTGTATCTGGGACTGGCTGGTCTGGTTATAGCTGTATCTGGGACTGGCTGGTCTGGTCTTAGCTGTATCTGGGACTGGCTGGTCTGGTTGTAGCTCTATCTGGGACTGGCTGGTCTGGTTATAGCTGTATCTGGGACTGGCTGGTCTGGTTGTAGCTCTATCTGGGACTGGCTGGTCTGGTTGTAGCTCTATCTGGGACTGGCTGGTCTGGTCTTAGCTGTATCTGGGACTGGCTGGTCTGGTTGTAGCTGTATCTGGGACTGGCTGGTCTGGTTATAGCTCTATCTGGGACTGGCTGGTCTGGTTATAGCTGTATCTGGGACTGGCTGGTCTGGTTATAGCTGTATCTGGGACTGGCTGGTCTGGTCTGGTCTTAGCTGTATCTGGGACTGAATGGTCTGGTCTGTTCTTAGCTGTATCTGGGACTGGCTGGTCTGGTTATAGCTGTATCTGGGACTGGCTGGTCTGGTCTGGTTATAGCTGTATCTGGGACTGGCTGGTCTGGTTATAGCTGTATCTGGGACTGGCTGGTCTGGTTATAGCTGTATCTGGGACTGGCTGGTCTGGTCTGGTCTTAGCTGTATCTGGGACTGGCTGGTCTGGTCTGGTCTTAGCTGTATCTGGGACTGGCTGGTCTGGTTGTAGCTCTATCTGGGACTGGCTGGTCTGGTCTGGTCTTAGCTGTATCTGGGACTGGCTGGTCTGGTCTGGTCTTAGCTGTATCTGGGACTGGCTGGTCTGGTCTTAGCTGTATCTGGGACTGGCTGGTCTGGTCTTAGCTGTATCTGGGACTGGCTGGTCTGGTCTGGTCTTAGCTGTATCTGGGACTGGCTGGTCTGGTCTGGTCTTAGCTGTATCTGGGACTGAATGGTCTGGTCTGGTCTTAGCTGTATCTGGGACTGGCTGGTCTGGTTGTAGCTGTATCTGGTACTGGCTGGTCTGGTTATAGCTGTATCTGGGACTGGCTGGTCTGGTCTGGTTATAGCTGTATCTGGGACTGGCTGGTCTGGTTATAGCTGTATCTGGGACTGGCTGGTCTGGTTATAGCTGTATCTGGGACTGGCTGGTCTGGTCTGGTCTTAGCTGTATCTGGGACTGGCTGGTCTGGTCTGGTCTTAGCTGTATCTGGGACTGGCTGGTCTGGTCTTAGCTGTATCTGGGACTGGCTGGTCTGGTCTTAGCTGTATCTGGGACTGGCTGGTCTGGTCTGGTCTTAGCTGTATCTGGGACTGGCTGGTCTGGTCTTAGCTGTATCTGGGACTGGCTGGTCTGGTCTGGTCTTAGCTGTATCTGGGACTGGCTGGTCTGGTCTTAGCTGTATCTGGGACTGGCTGGTCTGGTCTGGTCTTAGCTGTATCTGGGACTGGCAGGTCTGGTCTGGTCTTAGCTGTATCTGGGACTGACTGGTCTGGTCTGGTCTTAGCTGTATCTGGGACTGGCTGGTCTGGTCTTAGCTGTATCTGGGACTGGCTGGTCTGGTCTGGTCTTAGCTGTATCTGGGACTGGCTGGTCTGGTTATAGCTGTATCTGGGACAGCTTGTGGCTGAGTCCCAAACGGCATTATCACTTTTATACAATGATTTACATATTTTCATTAAAAAACATTATTTTGATGAATTTATTCATACTATTTCATCCTTCCAAAAGATATAGTCCCGATACAAATCTAGGGTTGCTACCCAAGCCGGCTGGTCGTTCGTTCTATCATTTCGGTTAACAGAGACGCGACCCAGTTGTTAAGTCTTTTTGTTCTGTGTCTATGGATGCGACCCGGTCGTTCAGTCTTTTTGTTCTGTATCTATGGATGCGACCCGGTCGTTCAGTCTTTTTGTTCTGTATCTATGGACTCAGTCGTTAGTTCTAAATGTTCCATTGCCATACTGGCTGGCAAAGTTCTTATCCCTTGCTTGCTAGCTAGCCAACTACGGCTAACTTACAGTCACGTCAAACAGTGCAGCCAGAATAACAGCCAAGTAGCTCCATTTGCATTTTTTAAAGCTGTTTCTAGTTACATTTATTTGGATACATCCATAACAATGAGCTAATGAGGTGCGATTTCACTTGGCATAGAAAATGTGCTCTCTCGTCAGGACACTGTTGTTCAGAGGAGCTAGCCAACAACACAGCTAACACAATCACTTCAAACTGAAGCTGGAAAGATGCAAACTAGCTGCACTTAATTTAGTTTTACCTGTTTTCTATTGACATTTCTTTGTTTATATCCATACAAATTATGCTGATTCATGATTTCGACTGGCTGAGAAACGCTGCCTGCTTGTCTCGACTCCCGACACGTTCATTACTACGCCACAGCTGGAGATCGAATTTGAATATTAAAACAATGTTACAAATGTCGGAGAGACATACAGCAAGGTTTATACAAACCTCTGCTGTTGAAAACTAGTCTAAAAGAAATGTGAGATAATGTCTAGATGCCTTCTATAGTGGAGATCAAGTTTATAAATTGCCTGGCTGGGCTGATGAGACTGTGGATTGCGCAGTCAGATGGAACAGAGTAAATTGGCTTTTTAACATCATAGATTTAGCCGGTGGTAACTTGTGGAATAGACACCAGCTGGAATGCGATTTTAACCAACCAGCATTCAGGATTAGACCCACCCATTGCATAAATCATAATATCTGCCGTTTAGCAGACGCTTTAATCCAGTCATGCTTGCATACATTTTACGTATGGAATGGGTGGCCCCAGCGGGAATCAAACCCACTATCCTGGCATTGCAAGCGCCAGAGCCAGATGACGGGCCAGAGGACAGTCACAGTCCAGAGTCAGGTGACTGTCCTCTGGCTCTGGACTGTGACTGTCCTCTGGCTCTGGACTGTGACTGTCCTCTGGCTCTGGACTGTGACTGTCCTCTGGCTCTGGACTGTGACTGTCCTCTGGCTCTGGACTGTGACTGTCCTCTGGCTCTGGACTGTGACTGTCCTCTGGCTCTGGACTGTGACTGTCCCTCTGGCTCTGGACTGTGACTGTCCTCTGGCTCTGGACTGTGACTGTCCTCTGGCTCTGGACTGTGACTGTCCTCTGGCTCTGGACTGTGACTGTCTTCTGGCTCTGGACTGTGACTGTCCTCTGGCTCTGGACTGTGACTGTCCCCTGGCTCTGGACTGTGACTGTCCTCTGGCTCTGGACTGTGACTGTCCCCTGGCTCTGGACTGTGACTGTCCTCTGGCTCTGGACTGTGACTGTCCTCTGGCTCTGGACTGTGACTGTCCTCTGGCTCTGGACTGTGACTGTCCTCTGGCTCTGGACTGTGACTGTCCTCTGGCTCTGGACTGTGACTGTCTTCTGGCTCTGACACTACTGTGACTGTCCTCTGGCTCTGGACTGTGACTGTCCTCCCCCTCTGGACTGTGACTGTCCTCTCTGGCTCTGGACTGTGACTGTACCCCCTGGCTCTGGACTGTGACTGTCCTCCCTGACTCTGGACTGTGACTACTAATACCTCCCTGGCTCTGGACTGTGACTGACCTCTGGCTCTGGACTGTGACTGTCCCCTGGCTCTGGACCATCCTCTGTGCAATAGGAAACTGGTGGCGTGGTGGTGTTTGGTCAGGACTTGCTTGCAGGACAGGACAGGTCTCCATCAGTGTGTGTGTGTGTGTGTGTGTGTGTGTGTGTGTGTGTGTGTGTGTGTGTGTGTGTGTGTGTGTGTGTGTGTGTGTGTGTGTGTATACTGTGTGTGTGTGTGTGTATGCGTGTGTGTGTGTATGCCTGTGTGTGTATTTGTTGTGGTGTGGAGGACAGTTCTCCCTCAGAGGGCACATGCTGATCATATCTCCTGAATTACCCACATTCCCCGGCGGTTGACAAGAGGATGGTCGCAGTCCTTGCACCACTGCACCTCAGAAATGTACTCCTGCAAAGATACTAAATACCCCCTGACACTACAGCCTTACAGATACTAAATACCCCCTGACACTACAGATACTAAATACCCCCTGACACTACAGATACTAAATACCCCCTGACACTACAGCCTTACAGATACTAAATACCCCCCACTGACTACTACAGCCTTACAGATACTACCCCCTGACACTACAGATACTAAATACCCCCCTGACCTGACACTACATATACTAAATACCCCCCTGACACTACAGATACTAAATACCCCCTGACACTACATATACTAAATACCCCCTGACACTACAGATACTAAATACCCCCTGACACTACAGATACTAAATACCCCCTGACACTACAGATACTAAATACCCCCTGACACTACAGATACTAAATACCCCCTGACACTACAGATACTAAATACCCCCTGACACTACAGATACTAAATACCCCCTGACACTACAGATACTAAATACCCCCTGACACTACATATACTAAATACCCCCTGACACTACAGATACTAAATACCCCCTGACACTACAGCCTTACAGATACTAAATACCCCCTGACACTACAGATACTAAATACCCCCTGACACTACAGATACTAAATACCCCCTGACACTACAGATACTAAATACCCCCTGACACTACAGATACTAAATACCCCCTGACACTACAGATACTAAATACCCCCCCTGACACTACATATACTAAATACCCCCTGACACTACAGATACTAAATACCCCCTGACACTACAGATACTAAATACCCCCTGACACTACAGATACTAAATACCCCCTGACACTACAGATACTAAATACCCCTCCTGACACTACAGATACTAAATACCCCCTGACACTACAGATACTAAATACCCCCTGACACTACAGATACTAAATACCCCCTGACACTACAGATACTAAATACCCCCTGACACTGTCAATCTGCAATAAGACATGTACCTCTACAGACACAGTTCATACACAGTTCGTAGCTTCTGAGTGTTACCATATGTCCCCACTCTTAACCACACGTATCACTGGTCATGACAGTGCTGAGTCCATTAGGACAGAAGAGTTTGTACGTAGCTCAGTTGGTAGAGCGTGGCGCTTGCAACGCCAGGGTTGTGGGTTCGATTCCCACGGGTGGCCAGTAATGAAAATGTATGCACTCACTAACTGTTAGTCGCTCTGGATAAGAGCGTCTGCTAAAGGACTAAAATGTTCAAGTACACCTCCGTGCTCTGAAACTCTGTTTCAATAAATGCACTCTTGAGAATCAGGAGAAAAAATAACTTTTTATTGACACAAACAAGCACACATCAACTTAAATAAATAACCCCAATAAATACAAAAAATAGCAATGTACAAAACCCTATTCCCTATATAATGACACCCTATTCCCTATATAATGACACCCTATTCCCTATATAATGACACCCTATTCCCTATATAGTGAACCCTAGTCCCTATATAATGACCCTATATAATAACACCCTATTCCCTATATAATGACCCCTATTCCCTATATAATGACACCCTATTCCCTATATAATGACACCCTATTCCCTATATAATGACACCCTATTCCCTATATAATGACCTATTCCCTATATAATGACACCCTATTCCCTATATAATGACCCTATTCCCTATATAATGACACCCTATTCCCTATATAATGACACCCTATTCCCTATATAATGACACCCTATTCCCTATATAATGACACCCTATTCCCTATATAATGACACCCTATTCCCTATATAATGACACCCTATTCCCTATATAATGACACCCTATTCCCTATATAATGACCCCTATTCCCTATATAATGACACCCTATTCCCTATATAATGACACCCTATTCCCTATATAATGACACCCTATTCCCTATATAATGACACCCTATTCCCTATATAATGACACCCTATTCCCTATATAATGACACCCTATTCCCTATATAATGACACCCTATTCCCTATATAATGACCCCTATTCCCTATATAATGACACCCTATTCCCTATATAATGACACCCTATTCCCTATATAATGACACCCTATTCCCTATATAATGACACCCTATTCCCTATATAATGACACCCTATTCCCTATATAATGACACCCTATTCCCTATATAATGACACCCTATTCCCTATATAATGACACCCTATTCCCTATATAATGACACCCTATTCCCTATATAATGACCCTATTCCCTATATAATGACACCCTATTCCCTATATAATGACACCCTATTCCCTATATAATGACACCCTATTCCCTATATAATGACACCCTATTCCCTATATAATGACACCCTATTCCCTATATAATGACACCCTATTCCCTATATAATGACCCTATTCCCTATATAATGACACCCTATTCCCTATATAATGACACCCTATTCCCTATATAATGACACCCTATTCCCTATATAATGACACCCTATTCCCTATATAGTGAACCCTATTCCCTATATAGTGAACCCTATTCCCTATATAGTGAACCCTATTCCCTATATACTCCCATAGGGCCCTGGTCAAAAGTAGTGCACTATGTAGAGAATGGGGTTCTATTTTGGATCAAACACTGTTTTTGCTTCCAGGTAGAACATTTTTGGTTTCAGGTAGAAAAAGGGTTCTACATGGAACGCAAAAAGGATTCTACCTGGAATAGGTTCTGCTATGGGGACAGCCCGAAGAACCCTTTTAGGTTCTAGATAGCACCTTTTTTTTTTCTCTAAGCGTGTAGCGTGCCATTTTGGATGCACATTTAGAGATCTTTAGAGTCTGTCGCTCTCGTACTCTGGCGTCTCAGAGTGCATGCTGGGTAAGGGGCTAAGGGGTACATTGGGAATGTAGTAGAGGGACTCCTGACTGGCAGTAGGTGGGGTGTGGGATGGACTGTTCACCCCTGAGTCTGAATCCTGAGCCATGGGACCCTCTGGCTGCAGCATCTCTTCCTTGCTGTACTTCCCCTCTCTCGACTGCAGAGGAAGTGAGGTCACAGGAAGCACAAAAAGGGTCGTGGCCTCGGGATGGTCTTTCGGCTTCAGCTCGTTAAGCTCCTGGAAGTTCTTGAGACGGACCACTTCCTTGTGGGCGGAGCCACCGTAACATGGCAACAGCGCGAAGACGTCCTTACGGAACTTAGAACTCATTCCGAAGTAGATGAAGGGGTTGTACAAGGAGGCGGACTTAGCGAAGAGACGGGTGAAGATCAAAGTCATGTTGGGGACGTGGTAACCACAGGCAGACCACATGGAGACCACCGCATAGGGAGACCACGCCATGATGAAGGCTGTGCAGATCACTATGGAGACCTGGAGGAGAAGGGACAGAGAAAATATGTTTAAAAAAGCTACAGGACTGTTTCTCTCAGCACAGACTGGAATACGTTTCGCGATTCATCCGATGGCATTGAGGAGTTTACCACAGCAGTCACCAGCTTCATTAATAAGAGCATCGACGACATCATCCCCACAGTGACCGTACGTACATATTCCAACCAGAAGCCATGGATTATAGGCAACATCCACACTGAATTTAAGGACAGAACTGCCGCTTTCAGTGAGCGGGACACTAATCTGGACGCTGCTGATAAGAAATCCTGCTATGCCCTCCAAAGAGATATCAAACAGGCAAAGCGTCGATACAGGACTAAGATCGAATCCTACAACACCGGCTCTGACGCTCGTTGGATGTGGCAGGGCTTGAAAACTATCAAGGATTACAAAGGGAATCGCAACCGCTAGTTGCCCCAGTGACACGAGCCTACCAGAAGAGTGAAATGCCTTCTATGCTCGCCTCTAGGTAAGTGACTCTGAACCATGCATGAGAGCACCAGCCGTTCCGGACGACTTGTGTGATTTCGCTTTTCATAGCCAATGTGAGTAAGACCTTTAAACGGGTTAACATTCACAAGTCTGCGATGCCAGACAGATTACCAGGACTTGTAGCATGCGCTGACCAGCTGGCAAGTGTCTTCACTGACCTTTTCAACATCTTCCTGACCCAGTCTGTAATACCAACATGTTTCAAGCAGACCACCATAGTCCTTGTGCCCAATAACGCCAAGGCAACCTGTCTAAATGACTATCGCCCCGTAGCACTCACATCTGTAGCCATGACATGCTTTGAAAGGCTGGTCATGGCTCATATCAACACCATCATCCCAGACACCCTAGACCCATTCCAATTCGCATACCGCCCCAACAGATCCACAGATGACTCAATCTCTATCTGCTTTGATCCCCTTTTGCACTAACTCTTTTGACTCATCACATACACTGCTGCTACTGTCTATTATCTATCCTGTTGTCTAGTCACTTTACCCCTACCTACAGTATACTGCTGCTACTGTCTATTATCTATCCTGTTGTCTAGTCCCTTTACCCCTACCTACAGTATACTGCTGCTACTGTCTATTATCTATCCTGTTGTCTAGTCACTTTACCCCTACCTACAGTATACTGCTGCTACTGTCTATTATCTATCCTGTTGCCTAGTCACTTTACCCCTACCTACAGTATACTGCTGCTACTGTCTATTATCTATCCTGTTGCCTAGTCACTTTACCCCCCCTACAGTATACTGCTGCTACTGTCTATTATCTATCCTGTTGTCTAGTCACTTTACCCCTACCTACAGTATACTGCTGCTACTGTCTATTATCTATCCTGTTGTCTAGTCACTTTACCCCTACCTACAGTATACTGCTGCTACTGTCTATTATCTATCCTGTTGTCTAGTCACTTTACCCCTACCTACAGTATACTGCTGCTACTGTCTATTATCTATCCTGTTGCCTAGTCACTTTACCCCTACCTACAGTATACTGCTGCTACTGTCTATTATCTATCATGTTGTCTAGTCACTTTACCCCTACCTACAGTATACTGCTGCTACTGTCTATTATCTATCCTGTTGTCTAGTCACTTTACCCCCCTACCTACAGTATACTGCTGCTACTGTCTATTATCTATCCTGTTGTCTAGTCCCTTTACCCCTACCTACAGTATACTGCTGCTACTGTCTATTATCTATCCTGTTGTCTAGTCACTTTACCCCCTACCTACAGTATACTGCTGCTACTGTCTATTATCTATCCTGTTGTCTAGTCACTTTACCCCTACCTACAGTATACTGCTGCTACTGTCTATTATCTATCCTGTTGTCTAGTCACTTTACCCCTACCTACAGTATACTGCTGCTACTGTCTATTATCTATCCTGTTGTCTAGTCACTTTACCCCTACCAACAGTATACTGCTGCTACTGTCTATTATCTATCCTGTTGTCTAGTCACTTTACCCCTACCTACAGTATACTGCTGCTACTGTCTATTATCTATCCTGTTGCCTAGTCACTTTACCCCTACCTACAGTATACTGCTGCTACTGTCTATTATCTATCCTGTTGTCTAGTCACTTTACCCCTACCTACAGTATACTGCTGCTACTGTCTATTATCTATCCTGTTGCCTAGTCACTTTACCCCTACCTACAGTATACTGCTGCTACTGTCTATTATCTATCCTGTTGCCTAGTCACTTTACCCCTACCTACAGTATACTGCTGCTACTGTCTATTATCTATCCTGTTGTCTAGTCACTCTACCCCTACCTACAGTATACTGCTGCTACTGTCTATTATCTATCCTGTTGTCTAGTCACTTTACCCCTACCTACGGTATACTGCTGCTACTGTCTATTATCTATCCTGTTGCCTAGTCACTTTACCCCCTACCTACAGTATACTGCTGCTACTGTCTATTATCTATCCTGTTGTCTAGTCACTTTTACCCCTACCTACAGTATACTGCTGCTACTGTCTATTATCTATCCTGTTGTCTAGTCACTTTACCCCTACCTACAGTATACTGCTGCTACTGTCTATTATCTATCCTGTTGCCTAGTCACTTTACCCCTACCTACAGTATACTGCTGCTACTGTCTATTATCTATCCTGTTGTCTAGTCACTTTACCCCTACCTTCAGTATACTGCTGCTACTGTCTATTATCTATCCTGTTGCCTAGTCACTTTACCCCTACCTACAGTATATGTACATATCTACCTCCATTACCTCGTCCCCCTGCACATCGACTCGGTACTGGTACCCCATGTACTGTATATAGCCAAGTTATCGTTACTCATCGTGTATTTATTCCTTGTGTTATTATTTTTCTGTTTTTCTCTCTGCATTGTTGGGAAGGGACCGTCAGTTAGCATTTCACTGTTAGTCTACACCTGTTGTTTGCATGTGACAAATATTTTTCATTTGATTTGAACCTTTTGCGGTCTAGGCTGGGTTATTTTTAAATCACTTTCTGTTTCGGTTCTGTTGATGTAAATAGGTCCTCTAACTAAATGTTATTGATTGAATGTATTAATTGGTTGGTTGGTTGATTGGTTGGTTGGTTGGTTGGTTGGTTGGCTGGTTGGTTGGTTGGTTGGTTGATTGGTTGGTTGGTTGGTTGGCTGGCTGGTTGATTGGTTGGTTGGTTGGTTGGTTGGCTGGTTGGTTGGTTGATTGGTTGGGTTAGGGTTATCCCATTATCCCAGAAACCCTAGACCCACTCCAATTTGCATACCGCCCCAACAGATCCACAGATGATGCAATCTCTATTGCACTCCACACTGCCCTTTACCAAATGGACAAAAGGAACACCTATGTGAGAATGCTATTCATTGACTACAGCTTCAACACCATAGTGCCCTCAAAGCTCATCACTAAGCTAAGGACCCTGGGACTAAACACCTCCCTCTGCAACTGGATCCTGGACTTCCTGACGGGCCACCCCCAGGTGGTAAGGGTAGGTAACAACACATCTGCCACGCTGATCCTCAACACGGGGGCCCCTCAGTGGTGCATGCTCAGTCCCCTCCTGTACTCCCTGTTCACTCATGACTGCATGGCCAGGCACAATTCCAACACCATCATTAATTTAGCTGACAACACAACAGTGGAAGGGCCTGATCACCGACAACGATGAGACAGCCTATAGGGAGGAGGTCAGAGACCTGGCCGTGTGGTGCCAGGATAACAACCTCTCCCTCAACGTGATCAAGACAAAGGAGATGATTGTGGACTACTGGAAAAAGAAGAGGACCGAGCACACCCACATTCTCATTGACGGGGCTGTAGTGGAGCAGGTTGAGAGCTTCAAGTTCCTTGGTGTCCACATCACCAACAAACTATCATGGTCCAAACACACCAAGACAGTCGTGAAGAGGGCACGACAAAGCCTATTCCCCCTCATGGATTGAAAAGATTTGGCATGGGTCCTCAGATCCTCAAAAGTTTCTACAGCTGCACCATCGAGAGCATCCTGACTGGTTGCATCACTGCCTGGTCCCTGCACGCACCACCCACGTGGAGTTCCAGGTCTCAGGCAGCCTCTGGAACTGCCGTTCTGCTGCCAACAAGGCAGAGTTCATCTCAGCCTATGCTACCCTCCAGTCCCTCGACTTCTTGGCGCTGACGGAAACATGGATTACCACTGAAAACACTGCTAATCCTACTGCTCTCTCCTCGTCTGACCATGTGTTCTCGCATACCCCGAGAGCATCTGGTCAGCAGGGTGGTGGCACAGGAATCCTCATCTCTCCCAAGTGGACATTCTAAATTTTTCCCCTGACCCATCTGTCTATCTCCTCATTTGAATTCCATGCTGTCACAGTCACTAGCCCATTTAAGCTTAATATCCTTGTCATCTATCGCCCTCCAGGTTCCCTTGGAGAGTTCATCAATGAGCTTGACGCCTTGATCAGTTCCTTTCCTGAGGATGGCTCACCCCTCACAGTTCTGGGGGATTTCAACCTCCCTACGTCTACATTTGACTCATTTCTCTCTACCTCCTTCTTTCCACTCCTCTCCTCTTTTGACCTCACCCTCTCACCGTCCCCCCCTACTCACAAGGCAGGCAATACGCTTGACCTCATCTTTACTAGATGCTGTTCTTCTACTAATCTCACTGCAACTCCCCTCCATGTCTCCGACCACTACTTTGTATCCTTTTCTCTCTCGCTCTCCTCCAACACTACTCACTCTGCCCCTACACAGATGGTAATGCGCCGTCGCAACCTTCACTCTCTCTCTCCCGCTACTCTCTCCTCTTCCATCCTATCATCTCTTCCCTCTGCTCAATCCTTCTCCCTCCAATCTCCTGATTCTGCCTCCTCAACCCTCCTCTCCTCCCTTTCTGCATCCTTTGACTCTCTATGTCCCCTATCCTCCCGGCCGGCTCGGTCCTCCCCTACAGCTCCGTGGCTTGATGACTCATTGCGAGCTCACAGAACAGAGCTCCGGGCAGCTGAGCAGAAATGGAAGAAAACTAGACTCCCTGCGGACCTGGCATCTTTTCACTCCCTCCTCTCTACATTTTCTTCATCTGTTTCTGCTACTAAGGCCACTTTCTACCACTCTAAATTCCAAGCATCTGCCTCTAACCATAGGAAGCTCTTTGCCACATTCTCCTCCCTGCTGAATCCCCCCCCCCCCCCCCCCCCCCTCTCTGTGGATGACTTCGTCAACCATTTTGAAAAGAAGGTTGACGACATCCGATCCTCGTTTGTTAAGTCAAATGACACTGCTGGTCCTGCTCACACTGCCCTACCCTATGCTTTGACTTCTTTCTCCCCTCTCTCTCCAGATGAAATCTTGCGACTTGTGACGGCAGGCCGCCCAACAACCTGCCCGCTTGACCCTATCCTCTCCTCTCTTCTCCAGACCATCTCCGGTGACCTTCTCCCTTACCTCACCTCGCTGATCAACTCATCCTTGACCGCTGGCTATGTCCCTTCCGTCTTCAAGAGAGCGAGAGTTGCACCCCTTCTCAAAAAACCAACACTCGATCCCTCTGATGTCAACAACTACAGACCAGTATCCCTTCTTTCTTTTCTCTCCAAAACTATTGAGCGTGCCGTCTTTAGCCAACTCTCTTGCTATCTCTCTCAGAATGACCTTCTTGATCCAAACCAGTCAGGTTTCAAGACTGGTCATTCAACTGAGACTGCTCTTCTCTGTGTCACGGAGGCTCTCCGCACTGCTAAAGCTAACTCTCTCTCCTCTGCTCTTGTCCTTCTAGACCTGTCTGCTGCCTTTGATACTGTGAACCATCAGATCCTCCTCTCCACCCTCTCCGAGCTGGGCATCTCCGGCGCGGCTCACTCTTGGATTGCGTCCTACCTGACCAGTCGCTCCTTCCAAGTGGCGTAGCGAGAAGCTGTCTCCGCACCACGTGCTCTCACCACTGGTGTCCCCCAGGGCTCAGTTCTAGGCCCTCTCCTATTCTCCCTATACACCAAGTCACTTGGCTCTGTCATATCCTCACATGGCCTCTCCTATCATTGCTACGCTGACGACACACAACTAATCTTCTCCTTTCCCCCTTCTGATAACCAGGTGGCGAATCGCATCTCTGCATGTCTGGCAGACATATCAGTATGGATGACGGATCACCACCTCAAGCTGAACCTTGGCAAGACGGAGCTGCTCTTCCTCCCGGGGAAGGACTGCCTGTTCCATGATCTCGCCATCACGGTTGACAACTCTGTTGTGTCCTCCTCCCAGAGTGCGAAGAGCCTTGGCGTGACCCTGGACAACACCCTGTCGTTCTCCGCTAACATCAAGGCGGTGACCAGATCCTGTAGGTTCATGCTCTACAACATTCGGAGAGTACGACCCTGCCTTACACAGGAAGCGACACAGGTCCTAATCCAGGCACTTGTCATCTCCCGTCTGGATTACTGCAACTCGCTGTTGGCTGGGCTCCCTGCCTGTGCCATTAAACCCCTACAACTCATCCAAAATGCCGCAGCCCATCTGGTGTTCAACCTTCCCAAGTTCTCTCACGTCACCCCGCTCCTCCGCACACTCCACTGGCTTCCAGTTGAAGCTCGCATCTGCTACAAGACCATGGTGCTTGCCTACGGAGCTGTGAGGGGAACGGCACCTCTGTACCTTCAGGCTCTGATCAGTCCCTACACCCAAACGAGGGCATTGCGTTCATCCACCTCTGGCCTGCTGGCTCCCCTACCTCTGCGGAAGCATAGTTCCCGCTCAGCCCAGTCAAAACTGTTCGCTGCTCTGGCACCCCAATGGTGGAACAAGCTCCCTCACGACGCCAGGACAGCGGAGTCACTCACCACCTTCCGGAGATATTTGAAAACCCACCTCTTTAAGGAATACCTGGGATAGGATAAAGTAATCCTTCTATCCCCCCCTTACCCCAACCCAAACCCCAACCCCCCCCCAAAAAAAAAAAAAAAAAAAACTTTGTAAAGTGGTGATCCCACTGGCTATAAGGTGAATGCGCCTATTTGTAAGTCGCTCTGGATAAGAGCGTCTGCTAAATGACGTAAATGTAAATGTAAATGGTATGGCAACTGCTCGGCCTCCGACTGCAAGGCACTACAGAGGGTAGTGCGTACGGCCCAGTACATCACTGGGGCCAAGCTTCCTGCCATCCAGGACCTCTATACCAGGTGGTGTCAGAGGAAGGCCCTAAAAATTGTCAAAGACTCCAGCCACCCTAGTCATAGACTGTTCTCTCTGCTACCGCACGGCAAGGGGTATCGGAGCACCAAGTCTAGGTCCAAAAGGCTCCTCAACAGCTTCTACCCCCAAGCCATAAGACTCCTGAACAGCTACTCTTCTGCTTATTATTTATGCATAGTCACTTTAACTCTACCCACATGTACATATTACCTCAATTACCTCGACTAACCGGTGCCCCCGCACATTGACTCTGTACCGGTACCCCCTGTATATAGCCTCGCTATTGTTATTTTATTTTACTGCTGCTCTTTAATTACTTGTTATTTTTCTATTGTTCTTAAAACTGCATTGTTGATTAAAGCTTGTCAGTAAGCATTTCACTGTAAGGTCTTCACCTGTTGTATTCGGCGCGTGTGACAAATACGATTTGATTTGATTTGGTTGGTTAATTGATTGATTGGTTGGTCGGCTGGTTGGTTGGTTAATTGACTCACCCTAGTGACGTCTCGTTCCACTTTCCTCTGTCTGGATGAGAGGTACCCGTCAGCTGACATGGCGTTGCTGCTCTTCACGGTACTGATGATGGAGACGTAGGAGAAGACCATGACCGTGACTGGGATGAAGAAGCAGAAGATGAGGATGGAGATGATGTAGGACTTGTAGATGGTGGAGTAGTTAGCCCTGGACCAGTCCACCTCACAGTTCCCGTACCCACCGTCTGGAGCTAGAGATAGGGGAATGGATGGATGGATTAATGGATGGATGGATGGATGAATTAATGGATGGATGGATGAATGGAAGGATATATGAATGGATGGCTTAGAGCAGTGCTTCGATGGATGAACGGATATATGAATGGATGGATTGGATTAATGGATGGATGGATGGATGGATGAATTAATGGATGGATGGATGAATGGAAGGATATATAAATGGATGGCTTAGAGCAGTGCTTTGATGGATGAACGGATATATGAATGGATGGATGGATGAATGGATGGATGGATGGATGAATGAATGGATGGATAAATGGATGGATTAATGGATAGATGGATGAATGAATGGATGGATAAATGGATGGATTAATGGATGGATGGATGAATGAATGGATGGACGGAGACACTAACCTGTGTAGCTGCCCCAGCCCAGCAGTGGAGCCACAGACCAGAAGAAAGCCCCGACCCAGATGAACATCAGAGAGATGCAAATGGTGCTCAAACTGATGCAGTAGGCTGGAAACAGGACAGAGAGGGACACACACACACACACGGACAGACAGACAGACACAGGACAGACACAGGACAGACAGACAGACAGACAGACACAGGACAGACAGACAGACACAGGACAGAAGGACAGACACACACAGACAGACAGACACAGGACAGACAGACAGACACAGGACAGACAGACAGACAGACAGACAGACAGACAGACAGACAGACAGACAGACAGACAGACAGACAGACAGACAGACAGACAGACAGACAGACAGACAGACAGACAGACAGACAGACAGACAGACAGACAGACAGACACAGGACAGAGATGCAATGAGTGTGTTTGTGTTCCAGTCAAACCACACCCTTCATATAACATGGTTTGAGGCATAGTTTCCCTATAATCCCGCAGTCACCCTCAACATTCCCCTATAATCCTGCAGTCACCCTCAACATTTCCCTATAATCCTGCAGTCACCCTCAACATTTCCCTATAATCCCGCAGTCACCCTCAATATTTCCATATAATCCTGCAGTCACCCTCAACATTTCCCTATAATCCTGCAGTCACCCTCAACATTCCCCTATAATCCCGCAGTCACCCTCAACATTCCCTTATAATCCTGCAGTCACCCTCAACATTTCCCTATAATCCCGCAGTCACCCTCAATATTTCCATATAATCCTGCAGTCACCCTCAACATTTCCTTATAATCCTGCAGTCACCCTCAACATTTCCATATAATCCTGCAGTCAACCTCAACATATTGTCAATTAAATATTTAATTTTAAGATTTTGTTGCTGTTGGCTCAAAATATCATAATGGGCTATTTTCTGCTCAGAAAGACATGCTAAGAACATTTTTTAAGAGGAGATGTTTCAGACATGCTAAAGATATGTTAAGAACCTTATGCCACGGCCATACACACTTGGAAAAGAGGGTTCCTCAAGGGTTCTATGGGAAGGGTGATGGTTCTATGTGGAACCATAATGACTAAAATAACCCTTTGAGCTCTTTAATGGTTCTTTGCAGTTCTGAAAAGGGTTCTTTGCTCTTTCAGTGATAATTAAAATGTAGAGGCGGAAGCTCATTCTAATATTTTGGGCGTGGTTTGCGCAGAGATCTTTTTGTGCAACCGTGAGAGAGAGAGTGTCGTTCCAGTTGATCTTATCAGTTGTGTTATGCCATTATATATGATATATGACTATGGCCAGTGACGGTGTCTTCTGAAAGACTCACATATGGCCTTGTGTGAAATGGGAATTGTTGACCAAATCAGAGGATCTCAATTATCTCTGTAGGGACACCCAGCCATTCCATAGCTAGCACTAGTAATGGGGAAACAGCTTCCTGAAGCATTGAGGTTTTCCAGCCAATTGTGTTGAAAATAGGTTCATTACTTGAGGCTTTGATCAACACAGTGAACACTAGTGGCACCTGCTGGACAAAATAATTTTGAGCAGCCAATTTATTATAGAAGACGTCCCACACCCCCGTAGCACGTGTATAGTTTTATGTCTTCTATCAAACCAATACCAAACCAATCAGGTGGTTGTTCGACGAAACGAAGCTTCGGACGTCATTCATCACGTGCTTCTGATAAAGTGATACAGGCATCGGCACACTGCTTCGAAGTACACTGCTTATCGATTTCAACGCGTGCCTCGGAGCTCCGGCATCAAACATAACATCACACCTGATTCAACTCGTCAATTAACACAATATAAATGCTTATGGAATTTCTACAAAATAATATGGCTAACCTGAATAACAAAGCCTGTATGGTTCTTCAAAAAGTTATTTGTAGAACCTTTGTGATTGAGAACGGTTAAAGGTTCTATAAAGAACCATTAAAAAGGGTTGTAACCATAGCGGAACCCTTTTTGCTGCTATATAGAACCTTTTTTAATAGTTCTTTATAGAACCTTAGGAAAGTTCTTTATAGCATCATAAATGTTTCCATTTAGAACCTTATGAGCATGGTTCTTTATAGAACCTTCAAAAAAGGTTCTATATAGCACCAAAAAGGATCTGCTATGGTTACAAGCCAAATAACCCTTATCTGGTGCTATATAGATCTATTTGTTTTTTGTGTGTAGTCGCTGATCCTAGATCAGTGTGTCACCCTCTCTAAAAGGGCTCTGATCTCCAAATGTCATTCCTCCGCAAACACGCAACAGGAAAAGTTGGAGGGAGGCTGGCTCTTTTAAAAGTCCAGAATTCTTTCCACCCCAGTTATGAATGTCAGACTGTGACATTTTTATGAACAATGAGTCTCTTTTTTTTTTTTTTCAGGCGCACACACGGGCAGCACTTGTAAATCACTCCCACTGAAAATAACCTTTCTTGACAAAGTACATGTAGGTTTTGTATTCAGTGAGAAGATAAATGATTGATTGTTGATTGTTTCCCCCTTCTGGGATGATCCCCTTCTGATAACCAGGTGGCGAATCGCATCTCTGCATGTCTGGCAGACATATCAGTATGGATGACGGATCACCACCTCAAGCTGAACCCTGGCAAGACGGAGCTGCTCTTCCTCCCGGGGAAGGACTGCCCGTTCCATGATCTCGCCATCACGGTAGACAACTCCGCTGTGTCCTCCTCCCAGAGTGCGAAGAGCCTAGGCGTGACCCTGGACAACACCCTGTCGTTCTCCGCCAACATCAAGGCGGTGACCCGCTCCTGCAGGTTCATGCTCTACAACATTCGGAGAGTGCGACCCTGCCTTACACAGGAAGCGGCGCAGGTCCTGGTCCAGGCACTTGTCATCTCCCGTCTGGACTACTGCAACTCGCTGTTGGCTGGGCTCCCTGCCTGTGCCATTAAACCCCTACAACTCATCCAGAATGCCGCAGCCCGTCTGGTGTTCAACCTTCCCAAGTTCTCTCACGTCACCCCCCTCCTCCGCACACTCCACTGGCTTCCAATTGAAGCTCGCATCCGCTACAAGACCATGGTGCTTGCCTTTGGAGCAGTGAGGGGAACGGCACCCCTGTACCTTCAGGCTCTGATCAGTCCCTACACCCAAACGAGGACATTGCGTTCATCCACCTCTGGCCTGCTGGCTCCCCTTCCTCTGCGGAAGCACAGCTCCCGCTCAGCCCAGTCAAAACTGTTCGCTGCTCTGGCACCCCAATGGTGGAACAAGCTCCCTCACGACGCCAGGACAGCGGAGTCACTCACCACCTTCCGGAGACATTTGAAAACCCCACCTCTTTAAGGAATACCTGGGATAGGCTAAAGTATTCCTTCTAACCCCCCCCCCCCCCCCCCCCCCCAAAAAAAATAAGTGGTTATCCCCACTGGCTATAGGGTGAACGCACCAATTTGTGAGTCGCTCTGGCTAAGAGCGTCTGCTAAATGACGTTAATGTGCCCTTGAGCAAGGCACTTAACCCTAATTGCTCCTGTAAGTCGCTCTGGTTAAGAGCGTCTGCTAAATGACTAAAATGTAAATGTAAAATGTTGTGACGGTGTGCTTCCAATGACCAATATGATGAATCAGTCACTTACGGACTGACTACAGGACATGCTGTATGAGGTGATATGCTTTAGTGCCTCCTTAGTAAATTATGTAACTCAAAAGTCTGATAGAAAGTATAATTGTACCTTGACAGAATGTGTAAATCCGTTCTCTGACCCAATTCACTGTGATTTGACTTATGAAAGACGTTTATCAATCAAATATTGACAGATACAGATCCAGTCAACTGATTAACGAAAAAAAAGAACGTATTAAAATGGCATTGATGAATAGCCTACTCTACGCAAGATGTCTACCATGTCGCAAGTTGTCTGAATAACCTCAAACATACAGTAAACCTCCCCTTCAGAGCAACCAACCCACCATAGAAGTTAACAGAGGCAGTTATTCTATTATTACCAAGTAGTTAAGACATTCCTCACCTCAACCTCACCTCAAATGAAGTTAATTGTCAGGTCTGGTGCAGAGAATGTGAATGTAAATAGTAGTCATTAATCAAACAGTAATTTCCTCCCATAAATCCAGCCAGTAATGAACGCTGAGAACAACATATCTCTTTCTTCTCTTGTCAGAGCTACTGGGTCCCAAATGACACCATATTCCCTATATAGTGCACTACTTTTGACCAGAGCCCTATGGGACATTTCATTTCTCTCTCTCTCTCTCTCTCTCTCTCTCTCTCTCTCTCTCTCTCTCTCTCTCTCTCTCTCTCTCTCTCTCTCTCTCTCTCTCTCTCTCTCTCTCTCTCTCTCTCTCTCTCTCTCTCTCTCTCTCTCTCTCTCTCTCTCTCTCTCTCTCTCTCTCTCTCTCTCTCTCTCTCTCTCTCTCTCTCTCTCTCTCTCTCTCTCTCTCTCTCTCTCTCTCTCTCTCTCTCTCTCTCTCTCTCTCTCTCTCTCTCTCTCTCTCTCTCTCTCTCTCTCTCTCTCTCTCTCTCTCTCTCTCTCTCTCTCTCTGTCTCTCTCTCTCTCTCTCTCTCTCTCTCTGTCTCTCTCTGTCTCTCTCTCTCTCTCTCTCTCTGTCTCTCTCTCTGTCTCTGTCTCTGTCTCTGTCTCTGTCTCTGTGTCTCTCTGTCTCTGTCTCTCTGTCTCTGTCTCTGTCTCTGTCTCTGTCTCTGTCTCTGTCTCTCTCTCTCTCTCTCTCTCTCTCTCTCTCTCTCTCTCTCTCTCTCTCTCTCTCTCTCTCTCTCTCTCTCTCTCTCTCTCTCTCTCTCTCTCTCTCTCTCTCTCTCTCTCTCTCTCTCTCTCTCTCTCTCTCTCTCTCTCTCTCTCTCTGTGTCTCTCTGTCGCCAACTATTTTCTTCTCTCTCACCCCCCCCTCCCCGTCTTTCAGGTGTATGTGGTGGCCATGAAGATAAAGAAGGAAGCAGAGTCTCGTCCGGTGAAGGAGGTGAAGGCAGGAGGAGGAGAGGAGGAAGAGGAGGAGGAGGAGGTGGGAGCGGACATTCTTCCTCCTGATAGCCTGATTATGCTGGTGCAGCCTGAACTGCCGTCTCTGTCTCGGCTGTGGTTGGCTGTCCTCAGAGACTATGCTCTACTGACACTGCCTGCAGAGTTCTCCAGCCAACTGCCACCTGACGGTACACTACACCCTACTCAACACTGTGGCCTCCTGACGGTACACTACACCCTACTCAACACTGTGGCCACCTGACGGTACACTACACCCTACTCAACACTGTGGCCTCCTGACGGTACACTACACCCTACTCAACACTGTGGCCTCCTGACGGTACACTACACCCTAATCAACACTGTGGCCACCTGACGATACACTACACCCTACTCAACACTGTGGCCACCTGACGGTACACTACACCCTACTCAACACTGTGGCCTCCTGACGGTACACTACACCCTACTCAACACTGTGGCCACCTGACGGTACACTACACCCTACTCAACACTGTGGCCTCCTGACGGTACACTACACCCTACTCAACACTGTGGCCACCTGCCTCCTGACGGTACACTACACCCTACTCAACACTGTGGCCACCTGCCTCCTGACGGTACACTACACCCTACTCAACACTGTGGCCTCCTGACGGTACACTACACCCTACTCAACACTGTGGCCAACTGCCTCCTGACGGTACACTACACCCTACTCAACACTGTGGCCACCTGACGGTACACTACACCCTACTCAACACTGTGGCCACCTGACGGTACACTACACCCTACTCAACACTGTGGCCACCTGACGGTACACTATACCCTACTCAACACTGTGGCCACCTGACGGTACACTACACCCTACTCAACACTGTGGCCACCTGACGGTACACTACACCCTACTCAACACTGTGGCCTCCTGACGGTACACTACACCCTACTCAACACTGTGGCCACCTGACGGTACACTACACCCTACTCAACACTGTGGCCTCCTGACGGTACACTACACCCTACTCAACACTGTGGCCAACTGCCACCTGACAGTACACTACACCCTACTCAACACTGTGGCCTCCTGACGGTACACTACACCCTACTCAACACTGTGGCCAACTGCCACCTGACGGTACACTACACCCTACTCAACACTGTGGCCTCCTGACGGTACACTACACCCTACTCAACACTGTGGCCACCTGACGGTACACTATACCCTACTCAACACTGTGGCCTCCTGACGGTACACTACACCCTACTCAACACTGTGGCCTCCTGACGGTATATGTATATATTCTTAAATCCCATTCTTTACTAGATTTGTGTGTATTTGGTATATGTTGTGAAATTGTTAGATATTACTTGTTAGATATTACTGCACTGTCGGAGCTAGAAGCACAAGCATTTCGCTACACCCGCTATAACATCTGCTAAACACGTGTATGTGACAAATACAATTTTATTTTATTTTATTTTATTTATTTACAATGGTGTTTATTCTTCACTGGTTGCCATTTTCTTGTGGCAACAGGTCACAAATCTTGCTGCTGTGATGGCACACTGTGGTATTTCACCCAATAGATATGGGAGTTTATAAAAATTGGATTTGTTTTCCAATTCTTTGTGGGTCTGTGTAATCTGAGGGAAACGTGTGTCTCTAATATGGTCATACATTTGGCAGGAGGTTAGGAAGTGCAGCTCCGTTTCCACCTCATTTTGTGGGCAGTGTGCACATAGCCTGTCTTCTCTTGAGAGCCAGGTCTGCCTTCGGCGGCCTTTCTCAATAGCAAGGCTATGCTCACTGAGTCTGTACATAGTCAAAGCTTTCCTTAATTTTGGGTCAGTCACAGTGGTCAGGTATTCTGCCACTGTGTACTCTCTGTTTAGGGCCAAATAGAATTCTAGTTTGCTCTGTTTTTTGGTAAATTAATTCCAATGTGTCAGAATGTTGTTTTCTAATGATTTGGTTGGGTCTAATTGTGTTGTTGTTGTTGTCCTGGGGCTCTGTGGGGTCTGTTTGTGTTTGTGAACAGAGTCCCGGGACCAGCTTGCTTAGGGGACTTTTCTCCAAGCTCATCTCTCTGTAGGTGATGGCTTTGTTATGGAAGGTTTGGGAATCACTTCCTTTTAGGTGGTTCTATAATTTGGATTTGGATAATTAGCGGGTATCGGCCTAATTCTGCTCTGCATTCATTATTTGGTGTTTTTCGTTGTACACTGAGGATATTTTTTGCAGAATTCTGCATGCAGAGTCTCAATTTGGTGTTTGTCCGATTTTGTGAATTCTTGGTTGGTGAGCGGACCCCAGACCTCACAACCATAAAGGGCAATGGGGTTCTATAACTGATTCAAGTGTTTTTGGCCAGATCCTAATTGGGTTGTCAAATTTTATGTTCCTTTTGACGGCATAGAAGGCCCTTCTTGCCTTGTCTCTCAGATCATTCACAGCTTTGTGGAAGTTACCTGTGGCGCTGATGTTTAGGCCGAGGTATGTATCGTGTTTTGTGTGCTCTAGGGCAACGGTGTCTAGATGGAATTTTAATTTGTGGTCCTGGCAACTGGACCTTTTTTGAAACACCATTATTTTTGTCTTACTGAGATTTACTGTCAGGGCCCAGGTCTGACAGAATCTGTGCAGAAGATCTAGGTGCTGCTGTAGGCCCTCCTTGGTTGGTGACAGAAGCACCAGATCATCAGCAAACAGTAGACATTTGACTTCAGATTCTAGGGTGAGGCCGGGTGCTGCAGACTGTTCTAGTGCCCTTGCCAATTTGTTGATATACATATTGAAGCGGGTGGGGCTTAAACTGCATCCCTGTCTCACCCCATGGCCCTGTGGAAATAAATGTGTGTGTTTTTTGCCAAATTTAACTGCCAATTTGACATTTGCTCTCTTTTTCACTAAGGAAATGTACAAGTCTGCTATTAATGATAAGAGGATTTTCCCAAGGTTGCTGTTGATGCATATCCCACGCTAGTTATTGCGGTCAAATTTGTCTCCACTCTGTCTCTCTCTCTGTCTGTCTCTCTCTCTCTCTATATCATAACCTATAGATTAGGGCTACAAAACTCTGGTAACTTTCCCAAAATTCCCAGGTTTTTCAGAAGTCCCGCTTAGAAGATTCCCTGGAATCAGGAGGGAATCATGAAATGGAATCCTCAAAGCAGAATTTCTGGAGAACCTGGGAATTCTGTGGAAGTTACGAGCATTTTGTCACCCTACTTTAGATGATAGCTTAGCTGTTATAGTTTATATGTTATTCTGACCTTTGTGTTATAATTGATATGTTATCCTGACATTTGTGTTATTTACATTTATGTCATTTAGCAGACACTCTTATCCAGAGCGACTTACATTCTCTTTTTTATACCCCTGTGGGAATCGAACCCACTACCAACTGAGCTACATCCCTGCCGGCCTCTCCCCTACCCTGGACGACGCTGGGCTAATTGTGCGCCGCCCCATGGGTCTCCCGGTCGCGGCCGGCTACGACAGAGCCTGGATTCGAACCAGGATCTCTAGTGGCACAGCTTAGACCACTGCGCCACTCGGGAGGTTATAATTTATATGTTATTCTGACCTGTGTGTTATAGTTGATATGTTATTCTTACCTTTGTGTTATAGTTTATATGTTATTCTGACCTTTGCTAGGGTGGCATCCCTTGATGTATCTGGTGACACTGATGACAGTCAGGGTGTTGATGCTGGCCAGGCCAAACAACAAGGTGAAGAAGCCATTAACCTATAGGAGAGGAGATAGGGGGGGGGGGGTCAGTAAGCTATTGGTTCACATCTGATAATGACTGGCTGTTTCTGCCTGTCACTCAGTGATGACTGACAGGTTACTGGAAGCATCCTTTCCTTTGGGGAGGGACCATTTCGTTTGTTTTTGCTGGCTTTGGTCTATATCAGATAATGTAACACTTTGCTCTACTCTGTATCAGAGAATGACTCACAATAGCTTCAGGGCCTGTCTCAAGGTTTCCCCTAAAGACAGTCATTATCTGATCAGCTCAGCAGATGGCCTCTGCCCTGGGCAGCTGACTCATAGAAATAGCATTGCTAGAGATCGAGACTAGCTGCCCATTTAACAGTTGGATTAGCATCATATTCTATCCATAGGAAGGAGTTACAGTGGTCCTCTGTAGCTCAATTGGTAGATAGTGGTTGAATGTTCTGCAAGCATGACTGTAAGTCGCTTCGGATAAAAGCGTCTGCTAAAATGGTATATATTCTATTATTATATTAGTGATATTCTACTTTAGTATTAGTGGGATGGTTGGCTGTCAACACTAATGCCGTGCTCTCTCTGATCACAGTGTTTCTCACACAGGCAGAAGGCCCCTGATGCTGGGCCCCTGATGCTGGGCCCCTGATGCTGGGCCCCTGCTGTGACGTTAGCCCAGTGACAGGATCCCTAGATCCGACAGGATCCCTAGATCCGACAGGATCCACTGCTCCACCTTCCTGCTCTGACCATAGTGATTAGAAGCCAAGAGAGTTGGGTGACCAGACGTCCTCCATTTTGTCCCCGGCTAGAGCTGTCCCTGGAATTGTCCATGATTAGCCCTCAGAAAAGAAAAAAAAAGCAACTCTGGAAGTTAAATTGAGGCTGATTATTATTTATTTTTTTATAATCAAACGCTGTGTCCAATCAGATTTGCATGTAAAAATGTTGTCTAAATCGATTGCTATCGTGGCTTCGCATTGGGCCTCATGAGAACGTTTGATCAGCGATACATTTTATCCAACACATTTAACAGCAGAAAGTGTTGCATGAAACAGAACAGGCTACCAACGTTGGGTTATTCTATAATTACTAGATAGGTTAAGATTACGAAAACAGTGGAGGGGTTTTACATTCCTGTGTTATAATGAATACAATTATTTGAAGGGACAATAGCGAAAAATTGATAGTTAAATATAATTCCTTACAACAACCCCCCCCCCAAAAAAAATAATATATACGCAGCTACCAGAGTCACCTGCTGTGGTCATAGAGATAAAACCATAGAATTAGAATGACCTTAGAGAGGTTCCCATGCTGTACCATCCTGTTGTTACTATAGAGATAGAACCTTAGAGAGGTTCCCATGCTGTACCATCCTGTTGTTACTATAGAGATAGAACCTTAGAGAGGTTCCCATGCTGTACCATCCTGTTGTTACTATAGAGATAGAACCTTAGAGAGGTTCCCATGCTGTACCATCCTGTTGTTACTATAGAGATAGAACCTTTGAGAGGTTCCCATGCTGTACCATCCTGTTGTTACTATAGAGATAGAACCTTAGAGAGGTTCCCATGCTGTACCATCCTGTTGTTACTATAGAGATAGAACCTTAGAGAGGTTCCCATGCTGTACCATCCTGTTGTTACTATAGAGATAGAACCTTTGAGAGGTTCCCATGCTGTACCATCCTGTTGTTACTATAGAGATAGAACCTTAGAGAGGGTTCCCATGCTGTACCATCCTGTTGTTACTATAGAGATAGAACCTTAGAGAGGTTCCCATGCTGTACCATCCTGTTGTTACTATAGAGATAGAACCTTAGAGAGGTTCCCATGCTGTACCATCCTGTTGTTACTATAGAGATAGAACCTTAGAGAGGTTCCCATGCTGTACCATCCTGTTGTTACTATAGAGATAGAACCTTAGAGAGGTTCCCATGCTGTACCATCCTGTTGTTACTATAGAGATAGAACCTTAGAGAGGTTCCCATGCTGTACCATCCTGTTGTTACTATAGAGATAGAACCTTTGAGAGGTTCCCATGCTGTTTGCTGTCACTGATTTACTCCTGATCTGCTGTACGAGCTTCTAGAACATCATTCCTGTCAATCAGCTCGTTTCCCTTTAACCCTTCCTGCCTGGAAACTCTTCCCTTAACCCTATGGGTTCAGACACAACAATAGCGAGAGTACTGAGCACCTCTGAACAGAGTACCTGCAGTGATTGGCACACCCAGTGCACACAGATATTAAATGTAGACATACGCGAACATGTTGGCAGTCAGACGTCTGCAACGGACGGTCTCCTAAAACACAGCCCACTGAATGATGGTCGGAGGAACGCTAGATCCACATTCGGTGCGATGTGTGCAAGCCTAAACCCGGGCCGGCCTCCCGTAAAGATGCACTATGCAGAAATCGCTCCGTCATTTCCCGTTTGCAAAAACGGGAAATGTTTATGTGACAAAACAAGAAAGTATAGTGTAGAGAATCATTGTACCATCTAAACTACTTTTCTATAACCAGAGAATCATTGTACCATCTAAACCGCTGTGAAATATATTTTTCCATAAGCAAAAATATTGTATTTTCAGCTGTATGTAGCTGGTGTAAAAAAACAAAGTAAAAGTCCCAAAAACTAAACTTAAGAATGGGAAGCATAGAAATAGCGCACATAGAACATATCTACTGCTCCTTAGACTTGCTTTCAATGAGAATGACAGATATGTAACTCACATTTCTATGTGAATTTGGTCGGGTCTCCCAAAAAGTTACATAATGCAGCTTTAACCCTGTCTGCCTCTTTTAACCCTAAAATCGATTCCAGCCTTTCCTGCTTTTTTCCTTCCAGGCTTTCCTTGAAAGTGTGGTAACGCCAGAACTCCTTAACTCTAACCCAGCCTTTGGCTGGTGAAACCGACTGACTGCTGTGTTTACAGAGAAACAGAATGAGATCTGTAAGTCAGGATGGTCGAACGAGGCAAACCAAGCCTGCCTGGAACCAATATCTCTGTAGGCTTATGGTTGATCACGGAGTAACTTGTGACTATTATCTACTATTGGAATTCTGCTTTAGGACCATTTGTGCAATAAGTATCTTCTGTACCAAAGTATCCCCCTGTACCTCGACCTGGGTTAGACATCTAGGCCTACAGTATCACACTGTACAGTGAAAGCTGCATCCTCTCTGCTTATGTCCTCCAGGGTCAATCCCATTTCAATTTCAAAGTAAAACTGTTCCAATATAAATTGAATCTCAGAAATGGAATTGATCGCAACTTTGATGTCCTCCTCTGACAGCTCCAAAGGGTCCTGCCACGTCCCCGTCCTGACGGAGCCACTCAGAGACGGGTGGAATGTCCCACGTGTACCTGTTCTGTTCATGTCCCGTCACGCTCTCCGATGCAGTAATCTGCTAATACTTCTGTTCATGTCCCTTCACGCTCTCTGATGCAGTAATCTTCTAATACTTCTCACATGCCTGTCTCGCTCCCTCCCTCCCTCCCTCCCTCCTCCCTCCCTCCCTCCCTCCCTCCCCTCCCTCCCTCCCTCCCTCCCTCCCTCCCTCCCTCCCTCCCTCCTCCCTCCCTCCCTCCCCTCCCTCCCTCCCTCCCTCCCTCCCCCAACTTCTCTCTAATTGTAACACACAGCTACAGGCCTGTTAAATCTCCATATCTCTGCTTCTGAGCTTAGACTCTCTCATAACGGTAGGGAGACTGAGTCTGTATCCCAAGTGGCATCCTATTACCCTGTAAAACTGCACTACTTTTCACCAGAGCTCCATGGACTCTACAAGGGGCCCCCGGTGAAACATAGTGCTCCATGCAGCCAGTCGGGTGGCATTTCAGACACAGCCCTGTTACACCAATGTTGTTCTAGGTTCCCCGTCCACAGAGGCGGTTATTGTTACATCAATGTTGTTCTAGGTTCCCCCCACGTCCACTGAGGGTCCTCTCATAGAGTAGCTAGCAGGATATCGGGCCTTCACCACTGGCTAGCCTTCACCAAGACAAAATAAGCAGTCGGACATTCCTAGTATGAGAACTATTTCAGTCGCAAGTTAAAACCCTTCCGGAGAGGAGGAGTAGAGGGTGCCAAACATACATGTAGGTAAAAACAAAAAAAAGTTCAAGCAGATATGGCTCCGGCTATCGATCCAGTAGGAAGTGAGATAGTTCATATTGTATCAAAATGTCGAGGTATTAAGTTTGCTTTGCATTCGTTATTTCAGGCGGAGACACATTTGAAAATAGCCTGGTCCCAGATCTATTTGTGCTGTCTTGACAACTCTAACAGGCGATGTCACCAACAGATCTGTGGCCCCGTGTAGCTCAGTTGGTAGAGCAGGGCACTCGCAACGCCAGGGTTGTGGGTTCGTTTCCCACAGGGGGCCAGTATGAAAATGTATGCACTCACTAACTGTAAATCGCTCTGGATAAGAGCGTCTGCTAAATGACTCAAATGTAAATGTAATCTCGGACCAGGCTAATGTGAACCTACTCTGGCAGGCGTTGTCACCAACAGATCTGGGACCAGGCTAATGTGAACCCACTCTAACAGGTGTTGTCACCAACAGATCTGGGACCAGCTTAATGTGAACCCACTCAGGTCAATGTGAACCTACTCTGGCAGTGGAAGTGTATTGTCTGTCATCATGGTTTAGGAAATGAGTAATTGTTGGTTGTCTACCTGTAGTTCAGGGAAGGTAAAGCCCAGGTGTTTACCTGATCTCTCAGTGGGATAGTGTGTCTACTTAATATCAACAACAGCAAACAACCTCTTACCTCTAACCTCTGCTCAGGTAAACACAGAAGCCTGAGTGGGCACTTAACGGTTGAGCAACGATGGGCTCAATTACATATTTCTCTGCCTCAGAAAAAAAGTGTATTTTTAAGGCTGGCTTTCATTCTTATGGATGCACAGCAGTTATTTTCCAACACAAGATCTGAGATAAAGGAATCCTGTCGTTTCAATTCTGTTCAGTCTACAGACATGACTCCAACGTTGTCTGTACTTGTCTAAACTTCTTATATTGCCTAATGGTTTTTCAGATAGAATCAGGGCGGCAGGTAGCTTAGTGGTTAAGAGCGTTGTGCCAGTAACCGAAATGTCGCTGGTTCTAATCCCAGAGCCGACTAGGTGAAAAATCTGTCGATGTGCCCTTGAGCAAGGCACTTAACCCTAATTGCTCCTGTAAATCGCTCTGGATAAGAGCGTCTGCTAAATGACAAAAAAAATAAAAAAAATAAAAAATCCCCAAATTCCTAGACTGGTCCCAGATCTGTTTGTGCTGTTTCAACAACCATGGTAGTTGGCAAGACAAACAGATCTGCTACCAGATTCCCATGAGTAGGTGGTTGTTGACAGATGGTGCAGGGCCCTAGCCCCACGGTCCACAGCCGTAATCTGATTACAGATTAACCTCCTACCCACATGGATACTAGTCCTAGTCTTAATCCACCTCCTCACTCTGTTTCCACTTACGAGTCCTTCACTGCATTCATCTAGATGGGGCCAATACATTAGGAAATGGACCCCCTTCACTCTGGATTGGGCCAATACATTAGGAAATGGACCCCCTTCACTCTGGATTGGGCCAATACATTAGGAAATGGACCCCCTTCACTCTGGATTGGGCCAATACATTAGGAAATGGACCCCCTTCACTCTGGATTGGGCCAATACATTAGGATATGGACCCCCTTCACTCTGGATTGGGCCAATACATTAGGAAATGGACCCCCTTCACTCTGGATTGGGCCAATACATTAGGAAATGGACCCCCTTCACTCTGGATGGGGCCAAGACATTAGGATATGGACCCCCTTCACTCTGGATTGGGCCAATACATTAGGAAATGGACCCCCTTCACTCTGGATTGGACCAATACATTAGGATATGGACCCCCTTCACTCTGGATTGGGCCAATACATTAGGAAAGGGACCCCCTTCACTCTGGATTGGGCCAATACATTAGGAAATGGACCCCCTTCACTCTGGCTCTTTCCAGGTGAGGCCATAGTCTAGCTCAGCCTTGGACTCTTCTGGACTCTTCTGGAAAGAGGCATCTAAATTAGCACAGGAAATTGGCTTTAGACTCCAAACCTCCCTCAATCATGGGTCTAAAACCATTATGAGTATCTCGACCAATATAGAATACATCATTGATTGTTGAAAGATACGTGGTGCATTAGACAATCCGAAGAGCATACGATCGAGTTTGAAAGACATGTCATTTTTACTCATCTCAACAATTATTACTTTAGCTTCAATGGATTTTATAGGTACATGTTTTACAACTTATGGTACTTTTGTATGTCCAAACATGAATATTCAGTTACATTGAAATAAATGACTTTTTCAAGGGGTGTATAGTGCAATGTTCCTCAAAACGATTTTCTTAATTTTCAAATTATCCAGGTTCTTCCACCATTCAGACTACATTTTGAGATAATACACTACATGTACAAAAGTATGTGGACACCCCTTCAAATTAGTGGATTCGGCTATTTCAGCCACACTCGTTGCTGACAGGTGTATAAAATCGAGCACACAGCCATTCAATCTCCATAGACAAACATTGGCAGTAGAATGGCCTTACTGAAGAGCTTAGTGACTTTCAACTTGGCACCGTCATAGGATGCCACCTTTCCAACAAGTCAGTTCATCAAATTTATGCCCTGCTAGAGCTGCCCCGGTCAACTGTAAGTGCTGTTATTGTGAAGTGGAAACGTCTAGGAGCAACAACGGCTCAGCCGCAAAGTGGTAGGCCACACAAGCTCAAAGAACGGGACCTGCGTGCTGAAGCGCGAAGCGTGTAAAAATAATCTGTACTCACTACAGAGTTCCAAACGCAATGCCAAGTGTCGGCTGGAGTGGTGTGTGAGCTCGCCGCCATTGGACTCTGGAGCAGTGGAAACACGTTCTCTGGAGTGATGAATCACGCTTCACCATCTGGCAGTCCAATGGACGAATCTGGGTTTGGTGGATGCCAGGAGAACGCTACCTGCCCGAATGCATAGAGCCAACTGTAAGGTTTGGTGGAGGAGGAATAATGGTCTGGGGCTGTTTTTCATGGTTCGGGCTAGGCCCCTTAGTTCCAGTGAAGGGAAATCTTAACACTACAGCATACAATGACATTCTAGATGATTCTGTGCTTCCAACTGTGTGGCAACAGTTTGGGGACGGCCCATTCCTGTTTCAGCATGACAATGCACAAAGCGACGTCCATACAGAAATGGTTTGTCGGGATCGGTGTGGAAGAACTTGACTGGCCTGCACAGAGCCCTGACCTCAACCCCATCGATCACCTTTGGGATGAATTGGAACGCCGACTGTGAGCCAGGCCTAATCGCCCAACATCAGTGCCAGACCTCACTAATGCTCTTGTGGCTTAATGGAAGCAAGTCCCCCCGCAGCAATGTTCCAACATCTAGTGGAAAGCCTTCCCAGAAGAGTGGAGGCTGTTATAGCAGCAAAGGGGGGACCAACTCCGTATTAATGCCTATTTGCATTGACTGCTGCTACTCGCTGTTTATTATCTATGAATAGTCACTTTACCCCTACCTACTGTACCTCAATTACCTCGACTAACCTGTACCCCCGCACATTGACTCGGTATCGGTACCCCCTGTATATAGCCTCGTTATTACCTCGACTAACCTGTACCCCCGCACATTGACTCGGTACCGGTACCCCCTGTATATAGCCTCGTTATTGTTATTTTGTTGTGTTACTATTTCCTTTTTTTATTTAGCAAATATTTGTCTTCCCTTTTTAACTCTGCATTGTTGGGAAGGGCTCATAAGTAAGCCTTGTGACAAATAACATTTGATTTGATTTATTCACAAGGCCACGGGGCCAGACAGATTACCAGGACGTGTACTCCGAGCATGCGCTGACCAATTGGCAAGTGTCTTCACTGACGTTTTCAACATGTCCCTGACTGAGTCTGTAATACCAACATGTTTCAAGCAGACCACCATAGTCCCCTGTGCCCAAGGACTCTAAGGTAACCTGCCTAAATGACTACCGACCCGTAGCACTGACGTCTGTAGCCATGAAGTGCTTTGAAAGGCTGGTATTGGCTCACATCAACACCATCAACCCAGACACCCTGGACCCACTCCAACACCGCCCCAACAGATCCACACCACACTGCCCTCACCCACCTGGACAAGAGGAACACCTACTAATTGAGGTAATATGTACAGTAGGTAGGGGTACAATTGACTTGTCAATCAGGATAGATAATAAACAGAGTAGCAGCAGCTCAGGTTTAAACGTAAACTTGTTTAAAGGTCTTCCTCAAATCGGCTACGGAGAGCGAGATCACATACAGTGGGGAGAACAAGTATTTGATACACTGCCGATTTTGCAGGTTTTCCTACTTACAAAGCATGTAGAGGTCTGTAATTTTTTATCATAGGTACACTTCAACTGTGAGAGACGGAATCTAAAACAAAAATCCAGAAAATCACATTGTATGATTTTTAAGTAATTAATTTGCATTTTATTGCATGACATAAGTATTTGATCACCTACCAACCAGTAAGAATTCCAGCTCTCACAGACCTGTTAGTTTTTCTTTAAGAAGCCCTCCTGTTCTCTACTCATTACCTGTATTAACTGCGCCTGTTTGAACTCGTTACCTGTATAAAGGACACCTGTCCACACACTCAATCAAACAGACTCCAACCTCTCCATAATGGCCAAGACCAGAGAGCTGTGTAAGGACATCAGGGATAAAATTGTAGACCTGCACAAGGCTGGGATGGGCTACAGGATAATAGGCAAGCAGCTTGGTGAGAAGGCAACAACTGTTAGCGCAATTATTAGAAAATGGAAGAAGTTCAAGATGACGGTCAATCACCCTCGGTCTGGGGCTCCATGCAAGATCTCACCTCGTGGGGGATCAATGATCATGAGGAAGGTGAGGGATCAGCCCAGAACTACACGGCAGGACCTGGTCAATGACCTGAAGAGAGCTGGGACCACAGTCTCAAAGAAAACCATTAGTAACACACTACGCCGTCATGGATTAAAATCCTGCAGCGCACGCAAGGTCCCCCTGCTCAAGCCAGCGCATGTCCAGGACCGTCTGAAGTTTGCCAATGACCATCTGGATGATCCAGAGGAGGAATGGGAGAAGGTCATGTGGTCTGATGAGACAAAAATAGAGCTTTTTGGTCTAAACTCCACTCACCGTGTTTGGAGGAAGAAGAAGGATGAGTACAACCCCAAGAACACCATCCCAACCGTGAAGCATGGAGGTGGAAACATCATTCTTTGGGGATGCTTTTCTGCAAAGGGGACAGCATGACTGCATCTTATTGAGGGGAGGATGGATGGGGCCATGTATCGCGAGATCTTGGCCAACAACCTCCTTCCCTCAGTAAGAGCATTGAAGATGGGTCGTGGCTGGGTCTTCCAGCATGACAACGACCCGAAACACACAGCCAGGGCAACTAAGGAGTGGCTCCGTAAGAAGCATCTCAAGGTCCTGGAGTGGCCTAGCCAGTCTCCAGACCTGAACCCAATAGAAAATCTTTGGAGGGAGCTGAAAGTCCGTATTGCCCAGCGACAGCCCCAAAACCTGAAGGATCTGGAGAAGGTCTGTATGGAGGAGTGGGCCAAAATCCCTGCTGCAGTGTGTGCAAACCTGGTCAAGACCTACAGGAAACGTATGATCTCTGTAATTGCAAACAAAGGTTTCTGTACGAAATATTAAGGTCTGCTTTTCTGATGTATCAAATACTTATGTCATGCAATAAAATGCAAATTAATTACTTAAAAATCATACAATGTGATTTTCTGGATTTTTGTTTTAGATTCCGTCTCTCACAGTTGAAGTGTACCTATGATAAAAATTACAGACCTCTACATGCTTTGTAAGTAGGAAAACCTGCAAAATCGGCAGTGTATCAAATACTTGTTCTCCCCACTGTAGTTATCCGGAACAGCAGGTGCTCTCATGCATCTCTACTAACAGGAATGGTGAAATTTTCATTACATTTTAGTCATTCAGCAGATGCTCTTATCCAGAGCGACTTACAGGAGCAATTAGCGTTAAGTGCCTTGCTCAAGGGCACGTCAACAGATTTTTCACCTAGTCGGCTCGGGGATTAGAACCAGCGACCTTTCGGTTACCGGCACAACGCTCTTAACCACTAAGCCACCTGCCGCCCATTCATCCCTCACCAACTGAATTCCTGCCTTTTCTCCCATATCTTTGGTGACTGATTTATACTGAACTGCGGTAACCCAAAAGGATACAAATGATGTTTATTGATACAGACTGGGGTAGTTGACCAGTCAAGTTCAAGTATTTTTTCATATCCATTATCATAACATTCTCTACCAGATGGTTGAGAATAGGGTTAAAGGGTCAACGCTGAATGAGGCCTCAAAGGGATTAACAAAAAAAATGTGTAAATATGTAATTTAATATGTAATTAATTAATTAAATACATATATAAAATTGCAATAAACTTTGTATAAGTTTCTTATTTTTTGTTTGATGATATAACTACAGTTTGAAACTTGAGGAAATAACATGTTCACTAATCTAGTGGTGACACAGTAGTGAAACAAGAAGAGGTCAGTAGTGAAACAAGAAGAGGTCGGTAGTGAAACAAGAAGAGGTCAGTAGTGAAACAAGAAGAGGTCGGTAGTGAAACAAGAAGAGGTCAGTAGTGAAACAAGAAGAGGTCAGTAGTGAAACAAGAAGAGGTCAGTAGTGAAACAAGAAGAGGTCAGTAGTGAAACAAGAAGAGGTCAGTAGTGAAACAAGAAGAGGTCGGTAGTGAAACAAGAAGAGGTCAGTAGTGAAACAAGAAGAGGTCAGTAGTGAAACAAGAAGAGGTCGGTAGTGAAACAAGAAGAGGTCAGTAGTGAAACAAGAAGAGGTCAGTAGTGAAACAAGAAGAGGTCAGTAGTGAAACAAGAAGAGGTCAGTAGTGAAACAAGAAGACAAACAGTAGTAAAGGTTTTCAACAGTAATTCAAAAGGGTTTATGGAGGAAATGAAAAAGGATCAGGAGCGATTCAGTAGTGATCAGCAGTGACACAACACTACAGACACAGATGGCAGTAGTCATACAGTAGAGATTGAGTAGGCATACAGCAGTAATGTGTAGGCAGTGTGTAGTAATTCAATAGTGAACCAACCAACCACAGAAAAGTCCAACTCTGATGTCACCTCATTGAAGTTTAAATTTAAAACGATTAAGGTAAGGGTTAGGTAAGGGTTATGGTTATGTTAAGGGTTAAGGTTAGGGTAGAGGTCTTGTACCTGTACCCAAATACCCAAGACCCGATCCGGGACCCGAGCAGGTCTGGATCCAGAATTCTAAATAATGTCATGGGTCTCAGGTTGTGTAATTGTAACTGACTTGTCCTGAAGGGCCCTAAAGATCTGAACGTGACTGCTGCAGAGAGAGAGAGAG
>CM072218.1:107772596-107788412 GCA_036851935.1 Coregonus suidteri | reverse complement strand
CACCCAGCCTTCCAAGCTAGCACTAGTAATGGGGGGAAAAAGCTTCCTGAAGCATTTTGGTTTTCCACCAAATTTTTTTGAAATAGGTTCATTTCCGGGCTTTTTTAACACCGTGAACATATGGCACCTGCTGGACAAAAAATTTTGAGCAGCCAAATTTTTTATAGAAGACCCTCCCACACCCCCCAGGGTGTATAGTTTTATGTCTTCTATCAAACAAACCAAAACCCAAACAGGGGTTTTTTCACAAAAGAAAAATTGGACTCATTACACGTGCTTCTGATAAAAGGGTACAGGCATCGGGACACTCTTCGAAGTACACGCTTATCGTTTTTAAAAGCTGCCTCGAGTCCGGCACAAAAAAAAACACACCTGATTCAACTCGTCAAATTTAAAAAAATATAAACCTATGGGGAATTTTACAAAATAAAATTTGGGTAACCTGAAAAAACAAAGCCTGTAAAAGGTTTTTTCAAAAAATTATTTGTAGAACCTTTTTGTTTTAGAACGTTTTAAAGGTTTCTATAAAAACCATTTTAAAAAGGGTTGTAACCATAGCGGACCCTTTTTGCGTATATAGGAAAACCTTTTTTTAGTTCTTTTTAAAAACCTTGGAAAGTTTTTTTATTGCATCATAAATTTTTCCTTTAGAACCCTTTTGAGCTGGTTCTTTAAAACCTTCAAAAAAGGTCTATATAGCACCAAAAAGGATCTGCTTGGTTACAAGCCAAAAACCCTTATCTGGGTAAAAGAAAAATTTGTTTTTTTTGGGTATCGCTGATCCCAGATCAGGGTCACCCCCTCTAAAAGGGCTCGATCTCCAAATGTCATCCTCCGCAAAACACCAACAGGAAAGTTGGAGGAGGCTGGCTCCCTTTTTTTAAAGTCCGAATTCTTTCCACCCCAGTTTTTAATGTCAACTGGCATTTTTATGAACAATGATCTTTTTTTTTTTTTTTTCAGGGCACACACGGGGAGCAAAATTGTAAATCATCCCATGAAAATAACCTTTCTTTACAAATACATTAAATTTTTTTTATTCAGTGAGAAGATAAATGAAGTTGATTGTTGTGACGTGTGCTCCAATGACCAAGATGATGAAATCAGTCACTTACGGAGCTGACTAAAGGGCATGCGCTAAATGAATGGATGCCCGGTGATATGCTTTAGTGCCTCATTAGAAATTATGTAACTCAAAAGTCTGATAGATAAGTATAATGTACGTGACAGAATGTGTAATACGTTCTCGGGACCCAAAATTCACACTGTGATTTGACTTGTGAAAGAGTTATCAATCAAATATTGACAGATACAGATCCACAGTCAACTGATATAACGAAAACAAAAGAACGGTCATTAAAATGGCATTGAATGAATAGCCACTCTACGACAAGATGTATACCATGTCGCAAGTGGTCTGAATAACCCAAACATACAGTAAACCTCACTCAGAGAACCCAACCCACCATAGAAAGTAACAGAGGCAGTTATCTATTCTTACCAAGTTATTAAGACATCCTCACCTCAACCTTCACTCAAATGCAGTTATTGTCAGGTCTCGGCCGATGAATGTGAATTGCTAAATAGTAGTCATTAATCAAAAAAAAGTAATTTCATCCATAAATCCAGCCAGTAATGAACGCTGAGAAAACAACATATCTCTTTCTCTCTGTCAGCGCTACTGGGTCCAAAATGGATCCCCATATTCCCTATATAGTGCACTACTTTTGACCAGTAGCCTATGGGAATTTCATTCTCTCTCTCTCTCTCTCTCTCCTCTCCTCTCGTCTCTCTCTCTCTACCACTTCTCTTCTACTCTCTCTTTCTCTCTCTCTCTCTCTCTCTCCTCCTCTCTCCTCTCACTCTCTCTCTCTCTATCATCTCTCTTTCTCTCTCCTCTCTCTCTCTCCTCTCCTCTCTTCTCTCTCTTCTCTCTCTTCTCTCTCTCTCTCTCTGTCCATCATCTCTCTATCTCTCTCTCTCATCTCTCTCATCTCTCTCTTTCTCTCTGCCTATCTCTCTCTCTCTCACTCTCTCGATCTCTATCTCTCTCTCTCACTCCTTCTCTCTCTCTCTCTCTCTATCTCTCTCTGTCTCCTTTTTCCTTTCTTTTTCTTCTGGTTTTTTTTTTATTTTTTCTTTTTTTTCTTTGTTTTCTTTTTTTATTTTTCTTTTTTCCTTCTGTCTCTCTCGCATGTCTATCTCTCTCTGAGTCTCTCTCTGTCAGCTCTCTCTCCTCTCTGTGTGTGTCTCTCTGGTCTCTGTCCTCTGCTCTGTTCCTGTGTCTCTGTCTCTGTCTCGTCCTGTCTCTGTCTCTGTCTCTGTTCCTCTGTCTCTCTCTCTTCTGGCTCTCTCTCTCTCTCTGTTCCTCTCTCTATCTCTTTTTTTTTTCTTTTCTTATTCTTATCCCTGTCTTTCATTTCCTCCTCCTTTTCATCTCTGTACACTCTCTCTCTCTCTCTCTCGTGGTCTCTCTGTCGCCAAACTATTTTATGCTCTCTAACCACCCCCCTCCCCGTTATTCCAGAGTATGTCAGGTGGCCATGAAAGATAAAGAGGATAGCAGAGTCTCGTCCGGTGAAGAGGTGAAGGCAGGAGGAGGAGAGGAGGAAGTAGGAGGAGGAGGAACGGCTGGGAGCCGGGACATTCTTCCTCCTGTAGCCTGAATGTGAGTGAGCTGAACTGCCGGTCTCTGTCCGGCTGTGGTTCGGCGCCTCAGAGACTATGCTCTACTGCATGCCTGCAGAGTTCCTCCAAGCCAACTGCCACCTGACGGTTACATACACCCTACTCAACACTGTGGCCTCCTGACGGTACACTAACCCTACTCAACACCGTTTGTGGCCACCTTGAGACGGTTACACTACACCCTACTCAACATGTGGCCTCCTGACGGCACACTACACCCTAATCAACAATGTGGCCTCCTGACGGTACACTACACCCGACTCAACACGTGGCCACCTTGACGGTACACACACCCTACTCAACACTGGTGGCACCTGACACGTACACTACACCCTAATCAACACTGTGGCCTCCTGACGGCTACAACTACACCTACTCAACACTGTGGCCACCGGACGGACACTACACCCTACTCAAAATGTCGGACTTCCTGCACGGTACACACAACCCTACTCAAAGACTGTGGCCTCCGGACGGCTACACCTACACCCTGCTCAACACTGTGGCACCTGACGGTATTACACTACACCCTACTCAACACTGTGTCCACCTGACGGTACACTACACCCTACTCACAACACTTGTGGCCTCCTGACGGTAACCACTACACCCTATCAACACTTGTGCGCCACCTGCCTCCTGACGGTACCCTACACCCCACTCAAATGTGCCACCTGCCTCCTGACGGTACACTACACCGATCAAAACATGTGGCTCCTGACGGTTACACTACACCGATCTCCAACACTGTGGGCCAAACTGCTCCCCTGCACTCGTACACTACACCCCACTCAACAACACTTGGCACCTGACGGTACACTCACACCTACTAAACACTGTGGCACCTGAAGGTTACACTCACCCTACTCAACACTGTGGGCCACCGACGGTACACGACACCCTACTCAACACTGTGGCTCCTGACGTGTTACACTACACCCTACTCAAACACTGTGCCACTGACGGTTACACTAAACCCTAATCAACACTGTGCCTACTGACGGTACACTAACACCTACTCAAACACTGTGGCCAACTGCCACCTGCCGGTAACACTACACCCTACTACAACACACTGTGGCCTCCTGACGGTACACTTAACACCTACTCAAACAACATGTGGCCACCTGACCGAGCAGACACTATACCCTCTCAACACGTGGCCTCCTGGACGGTACACTACACCCTACTCAACAACTGTTGTGGGCCTCCTTGACGGTATATGTATATATTCTTAAATCCATTCTTTACTAGATTGTGTGTATTTGAGTATAGTTGTGAATATGTTAGCTATTAAATGTTAGATATTACTGCACTGTCGGAGCTAGAAGCACAAGCAATTTCGCACACCCGCTAAACATATGCAAAAACACGTGTATGTGACACATACAATTTTATTTTATTTTATTGATTATCTACAATGTGTTTATTACTTCACGGGTTGCCATTTCGTTTTTTGTCTTTGGCAACAGGGTCACAAATCTTGCTGCTGTGATTGCACACACGTGTGGTATTCCCCAATAGATATGGAGAAAGTTTATAAAAAATTGGATTGTTTTCCAATTCTTTGTGGGGTCTGTCGTAATCTGAGTGCGAAACGTGGTGTCTCTAAGATGGTCCTACATTGGGCAGTAGAGGTTAGGAAGCATGCAGCTCCGTTAAAGCCAACCTCATTTGTGGGCAGTTGTGCACATGCATGTATTCTCGAGCGCAGGCTTTTCTTTTTGGGGGTCTCCCTCACGGACGGGCGGGGGCCTTTCTCAATAAGCAAGACATGAATGCTCACTGAGCGACGAGAGAATAGGACATAGACACAAAGCTTTCCTAATTTTGGGTCAGTCACAGTGGTCAGGAATTAACTGGCCACGATGTTACTCTCGTTTAGAGGCAAATAGATTATAGTTGCTCGTTTTTTGGTTAATAATTCCAAGGTGTCAGAAGTTGTTGTCAATGATTTGGTTGGAATGTCTAATTTTAGTGGTGTCCTGGGGCACCTGTGGGGGGTTGGTTTGTGTTTAGGAACAGAGTCCGGCGACAGCTGGCTAGGGGCACTTTCTTCCAAGTCAATCTCCTCTGGAGGTGATGGCTTTGTAGGGGAAGGTTATGAGGAAATCACTATCCTTTTAGGTGGTTCTATAATTTGATTGGATAATATAGCGATGGTATTCGGAATAATTCTGCTATGCATTTCATAAGTGCGTGTTTCCGTGATACAACTGAGGTATGTCATGTTCTGTGAGATTCTGCATGCAGAGTGCTCCAATTTGGGTTTGTCGATGTTGTGAATTGCATTGGTCGGTAGAGCGGACCCCAACGACCTCAACAACCCTAAAGGGCAATGGCGGGTCTATAAACTGAGTCAAGATGTTTTTGGCCAGATAGCTAATCTTGGGTTGTCAATTTTATGTCCTTTTGACGGCATAGAAGGGCGCCCTCTTGCCTTTGTCTCTCAAGATCATTCACAGCTTTGTGGAAGGTACCTTTTAGGGCGCTGATGTTTAGCAGAGGTAGTACGTGTTGGTGTGCTCAGGCAACGGTTGTATAGAGACATTGAAAATTGTAATCGGTCCGGCAACGGGACCTATTACTGAACACCATTAATTTTGCTTACTGAGATTTAAGTCAGGGCACAGGTCTGCAGAATCTGTGCAAGACGATAGAGGTGATGCTGAGGCCCCCTTGGTTGTGACAGAAGCACCAGATCATCAGCAAACAGTAGAATTTGACTTCAGATATATTAGGGTGAGGCGGGTGCTGGCGTAATGTTCTAGTGCCTTGCCAATTGGGAATGAGAAATTAATTGAAGCGGGTGGGGTTAAACTGCATCAACTGTCTTCACCCATAGGCACCTGTGAACTAACATGGAGTTAATGTGTCGTTTTTTTCGCCAAATTATAACTGCAATTGACATTGCTCTCTTGTTTCACTAAGGAAATGTACAAGTCTGCTATTAATGATAAGAGGATGGCCAAAGGCTTGCTGTTGACTAAGCATACCCACGCTAGTATTGCGGTCAAAAAATTGTCTCCACTCTGTCTCTCTGCTACTGTACTGTCTCTCTTCTCTATCTAATCCTAACCCTCATAAGATTAGGCCTACAAGAAAAACTCTGGTAAATATTCACAAACAATTCCCAGTTTTCAGAAGTCCGCTTAGAAGATTCTGGAATAAGGAGGGGAATCATGAAATGGAATCCCATAAGCAGAATTTCAGGAGAAACCTGGGAATATCTGTGAAGACGTTATACGCGAGCATTTGCTTACAACCTAACTTGATGATGGATAGACTTAGCTGTTATAGTTATATGTATTTCGACCTTTGGTGTTATATTGATATGTTATCCTGACATTTGTGTATTTACATTTATGGTATTTAGCAGACACTCTTATCTCAGAGCGACTGTCATTCTCTTTTTTATACCCCTGTGGGAAATCGAACCACTACCACTGAGCTAAATCCTTGCCGGCCCCCCTCCCCTACCTGGGACGACGCCGGCGGCACTATTGTGCGCCGCCCCCTATAGGGGTTCTCGATCGCGGGCCGGGCTACGACCCAGAGCTGGATTCGAACCAGGATCTCGAATTGGACACAGCTTGACCACTGCGCCATCGGAGGTATAATTTATATGATTATTCTGACCGGTGTGGTTAAGTTGATATGTTTATTCTTACCTTCGTCGTTATAGTTTATATGTTATTCTGACACTTTGATAGGGCTGGCAATCCTTGAGGATATCTGGTGACACTGATGGACAGTCAGGGTGTTGATGCTGGCCAGGCCAAACAACAAGGAGAGAGCCATTAACCCTATCAGGAGATGAGATAGGGGGGGGGGTTCAGTAAACTATTGGTCACATCTGATAATGACTGGCTGTTTCTGCCCTGTTCACTCAAGTGATGACTGAAAGGTTACTGGAAGCATCCTTCCTGGGAGGGACCCATTTTTCGTTGTTGTGCTGGCTTTGGGTCATATCAGATAATGTAAACACTTTGTCTTACTCTGTATCAGAGAATGAACTCACAATAGCTTCAGGCCTGTCTCAAGTTCCCTTAAAGACAGTCATATCGGAATCAGCTCAGCAGATGGCCTCTGACCTGGGCATGCTGATATAGAAATAGATTGCTAGAGATCGAGACTAGCTGTGCCCATTTTAAACAGTTGGCATTAGCATCATATTTATCCATAGGAAGGAGTTACAGGGTCATGCTGTAGCTCATTGCGTAGATAGTTGTATGAAGTTCTGCAAGCCTGACTGTAAGTCGCTTCGGATAAAGCTGTCTGCTAAAGTGGTATATATTCTATTATTTACTATCGTAGTGATATTCTACATTAGTTATTCTAGTGGGAATGGGTGGCTGTCAACACTAATGCCCGTGCTCTCTCTGGGGATCACCGTGTTGTCTACACGACATGCAGAGGGCCCTGGATGCTGGGCCCCTGATGCCTGGTGGCCCCTGATGAGGGCCCCAGGACTGTGGACTGTTAGCCCAGTGACAGGATCCTAAGATACGACAGGATCCTAGATCCGGACAGGATCCATCTGCTCCACCTTCTGCTCTGACAATAGTGATATAGACAGCAAGAGAGATGTGGGGTGACAGACGACTCCTCCATCCTGTGTCCCCGGCTAGGAAGCTCCTGTCCTGGAATGTCCATGATTAGCCTCAGAAAAGAAAAAAAAAAGCAACTCGAAGTGTAAATTGAGGATTTTTGATTTCTTATGATTATTTTTTATATCATAACGCTGTGTCCAATCAGATGTCTGCATGTAAAAATGTTGTAACGATGCTATACGTGGCTTCGGCGATTAGGGCCTCATGAGAACGTTTGAATCAATGCGATACATTTTATCCAACACATTAACGACCAGAAGTGTTGCATGAAACAGAAACAGGCTACCAACGTTGGGTTATTCATTATATAATTTACTAGATAGGTTAAGATTACGAAAACAGTGGAGGGGTTTTAACATTCTGGTTATATATAGAATTACAATATTCTGACGGACTTAAATAGCGAAAATATGATAGTGAAATATAATTCTTTACAACAACCCCCCCCCAAAAAAATAATCATTACGCAGCTAACGATCACCTGCTGTGGTCATAGAGATAAACCATAGAATTAGAAGGACCTTAGAGAGGTCACCCATGCATTGTACCACAAATCCTGTTGTTACTTATAGAGATAGAACCTTAGAGAGGTTCCCATGCCTGTACCATCCTGTTGTATATAGAGATAGAACCTTAGAGAGGTTTCCCAGGCTTGTACAATCTCTGTTGTTACTATAGAGACTAGAACCTAACTATAGAGAGGTTGCCATGACGTACATCATGTTGTACTATAGAGATAGAACCTTTGAGAGGTCCCATGCTGTACTCAAAGGTACATGGAGCTGAATCTACATATGAGATAGAACTGTAGGAGAGGTTCCCATGCTGACACCTGTCCACGGATAACATAACTGTTGTTACTATAGCATGATAGAACGCTTAGAGCAGGGTTCCATGCTGTACCATGCACTGTTGTCTACTATAGAGATAGAACCTAATGTATGAATAGAGGTCCCATGCATAACATGATTGTCACCATCTGTTGTCCTACTTAGTAGGATAGAACCTTAGAGAGGTCCCATTGCTGTACCATCTGGTTACACCTATTCAGAGATAGGAAACCTAGAGAGGCTTTCCATGCGTGACCATCCTGTGTTACTATAGAGATAGAAACCTTAGCGAGGTTCCATGCCTGTACCATCCTGTTGTTACTATAGCGATAGAACCTTAGAGAGGTTTCCCATGCTTTACCATCATGTTAGTTACTATAGAGATGAGAACGTAGAACAGAGGATTCCATGCGTACCATCCGTGTAATATAGAGAAAGAACACTTAGAGAAGCGTACTCCATGCTACGCATACACATCCTGTTGTTACTATAGAGATAGACTTTGAGACGGTTCCCATGCGTTTGCGTCATGATTTATCTGATCTCGCTGTTACGAGCTTCTAGAACATCATGCCGTCAATCAGCTCGCTTTCCTGTAAACCCTTCCTGCCTGGAAAACTCTTCCCTTAACCCTATGGGTTCAGACACCCAAACAATAGCGCGAGAGTACTGAAGCACTCTGAACAGAGTACCGCAGGTGATTGGCACACCCAGGCACCCAAGAGATTAATGTAGACATACGCGAACATTTTGGCAGCAGGGACGTCTGCAACGGACGGTCTCCTAAACACAGCCCACTGAATGATGGCGGAGGAAACGCTGATCACATCGGTCGATGGTGCAAAGCCTAAACCCGGGCCGGGCCCCGTAAAGATTGACTATGCAGAAATCGCACTCCGTCATTCCCGTTTCCCCCCCCCCAAAACACGGGAAATGTTATGTGACAACACAAGAAAGTATAGTGTAGAGAATCATTGTACCATCTAAAACTACTTTTCTATAACCAGAAGAACAGTACCATACTAAACCCGCTGTGAAGATCATATTTCCAAAATCAAAATATTCGTCTTCAGCTGATGTAGCTGGTGTAAAAAAACAAAGTAAAAGTTCCCAAAAACTAAACTAAGTAACGTTCAAGCAAGAAATAGATCACATAAACATATCATACGCTCCTAGACTTGCTCAATTTTTTTGTTTTTTTTTTTTTTTTTTTTTTTTTTTTTTATTTTTGTTTTTTTTTTTTTTTTTCTTTTTCTTTGGTTTTTTTTTTTTTCTTTTTTTTTTGCTTTTTTTTTTTTTCTTTTGTGGTTTTTTGTGCGGTTTGTTGTGGCTCTTCAGGTGGTTTTTTTTTTTTTTTTTTTTTTTTGTTGTGTGTTTGTTTTTGTTTTGTGTTTTTTGGGGGGGCTCGAGGGGGGTGGTCTTTTTTTTTTTTTTGGTGTGTCCGGTAGAATGACAGATATGTAAATCCACATTCTCTGGAATTTGGTCCGGGTCTTCTACACAAACTAGTTACATAATGCAGCTTTAACCCTGTCGCCTCTTGTAACCCTAAAATCGATTCCCGCACTTTCATGCTTTTTCCTTTCCAGGCTTTCCTTGAAAAGCTGTGGTAACGCCAGAACTCCTTAAACTCTTAAACCCAGCCTTTGGCCGGTGAAACCGACTGAAGGCGTGTTACAGAGACAACAGAATGAGATCTGATAAGACACGAGCAATGGCCGAAACGAGGCAACCAAGCCTGCCTGGAAAACAATATCTCTGTAGCTGAGGTTGACCACGGCGTAACTTTGACTATTATTACTATTGGAATTCTGCTAGGACATTTGTGCATAAGTATCTTCTGTACCAAAGATCCCCTGCTGTGAACTCGACCTGGGTTAGGACACTAGGCCTACACAGTTATAACCACGCTACAGTGGAAAGCTGCAGTCCTTCTCTCTATGTCATACAGGGCTCTTCCCTCTCCTCATCCCATTTTCAATTCAAATGGTAAAACGTTCCAATATAAATGCAATCTCAGAACTGAATGATCGCACCTTTGATGTCCCCTCTGCAGCTCCAAAGGGTCCCTGCCAGTCCCCGTCCTGACGGAGCACTCAGGACGAGGTGGAATGTCCACGTGCCGATGTACGTTCTGTTCATGTCCCGTCAAGCTCTCCGATCTTTGCAGAACTGCTAATACTTCTGTTCAATGTCCCGTTCAGCTCTCTGAATTTGCCTTGTAATCTTCTAATTCTGTCACCTGCCTGTCTCGCTCCCTCCCTAACCTCCCTCCCCTCCCTCCCTCGCCCTCCTCCCCTCCCCTCCCCTCCTCCCTCCCTCACCCTCCCTCCCTCCCTCCCCCCTCCATCGCAGCCCCCCTACCTCCTCCTCCCTCCCTCCACCCAACTTCTCTCCTAATTGTAACCACAGCGTACAGGCCTGTTAAACTACAGATCTCTGCTTCTGAGCTAAGGACTTTTCATAACGGTAGGAGATGAGTCTGTATCCCAAGTGGGCCTCCTAGTACCCTGTAACAATGCACTAATCTTGTCACCAGAGCTCAATGGACTCTACAAGGGCCCCCGGTGAAACATAGTGCTCCATGCAGCCAGTCGGGACGGCATTCAGACACCCCCCCTCCAAACAAAAACGCGGGGGGCCCCCCCCCCTTGGTTGGGGGTGTGTACACCAAACCCCTTCCCACCTCCTCTCTCACAAAAAACCCTGTTCTAGGTTCCGTCCACAGAGGCGGTTATTCGTTAATCAATGTTGTTCTAGGTCCCCCCACGTCCACTGAGGGTCCTCTAATAGAGTAGCTAGCAGATAATCGGGCAGTCACCACTGGCTAAGCTTCACCAAGACAAAATAAGCAGTCGGACATTCTGGATGAGAAAACTATTTCAGCGCAAGTTAAAACCCTTCCGGAGAGGAAGGAGTTAGAGGGTGCCAAACATACCATGTAGGAAAAACAAAAAAAAGTTCAAGCAGATATGGTCCGGCTACGATCCAGTAGGAAGTGAGAGAGTTTATATTGGCTCAAAATGTCGAGGTAATTAAAGTTTGCTTTGCATTCGCTTTATTCAGGCGGAGACACTTTGCAAATAAGCCTGGTCCCAGATTATTTGTCTGTTCGTGCAACTCTAAAAGGCGATGTCACCACCAGATCTGTGGCCCCGCTGTAGCCAGTTGGCAGAGCAGGGCACTCGCAACGCCAGGGTGTGGGTCTACGTTCTCCCACAGTGGGCAGTATGAAGAAGTAGCACTCACAACTGTAATTCGACTATGGAGCAAGAGCCGTCTGCTAAATGACTCAAATGGTAAATGTGAATCTCGGACAGGCTAAGTGTCGACTCACTCAGGTCAGGGCGGTTGTCACAACAATCTGGGACCAGGCTAATGTGAACCCACTCTAACCAGGTAGTTGTCTCAACAGATCTGGGACCAGCTTAATGTGAACCACTCATTCCCCCCTGGTCAATGTGATAACCTACTCTCGGACAGTGGAAGTGTATTTGTCTGTCCATCATGCGTTTAGGAATGAAGTAATTGTTGGTTGCTACCTGTAGTTCAGGCGAAGGTAAAAGCCCAGGTGTTTAACCTGATCTCTCAGTGGGATAGTGTGTCTACTAATATCAAACAAAAGCAAACAACCTCTTCCCTCTACTCGCCTCAGGCTAAACACAGAAGCTGAGTGGGCACACTTAACGGGTGAGCAACGATGGGCTCAATTACATATTTCTCTGCCTCAGAAAAAACCAAAAAAAAAAAATAGTGTTTATTTTTAAGGCTGGCTTTCATTATTATGATGCCCACAGATCAGGCTAGTCCAACACAAGTCTGAGATTAAAGGAATCTGTCGTTTTCAATTCTGTTCAGTCTACAGACTATTGGACTCCAACGTTGTCTGTACTGTCTAAACTTCTTAATATTGCTAATGTTTTTCAGATAGAATCAGGCAGGCAGGTAGCTTAGTGGTTAAGAGCGGTTGTGCCAAGTAACCCGATAATGTCAGCCTGCGTTCTAATCCCCAAGAGCGAAGAGGTGTTGCAAAAATCTGTCGATGTGCCCCTATGACGACGCAAGGCACTAACCCTAATTGGCTCCTGTAATCGCTCTGGATAAGAGAGTCTCTAAATGACAAAAAAAAAAATGAAAAAAAATAAAAAATCCACCAAGATTCATAGACTGGTCCCAGATCTGTTTGGCTGTTTCAACAAACCCTGGTAGTTGGCAAGACAAAACAGATCTGACTATCAGATCCCATGAGTAGAGTGGTTTGGCTGACAGATGGTGCAGGGCCACTAAGCCCACGGCTACACAGCCGTAATACTGAATTACAGATTAACCTCCTACACACATGGAATAACCTAGTCTAGGCTAATCACTCCTCACCGTGTTTTCCATTAGAGTCTTCACTGCATTCATCTAAGGATGGGGCCAATTACATTAGGGAAATGGACTCCCCTGTCACTGCGGAATTGGCCAAATACAATTATAGGAAAAAGGGACCCCTTTCCCTCTGGGATTGGGCCAATAAATTAGGAAATGGACCCCCCTTACACTCATGGGATTGGGCAATACATTAGGAAATTGAACCCTCCACTCTGGATGGGCCAATAACATTAGGATATGGACACCTTCCTCTGGATTGGGCCAATACAGTAGGAATGACCCCCTTCACTCGGGATTAGGGCCAAGATACATTAGGAAAGACCCCCTCACCGGAGGGGCCAAGAAATTAGGATTATGACCCCCTTTCACTCGGATTGCGGACAATACATTAGAAATGGAGACCCCCTTTACACTCTGGATTTGGACAAAGACAGTAGGATATGGACCCCCTTCACTCTGGATTGGCCAATACATAGGAAAGGGACCTTCCACTATGGATTGGGCCAATACTAGGAAATGGACCCCTTCACTTGGCTCTTTCCAGGTTAGAGGCCATAGCTAGCTCAGCTTGGCTCTTCCGGACTCTTCTGGAAAGAGGCATCATTCTTGGTAAAGTTAGCACAAGGAAATTAGGTTAGGCTCCAAACCTCCTCACTCATGGGTCTAAAAAAACCCATTATGAGTATAACTCGACCAAGATAGAATACAAATCATTAGATTGTTGAAAGGATACGTGGTGCATTAGTACACTCCACGAAGGAGCATTACGATCGAGTTGAAAGGACATGTCATTTTTCTCATCTCAACAATTATACTTTAGCTTCAAATGGATTTTTAGTACATGTTTTACAACTTATGGTACTTTTGTATGTCCAAACATGAATATCGTACATTGAAATAAATGCACTTTTCAGGGGGTATAGTGCAAGGTTCCTCAAAACACGCTATTTCTTAATTTGCAAATTATCAGGTTCTTCACCATTCAGGACACCATTTTGAGATAAACACTACATGTAACAAAAAGTAGGTGGAAACCCCGTCAAATTAGTGATTCGTCTATTCAGCCACACTCGTTGCTGACAGGTGGTATAAAAATCCGAGCAACACAGCATTCAATCTCCCATAGACAAAAACCATAGCAGTAGAATGTGCCTACTGAAGAGCTTAGTGACATTCAACTTGGCACCGTCAAGCGCCACCTTCAACAAGTCAGTCATCAAATTTATGCCCGGCTAGAGCTGCCCCGGTCACTTGTAACGCTGCTGTTATGTGAAGTGGAAAAGGAACGTTATAGGAGCAACAACGGATCAGCCGCAAAGGGGTAGGCACCACAAGCTCAAAGAACGGGACCTGCGTGCTCGAAGCGCGCGAAACGAGCACTGTGTAAAATACTCCTGTACTCAACTACAGAGTTCAAAACGACAACACACAAGCCCAAGTGTCGGTGGATGGTGTGTGAGCTCACGCCGCCATTGGACCGGATCAGGGAAACAAACGTGCACTGGACGTGATGAATACACGCTTCCCCAACTGCTGCTAAGTCCAAATTGGACGAAGTTCTGGGTTTGGTGGAGCCAGGCAGAACGCTACCTAGACCCGAATGATCGAGCCGAACGGTAAGGTTGGTGAGTGGAGGAGGAATAAAGGTCTGGGGCGTTTTCATGGTCGGGCTAGGCCCTTAGTTCCAGTGAAGGGAAATCTTAACACTGTACGCATACACGAACATTCCTATAGATGATTCTGTGGCTACACAACTAGTGTGGCAACAGTTTGGGACGGCCCATCCGTTTCAGGATGACAATGCCACAAAGCGTACGTCCATACAAGAAATGGTTTGTCTCGGGAGCGGTGTGGAAGAACTTCGACTGGCCTGCACAGAGCCTGACCTTCAAAACCCATCGATCACCTTTGGGATGAATGGGAACGCCCGGACTGTGAGCAGGCATAATCGCCCAACATCAGTAGCCCAGGACCTACTAATGCTCCTAGTGGGCTGAATGAAGCCAAGATCCCCCCGCAGCAATTTTCCAAAATTCTAGTGGAAAGCTTTCCAAGGAAAGTGTGGAGCTGTATAGCAGCAAAGGGGGGGACCAACTCCGTATTAAATGCCTATTTGTAGTTGCATTGACCTGCTGCTACTCGCTGTTTATTATCTATGGACTAGTACACCTTGTACCCCTACCTACTGTACAGCAATTACCTCGACTAACCTGTACCCCCGCACATTGACTCGTTATCGGTACCCCATGTATATATCCTCGTTATGTACCCTCGACTAACCGTGTACCCACCGCAACATTGACGTCAGGTACCCGTTACACCCCTGTATTAGCCTCGTTTTGTCTATTTTGTGTGTTACTATTTCCCTTTTTTTAATTTAGCCAAATATTTGTCTTCCTTTTTAAACTCTGGCATTGTTGGGTAGGTGCTCATAAGTAAGCCTTGTGACAAATAACATTTGATTTGATCTTTATTTCACAAGGCCACGGGGCCAGACAGACATACCTGTAGGACTTGTACTGCGCGAGGCATGCGCTGACCATTGGCAAAGTGTCTTCACTGACCGTTTTTTCAACATGTTCCCTGACTGAGCTCTGTACACATACCAACATGTTTCAATACGCATGACACACCATAGTCCCCTGTGCCCAAGAGACTTCTAAGGTAACCTGGCCTAAATGACTTACCGAACCCATAGCACTGACGTCCCTGTAGCACATGAAGTGCTTTGAACGGCTCGGTATTGGCTCACCTCACCACCATTTCAACGCCAGACACACCCTGGACCCACTCCAAACACCGCCCCCAACTTACTCCCCCTGACTCATCCACACGCCCCTCACCCACCTGGACAGAGAGGATACACCTACTTATTGAGGTAATATGGTACAGTGTGGTAGGGGTACAATTGTACTTGTCAATCAGGATAGATAATAAAACAGAGTAGCAGCAGCTACACGTATTTAAAACGTACCCTTGTTTAACAGGTCTTCTCAAATCGGCCTACGGACGAGCGAGATCCACTATACAGTGGGAAACAAGTAAATTTGATACACTGCCGATTTTGCAGGTTTTCCTACGTACAAAGCATGTAGAGGTCTGTAATTTTTTATCATAGGTACCACTTCAACTGTGAGAGAACGGAATCTAAAAAACAAAAAATCCAGAAAAAACAATCACCTTGTATGATTTTTAAGTAATTAATTTTGCATTTTATTGCATGACATAAGTATTTGATCACATACCCAACCAGTAAGATCTTCCAGAAGTCTCACTCACAGACCTGACAGTTTTTCTTTAAGAAGCCATCC
>CM072218.1:107712596-107765096 GCA_036851935.1 Coregonus suidteri | reverse complement strand
GAGACAGAGAGAGAGACAGGACACGAGAGAGAGAGAGCAAAACAGAGAGAGAGAGAGAGACTTGAGAGAGAGAGAGAGAGTGATGAGAGGATGAGAGAGAGAGAGGAGAGAGAGAGAGACAGAGAGAGAGGTCATGCTCAACATGAGCTTCCTGATTTAGATTCAGTTTTTTTGTTTTTAGAATGAGATAAAACACTCGAATCTAAAAATAAATTCAAGGCAAGAAGTGATGAACAACAACTCTATTAAATCAGAATAGACCAAAAAAAAAGTAACTTTGCGCCTCAAATTAAGAAGTTGACTTCCCACTATGCTAGCTACACAACAAAAGCAACCTAGCCAGCAGGCTAACAAGCCAGCCAGAAAATGGGAGCTAGGAAAACCTAGCAAGGGAGTTAATACAACTACTACAACATCAAACGACCACACGACTGAGTGAGTAAATCAAAAAGAAGCACGGACTCCAACTTTAAAACATATCTTCTGTTTTTTGTGTGTGAAGATCTTTCACTCTTTTGCTGTTTTTGAGTAAACAGGAGCTAGCTAGCAACAAGCAGACAGACAAACAAAAAACTGGTTGCCATTTGGCAACGAGAGACTGTTGCCAGCAGAACAGAGCAGCAGCAGCAGTAGTAGCAGAGCCCACAGGCACCATGTAACCCACTCCCCCTCAGCGCATGAGTCCATTTTCTACCCTCCAGAGGCCAAAAAATGACACAACAGGAAAGCTTTTAAACAGAATCTACTAAAGGGGAGGCCAGAAACCCTTTCACAGACCTCTACAAAAACGGGTGATGTGAGTAATCCCTATCATCTTTCTCACTGACCAGCCAAATGCATGGCGCCTCAGCAGTCTGCTCTCACTACCCATCCGTAAAGAAGAGGGAATCTGTAATGGGTGGAAGCTGAAAGTGTGAAAGAGACAAGATGACCCTGACAGCACCATGATAAAACAATCAACCTCTACAAGACTGGGACTGTCATGGTGCAAGGTAACCTTAGGCTGTGTTGAAACAGACTTTCAGACCATTAAGGAGAGAGCAGAGAGAGAGAAGGACACCAACAGTGACATGCCCTCCCACAAGACAAACTCACAGCACCACCCTCACCCCCACTATCCCCACCCAAAAAGGCCCAATCCAGCACCTCTCTTCCCACCATAGTGGAGGACACGCCAAGGAGGAGAGCGACCCCCTCAGTGCAGAGCAGGCTCAGGCCCTCCTCACCACCATAGCTGCCATGAGGATCAGTTCACCACACTGGAGGAAGAGTGAGTCCTGCTCAGGGAGAGGGTGAGCAAACAGCAACCAGGACATCCACACCTTAGAAGAGCTCCTAACCAAGGTGCGAGACAGAGCAGGACAGCAGCCTTGCAACACAGTTGAAAGAAGTTCAGCAAGAGAGAGACGGACTCAAGAGAGAGCTGGCTGGATCTAACAGAGGAGGTGAGAGAGCTCCAGAAAGTTAGGCAGAGCAGTAATAACGAGCTGACCACACTAAGAGAGGGAGCTGCATGCTTTCCAGGAGAGAAAGAGAAAACAGAAGACAGACTGCAGGAGCAGCTAGATCACCACTCTATGACCGAGAGAGAGAGAGAGCGAGAGGAGAGAGAGATCACACACAGCAGAGGAGCCCACCTCAACCAGCCAGGCCTCCCAAGCCATGCCGGCTGCATGCCTATCCCCCAGCCCCCAAAACAGCCTCCACAACTGACAGCAGGCACCGGCACAGACCAGCCACACCCCAGTCTCTCCAACACCCACCAGCCCCAATCTACCCCCTCCAGTCCAGAAGAAACACTGGCTGAGATTGTACTGTTGATGGAACTCCAAATGGGAAGTTTGTCTCAGGATAGAAGAAAACTTTTCCCTAGACACAAAAACGAGAAAGGTGTGGTGCCCAACAACACACGGAGAGTGCCATGGCGCTGCTTGATAAGGCCCAGCTGGGTCGCCAAGCCAACATAATCATACACACCGGAAGCATAAACGACCTGCGTGCTCAGCAGGAGAGGTGGCGACTTCACTACGGGGAGTGATTGAGAAGGCCTCTGCAATCTTCCCCAACTCAAGGATCGTGGTGTGTCAACCCTTCTACAGAGGAAGGACTTCCCACCCTGTCCAACATCCAAAGAATAAACGCCAGCCTCTCCCGGGACTGTGCCCTGCGACCCAATGTTACACTGGCCCACCACCATCCCACCCTCGATCTGGACTGTCTCTATGACCATGTTCACCTGTACAGGGAGACAGTCCCCATCCTTGCTAAGACTCTCAAGGACGTCGCTTTAAACCGCATCCCGACCTCTCCACCCAGGAACAGCGGAGCAATCTCCACCCCCCCGAGATCACCGAGACAACACCCCGGACCAGTACCCTGGACCCCCAGCCACGGCCACAGCACCACAACCTCAATGCACAACACATCCAGCGCAGCAACAGACCACCACAGCCCAGCTGTCAGACCCCACAGACGAGGCCTAACACCCCCCGACCCCCCACCACAGGACCCACACCTGGAAGGAGCCACAGACCCGGCAGACAGAGCTATGCACCCAAGCTGTGAGAGGAGCAATGGTCCAGCTCCCCACCAACGAAATGAGTGACATCAAACAAAATGCTGAATCTACTATTTTGCTCACATTGTGATAGGCCGCCGAGGGTCAATGGTAAGATGAGCACAAGAACTCCACCATCCTCACACTACATCCACCCAAGTGGCATGACACAAATACTATCTTAAATGATAAACAAACACATTGCATAATAAGAGTTTACCTAATTGAAAAATCTTATTTTAATAGTTCTTGTTGGATTGTGAGTGTTTATCTCATTTTGAATGTAAAGAAAAAACAGTTATGAAGTCTTTTTACGTTGCATGTTGGAATTTACAAGGCTTGAAGTCCTCTGCTTTTGGGCTAAAGAGCAGAAAACCCAGACTTCCTTAAGAGAAATTGATGATGTTGATTTGTAGTACTACAGGAAACATGGTGCAGGAGGTGATGTTTCCACTGGCAGGCGTCCACTAGGTTATAGGGAGATAATCGTACCATCCACCAAAATAAAAGGAATCACACAGGGCAGAGACTCAGGGGAATGCTAATATGGTATAAATCTGAACTAACTAATTCAAATCGAATTGATCAAAACAGGGAGAATTCTTTATCTGGCTAAAAATCAACAAGGAGGCTATCTTAACAGATAAAAACGTCTTCCTCTGTGCCACATTACATTCCCCCTCAGAGTCACCCTACTTCAATGAAGAGAGTTTCTCCATTCTAGAAGGGGAGATAGTCATCTTTCAGGCCCAAGGCCAATGTGCTGGTCTGTGGAGACCTGAATGCTAGAGAAACAGCAGAAGAACTAGACACCATTAACAGTCATGGGACAAAAACACCTACCGGAAGCAACAACCTTTCCCTCCCCACATTACCCCCCTAGAAACAAAACTATGACTAAGTGAAAAACAACAAAAATGGAGTACAGCTCCTGAAGCTCTGTCGAACACTGGGTTCTGTACATAGTCAATGGTTAGGTTAAGAGGGGACTCTTTTGGTAGGTACACCTACAGCTCATCCCTTGGCAGCAGTACTGTAGACTACTTCATCACAGACTTACCCAGAGTCTCTCAGAGCCTTCACAGTCAGCCCACTAACACCTCTCTCTGACCACAGTAAAATCACAGTGTATCTGAAAAGAGCAGAAACCCAACCACGAAGCATCACGGCCGAATAAATTACATGGTACTAAACAGACCTATAGATGGAGTGCAAAAAACAGTACAGAAATCTACCAAAAAAGCAATTAGTAGCCAAAAAATACAATCTCTCCTCAGGACAAACTTTTTAGCATTAACATTTCTCTACACCAATGAAAGGTATAAATTTGGCCGTTTGGAACATAAAACTTTATATTTGACAAATTAGCCTCCTTGGCTAATCTTAAGAAACATAAAGAGCAAACCAAAAATAATAGATCATGAAAATGGTTTGATAATGATTGCAAAATCTAAGAAAGTCATTGAGAAATATATACCTAATCATAAACACAGAGACCCAGACAACAAAAATATACGTCTTCAATATGGGGAACACTCATGAAGCAATACAAACACACCCTAAGAAACAAAAAAAAGAAAACAGCACATTAGAAATCAGCTGGATATGATGATTGAGGAATCCATAGAATCAAACCACTTCTGGGAGAATTGGAATAATTAAACAAACCTCATAAGGAGGAATTGGCTATCCAAAATGGAGGATATGTGGAGAAATCACTTTGCAAACCTCTACAGCAATATAACAAAGAGCCCAGAAACAACAAGATAATACAAGAAAAATTACAAATCCTTGAATCAGCAGTCAAAGACTATCAGAATCCTGTGGATACCCCCCAATTACAGAACAAGAATTATATGGACAAAAACTTTGCACTCTCCAACCCAAAAAGGCCTGTGGTGCTGATGGTATTTTAAATGAAATGATCAAATATACAGACCACAAATTCAAAATTGGCTATACTCAAACTCTTCAAACATTATGCCCTAACTGCAGGTATTTTCCCCGATATTTGGAACCAAGGATTGATCACACCAATTTATAAAAATGGAGACAAATTTGACCCAAAATAATTACAGAGGAATTTTGCGTTAACAGCAACTGGGGAAAATCTCTCTGCAGTATCATAACAGCAGACTACATAATTTCCTTGATGAACACAACGTCCTAAGCAAAGCCAGATTGGATTTGTAAAAAAATTATCGTACAACAGACCACATTTACACCTCCAGACTCTAATTGACAAACAAGTAAATCAAAACAAAGGCAAAAATCTACTCGTGTTTTTGTAGACTTCAAGAAAGCATTTGATTCAATTTGGCACGAAGGTCTTTTTTACAAACTAATAGAAAGTGGTATTGGAGGGAAAACATATGATGTTATTAAAATCAATGTACACTAAAAACAAATGTGCGATTAAAATCGGCAACAAGCAAACAGACTTCTTCTCTCAGGGACGTGGAGTGAAACAGGCTGCCCAATAATTCCAACACTATTTAACATCTACATTTAACGAATTGGCAAAAACATTAGAAGAATCGTCAGCACCTGGTCTCACCCGCTACACAACACTGAAATCAAGTTGTCTGCTGTACGCAGATGACCTGGTGCTACTGTCTCCCACTAAGGATGGGGTTACAGCAGCATCTAGATCATCTGCACAGATTCTTGTAGACCTGGGCCCTGACGTTAATCTAAAAAAACGAAATATAATGATATTCAAAAAAGGTCAGGAAATCAGGCTGACAAATATATAATTCTATTTGGACACAGTTCTATTAGAACACACCAAAAAATTACACATATCTAGGACTAAATATCAGCAACACAGGTAGCTTTCACATGGCTGTGAATGAGCTGAGAGACAAAGCAAGAAGAGCATTCTATGCCATTAAAAGGAATATTAAAATCGAAATTCCAATTAGAATCTGGCTCAAAATGTTCCAATCAGTTATAGAAACCAATTGCTCTATATGGCAGCGAAGTATGGGGGTCCGCTCTCTAATACTGATTTACCAAATGGGGACAAACATCCAATCGAAAATCCCATGCAATGCAGAGTTTTGCAAGACTGTATTGCAAGTGCAAAGAAAAACTCCAAAATAACGCATGCTAGAGCAGAATTGGGCCAATACCCCCTCCTTATTCGAATAGAAAAAAGAGCCATCAAATTTTACAACCATCTAAAAACAAGTGACCCCAAAACATTCCATCACACAGCTCTACTATGTCAAAGAGATGAAACAAGAGAAGAGTCCCCTCAGCCAGCTGGTTCTGAGGCTCAGTTCATTAACCAAAACCAACCTCATAGAGCCTCAGGACAGCACTCAGAAAATCTGGGCCAACACAAATCATCACAAAGCAAAAAGAAAAATATATCACCTATTGAAAGGCACCACAAAAAATCAAAGTAAACTTCAATGCTATTTGGCTCTAAACAGACAGTACATGGTGGCAGACTATCTGACCACTGTTGACTGATAGAAAACTGGAGAAAAACACTGACTAGGTACAGACTCAGTGAGCACAGTCCTGGCTATAGAGGACCGGTCGTCACGGCAAACCTGGCTGCCCCGAGAGGACAGCTGTGCTCACTCTGCCCCCGGGAGAGGTAGAGACAGAGCTGCAATTTCCTATTACACTGTGACAAATACTCAGACCTAAGAGAATCTTTCTTTCCCCAAAATTATCATTCAGTACAACGAATTTGAAACTATAAAAGAGGAAGAAAAAATCAAATATTTATTGGGTGAAAAGCCAAAATGTGCAATTTTGGCAAGCCAAATATGTGTCTCCTGCACACAACCTGAGGGACAGCCAGTGAAAATTGTAATGTAATGTCAATAATATTTCCTGTTTTGTTTGGCTTTCATAGCATGTAATGTGTCTTCTCAGTCATGTTGAGATTAGTCGACCTACTATTACTTTAATGTACTGTTATTCTCATTAATATTGTTGTTGTAGTTGCTGTTAATGGTAATCCCATTTTTCCACTACTACTATTATTATTATTGCTGTTGGTCCCACCATTTTTTGTTATATGTATACTTTGACAATGTAAGTAATTTAACTTGCCATGTCAATAAAGTCTATTGAATTGAATTGAATTGAATTGAATTGAGAGAGAGAGATAGAGAGGGAGAGAGAGAGAGAGACAGAGGAGAGAGGAGAGAGGAGAGGAGAGAGAGAGAGAGAGAGAGAAGAGAGAGAGGAGAGACGAGAGAGGAGAGGAGAGAGAGAGATAGAGAGGAGAGAGAGAGAGACGAGAGAGAGAGAGAGAGAGGAGAGAGAGAGAGAGAGAGAGAGAGAGAGAGAGAGAGAGAGAGAGAGAGAGAGAGAGAGAGAGAGAGGAGAGAGAGAGAGAGAGACAGAGAGAGAGGAGAGAGAGAGAGAGAGATCGAGAGAGACAGAGAGAGAGGAGAGAGAGAGAGAGAGAGAGAGAGAGTCGAGAGAGAGAGATTCTCTCTCTCTCCTTTTCCTCTCTCCAAGAGAGAGACAGAGAGAGACAGAGGAGAGAGAGAGAGAGAGGAGAGAGAGGAGAGAGAGAGAGAGTAGAGAGAGAGAGAGACAGAGGAGAGACAGAGAGAGAGAGAGAGGAGAGAGAGAGAGAGAGAGGATAGAGAGCGACTGAGAGAGAGAGGGGAGAGAGAGAGAAGAGACTCCTCTAGAGAGAGAGAAAGCTACAGAGATCACGAGCCGAGAGAGACAGAGGAGAGAGGAGAGAGGAGAGAGAGGAGAGAGAAGAGGAGAGAGAAGAGAGAGAGGAGAAGAGAGAGAGTAGAGAGTAAGATAGGAGAAAGAGGGAGAGAGAGAGAGAGAGAGAAGAGAGAGAGAGAGAGAGAGAGAGAGACAGAGGAGAGAGGCGAGAGATAGAGAGAGAGAGGAGAGAGAAGAGAGAGAGAGAGAGAGAGAGAGAGAGAAGAGAGACTTCGATGAGATAGAGAGAGAGAGAGAGAGGAGAGAGAGAGAGAGGAGAGAGATCAGAGAGTGGAGAGGAGAGAGATGAGAGAGAGAGAGAAGCCCCCCCCCCGAGAGAGAGACAGGAGAGAGAGAGAGAGACGAGAGAGAGAGAGAGAGAGAGAGAGAGAGAGAGAGAGAGAGAGATAGAGACAGATGAGAGGAGATGAGAGCTTTTCACCAGAGGAGAGAGTGGGCTGTGGTTGTTGAGCAATAGAAGAGGAGAGATAGAGTCCTCTATTTGGAGCAAAAGTTAGGAGAGTCTAGATCAATGGAGATGGAATTATTAGTAGAGGATTTCAATGGATGATCAAGGCCAAGAGGCACCTGCTACCTTAACAGACGAGGAGTTTGTTGGTTAAGAGAAGAGAATTAGATGGACCGAGAGAGCACAACGTTCCATTATTTTTTTATTTTGGGGAGTCATTAGCAGACGCTCTTATTCCAGAGAGAGACAGTAGGAGACAGCATACATTTTTTGAGACATACTGGACAGAGTGGGAGAAGACCACAACTGGCGTTGGATTGAGTCAAATCTATGCCGGTTTCCATCACTGCTGCTTCTCTTCTCTTGCTTTTCTGGCCAGAGTGATTAGACTCACAGAGTGGCTGTGGTTGTTTATTGTGTGGTGCCAATCAAAAGTCAGGCTCCTAGTCATAGAGCCTCTTGATGTCAATAAGGGGGAAAATAAAAGTTACGGATAGATAGTTGCCAAACTATCAATGGAAGCCTGGAATTAACAGTTACAGGATCAAGTTTTTTGTTTTTGTTTTCAATAAATCAAGAGCCAAAGAGGCACCTGCTACTTAACATTTCTGAACGTGAGTTGTTGTGTAACTGTGTGGTGTGTGCGAGTTATTACATTAGCTAAAATTGATAAGCATGCTACAGTGAGCCTGTTTCTTGCCACGGAGCGTCATTAGCAAACGTTAGCATTATGGCAATTTATATTTTAGTCATTTAGCAGACGCTCTTATCCAGACCGACTTACAGTTTTATGAGTGCATACATTTTTTTTTGTATTTCATCGCCCAAGTACCACATACTGGCCCCCCGTGGGATTCGAACCACAACCCTGATTTCGTTGACCATTCCAAACCATGCCTAGCTCTACCAACTGAGCTACATCTCTGCCGGCCATTCCCTTAAACCAACCCCTACCTTAACCTTGTTCACTCCGCCCACTGTAATGTAATTATTAGACTACAGGTTAGTGTACTCAATCGTAGTATCAAAGTGGGCCTCTCCCCTAAAGATAGGTTTATGTACCCCATGGCTCCCTCCTCTGTGGTTGACATATTTTGTGCACAAATAGCCCCCGGTCTCCAGGATCCCAAATCATAATTGTTTCAACCATGGCAGGCAGCAAAGCACACGTAGCCTACATGCCTAAATTACCGTTTAATCGTCAAACAAGTGGGAAATGACTACCTTTAGTAAATCACTTTATCACGGATACGTTTTTTTAATAGTTGCACAAATATTCAACTTGTTTTCTGCAAGGATGGCATTTCGCCTAGGCTACTCAGCATTCAGTGACAGTCGCCAATAAAGTTTTTTTAGGGTGTCTTTTGTTTGTCACCGGCTAGCACTAACGCACCATGTGGCCAATTTAGAAGAGTTTTATGCCTACAGTCTTATCTTGTTAAATAGTGGTGTGTCACAGTGTGTGTGTGTGTGTGAAAGTGGTGTGTGTGTGTGATCCCTGTGCGACCCCCAACATTAGATAATTATATTGATAAGCGTGAGTACGCCAGTGTACAGCCCCAGTATCCCTGTTTGAACCGACAGCGGATTAGACTCACTGAAAGATTTTATCCCTACTGAAACAAATTCGTTCAGGGGGAGAAGCCTATCCAGTAACCCCAATAATATCCTAAAATTAGTTCTATCAGCATGGACTCAGCTCTGTGCAACGCTTTATATCCAAAGCGACTTACATGGTCATGCGTGCTTAACCTTCCTTTTGTGTATGCCCGAACCCCACACATTCCCGTGGGATCGAATGTCCATACCATGGGCACTTACAAGCCGCACGGACATAGGGACCACCTGTAGAGAGAACAGAGAGGCTTACCCTTAAAGAAAAAAACTATATACATTTTTCTGTGAGAGCCACAAAATTCTTACTGGTAATAGGTAGGTGATCAAATACTTATGTAAAGAGAGAAAAAAATACAAAAAGAAGTGAGCCCCCACCCAACCTCCCTAAAATGCAACCCATCCCTAATCCCCCACCTCCCCTAAAACCCCAACCTCCCCTAACCCACCCTCCCTAAACCCCACCTCCGCCTGAAACCCCAATTTTAAACCCCACCAGTCCCCTCTCCCCCAACCTCCCCCTACCCCTTAACCCTCAAACATCCCCTTGTTCCCTAAGGTCCTAACCCCACACATCCGTCTCTCACATCCCTAACCCTAAACCCCAAGTCCTACCCCTCCCCTATGATGCCCTAACCCCACCCATCCCTAAAACCCAATTAACACCACCAGCCCTTAAAACCCCAACCCATCTAACCCCAACCTACCAACCCCAACCTTGTACATGTATCCTCCCTCTTACCACCAACCTGCAACCAATCGGCATAGGGGTATCATAAACACCAAGACTCATGTCTCCCTCCACCCCCAACTCCCCTATCCATAACAGTACAAGATTAGTGCAGGTCACTCCCACGTCACGTGCTACCCTCCTAGTCTGATTGCCAATTTCATGGTAAAACGTTTATAGTAAATACAGTTCTGTGGTTTATTATGATGCTCCTGGTGTCCTTTCATAGATTTTCCAAGCAAGGATTCCTCCTTACTAGGGTTGGTTATTCAAAGAATGTGGACCATACTGTTTTATAATGCTAACTCAGGATATCTAAAGTTGTTTGATTACAGAGTTCATAGAGATCATCCCTAATGGAGGCCCAGATAATGCATTTATAAACCTAAGTGGATGCGTTTCTCAAGGGGCTCCAGAAGCAACAGGGAGCCAAGGATAGAAAAAATGCCGGTGCCTTTCAAACTAAATCCACACCTTTATCTATGAAATCGGCAATGACACGATTACGGATTCCCCAACCCATGGGGGGGACAAAAAGCCCCCCTCTAGATCAAAATCCAATTCATTTTGATGCCTTTATTCTCAGTTAGAATTTTTTGAGCCATTGAGCAGTAACTAGGACCAACCGCCTATTGGCCTCTATTCAGAATATTTCCACAGTTACAGCCTTTATCTTTTTCTCAGCAGTCGACACACAATACCCCATAATGCAAAGTAAAAAAAACACTTTTATAAAATGTTGCACAATTTATTAATTTCAAATATTAACACTATTCAAACCCTTTGCTAAGATGAAATTGAGCTCAGGTGCACTGTTTACATTATCATCCTGAAGATGTTTGCTACCCTGATTGGAGTCCACCTGTTGTAAATTCAATTGATTTGGACATTTTTTGGAAAGGCACTACACATGTCTATAAAAAACAAAAAAAAAAAAAAAAAAAATAAAGGCCACATTGACAGGCATGTCAGAGCAAAAAACCACCAATGTCCGTAGAGCTCGAAACAGGATTTTGTTGAGGCACAGAATTGGGAAGGGTATTTATGCAGCATGAACGGTCACTAAGAACAACATTGGCCTCCATCTTCTTACTGGAAGAAGTTTGGACCCCTAGACTGCTTCCTAGAGGTGGCCCCAGGGAGCAATCAGGGGAGAAGATCCAGGGAGGGACCAAGAACCCGAATGGTCACTCTAGCTCCAGACTGCGGAGATGGAGCGAACCTTCCAGAAGGACAAAACCCATCTGTGCAGCACTCCACCCAACCAGGCCTTTATTTTAAGTGGCCAACCAGGCCACTCCTCAGTAAAAGGCACATGACAGCACCACTTGGAGGTTGCCAAACCAATGTACTCAGAACATGAGAACAAATTCTCTCGGTTCAAATCTTAACCTGGCAGTCCATGAACCAAGATCCCTCTGGAGTACCTGACGGAGATGCTCAGCGTCTAGGTTTAACGGAGGAAGTCCTTTGGCCTGAATGCCAAGTGTCACGTCTGGAGGAAACCTTGCACTACATCCCTACGGTGAAGCATGGTCTGGGGTGGCAGCATCATGCCGTGAGGGAGCAACATCCTAAATTTTTTCAGCATCGGCAGGGACTGGGATGGCCCCGCCTCCTCCTGGGACTATCAGGATCAAAGATGGGAAAGATGAACGGCGCCAAGTACAGAGAGATCCTTGAATGAAAACCTGCACCCAGAGGCATCAGGACCTCAGACTGGGGCGAAGGGCGCCTCAACCTTCCAACAGGACACACGACCCTTAGCACACAGCCAAAGACAACGGCCCTTTTTGCTTTGTTCATTATGGGGTATTGTGTGTAGATCCATGATGAGGGGGAAAAAAAAAAACAATTAATCCATTTAGAATAAGGCTGTTATGTAACAAAATGTGGGAAAAAATCAAGGGGTCTGAATACTTTCCAAATGCACTGCATCAGTGAGACATACCCATTGACTCAGTACCCTGGTTCACATGAGGTACACTGGTAGCTCATTGGGCTGTTCAATGAGGGCCACTTATACAACAGCTACTTGGTTACATCAGCCATTAGCTAGATGAATGGCTGGTGGACTCGAGATGACTGTTCTTGTCCTTGAGCTATCAAAAACTGGAGCATTTCATTCACTATTTCCTGCATCTGCTTGGCATCTAAATATAAATCAACTTCAGAATACTCAAAAATAGTTCCTGCATTTGCATCCAAAATAAGATCTGAAAAAACATATTGAAAATATATATTTTTTAAATCATTCGCAAAGTAGGCTACATACAAACTGAACTGCAATATCCAAATGCAAACAGATCATTTTGATCCTGTAAAAAAAAAATTAAGAAAGGAAAAATTCAGTGCCGATTTCTGTGTAAACGACATTGTTCACATTAGTATATCGAAAATGTGTATTATCTGTAATTTACAGTGTACTCATATTTCTATCTCAATAGCATTCAGCCACACAATAATAATAATAATAATAATAATAATACATTTAAATTTGCATAGCCCTTTTCATTACAGAGTTAACTCAAAGCTAAAGCATGGTCTGCCGGTTACGTACTACAGCGCCCACCTACCCAGCAGCAACAGGTAAACTCCGATGATGGTCTCCCCCTGTTCCGACAGAGGGGGCTCCTTGTAGAGCTGACTCAGGTTATTATTCCTCCACGGAATGGTAGCTATCTTCACAGGATGTCTCAGTGGTGCTAGAAGTTCCATCTTCTAAAAGTTCTAAAAAAGATGTTCTAAATTCTAAGGCGTGAACCCCCCTTGTCAGTTCCCCGAGGAGCTTCTCTTCCCTTCTCTCAAGTCTTACGTTCAATGAGACACTGCCTCACGTGCCAATCGGAAACTCCTGACCCCCCCCCCCCCCCCCCCCCCCCCCCCCCCCCGTGCTTCCTAGTAAAGCCAGCTTAGAAATAAACACCAAATGCCCTAAAGTTAGACTACAGTGCAACTCTACTGCAGGCCAATTGATGGTGAGTAGCCAAGCCTGGTAATCCAATTTTTGACTTAAGGACAAAACAGATGGGGGGGTTTTGGGGAGAATCCCGACCAATATGGGAAAAACTCAAGTAAGCCACTTCACTAGAGGGAATGTAATTTATTTAATTTATTTTAGCTTAAACCTATTTCTTTAAGCAGCCTACAAAATCTTCCCCAGCCACAATTGATCATTCCAATAAGCCAATAACCCATTCCTTAGCCTACTGTGTAGACCAGAGCCTGTGCATCCCACTGTGGAGATGACCAACAGGTTGGTTTTCTTTAAGCAATTATCAATTGTAATTAATTAGGTATTCTAGGTAAACGTAATATTAGGTGTAGGTTTAGCCTAACACAATGACAAGTGTTTCTTTGAAAATCCTCAATCAACAGGTGCACATGCCTGGCCTGTCTGGCCTGTCCAAGGTGCTGAAGCACACTGCTGAGACAACTTTGTCCGGGATTAAATCCGAACAGCGGTAGATTCACACAAGGTAATTTCCGATTGAGCCATCATATGCAGCGTATACCTTTAAAAGGTGCTTAGCTGAAAAGGGGTGATCAGATTGAATCCTGGCTTTAATCTTACTTTTGCAATGTAACTGTTTCTGTTTGGTATTCCCCTGCTATAACCTTGTGTTTCTCTATAGCTGAATGATTTACATTTACAAAAAAAGCCATGGCCTTTCTTTCACTGTGAATACAATTTTGGATAGAGTAGATGTACACTCACCGGCCAGTTTATTAGGTACACCACCCCGTTCACGAAAATGGTTAGCTCCTACAAAACAGTGAGTCACATGGCCGTGACTCGCTAGATAAAGCAGGCAGACAAGCATCGAGGCATTCAGTTACTGTTCGATTGAACGTTAGAATGGGCAAAACCCAAAACTAGTGACCCAAGAGGCTTTGAGCCTGGTATGATAGTCGGTGCCAGGTGCGCCGGGTCCAGTACCTCTGAAACGGCCGGCCTCCTGGGCTTTTCACACACAACAGTGTCTAGGGTTTACCAAGAATGGTGGGACAAACAAAACATCCAGTCAGCGGCAGTCCTGTGGGGGAAAACAGCTCGTTGATGAGAGGGGTCGAAGGAGAATGGCAAGAATTGTGCAAGCTAACAGGCGGGCCACAGACAGACAAATAACGGCGCAGTACAACAGTGGAGAACGGCATCTCGGAACACACAACTCGTCGATCCTTGTCACAGATGGGGTATTGCAGCAGACAACCACCCTGGGTTCCACTCCTATCAGCTAAACACAAGAAGAAGCGTCTCCAGTGGGCACGCCATCACCAAGACTGGACAATTGAGGAGTGGAAAAACATCACCTGGTCTGACGAATCCCGGTTCCTGTTGCGTCATGCTGATGGCAAGGTCAGGATTTGGCGTAAACAGCATGAGTCCATGGACCCATCCTGCCTGGTGTCAACGGAACAGGCTGGTGGCGGCGGTGGAATGGTGTGGGGAATGTTTTACAGTTACAAGACACATACCATGCAGTGATGCATCATGGGGATTACAGTTACAAGACACATACCATACAGTGATGCATCATGGGGATTACAGTTACAAGACACATACCATACAGTGATGCATCATGGGGATTACAGTTACAAGACATCTTCAGGGAGACAGTGTAATAATTAGATGTGTGTAATGTGGACGAACACTTGATTGGATGATTGGATGATTGGAGTCACAACAGCTTTGCATTCGTCCTAAATGGCACCCTATTCAATATATATAGCACAGCAGGTACCCTAGCGGGTAGAGCATTGGACCCGTAACCGAAAGGTCGCTGGTTCGAATACCTGAGCCGACAAAGTGATGAATCTGTTGATGTGCCCTTGAGCAAGGCACTTAACCTTAATTTGCTCCAGGGTTGCTGTACTACTATGACTGACCCTGTAAAACAACACATTGACCCCTGATTTTTAACCAGTCTGGAACAACCACATATCCAGTCTGGATGCACCAGTCTAGATAATTAACCAGTCTAGATATTTAACCAGTCTGGATGCCAACCAGTATAGATATGAACCAGTCTGGATGCCAACCAGTCTAGATATTAACCAGTCTAGATATTAACCAGTCTGGATGCCAACCAGTCTAGATATTAACCAGTCTGGATGCCAACCAGTCTAGATATTAACCAGTCTGGATGCCAACCAGTCTAGATATTAACCAGTCTGGTGCCAACCAGTCTAGATATTAACCAGTCTGGATGCCAACAAGTCTAGATATTAACCAGTCTGGATGCCAACCAGTCTAGATATAACCAGTCTGGATGCCAACCAGTCTAGATATTAACCAGTCTGGATGCCAACCAGTCTAGATATTAACCAGTCTGGATGCCAACCAGTCTAGATATTAACCAGTCTGGATGCCAACCAGTCTAGATATTAACCAGTCTGGATGCCAACCAGTCTAGATATTAACCAGTCTGGATGCCAACCTCTGGATGCCAAACCAGTCTGGATATTAACCAGTCTAGATATTATAACCAGTCTGGATGCCAACCAGTCTAGATATTAACCAGTCTGGATGCCAACCAGTCTAGATATTAACCAGTCTGGATGCCAACCAGTCTAGATATTAACCAGTCTGGATATTAACCAGTCTAGATATTAACCAGTCTGGATGCCAACCAGATCTAGATATTAACCAGTCTGGATGCCAACCAGTCTAGATATTAAACTGGATGCCAAACAGTCTAGATATTAACCAGTCCAACCAGTCTAGATATTAACCAGTCTGATGCCAACCAGTCTAGATATTAACCAACCAGTCTAGATATTAACCAGTCTGGATGCCAACCAGTCTAGATATTAACCAGTCTGGATGCCAACCAGTCTAGATATTAACCAGTCTGGATATTAACCAGTCTGGATGCCAACCAGTCTAGATATTAACCAGTCTAGATATTAACCAGTCTGGATGCCAACCAGTCTAGATATTAACCAGTCTGGATGCCAACCAGTCTAGATATTAACCAGTTCTGGGATAGATTAACCAGTCTGGATATTAACCAGTCTAGATATTAACCAGTCTGGATGCCAACAGTCTAGATATTAACCAGTCCAGTGGATAACCAGTCATGGATGCCAACCAGCCAACCAGTCTGGATGCCAACCAGTCTAGATATTAACCAGTCTGGATGCCAACCAGTCTAGATATAAACCAGTCTAGATATTAACCAGTCTGGATGCCAACCAGTCTAGATATTAACCAGTCTGGATGCCAACCAGTCTAGATATTAACCAGTCTGGATATTAACCAGTCTGGATGCCAACCAGTCTAGATATTAACCAGTCTGGATGCCAACCAGTCTAGATATTAACCAGTCTGGATATTAACCAGTCTGGATGCCAACCAGTCTAGATATTAACCAGTCTGGATATTAACCAGTCTGGATGCCAACCAGTCTAGATATATTGCCAACCAGTCTAGATATTAACCAGTCTAGATAAACCAGTCTGGATGCCAACCAGTCTAGATATTAACCAGTCTGGATATTAACCAGTCTAGGATGCAACCAGTCGGATATTAACCAGTCTAGATATTAACCAGTCTGGATGCCAACCAGTCTAGATATTAACCAGTCTGGATGCCAACCAGTCTAGATATTAACCAGTCTGGATGCCAACCAGTCTAGATATTAACCAGTCTGGATGCCAACCAGTCTAGATATTAACCAGTCTGGATGCCAACCAGTCTAGATATTAACCAGTCTGGATGCCAACCAGTCTAGATATTAACCAGTCTGGATGCCAACCAGTCTAGATATTAACCAGTCTGGATGCCAACCAGTCTAGATATTAACCAGTCTGGATGCCAACCAGTCTAGATATTAACCAGTCTGGATGCCAACCAGTCTAGATATTAACCAGTCTGGATGCCAACCAGTCTAGATATTAACCAGTCTGGATGCCAACCAGTCTAGATATTAACCAGTCTGGATGCCAACCAGTCTAGATATTAACCAGTCTGGATGCCAACCAGTCTAGATATTAACCAGTCTGGATGCCACCAGTCTAGATATTAACCAGTCTGGATGCCAACCAGTCAACCAGTCTGGATCCAAACTATAACCCGGTAGATGTGACAATAAAAACATGATCAACTTGAGGACACCTAAACATTGACATATGGGCCACAGCAACGTATTGGTACTGCCACATACAGTACCGGTCAAAAGTTTCAGAACACCTACTCATTCAAGGGTCTTTCTTTATTGATACTATTTTCTACATTGTAGAATAATAGTGAAGACATCAAGACTATGAAATAACACATATGGAATCATGTAGTAACCAAAAAAGTGTTAAACAAATGAAAATATATTTTATATTTGATAGTCTTCAAATAGCCACCCTTTGCCTCGATGACGGCTTTGCACACTCTTGGCATTCTCTCAACCAGCTTCATGAGATAGTCACCTGGAATGGATTTCAATTAACAGGTGTGCCTTCTTGAAGTTAATTTGAGGAATTTCTTTCCTTCTTAATGCGTTTGAGCCAATCAGTTGGGTTGTGACAAGGAAGAAGATAGCCCTATTTGGTAAAAGACCAAGTCCATAATAGAACATAATAGAACAGCTCAAATAAGCAAAGAGAAACGACAGTCCATCATAAGACATGAAGGTCAGACAATATGGAACATTACAACGTTTCTTCAAGTGCAGTCGGCAAAAACCATCAAGCGCTATGATGAAACTGGCTCTCATGAGGACCGCCACAGGAATGGAAGACCCAGAGTTACCTCTGCTGCAGTTAAGTTAATTAGAGTTACCAGCCTCAGAAATTACAGCCCAAATAAATGCTTCAGAGTTCAAATATGATAATATAATAATATAATATGCCATTTAGCAGACGCTTTTATCCAAAGCGACTTACAGTCATGCGTGCATAAATTTTTGTGTATGGGTGGTCCCGGGGATCGAACCCACTACCTTGGCGTTACAAGCGCCATGCTCTACCAGCTGAACATCAACTGTTCAGAGACTGTGAAAATCAGGCCTTCATGGTCGAAATGCTGCAAATAAACCACTACTAAAGGACACCAATAAGAAGAAGAGACCTGCTTGGGCCAAGAAACACGAGCAATGGACATTAGACTGGTGGAAATGTGTCCTTTGGTCTGGAGTCCAAATTTGAGATTTTTGGTTCCAACCGCCGTATCTTTGTGAGACGCGGTGTGGGTGAACGGATGATCTCCGCATGTTATTCCCACCGTAAAGCATGGAGGAGGAGGTGTTATGGTGTGGGGGTGCTTTGCTGGTGACACTGTCTGTGATTTATTTAGAATTCAAGGCACACTTAACCAGCATGGCTACCACAGCATTCTGCAGCGATACGCCATCCCATCTGGTTTGGGCTTAGTGGGACTATAATTTGTTTTTCAACAGGACAATGACCCAACACACCTCCAGGCTGTGTAAGGGCTATTTTACCAAGAAGGAGAGTGATGGAGTGCTGCATCAGATGACCTGGCCTCCACAATCCCCTGACCTCAACCAAATTGAGATGGTTTGGGATGAGTCGGACCGCAGAGTGAAGGAAAAGCAGCCAACAAGTGCTCAGCATATGTGGGAACTCCTTGAAGACAAAAAAAAATGCATTCCAGGTGACTACCTCATGAAGCTGGTTGAGTGAATGCCAAGAGTGTGCAAAGCTGTCATCAAGGCAAAGGGTGGCTGTTTGAAGAATCTCAAATATAAAATATATTTTGATATGTTTAACACATTTTTGGTTACTAGATGATTCCATATGTGTTATTTCATAGTTTTGATGTCTTCACTATTATTGAATGAGTAGGTGTGTCCAAACTTTTGACTGGTAGTGTATATGTGTGTTAGCAAAGATATACTGATAATGAATGAATGCTGTGGTGTTAGCTTCAACAGGATGAGGTGGTACGGGTGAACATTCCTGCTGAGACCATGTTGGTATTTGAGTTGGCACATTATTATATTTGCAGACAACTACATCTGCATTGCTTGCTGTTTGGATTTTAGGCTGGGTTTCTGTATGGCACTTTGTGACATCTGCTGATGTAAAAAGGGCTTTATAAATCAATGTTGATTGATTGGTTGATTGATTGAACTTCGTTGGCTTCAGGAATGTTCTGTTTAATACCATTATTCATGGGGACTACAGATGAAATGTAGCAGGCCGGCCAAATCTGACACGAAAAGTTGATAAATGTACAATGTGCCTGTCAAATAAAATACACACAAATTTGTTGGCTTCAAGCAATGTTTCATTTGATACCTTTTCATTGGAATTCAACATTGAACTCCTGTCTTTGTTCCAAAGGCTTCAGGAAAGCGTCATGTTTGACAGTGTAAAGACTTTCTACAAACAGACGCAGTGCACGACACCCTTCATTAGTTTTGTCGATTTATAACATAAAAAAACATTCAAGTGTTAAAAAGTAGACCACATATCAAAGACTGTTGGGGAAATAGACATTTTGAATTTCTCCTTGGGTGTTTGGAATCAAACTATGATTGAAGCATTTTTGATTTAACCACTCTTTTTTGACCTATTCTCTGCTTCTTGTCTCCTTCTTGCCTCCTTCTTGTCTACTTCTTGCCTCCTTGTCTCCTTCTTGTCTCCTTCTTGCCTCCTCCTTGTCTCCTTCTTGTCTCCTTATTGTCTCCTTCTTGTCTCCTCCTTGTCTCCTTCTTGTCTCCTTCTTGCCTTCTTCTTGTCTCCTTCTTGTCTCCTTCTTGTCTCCTTCTTGCCTCCTTCTTGTCTCCTTCTTGTCTCCTTCTTGTCTCCTTCTTGCCCTCTTCTTGGCTCCTTGTTGCCTCCTTCTTGGCCCCTTGTCTCCTTCTTGTCTCCTTCTTGCCTCCTTCTTGTCTCCTTCTTCTCCTTCTTGTCTACTTATTGTCTCCTTCTTGTCTCCTTCTTGTCTCCTTCTTGCCTTCTTCTTGGCTCCTTGTTGCCTCCTTCTTGTCTCCTTGTCTCCTTCTACTCCTTCTTGTCTCCTCCTTGCCTCCTTCTTGTCTCCTTCTTGTCTCTTTCTTGTCTCTTTCTTGTCTCCTTCTTGCCTTCTTCTTGCCTCCTTCTTGCCTCCTTCTTGTCTCCTCCTTGCCTCCTTCTTGTCTCCTTATTGTCTCTTTCTTGTCTCCTTCTTGTCTCCTTGTCTCCTTCTTGCCTTCTTCTTGCCTCCTTCTTGCCTCCTTTTTGGCCCCTTGTCTCCTTCTTGTCTCCTTCTTTCCTCCTTCTTGTCTCCTTTTTGTCTCCTTCTCTCCATGCAGGACACCCACTTACAGTCCCACACCTCTTCTCCACCTCTTCCATCACTTCCTCTCCCTCCCTCCATCCATCGACAATAAGAGGCTGTGTGGTAACCCGAGCCCCCCCGGCCTGCAACCCCACCCCACCCCCCGCTATGCCCTGGGATCACAGTATACACCTTGTTTCCCCTGTTCCCTGCTCCAGCCGCGTGTGTGTGTGTGTGTGTGTGTGTGTGTGTGTGTGTGTGTGTGTGTGTGTGTGTGTGTGTGTGTGTGTGTGTGTGTGTGTGTGTGTGTGTGTGTGTGTGTGTGTGTGTGTGTGTGTGTGTGTTACAGAGCGACTAGCTCCCCTTGGTCCCAGGATGTGAAGGGAAGGGAAGGTCTCTCTCTGCCAGCTGCCTCTTCCAGAATCCACGTCAAACCATTCCTCTAAACCCTTAAACCCTGTAGAGAGACTGCCTCTCTCTCTCTCTCACACACACACACACACACACACACACCCTCTCTCTTTCTGGAGAGAGAGCTGTAGCAGTGAGAGGTGACCCTCTGACCCTAACTGTCACCCATCCAGAAGTAGCTAACACTGCTCCCAGTCATCCCAGCGCCCTGCCTTAACCCACTACCCTCAGCGCCAGAGCCACAGACGCCACAGACGCCACACGACAAGCCCTGCCTTAACCCACTACCCTCAGCGCCAGAGCCACAGACGCCACACGACAACCTTCCAGGACTGCAGCAGGGGTTCCTGTGTGTCTGTGTGTGTGTCTGTGTGTGTCTGTGTGTGTGTGTGTGTGTGTGTGTGCGTGCGTGTTTGTGTGCATGTGTGTTCGTGTGTGTCTGTGTTTGTGTGTCTGTGTGTGTGTGTGTGTGTGTCTGTGTATGTGTGTGTGTCTGTGTGTGTGTGTGTGTGTGTACAACTTATCCAGAACGCTGCAGCCCGTCTGGTGTTCAACCTTCCCAAGTTCTCTCATGTCACCCCGCTCCTCCGCACACTCCACTGGCTTCCAGTTGAGGCTTGCATCTACTACAAAATCATGGTGCTTGCCTACGGAGCTGTGAGGGGAACGGCACCTCCTTACCTTCAGGCTCTGATCAGACCCTACACCCAAACGAGGGCACTACGTTCATCCACCTCTGGCCTGCTAGCTCCCCTACCTCTACGGAAGCACAGTTTCCGCTCAGCCCAGTCAAAGCTATTCGCTAGATGTTAACCAGTCTACATGCTAACCAGTCTAGATGTTAACCAGTCTGGATGTTAACCACTCTAGATGTTAACCAGTCTAGATGCTAACCAGTCTAGATGTTAACCAGTCTATATGCTAACCAGTATAGATGTCAACCAGTCTATATGCTAACCAGTATAGATGTTAACCAGTCTGGATGCTAACCAGTCTAGATGCTAACCAGTCTTGATGCTAATCCATCTAGATGTTAACCAGTCTAGATGCTAACCAGTCTAGATGCTAACCAGTCTATATGTAAACCAGTCTAGATGCTAACCAGTCTAGATGCTAACCAGTCTTGATGCTAACCGGTCTAGATGCTAACCAGTCTGTACGTTAACCAGTCTAGATGCTAAACAGTCTAGATGCTAACCAGTCTGGATGCTAACCGGTCTAGATGCTAACCAGTCTATATGTTAAGCAGTCTAGATGCTAACCAGTCTAGATGCTAACCAGTCTAGATGCTTTCCAGTCTGGATGCTAACCGGTCTAGATGCTAACCAGTATATACGTTAACCAGTCTAGATGCTAAACAGTCTAGATGCTAACCAGTCTGGATGTTAACCGGTCTAGATGCTAAGCTACTATTGAGAGAAAATGGCTAATACCGGTAATATCTTTGTCAGCTAATAATCTGTATGTTTACATGTCACAAAAGTCTGTTTAATTTAGTTTATTAGGATCCCCATTAGCTACTGCACATGCAGCAGGTACTCTTCCTGGGGTCCACATGATATAAAGTACAAATACAAGTTAAATAACAACAAAACATATTACATTCAATAAAATAAAATAAGAGTTATATATTGGAAAGCCACTCATACACCTATCAAACCAATATATTTTTCCACCCACTTTAGCATCCCGCCAACTTTTTGCAGACTTTTCTTGATATATGAAAGGTATTGTTGGCAATACCTATACTTGTATTTCCGCCAACCGACCTAGTCATGATTGTATCAAAGTTCTGCCTAGCTATGCTTTAGTATGAACCGTAGCCGTAATGCCGAGGCGGCGTTGGTGCCAACTACGCTCTTAGGCATGTCAGCTCTCCCATCTCTTCACCTGAGGCAGCAAAGCATCCCCAAACACTGCATTCCACAGTAAGAACATCATACCAAAGGTCAAGCATGGTGGTGGTGGTGTGATGGTTTGGGGATGCTTTGCTGCCTCAGGACCTGGACGACTTGCCTTAATAGAAGGAACCATGAATTATGCTCTGTGTCAGAGAATTCTACAGGAGAATGTCAGACCATCCGTCTGTGAGCTGAAGCTGAAGCGCAGCTGGGTCATGCAGCAAGACAATGATCCAAAACACACAATCAAGTCTATATGAAAATTGCTAAAAAGCAACAAATTGGAAGTTTTGGAATGGCCTAGTCAAAGTCCAGACCTAATCCCAATTGAGATGTTGTGGCAGGACTTGAAACGAGCAGTTAATGCTTGAAAACCCACACGTCACTGAGTTAAAGCAGTTCTGCATGGAAGAGTGGGCCAAAATTCCTCCACAGCGACGTGAGAGACTGATCAACAACTACAGGAAGCATTTGATTGGAGTCATTGCAGCTAAAGGTGGCACAACCAGTTATTGAGTTTAAGGGGGCAATTCCTTTTTCACACAGGGGAATTGGGTGTTGCATAACTTTGTTTATGAAATAAATGAAATAAATATGTAATTGTTGTGTTATTTGTTCACTTATGTTCCCTTTATCTAATATTAGGTTTTGGTTGAAGATCTGATAACATTCAGTATCACAAATATGCAAAAGTAGAGAAAATTAGAAAGGGGGCTTTTATTTTTTATACTTTTTCATTGCACTGTATTTTCAGGTCTCTCCAGAGATGTTCGATCGGGTTCAAGTCCGGGCTCTGGCTGGGCCACTCAAGGACATTCAGAGACTTGTCCCGAAGCCACTCCTGCGTTGTCTTAGCTGTGTACTTAAGGTCACTGTCCTGTTGGAAGGTGAACCTTCGCCCCAGTCTGATGTCCTAAGCGCTCTGTAGCAGGTTTTCATCAGGTATCTCTCAGTACTTTGCTCTGTTCATCTTTCCCTCGATCCTGACTAGTCTCCCAGTCCCTGCCGCTGAAAAACATCCCCAAAGCCTGATGCTGCCACCCCCATGCTTCACCGTAGGGATGGTGCCAGGTTTCCTCCAGACGTAACGCTTGGCATTCAGGCCAAGGAGTTCAATCTTGGTTTTATCAGACCAAAGAATCTTGTTTCTAATGGTCTGAGGGTCCTTTAGGTGCCTTTTGGCAAACTCCATTCGGGCTGTCATGTGCCTTTTACTGAGGAGTGGCTTCCATCTGGCCACTCTACCATAAAGGCCTGATTGGTGGAGACACAATCCTGTTTCGGAGCTCTACGGACAATTCCTTCGACCTCATGGCTTGGTTTTTGCTCTGACGTGTACTGTCAACTGTGGGACCTTATATAGACAGGTGTGTGCCTTTCCAAATCATGTCCAATCAATTGAATTTACCACAGGTGGACTCCAATGAAGTCTCAAGGATGATCAATGGAAACAGGAAGCACCTGAGCTCAATTTCGAGTCTCATAGCAAAGGGTCTGAATACTTATGCAAATAAGGTATTTCTTTTTTTTTGTTTTTAATACATTTGCAAAAAATCTAAAAACCTCTTTTCACTTTGTCATTATGGGGTATTGTGTGTAGATTGATGAGAATTTTTTTATAATTTAATCAATTTTAGAATAAGGCTGTAACATGACAAAATGTGGAAAACGTCAAGGGGGTCTGAATACTTTCTGAATGCACTGTATGTCTGTTTGAAGTGTGTGCAAATATATTATACAAGTGGTTCGGTATTTTCAACACACAAATGTTTCTTAAAAAAGACTAGAAGAGAAGTAGTCCATTTCTTCTCAACCATGAAAGACTATCATGCATGCTGTTGATGTTAGTTCTGTGTGTGCAGTTAAGGGCAAAGTGTGCTGCTCTGTTTTGAGCCAGCTGCAGCTTTGCTAGGTCTTTCTTGGCTGCACCTGACCATATTACCAGAACATCTTTAATAACAGACATACCCCTCCACATCTTCACAACAACTTTGTCAATATGACTTAACCATGATAACTGACCAATAATTAATTACCCATTCTGACGCTGACTGTAACTCCTTGCTAAGAGTCTCAGTGAGCTCTCTCTGTAGGTGCAATCATCAGTCGTCCAGGTCCTGAGGCAGCAGAGCATCCCCAAACCGTCACACGATGGTGCCTCAAGGACCTGGACGACTTGCCTTAATAGAAGGAGCCATGCATTCTGCTCTGTATCAGAGAATTCTACAGGAGAATGTCAGACCATCCGTCTGTGAGCTGAAGCTGAAGCGCAGCTGGTTGGTATGAGGTTCTTACTGTGGAATGCAGTGTTTGGTTTTTTCGCCAGACATAATGGGACCAACGTCATCCAAAAAGTTATACTTTTGACTCATCTGTCCATAGAACATTCTTCCAAGAGTCTTGATGATCATCCAGGTGCTTCCAAGTTCTCTTTGGTTAAATTGAGACAACTTGTATTTATATCTTAGCGCTACAGCATACAGTGACATTCTAGACGATTCTGTGCTTCCAACTTTGTGGCAACAGTTTGGGGAAGGCCCTTTCCTGTTTCAGCATGACAATGCCCCCTGTGCACAAAGTGAGGTCCATACAGAAATGGTTTGTCGAGATGGGTGTGGAAGAACTTGACTGGCCTACACAGAGCCCTGACCTCAACCCCATCTCATACCTTTGGGATGAATTGGAACGCCGACTGTGAGCCAGGCCTAATCGCCCAACATCAGTGCCCGAACCTCACTAATGCTCTTGTGGCTTAATGGAAGCAAGTCCCCCGCAGCAATGTTCCAACATCTAGTGGAAATCCTTCCCAGAAGAGTGGAGGCTGTTATAGCAGCAAAGGGGGGGGGACCAACTCCATATTAACGCCCATGATATTTGAATGAGTTGTTCGACAAGCAATTGTCCACATACTTTTGGTCATGTAGTATATTTCCTTTTTTTGCTTCCTCTTGGGCCCCCATGGGCCTGAGTCCAGGGGCATTAATCCAGCCATGTACATTCATGTATATAGGAAGCCTGTTGGCAGACATCAGTTAAGCATGTACTAGAAACAATCTCGAATTCTTGCAAACTCTCAGGCTATAAGATGAATTGGGTCAAATTGGACGGAATACCTTTAAACATACCACTGTCACAAAGACAGTAAATAAAACAAAATACTATTGTATGTCAAATCAAATCAAATTTTATTGGTTCATACATTCATATTTAGCAGATGTTATTGCGGGTGTTGCGAAATGCTTGTGTTCCTAGCTCCAACAGTGCAGTAGTATCTAACAATTCACAACAATACACACAAATCTAAAAGTAAAATAATGGAATTAAGAAATATATAAATATTAGGATGAGCAATGTCAGAGTGGCATTGACTAGAATACAATAGAATATAGTATTTAGATATGAAATGAGTAAAGCAGTATGTAAACATTATTAAAGTGACTAGTGTTCCATTATTAAAGTGACCAGTGATTCCATGTCTATGTATATGGGGCAGCAGCCTCTAAGGTGCATGGTTGAGTAACCGGGTGGTAGCCGGCTAGTGATGGATATTTAACAGTCTGATGGCCTTGAGATAGAAGCTGTTTTTCAGTCTCTCGGTCCCAGCTTTGACGCACCTGTACTGACCTCGCCTTCTGGATGGTAGCGGGGTGAACAGGCAGTGGCTCGGGTGGTTGATGTCCTTGATGATATTTTTGGCCTTCCTGTGACGTTGGGTGCTGTAGGTGTCCTGGAGGGCAGATAGTGTGCCCCCGGTGATGCCCCAAGTATTGTCTCCCTCCCATTCAAGTTGTCTCCAGAAGGAGTTAAAAACCTTGGAGTAATGTTAAAACCCAAATAGATTAAATCACTCCCTCTAACATGGCCATTCTAATTAAAAAGATAACAGATGACCTTGAGCGATGGAAAGACCTCCCTCTCTTGCTGTGGGGTAAAATATAACACACCTCAGTGCAATCCCTCTCCTCTTCTGGAGAACGGTTGAAGAAGTTCAATACTTTGTTCAGGAAGTTCCCCCGGAGAGAGAAACCCCCTCGAGTCAGCCTGGTCTGTTTCTGGGGGTGGGGCCTGGTCTGTGTCTGGGGGAGGGGCCTGGTCTGAGTCTGGGGGCGGGGCCTGGTCTGTGTCTGGGGGTGGGGCCTGGTCTGTGTCTGGGGGTGGGGCCTGGCTGAGTCTGGGGGCGGGGCCTGCCTGAGTCTGGGTGGGGGGCGGGGCCTGGTCTGTGTCTGGGGGTGGGGCCTGGTCTGTGTCTGGGGGCGGGGCCTGGTCTGTGTCTGGGGGCGGGGCCTGGTCTGTGTCTGGGGGTGGGGCCTGGTCTGTGTATGGGGGCGGGCCTGGTCTGTGTCTGGGGGCGGGGCCTGGTCTGTGTCCGGGGGTGGGGCCTGGTCTGTGTCTGGGGGCGGGGCCTGGTCTGTGTCTGGGGGCGGGGCCTGGTCTGTGTCTGGGGGCGGGGCCTGGTCTGTGTCCGGGGTGGGGCCTGGTCTGTGTCCGGGGTGGGGCCTGGTCTGTGTCCGGGGGTGGGGCCTGGTCTATGTCTGGGGGCGGGGCCTGGTCTGTGTCTGGGGGCGGGGCCTGGTCTGTGTCCGGGGGCGGGGCCTGGTCTGTGTCCGGGGGCGGGGCCTGGTCTGTGTATTTATGTACATGTATGTGTGAGTACTCCTGTAGATGCTTGAACATTTGTCTTAAGAAATGCCCTCCATCACCCCTTCATACCCCTTGCCATATTCTAGGATGATATCATTATATGATGATCTATGAGAATGGATCAACTGCTTTGTTTTAGAAAATGAATTTGTTGACTATAGAGCTGGGTGAAAAAATCCAAGAAAAATTTATTTATGGAAAAAAAGAAAGCCTGTTGGCAAGTTCATGCTTTTTGTCAGCTGTCTGACATGCCATTACAGTGTAAGCTAACAGGTAAGCTAACAGGCCAGAAAGTAAATTCACCTTGATCGCTGATCACTCACTGAGCAAACTAGGCCAGGATTTCAGCAGGTCGCTATTGACAACCAATAAGTATCTGTAAGAGTAAACACTACACACCCTGGTCATGACAGTCAGTCATCGGTACTATAATCCTCCTGGTCATGACAGTCAGTCATCGGTACTATAATCCTCCTGGTCATGACAGTCAGTCATCGGTACTATAATCCTCCTGGTCATGACAGTCAGTCATCGGTACTATAATCCTCCTGGTCATGACAGTCAGCCATCGGTACTATAATCCTCCTGGTCATGACAGTCAGTCATCGGTACTATAATCCTCCTGGTCATGACAGTCAGTCATCGGTACTATAATCCTCCTGGTCATGACAGTCAGTCATCGGTACTATAATCCTCCTGGTCATGACAGTCAGTCATCGGTACTATAATCCTCCTGGTCATGACAGTCAGTCATCGGTACTATAATCCTCCTGGTCATGACAGTCAGTCATCGGTACTATAATCCTCCTGGTCATGACAGTCAGTCATCGGTACTATAATCCTCCTGGTCATGACAGTCAGTCATCGGTACTATAATCCTCCTGGTCATGACAGTCAGTCATCGGTACTATAATCCTCCTGGTCATGACAGTCAGTCATCGGTACTATAATCCTCCTGGTCATGACAGTCAGTCATCGGTACTATAATCCTCCTGGTCATGACAGTCAGCCATCGGTACTATAATCCTCCTGGTCATGACAGTCAGTCATCGGTACTATAATCCTCCTGGTCATGACAGTCAGTCATCGGTACTATAATCCTCCTGGTCATGACAGTCAGTCATCGGTACTATAATCCTCCTGGTCATGACAGTCAGTCATCGGTACTATAATCCTCCTGGTCATGACAGTCAGTCATCGGTACTATAATCCTCCTGGTCATGACAGTCAGTCATCGGTACTATAATCCTCCTGGTCATGACAGTCAGTCATCGGTACTATAATCCTCCTGGTCATGACAGTCAGCCATCGGTACTATAATCCTCCTGGTCATGACAGTCAGTCATCGGTACTATAATCCTCCTGGTCATGACAGTCAGTCATCGGTACTATAATCCTCCTGGTCATGACAGTCAGTCATCGGTACTATAATCCTCCTGGTCATGACAGTCAACCATCGGTACTATAATCCTCCTGGTCATGACAGTCAGTCATCGGTACTATAATGGACGTCAAACATTCAGGCAGCTCTAGTCTAGAGCACCCAGTTAAATTGTGTTTTAGAGCATTCTTAAACTCTCTAAATGGTTAAATTAGTGAGAAATAGATGTCATTGTTGCAATAGTTTGTGAGTGGGCAACATACTGTATACCAGGGTTCCCCAACTGGCGGCCCGCACGCCGAATTTGACCCCCGGGTGGTTTTATTTGTCTCCTCACGTTTTCCCCAAATGTATTTGTTGGACATAAAAGACTATAAAAACTCCAGTTATTTTAATTTAAGAAATCTGTTCCCAAGTATTCCCACGCATAATAGAGAGACACTTGATCGTATACAAATGTAAGCAAGGTTTGAAATATCTGTTTGTGATTCTTGCGGTCAAATTGCAGTCTACAAATGATTTGTAATTATGTTCCGGACCCCCGGACTATCTGCTCATGGAAAAATCATCCCGCGGCTGAATCTAGTTGATGATCCCTGCGCTATACTATCATCCAAAATGGACATGTTGAGTTATTTAGCACATAAAATGTCCCTAATGGGGACAGTTTGTGTTACTACCTCACATCATACAATTGAGTGAAATTGCACATCAGTGAGTACTGGGCCGTACGCACTACCCTCTGTTGCACCTTACGGTCAGATGCCGAGCAGTTGCTATACCAGGCGGTGATGCATCCGGTCTGGATGCTCTCGATGGTGCAGCTGTAGAACTTTTTGAGGATCTGGGGACTCATGCCAAATCTTTTCAGTCTCCTGAGGGGGAAAAGGCGTTGTCATGCCCTCTTCACGACTGTCTTGGTGTGTTTGGACCATGATAGTTTGTTGGTGATGTGGACACCAAGGAACTTGAAACTCTCGACCCGCTCCACTACTGCCCCGTCGATGTGAATGGGGTCGTGTTCGGCCTTCCTTTTCCTGTAGTCCACGATCAGCTCCTTGATGGAGAGGTTGTTGTCCTGGCACCATGGGTAAACATAAAAAAGCAGACTTTGAATATCCCTTTGAACATGGGGAAGTTATTCATTACACTTTGGATGGTGTATCAATACACCCAGTCACCACAAAGATACAGGCGTCCTTCCTAACTCAGTTGCTGGAGAGGAAGGAAACCGCTCAGGGATTTCACCATGAGGCCAATGGTGACTTTGAAACAGTTACAGAGTTCAATGGCTGTGATAGGAGAAACTGAGGATGGATCAACAACATTGTAGTTACTCCACAATACTAACCTAAATGACAGAGTGAAAGAAGGAAGCCTGTACAGAATACAAATATTCCAAAACATGCATCCTGTTTGCAACAAGGCGCTAAAGTAATACTGCAAAGAATGTGGCAAAGCAATTAACTTTTTTTCCTGAAAACAAAGTGTTATGTTTGGGGAAAATCCAATACAACACATTACTGAGTACCACTCTTCAGCATAGTGGTGTTTGTACCATGTTGTAATCGTTAAGGACTGGGGAGCTTTTCAGGATAAGAAATAAACAGAATGGAGCTAAGCACAGGCAAAATCCTTGAGGAAAACCTGGTTCAGTCTGCTTTCCACCAAACACTGGGAGATTAATTCACCTTTCAGCAGGACAATAACCTAAAACACAAGGCCAAATCTGCACTGGAGTTGCTTACCAAGAAGACGGTGGATGTTCCTGAGTGGCCAAGTTACAGTCTTTACTTAAACCTACTTTAAAATCTATGGCAAGACCTGAAAATGGTTGCCTAGCGATGATCAACAACCAGTTTGACAGAGCTTGAAGAATTTTGAATATAATAATGTGCAAATGTTGCACAATTCAGGTGTGGAAAGCTCTTAGAGACTTACCCAGAAAGACTCGCAGCTGTAATCGCTGCCAAGGATGCATCTGCAAAGTATTGACTCAGGGGTGTAAATACTTTTGTAAATGAGATATTTCTGTATTTCATATTCAATAAATGTGCTAATATTTCTAAAAACATGTTTCACACTTTGTCATTATGGGGTATAGTGTGTAGATGGGTGAGAATTTGTATTTATTTTATCCATTTTGAATTCAGGCTGTAGCACAACAAAATGTTGAATAAGTCAAGGGGTCTTAATACTTTCTGAAGGCACTGCAAAGTTCGTTGTGGTTTGTCTTTTAGAAGAGTGCAACGGCCACATGTAGCATCAGCGAATTGTCCAAGTTCCATTGATTTCCATTCAATATCGATGTGAGGGATTCATCTGCTGTGCTACTGATTGCAGTATTACAAGCAGGTCCTACTAATCACCCCAAACAGGTACCCAAAAGAACCTAAAAGTACCCAAAAGTACCCAAAATGATCAGTTCAGGTTCACGTTTCGGACACGTCAATATTGGCTCGGTCTATTGAGCTGGTTCTCCTCTACACGATAGAGGAAGACATTTCATAAAACATCAGACTCAGAGATAATCCGGATCCCTCAAGTGTCATCAGTGATGTTTCTTGTCAACCGTGACGTGGGACACAATCCTGGTCGCCTGCCATGAACGGGGCGGTCTATTGGCTCAAGCAATAGCTCCATTAACGCAGAAGGAGCTAGGCTGTTGTCTCGTGATAACGGATTGATTGTATATATTTCCTACGCAGAGCAATAGCCTCAAATATCAAAAAATGATTGTGTATGAACAAGAACTTTGTTATAAATGTGATTTTTCAGGTGTTATGTCCGACTGAGAGTGAAGTGATTATTTTCCACAACACAAAGCAGAATGTCTGGCCTGTAATTCTCCTGGACTAAATTTCCCAAGAAAAGGACAAAATTACAAATCCCAAATGATTACCTTTGAAAACTACCACAGTTTATTTCTTACGATATTTAGAATGCAGCCCATGGTTGATGCTCTGTATTCAGAATGGGATCCAGCCCATGGTTGATGCTCTGTATTCAGAATGGGATCCAGCCCATGGTTGATGCTCTGTATTCAGAATGGGATCCAGCCCATGGTTGATGCTCTCTATTCAGAATGGGATCCAGCCCATGGTTGATGCTCTGTATTCAGAATGGGATCCAGCCCATGGTTGATGCTCTGTATTCAGAATGGGATCCAGCCCATGGTTGATGCTCTGTATTCAGAATGGGATCCAGCCCATGGTTTATGTGTTGTATTTAGAATGGGATCCAGCCCATGGTTGATGCTCTGTATTCAGAATGGGATCCAGCCCATGGTTGATGCTCTGTATTCAGAATGGGATCCAGCCCATGGTTGATGCTCTGTATTCAGAATGGGATCCAGCCCATGGTTGATGCTCTGTATTCAGAATGGGATCCAGCCCATGGTTGATGCTCTGTATTCAGAATGGGATCCAGCCCATGGTTGATGCTCTGTATTCAGAATGGGATCCAGCCCATGGTTTATGTGTTGTATTTAGAATGGGATCCAGCCCATGGTTTATGTGTTGTATTTAGAATGGGATCCAGCCCATGGTTTATGTGTTGTATTTAGAATGGGATCCAGCCCATGGTTGATGCTCTGTATTCAGAATGGGATCCAGCCCATGGTTGATGCTCTGTATTCAGAATGGGATCCAGCCCATGGTTGATGCTCTGTATTCAGAATGGGATCCAGCCCATGGTTGATGCTCTGTATTCAGAATGGGATCCAGCCCATGGTTGATGCTCTGTATTCAGAATGGGATCCAGCCCATGGTTGATGCTCTCTATTCAGAATGGGATCCAGCCCATGGTTGATGCTCTGTATTCAGAATGGGATCCAGCCCATGGTTGATGCTCTGTATTCAGAATGGGATCCAGCCCATGGTTGATGCTCTGTATTCAGAATGGGATCCAGCCCATGGTTGATGTGTTGTATTTAGAATGGGATCCAGCCCATGGTTGATGCTCTGTATTCAGAATGGGATCCAGCCCATGGTTGATGCTCTGTATTTAGAATGGGATCCAGCCCATGGTTGATGCTCTGTATTCAGAATGGGATCCAGCCCATGGGTTGATGCTCTGTATTCAGAATGGGATCCAGCCCATGGTTTATGTGTTGTATTTAGAATGGGATCCAGCCCATGGTTTATGTGTTGTATTTAGAATGGGATCCAGCCCATGGTTTATGTGTTGTATTTAGAATGGGATCCAGCCCATGGTTGATGCTCTGTATTCAGAATGGGATCCAGCCCATGGTTGATGCTCTGTATTCAGAATGGGATCCAGCCCATGGTTGATGCTCTGTATTCAGAATGGGATCCAGCCCATGGTTGATGCTCTGTATTCAGAATGGGATCCAGCCCATGGTTGATGCTCTGTCGGTCTGTGTGCTGTATGTAGACGCGGCCCTGGGTTGGAGAGAAATCTGGGATTCGATTTAGGGTGACTGATGTTTTTCTAAACTTTGACCATTTTCATGTGTTATCTATCAGTGTTCCAACAACACCCTCATATAGATAACAGACTATCAGTGTTCCAACATCACCCTCATAGAGATAACAGACTATCAGTGTTCCAACAACACCCTCATAGAGATAACAGACTATCAGTGTTCCAACAACACCCTCATATAGATAACAGACTATCAGTGTTCCAACATCACCCTCATAGAGATAACAGACTATCAGTGTTCCAACAACACCCTCATATAGATAACAGACTATCAGTGTTCCAACAACACCCTCATATAGATAACAGACTATCAGTGTTCCAACATCACCCTCATATAGATAACAGACTATCAGTGTTCCAACATCACCCTCATATAGATAACAGACTATCAGTGTTCCAACAACACCCTCATAGAGATAACAGACTATCAGTGTTCCAACAACACCCTCATATAGACAACAGATGTCCAGAGAACCGATTCCACATGTCTGGGGGTTTTCATCACCCTCCCTCCCTTACTCATATAGACAGAGGAATACTTGGCTCGAGGTTTTGGGCCATCCACCTGGTTGACCCCTGAAGACATGGGCCATCCACCTGGTTGACCCCTGAAGACATGGTCTCTACCTGACAAACAACCAATGAATCATACCCCTATGACCGTTGCCCTAATAGAAACATGGTTAAAGCACGCTATCAAAGGCCTCCACACCTTTTACAACAGCATGGGGGGAAAGCAGGCATGCAGAGGGATGATACCTCTAGAATGTTCTAACCTGTCCACCACATCATTCCAATATGATGCCAGAATTATAAAGAATAGATCTACAGTACATTACGAGACTGGTTGTCAACACCGTCCAAATACACCTCCAAGAAGCCTAGGATACTATAAATGAGACTGCTTGTCAACACCGTCCAAATACGCCTACAAGAAGTCTACGATACTATAAATGAGACTGGTTGTCAACACCATCCCAATACACCTCCAAGAAGTCTAGGATACTATACATGAGACTGATTGTCACCACACCGTCCAAATACGCCTACAAGATAGTCTACGATACTATAAATGAGACTGATTGTCAACACCGTCCAAATACACCTCCAAGAAGTCTACGATACAATACATGAGACTGGTTGTCAACACCATCCCAATACGCCTGCTTTTACCCCTGGGTATACAGGGCTGTGTGAGATAAAGTAAAGTCCCTAGGGGATAGGGGTTGATTTGGGATTCAGAGTATCATGATCAAATTAGTCCTTCATTTACAGGAAACAGGAAACAGGACATGCCTAACAGGTGGACATCCTGTTTTCTCCACTCCAGAGATTCACAGCAATCCCATCTCTGAGGTTTGAGGTCTGAGGGCCCAAACGCCACCCTTTATTCCCTATGCAGTGCACTACTTTTGACCAGGGCCCATAAGGGGATAGGGTGCCAATTTTTCGACGCATGCTGAGAAAGTCAGCAGTCCCCAGCTCTTCTATTGACTTAACCTTTATAGGAACAAAGACCAGTCTGTTTCTCACCTCTCCTCCCGCTGTCTGAGACTCCTAACCGTATTGATATCATCTGTAGAATAGGCCTCCCCATTCAAGTCAACGATGGCGTAAATTTTACCAGTCAAATTTGCCAAACGGCATCCCTTCACTAATTGTGACGTGAAACAGTTACTCCATTCCACTACTTGGTTAAACTCCATAGGAAAGCAACACATGAATGGTCTACAGTCAGTCGTTCAGAAACTCCAGTCAACACACACTCTTGTGTCAACACCAAGGAGCATTAAGGGTAGGGTTGGTGTGTGGCTCTGAACCAAACAAAACTGAACTCTTGTACAAATATTTATGTCCCGGTGGAAGCACACAGTCTTCTATAACTGACCATGTGGGGGGACACAATTCAGTCCCATTCAATATCCTATTTTCCCTAACCCCTAACCCTAACCCTAACCCTAAACCAAACTCTAACCCTTACCCTAAACCTAACCCTAACCTTAACCCTAACCATAACCCCAAAACCTAACCTTAACCCTAAAACTAATCCTAACCCTAGCTCCTAACCCTAAAACTAACCCTAGCTCCTAACCCTAACACTAACCCTAGCTCCTAACCCTAACACTAATTCTAACCTTAACCCTAAACCCCCTAGAAATAGCATTTGATCTTGTGGGGACTAACAAAATGTCCCCAGTTGGTCAAAAGTTTTCTGTTTACTATTATTGTGGAGACTTCTGGTCCAGTATACAGTTGAAGTTGGAAGTTTATTAAAACTCGTTTTTCAACCACTCCACAAATTTCTTGTTAACAAACTATAGTTTTGGCAAGACGGTTATCTACTTTGTGTATGACACAAGTAATTTTTCCAACAATTGTTTACAGACAGATTATTTCACTTATAATTCACTGTATCACAATTCCAGTGGGTCAGAAGTTTACATACACTAAGTTGACTGTGCCTTTAAACAGCTTGGAACATTCCAGAAAATGATGTCATGGCTTTAGAAGCTTCTGATAGGCTAATTGACATCATTTGAGTCAATTGGAGGTGTACCTGTGGATGTATTTCAAGGCCTGCCTTCAAACTCAGTGCCTCTTTGCTTGACATCATGGGAAAATCAAAAGGAATCAGCCAAGACCTCAAAGAAAAATGTGTAGACCTCCACAAGTCTGGTTCATCCTTGGGAGCTATTTCCAAATGCCTGAAAGTACCACGTTCATCTGTACAAACAATAGTACGCAAGTATAAACACCATGGGACCACGCAGCCATCATACCGCTCAGGAAGGAGACGCGTTCTGTCTCCTAGAGATTAATGTACTTTGGTGCGAAAAGTGCAAATCAATCTCAGAACAACAGCAAAGGACCTTGTGAAGATGCTGGAGGAAACAGGTACAAAAGTATCTATATCCACAGTAAAACAAGTCCTATATCGACATAACCTGAAAGGCCGCTCAGCAAGGAAGAAGCCATTGCTCCAAAACCGCCATAAAAAAGCCAGACTACTGTTTGCAACTGCACATGGGGACAAAGATCGTACTCTTTGGAGAAATGTCCTCTGGTCTGATGAAACAAAAATAGAACTGTTTGCCCATAATGACCATCGTTATGTTTGGAGGAAAAAGGGGAAGGCTTGCAAGCCGAAGAACACCATCCCAACCGTGAAGCACGGGGGTGGCAGCATCATGCTGTGGGGGTGCTTTGCTGCAGGAGGGACTGGTGCACTTCACAAAATAGATGGCATCATGAGGAAGGAAGATTATGTGGATATATTGAAGCAACATCTCAAGACATCAGTCAGGAAGTTTAAAGCTTGGTCGCAAATGGGTCTTCCAAATGGACAATGACCCCAAGCATACTTCCAAAGTTCTTAAAATAAAGTGGTGATCCTAACTGACCTAAGACAGGGAATTTTTACTAGGATTAAATGTTGTGAAAAACTGAGTTTAAATGTATTTGGCTAAGGTGTATGTAAACTTCAGACTTCAACTTTAGTTATACATTGTCACACCCTGGCTCTGGGACTCTATTTGTTGAGCCAGGGTGTGTTCATTCTATGTGTTCTGTTTCTATGTTGGGTGTTTCTAGTTCGTCATTTTCTATGTTTGACTGAGTGACTCCCAATCAGAGGCAACGAGTGTCAGCTGTGTGCTGGTTGTCTCTGATTGGGAGCCATATTTAACTGTCTGTGTTTCACTTTGTGGTTGTGGGTTTTTGTTCCTTGTCGGTCTTTGTCACCGTGGACTTCACGAGTCGTTTATTGTTTTGTGTATTGTATAGGTTATCTCTAAAGATAATAAAGATCACCATGTTCGTGCAACACGCTGCGTATTGGTCTACTTCTCGTCAAGACGATCGTGACAGAAAAACCCACCATACCAGGACCAAGCAGCGTGTCCAGGAGCAGGCAGCCTGGTCATGGGAGGAGATATTAGACGGGAAAGGGTCCTGGACCTGGGAGGAGATCCTGGCCGGGATGGATCGCCGGCCATGGAGTGAGACGGTGGAGAGGAGACGACGAGAGAGGAGCAGCGGCGTCAGCAGGGTCAACGTCAGACAGGCGAGAGGCAACCCAAAAATTTTTTTAGGGGGGGGCACACGGCAGGGACGACGAGGGAGCAGGAGGTAGTGTTGCAGAGGATGGAGCATTTGGAGGCGATAAGGGAAGGGTGAGAAATGAGGCACGGCGAGAGGAACTCGGTAGGCAGCTGAGGGAGCAGGGGGTTGTGACGAAACCCAGTCCCGCTCCTCACACCAAGCAAGTGGTGTGCGTCACCAGTCCGGTCCGGCCCGTTCCTGCTTCCCGCACTAAGTGTAAGGTGCACGCCGCCAGCCCAGCCCGTCATGTTCCTGGCCCCTCGCACCAAGCCTACGGTGTGCGTCGCCAGCCCGGCCCGGCCTGTCCCTGCTCCACGCACCAAGCCTACGGGGTGCGTCGCCAGCCCGGCCCGGCCTGTCCCTGCTCCACGCACCAAGCCTACGGTGTGCGTCGCCAGCCCAGCCCGGCCTGTTCCTGCTCCACGCACCAAGCCTACGGTGTGCGTCGCCAGCCCAGTCCGGCCAGTTTGCTGCTCCACGCACCAAGCCTACGGTGGGCGTCGCCAGCCCAGCCCGTTCTGTCCCTGCTCCACGCACCAAGCCTACGGGGTGCGTCGCCAGCCCCGGCCCGGCCTGTCCCCTGCTCCACGCACCAAGCCTACGGTGTGCGTCGCCAGCCCAGTCCGGCCTGTTCCTGCTCCACGCACCAAGCCTACGGTGTGCGTCGCCAGCCCAGTCCGGCCAGTTGCTGCTCCACGCACCAAGCCTATGGTGTGCGTCGCCAGCCCAGCCCGGCCTGTCCCTGCTCCACGCACCAAGCCTACGGGGTGCGTCGCCAGCCCGGCCCGGCCTGTCCCTGCTCCACGCACCAAGCCTACGGTGTGCGTCGCCAGCCCAGTCCGGCCAGTTGCTGCTCCACGCACCAAGCCTACGGTGTGCGTCGCCAGCCCAGCCCGGCCTGTCCCTGCTCCACGCACCAAGCCTACGGTGTGCGTCGCCAGCCCAGCCCGGCCTGTTCCTGCTCCACGCACCAAGTCTACGGTGCGCGTCGCCAGCCCGGTCCGGCCTGTTCCTGCCACTCGCACCAAGTCTACGGGTGCGCGTCGCCAGCCCGGCCCGGCCCGTTTCCTGCCACTCGCACCAAGCCAGGGGTGCGAGTCGTCAGTCCGGCACAACCCGCGCCTGGGTCATCGGTGCCAATTCAGGTACCGCTCAACTGCTCCACTAAGGAGCTGAAGCCTACCGCTCCTGCTACGTTCAGGTCAGCTCCTGCCAGCGGGGCCAGACCGGACCAGGGGCGCTATGGGGGGATTATTGGAGGGTGGTGGGCAAGGCCGGAGCCAGAATCGCCGCCGAGGAGGTATGCCCACCCAGCCCTCCCCTGTTTTGCACGTATTTAGGCGCGGTCGCAGTCCGCGCCTTTAGGGGGGGGTACTGTCACACCCTGGCTCTGGGACTCTATTTGTTGAGCCAGGGTGTGTTCATTCTATGTGTTCTGTTTCTATGTTGGGTGTTTCTAGTTCGTCATTTTCTATGTTTTGACTGAGTGACTCCCAATCAGAGGCAACGAGTGTCAGCTGTGTGCTGGTTGTCTCTGATTGGGAGCCATATTTAACTGTCTGTGTTTCACTTTGTGGTTGTGGGTTTTTTTGTTCCTTGTCGGTCTTTGTCACCGTGGACTTCACGAGTCGTTTATTGTTTTGTGTATTGTATAGGTTATCTCTAAAGATAATAAAGATCACCATGTTCGTGCAACACGCTGCGTATTGGTCTACTTCTCGTCAAGACGATCGTGACATACATGTCCACACACACAGTGGTAACTCCCCTACGGGTCCATGCTGTTATTTTAGCAGGTAACTTATGTAGGATGGTTTACGGTAGAATTCTTGCCTGTCCCCCAGGACACTGTAAATCCGGACTGTTTTCACACACACAAAGGTCAACAACCACAACACACACACAGGTCAACTACCTCAACACACACACACACAGGTCAACTACCACAACACACACACACACACACACACAGGTCAACTACCACAACACACACACACACAGGTCAACCCACCACAACACATACACACAGATAAAATAAAAAAATAAGTGGTCAGATGACGCAGATGCTAAGCTACAGGACTGTTTTGCTAGCACAGACTGGAATATGTTCCGGGATTCATCCAGTGGCAATGAGGAGTACACCACATCAGTCACCGGCTTCATCAATAAGTGCATCGACGACGTCGTCCCCACGGTGACCGTACGAACATACCCCAACCAGAAGCCATGGATTACAGGCAACATCCGCACTGAGCTAAAGGGTAGAGCTGCCGCCTTCAAGGAGCGGGACACTAACCCGGACGCTTATAAGGAATCCCGCTATGCCCTCCGACGAACCATCAAATAGGCAAAGTGTCAATACAGGACTAAGATTGAATCCTACTACACCGGCTCTGATGCTCGTCGGATGTGGCAGGGCTTGCAAACTATTACGGACTACAAAGGGAAGCCCAGCCGTGACACGAGCCTACCAGACGAGCTAAATAACTTCTATGCGCACTTTGAGGCAAGGAACACTGAAGCATGCATAAGAGCACTAGCTGTTCCAGACGACTTTGTGATAACGCTCTCCGTAGTCGATGTGAGTAAGACCTTTAAACAGGTCAACATTCACAAGGCTTCAGGGCCAAACACATTAGCAGGACTTGTACACAGATCATATGCTGACCAACTGTGTGTTTTCACTAATATTTTCAACCTGTCCGTGACCGAGTCTGTAATACCTACATGTTTCAAGCAGACCACCATAGTCCCTGTGCCCAAGAACGCCAAGGTAACCTGCCTAAATAATTACCGCCCTGTAGCACTCACGTCTGTAGCCATTAAGTTCTTTGAAAGGCTGGTCATGGCTCACATCAACACCATCATTCCAGAAACCCTAGACCCACTCCAATTCGCATACTGCCCAAACAGATCCACAGATGACGCAATCTATATTGCACTCCACACTGCCCTTTCCCAAATGGACAAAAGGAACACTTACGTGAGAATGCTGTTTATTGACTACAGCTCAGCGTTCAACACCATAGTGGCCTCAAAGCTCATCACTAAGCTAAGGACCCTGGGGCTAAACACCGCCCTCTGCAACTGGATCCTGGACTTCCTGATGGGCAGCCCCCAGGTGGTAAGGGTAGGTAACAACACATCTGCCACGCTGATCCTCAACACGGGGGCCCCTCAGGGGTGCGTGCTTAGTCCCCTCCCGTACTCCCTGTTCACCCACGACTGCGTGGCCAAGCACGACTCCAACACCATCATTAAGTTTGCCGACAACACAACGGTGGTAGGCCTGATCACCGACGACAATGAGACAGCCTATAGAGAGGAGGTCAGAGACCTGGCCGTGTGGTGCTAGGATAACAACCTCTCCCTCAACGTGATCAAGACAAAGGAGATGATTGTGGACTACAGGAAAAAGAGGACTGAGCACGTCCCCATTCTCATCGACGGGGCTGTAGTGGAGCAGGTTGAGAGCTTCAAGTTCCTTGGTGTCCACATCACCAACAAACTATCATGGTCCAAACACACCAAGACAGTCATGAAGAGGTCACGTGGTCATGTGGTCCTCTGTAGCTCAATTGGTAGAGCATGGCGCTTGTAACGCCAGGGTAGTGGGTTCGATCCCCGGGACCACCCATACGTAAAAATGTATGCACACATGACTGTAAGTCGCTTTGGATAAAAGCGTCTGCTAAATGGCATATTATTATTATATTATAAGAGGGAACGACAACGCCTTTTCCCCTCAGGAGACTGAAAAGATTTGGCATGGGTCCTCAGATCCTCCAAAAGTTCTACAGCTGCACCATCGAGAGCATCCTGACTGGTTGCATCACCGCCTGGTATGGCAACTGCTTGGCATCCGACCGCAAGGCACCACAGAGGGTAGTGCGTACGGCCCAGTACATCACTGGAGCCAAGCTTCCTGCCATCCAGGACCTCTATACCAGGCGGTGTCAGAGAAACGCCCTAAAAAATGGTCAAAGACTCCAGCCACCCTAGTCATAGACTGTTCTCTCTGCTACCGCACGGCAAGCAGTACCGGAGTGTCAAGTCTAGGTCCAAATGGCTCCTTAACAGGTTCTACCCCCAAGCCATAAGACTGCTGAACAGCTAATCATATGCCTACCCAGACCATTTGCATTGCCCCCCCCCTTTTTTTACGCTGCTGCTACTCTCTGTTTATTATCTATGCATAGTCACTTTACCCCTACCTACATGTACATGTTACCTCAATTACCTTGACTAACCTGTTGACTCGGTACCAGTACCCTCTGTATACAGCCTCACTATTGTTATTGTATTGTGTTACTTTTTAATTACTTTAGTTCATTCAGTAAATATTTTCTTATTTTTTCTTAAAACTGCATTGTTGGCTAAGGGCTTGTAAGTAAGCATTTCACCTGCTGTATTCAGCGCATGTGACAAATACAATGTTATTTTATTCGAGAGTACACTGTCCCCCAGGACGCTGTACATCAGTTCACACTGTCCCCCAGGACGCTGTACATCTGATTACACTGTCCCCCAGGACGCTGTACATCAGATTACACTGTCCCCCAGGACGCTGTACATCAGATTACACTGTCCCCCAGGACGCTGTACATCAGATTACACTGTCCCCCAGGACGCTGTACATCAGATTACACTGTCCCCCCAGGATGCTGTACATCAGATTACACTGTCCCCCAGGAAGCTGTACATCAGTTTACACTGTCCCCCAGGAAGCTGTACATCAGTTGACACTGTCCCCCAGGAAGCTGTACATCAGATTACACTGTCCCCCAGGACGCTGTACATCAGATTACACTGTCCCCCAGGACGCTGTACATCAGATTACACTGTCCCCCAGGACGCTGTACATCAGATTACACTGTCCCCCAGGACGCTGTACATCAGATTACACTGTCCCCCAGGACGCTGTACATCAGATTACACTGTCCCCCAGGACGCTGTACATCAGATTACACTGTCCCCCAGGACGTACTGTACATCTGATTACACTGTCCCCCAGGATGTCCCCAGGTACGCTGTACATCAGATTACACTGTCCCCCAGGACGTTGTACATCAGATTACACTGTCCCCCAGGACACTGTACATCAGATTACACTGTCCCCCAGGACGCTGTACATCAGTTTTACACTGTCCCCCAGGACGCTGTACATCAGATTACACTGTCCCCCAGGGACGCTGTACATCAGTTTACACTGTCCCCCAGGATAGTGTACATCAGATTACACTGTCCCCCAGGACGCTGTACATCAGATTACACTGTCCCCCAGGACGCTGTACATCAGTTTACACTGTCCCCCAGGACGCTGTACATCAGATTACACACTGTACATCAGATTACACCCCCCCAGGACGCTGTACATCAGATTACACTGTCCCCCAGGACGCTGTACATCAGATTACACTGTCCCCCAGGACGCTGTACATCAGATTACACTGTCCCCCAGGACGCTGTACATCAGATTACACTGTCCCCCAGGACGCTGTACATCAGTTCACACTGTCCCCCAGGACGCTGTACATCAGATTACACTGTCCCCCAGGACGCTGTACATCAGATTACACTGTCCCCCAGGACGCTTTACATCAGATTACACTGTCCCCCAGGACGCTGTACATCAGATTACACTGTCCCCCAGGACGCTGTACATCTGTTTACACTGTCCCCCAGGACGCTGTACATCTGTTGACACTGTCCCCCAGGACGCTGTACATCTGTTTACACTGTCCCCCAGGACGCTGTACATCAGATTACACTGTCCCCCAGGACGCTGCTGTACATCTGATTACACTGTCCCCCAGGACGCTGTACATCAGATTACACTGTCCCCCATTAGCGCTGTACAGGATTACACTGTCCCCCAGGACGCTGTACATCAGATTACAGTCCCATGCTGTACATCAGAACACTGTCCCCCAGGACGCTGTACATCAGATTACACTGTCCCCCAGGACGCTGTTACATCACACTGTCCCCCAGGTGTGCTGTACATCAGATTACACATACACACGCTGTACATCAGATTACACTGTCCCCCAGGACGCTGTACATCTGTTTACACACCCACAGGACAGACACACACACATTAAACAGTCCCCCAGGACGCTGTACATCTGTTTACACTGTCCCCCAGGACGCTGTACATCTTTTACACTGTCCCTCCAGGACGCTGTACATCTGTTTACACTGTCCCCCAGGACCTGTACATCAGTTTTACACTGTCCCCCAGGACGCTGTACATCAGATTACACTGTCCCCCAGGACGCTGTACATTGTTGACACTGTCCCCCAGGACCATCCTCGTTTTGTCCCCCAGGACGCTGTACATGATTACACTGTCCTCCAGGACGTTTGAGGACACTGTAGGACGCCACCATACCTGTCCCCCAGGACGCTGTACATCAGATTTGCCCCCAGGTTACATCTGTTTACACTGTCCCCCTGACGCGTACTCTGACACTGTCGTCCAGGACGTGTACATCAATACACTGTCCCCCACGCTGTACATCAGATTACACTGTCCCCCAGGACGCTGTACATTGTTTACACTGTCCCCCAGGACGCTTACATGATTACACTGTCTCCCCAGGACGCTGTACATCAGTTTAACACTGTGTGTACATGATTACACTGTCCCCCCAGGAAGCTGGGATGGTGTGTTCAGGATGCTGTACATCTGAGGGGAAAATGATGTGTCTGTTAGAGGAAACTGTGTGCATTCTGTCATGACTGGGGATGGTGTGTCTGTCAGACAGGGTGCACACACACACACACAGTGAACACTGTCTGGGGGACACACACACACACACACACACACACCCACACACACACACACTGTCTGAGGGGATGGTGTGTCTGTCTGAGGGACAGTACACACAGCCTTGTCTGTCTTTTCTGAGGAGCATTATGAGGGGATGGTGTGTCTGTCTGAGGGGATGGTGACGTCTGACTCTGACCTCGTCTGACTGGGTGACATAATCTCCTCAGTCTGTCTGTCTAGTCTGTCTGTGGTGTGTCTGTCTGTCTGGGGGAACAGTCTGTGTTTTTCTGAGGGTGCTCTGCTCTGCAGCTTACCCTCTGGAGACACTGGATCCCCTACGCTGGCCCCCTACGCTGGCCCCTACGCTGGCCCCTACGCTGGCCCCTACGCTGGCCCCGAGGGCAAACAGGATTAGATAGGCTCCATGGCTACAAGTCTCCCCCTCCTCTCCTCTCCTCTCCTCTCCTCTCCTCTCCTCTCCTCTCCTCTCCTCTCCTCTCCTCTCCTCTCCTCTCCTCTCCTCTCCTCTCCTCTCCTCTCCTCTCCTCTCCTCTCCTCTCCTCTCCTCTCCTCTCCTCTCCTCTCCTCTCCTCTCCTCTCCTCTCCTCTCCTCTCCTCTCCTCTCCTCTCCTCTCCTCTCCTCTCCTCTCCTCCCCTCCCCTCCCCTCCCCTCCCCTCCCCTCTCCTCTCCTCTCCTCTCCTCCTCCTCTCCTCTCCTCTCCTCTCCTCTCCTCTCCTCTCCTCTCCTCTCCTCTCCTCTCCTCTCCTCTCCTCTCCTCTCCTCTCCTCTCCTCTCCCCTCTCCCCTCTCCCTCCCCTCGCCTCCTCTCCTCTCCTCTCCTCTCCTCTCCTCTCCTCTCCTCTCCTCTCCTCTCCTCTCCTCTCCCCTCCCCTCCCCTCCCCTCCCCTCCCTCCTCCTCTCCTCTCCTCTCCTCTCCTCTTCTCTCCTCTGGCTGTCCTGTGGCTGTCCTGGAGTGCTCCTCTGCGTTGCAGGATGTCGGACGTACTGTAACCACAGCCACTATCACAACTCCTGTCTGTCTCTAGTATCGTCTGTCTTGACGAGAAACACGTCTTTTGTAACTTGGTTCCAGATCTGTTTTTTACTCTCACACGTGTGACAATGACCACAGGAGTGTTACAAACAGGTCTGGGACTAGGCAGTCTTCTTGAACCTTCCTGTGATGCAACACATAAAGGCCCGTAGGACCGTAACAGACCATCTTTGAGTGAGAAACTGTCGTAGGTTCTTAACATCAAACTCAGATCAAACAACAACCCTCTAACCCCCTTCCAACTCACCACAGAGAGGGAAAAAGCGTGAGTCTGTGAATGACGTTGAAGTGTCGTCTGTCCTAACTCCCCCATACACCCTCTTGCCTAAGGTCAATGGTTTGCCCTGTGTGTTTCAGGGTGTTTTTTCGGGAGCTCCACCGATCTCCTTCGGCGTCTTCTGTTGGGGGTGCTAAGCATTCATCCAATGATGATCTACGACCCTTATCTAGACGGGACATCGCCCAACATGGCTGACCTCCTGGTGAGCACTGACTGTCATGCTCACTGAACCTGACTTCATTAGTCATGTTAATGACCTACCGCCCCTGGGAGGGAACGCTTACTTCGTGTTCATTAGGGTTCACACTCTCAGAAATAAAGGTTTAGATTTGTTCTGAAATGGGTGAAAATGCTTGTCACTGTAGTGGTACTCTGTAAGGTAACGTTTAACATTTAAGTCATTTAGCAGACGCTCTTATCCAGAGCGACTTACAGGAGCAATTAGGGTTAAGTGCCTTGCTCAAGGGCACATCGACAGATTTGACTTATTGAAATTAAACTCTTTATTAGAATACATTACATATATTATAAAGCCATACTTTGACAGCCTAGTTTTACCCCAACACAATGGTCTGAAACTCCTGGTTTGTAGGCCACATCGGGCAAGTCACATTATGCTGGCTAGTTGTACCCCAACACAATGGTCTGAAACTCCTGATTTGTAGGCCACATCGAGCAAGTCACATTAAATAATTATTCTGGCTTGCAAAGTGACATGTAATTCCTATTGGAATTCAGCCAGAGTAAAAAAAATTAAAGAACTTTTAATCACCCGCAACCTGCATTTAGAATGACTGCCATGGTAGGGGAACATGATAAAGGAGACCTAAACCGTCTTAAATGGAACATCTCAACAACAGGTGCAATAAGTCCAATAACTAACAGATTGAATTAGTTTAGAAATATTTATGTTATTTATCTTTGTGTAGTACAAGATTAATCAATCAATGTGTATGCAAAAACACATATTGAAACAAACAATTCTAAAAAATCTATCTGCAGTAGAGCATGCTGGGAATTAGGATAATGATGGTGTTTTTTTTACATTGGATAAAAGTAGAGACTGGGAGCTAGAAAATGGTATATCATACACTACAGTTGAGGAACAATGGGAAAGTAATTTTGCTTTAAAAGTAAAATCTGTAACCTCACTTTTAAAAATGTTTCCTTCAATTTTGAGAAACACCTACTTGAATGTTTTGGTACACCTATTGGAGAGCTCGTTCACACCCTCTTAAGCTTTAGCCCACCCATCTCTTTAAGGGTTGCTCCAAGCGTTCTGTCCTAACAACAGCAGTCAAGCACCCAAGCTAACGTTGGCTAGCTTGCTAGTTACTTCCAGACACAAATGAGAGAACAGCTCACTCTGACCATTTTACTCGCCCTAGCAGAGCTGGTTAGGCTGTTTTTTATGTTATCCAGACCGTTGGTGACTGCAACTGTGCTGCTGGCAACAATTTACGCTTTTTTTCGCCAACGTTTACTGACACCGGCCAAATTCAACGGGTGTTGAGCGTTCGTAAATTCGTCAGTTACACTCAGACGAGAGTGCTCTGAAATCGGAGTAGATAGCCAGAGCAAATTTACCAGCTACGTCTCAATCAGTGTCGCAGTGACAGTTGTCATTCATTGAAATGGTTACTTGCATAGTGGAGTCTTTTGTTTAGACATGTAGCTAGCTAGCTAAACAATGAACCATAATCCCAACTCATTATGTTACTACCCTGCATGAATCTGCAGGTAGCTAACCAACCAGGTTCAATGTTAGCTAGCTAACATTGGGCTATAACTAGCAAAGCAAATGGCTCTGAGATACTAATAATATTACTACACAGATCATACACGTAACATTAGCTAACGAGCCAGCCAGCTAACTAGCTAGCTAGCGAACAGTACACTTTAACTTGAAATGAAAACGACTTGCTGACAAAATTAGAAACGTGTAATATCTGAAAATGTAGCTAGCTAGACTCTCTTACCCGTATACATGGATAGACGCTTCTCCCTCTCTGTCACGGATGCCATGGTTGCCCTTAGTTTGAAGATATAATCTGGAGACGGGTGTTTTCTCCATCTCCTTAGCTATCATACTCTAATTCTACTGATTTCAAAACTCGGTCCTACAGAAAGTGGAGAGCAACACTTATGCAGTTCTACTACGCAATATAATATATATAATTTTTCAAAGCGTTAGACTGGATTCCCTACACATACTGACCTGCTCAAATAGACAGAAGCGTGCTACATGGCATACCAATCCGAACTCATCTCTCGGCATGTCCAGCCCTCATTAGCTCAGCCAATCATGGCTAGCGGGAAGGTTGCTGTATTTTTCTGTGGCTAAACAAACTTGGCTCGTAATTTAATATCTACAGATGGCATACAAGTTTGTTATTAAGCCAGATGAAAGTTCACATGTTCCAGAATTCATTTCTGCCAAAAATGATTTTTAAAAAGTTTACGTTCAAATGGCTCTCCTGTGAAGTAGTGACGTGCGACATATGCCTAGTTTCCTGAAACGAGTCACAAATATGTTTACATCCCCGTTAGTGAGCATTTCTCCTTTGCCAAGATAATCCATCCACCTGACAGGTGTGGCATATCAAGAAGATGATTAAACACAGGTGCACCTTGTGCTGGGGACAATAAAAGGCCACTCTAAAATGTGCAGTTTTGTCACACAACATAATGCCACAGATGTCTCAAGTTTTGAGGGAGCGTGCAATTGGCATGCTGACTGCAGGAATGTCCACCAGAGCTGTTGCAAGAGAACATAATGTTCATTTCTCTACCATAAGCCGCCTCCAATGTTGTTTTAGAGAATATGGCAGTACGTCCAACCAGCCTCACAACCGCACACCACATGTAACCACACCAGCCCAGGACCTCCACATCTGGCCTCTTCACCTGCATGGTCATCTGAGATGAACAGCTGATGAAACTGTGGGTTTGCACAACCGAATAAATTCTGCACAAACTGTCAGGGCAAATGTTCACCTCCAATGGCCACTGAATCCAGGTTTCAACTGTACCGATGGCAGACAGGGTGTATGGTGTCGTGTGGGCGAGCGGTTTAATGATGTAAACGTTGTGAACAGAGTGCCCCCAATGGTGGCGGTGGGTTTATGGTATGGACAGGCACAAGCTAAGGAACACAACTGTATTTTATCGAAGGCAATTTCAATGCACAAAAAAATACCGTGACGAGATCCTGAGGCCCCATTGTCGTGCTACCCACCTGGGCATCTTATGCCATGCCCTTATTGATCCTTCTCTTATGAGTTACAGGGGTGTTTTCTACCCAGCAGGCCACCGTACATTAGCAAGGGTCCCAGGAAGTCTGAAGCCCAGCTGGAGCGCACCTGGGTGGAGACAGACAGACCTTCCTGCTGAAAAACACCATCCACATGCCGTGTTTAAGTGGCAGACATCACTGTGCTTGCTTTGCCACACCACTACAATTTTTTATATAGAATTCAGAATGCCCTCAGATGTGGAAATGGGCTCTTCCTTACGGTTTAGAATTCAGAATGCCCTCAGATGTGGAAATGGGCTCTTCCTTACGGTTTAGAATTCAGAATGCCCTCAGATGTGGAAATGGGCTCTTCCTTACGGTTTAGAATTCAGAATGCCCTCAGATGTGGAAATGGGCTCTTCCTTACGGTTTAGAGACACACCTCCTCAGTCTGCACATTATAAACTTGAACTTGGGAACTGTGAGGCTCAGAGTTGACCTACAAGCTGTATTGATGACTGTCTGAGAGAACATAGACATAGAACTCAGAGGGTTAGGGTTAGGGTTAGGGTTAGGGTTAAACCCAGCAGGGTTAGGGTTAGGGTTAAACCCAGCAGGGTTAGGGTTAGGGTTAAACCCAGCAGGGTTAGGGTTGGGGTTAGGGTTAAACCCAGCAGGGTTAGGGTTAGGGTTAGGGTTAGGGTTAAAAAGCAGGGTTAGGGTTGGGGTTAGGGTTAAAACCAGCAGCACTAGGGTCAGGGTTAGCTTAGGGTTAGGGGTTATGGTTGAACCCAGATCATCAGCAGTTAGGGTTAAACAGCAGGTTTAGGGTTAGGGTTAAACCCACATTTCAGGGTTATAGGGTTAGGGTTAGTTAGGGACGTTCAGGGTTAGGTTAGGGTTAGGGTTAGGGTTAGGGTTAAACCCAGCACTAGCTCAGTAGCTTAGTAGATGGTCAGATCATCAGCAAGAGGACACACTACACTATCATGGTTGCAGACACGTTCAAGGACACGCTGATTTCCCCTGTTTTATTTATAATGGTTGCAGACACATTCAAGGACGCCTGTGTCACAGAATCAGCCGAGGCTGCTCATCCTCCTTGCTCGGGCAGGCTTCGGCGTTCGTCGTCCCCGGAGTACTAGCTGCCACCGATATATGTTTCTGTGTTTTGACTTGTTTTGTCTTGATTGTGTAACACCTGTTTTCCTATTATGTTGTATTGTATTCCCTATTTTAACCCTCTGTCGTTCATTGTGTGTTGTGTGTGATTGTTCTCGTCATTTTCGGCAGTTGCTAGTGTGCGGGTATTTCCCCTCCTGTTTGGAGGTTGTTTTGTATTTCTGGTTACTTTGTGTGAGTAAAGTATCGTTTCCAGTAGCTCGGTGTCCAGCTGTAGCACGAAGCTAGCTAGCTAGCCGTTCTTCAAACAGAGTCGACACAGTGGCCATTGCTAGCTACCCAACATGACCATCTGGCTGTACTGTAGTAGCTAACCACAATTTACTTGTCCTAGCTAGCCAACGTCTAATCATTGCTGCGTCATGTAAGGAACTTGACACAGACACGAATGATCTGTTTTAGTGTGTTATCACAATATTGGTGGTTTGTTGTGACCAAGTGTTGGCGCTAAACGGTGTGTTATTGTTATTGGATGCTAGCTGAACAAAGTGGGTTGAGTCTATTCCTTTAAACATTGAACCGCTGTGGTTCACAACAATTCTGATTTCAAAGGCGGAAGTTGGGAGAGTTTTTTTTTCTTCGGGTGGTTCAGTGAAACAATTTTAGTTTCCGAGGTAGAAGTTTTGGTGAGGGAGGCCCTGCTCTCTCCGCTCCCAGATGCTTAGCCCATTTCATTCCGATCTCCTCTGCATTTTTGTAGCCATTTGCTACAGCCTGTCAACTATGCCTCTGCCTATCCCTGTTCTCTCCTCTCTGCACAGGCTACACAAACGCACCACACCGCGTGGCTGCTGCCTCTCCAATCTGGTGGTCCCTGCACGCACCACCCACGTGGAGTTCCAGGTCGCAGGCAGCCTCTGGAACTGCCGTTCTGCTGCCAACAAAGCTGACTTCATCCCAGCCTATGCCAACCTCCAGCCCTCGACTTCCTGGCGCTGACGGAAACATGGATCACCACTGAAAACACCGCTACTCCTACTGCTCTCTCTCTCCTCGTCTGACCATGTGTTTCTCGCATACCCCGAGAGCATCTGGTCAGAGGGGTGGTGGTACAGGAATCCTCATCTCTCCCAAGTGGACATTCTCAATTTTTCCCCTAACCCATCTGTCTATCTCCTCATTTGAATTCCATGCTGTCACAGTCACTAGCCCATTTAAGCTTAATATCCTTGTCATCTATCGCCCTCCAGTTCCCTTGGAGAGTTCATCAATGAGCTTGACGCCTTGATAAGTTCCTTCCCTGAGGATGGCTCACCCCTCACAGTTTTTGGGGGGATTTCAACCTCCCTATGTCCACATTTGACTCATTTCTCTCTGCCTCCTTCTTTCCACTCCTCTCCTCTTTTGACCTCACCCTCTCTCACCGTCCCCCCCCTACTCACAAGGCAGGCAATACGCTTGACCTCATCTTCACTAGATGCTGCTCCTCTACTAATCTCACTGCACTCCCCTCCAAGTCTCCGACCACTACTTTGTTTCCTTTTCTCTCTCACTCCTCTCCCACACTACTCACTCTGCCCCTACACAGATGGTAATGCGCCGCCGCAACCTTCGCTCTCTCTCTCTCCCACTACTCTCTCCTCTTCCATCCTATCATCTCTTCCCTCTGCTCAATCCTTCTCCCTCCAATCTCCTGATTCTGCCTCCTCAACCCTCCTCTCCTCCCTTTCTGCATCCTTTGACTCTCTGTGTCCCCTATCCTCCGGCCGGCGGCTCGTCCTCCCCTCCAGCTCCGTGGCTTGATGACTCATTGCGAGCTCACAGAACAGAGCTCCGGGCAGCGGAGCGGAAATGGAAGAAAACTAATTCCCTGCCGACCTGGCATCTTTTCACTCCCTCCTCTCTACATTTTCTTCATCTGTTTCTGCTGCTAAGGCCACCTTCTACCACTCTAAATTCCAAGCATCTGCCTCTAACCCTAGGAAGCTCTTTGCCACATTTTCCTCCCTCCTGAATCCTTCCCTCCCCCCCCCCCCCCCCCCTCCTCTCTCTCTGTGGATGACTTCGTCAACCACTTTGAAAAGAAGGTTGACGACATCCGATCCTTGTTTGTTAAGTCTAATGACACTGCTGGTCCTGCTCACACTGCCCTACCTATGCTTTGACTTCTTTCTCCCCTCTCTCTCCAGATAAGATCCTGCGACTTGTGACTGCAGGCCGCCCAACAACCTGCCCGCTTGACCCCATCCCCTCCTCCTTCTCCAACCATCTCCGGTGACCTTCTCCCCTACCTCACCTCGCTGATCAACTCATCCTTGACCGCTGGCCATGTCCCTTCCGTCTTCAAGAGAGCGAGAGTTACTCCCCTTCTCAAAAAACCAACACTCGACCCCACTGATGTCAACAACTACAGACCAGTATCCCTTCTTTCTTTTCTTTCCAAACTATTGAGCGTGCCGTCTTTAGCCAACTCTCTTGCTATCTCTCTCAGAATGACCTTCTTGATCCAAACCAATCAGGTTTCAGGACTGGTCATTCAACTGAGACTGCTCTTCTCTGTGTCACAGAGACTCTCCGCACTGCTAAAGCTAACTCTCTCTCTCTCTCCTCTGGCTCTTGTCCTTCTAGACCTGTCTGCTGCCTTTGATACTGTGAACCATCAGATCCTCCTCTCCACCCTCTCCGAAATGGGCATCTCCGGCGCGGCTCTCACTCCTGGATTGCGTCCTACCTGACGCGGTCCGCTCCTACCAAGTGGCATGGCGGGAAGCTGTCTCCGCTCCGCACCACGTGCTCTCACCACTGGTGTCCCCCAGGGTCGGTTCTGGGCCCTCTCCTTTTCTCCCTATACACCAGTCACTTGGCTCTG
>CM072218.1:107667596-107707596 GCA_036851935.1 Coregonus suidteri | reverse complement strand
GCTCTGCAAGCTAGGTGGAGGTCGCTAGCTACAATGGCATCTTCAACCTAGCTTTTAGATAGATAGCTTAGCTAGCTGCTCTGCAAGCTAGCTTGACTTGCTATAAAGTTAGAGAAATAAGTTGAGGAAAAAGTAACTAAACAAAACATGTTTATTATCAATATGAAACAATATGTTTCTCCTGTCTTGAATAAAAAAAGGTCATATTTGCAATCTCCCAAAATAACTGTGATTTGATGAACTCCTGAGTGGCGCAGTGGTCTAAGGCACTGCATCGCAGTGCTAACTGTGCCACTAGATCCTGGTTCGAATCCAGGCTCTGTCGCAGCTGGCCGCGACCGGGAGACTCATGGGCGGTGCCCAATTGGCCCAGGGTAGGGGAGGGAATGGCCTGCAGGGATGTAGCTCAGTTGATAGAGCATGGCGTTTGCAACGCCAGGGTTGTGGGTTCGATTCCCATGGGGGGCCAGTATAAAAAAAATATGTATTCACTAACTGTAAGTCGCTCTGGATAAGAGTGTCTGCTAAATGACTAGAAATGTAAATTTCTGCTCTCCTCCGTCTTGCTTTACAAACACATTACACATGTCCGTTCATTAGCGGGTCAAGACTCTGTGGAGATGACATGTGGCCGTGTGGCGGGGCAATTGGTTTGTTTCACAAAGCCTCTTGCTGTGCATCGCCGGTATAATGCTCTTTCAAATCATCTATTTGCTGATCAAAACTTCCAACTACAATGTGATCATGTGTAACAAAACGTGAAGGTAAATCAAAAGTAATGTGAACGATTTACCATGTTTATCCTCATTTATAGAGCTTGTCGGGTTGTAGTCCTAAAACCCAGAAATGAGTTACAGTACCTCTGGTTCGTTCAGCCATCCTTATGGGATGAGTCACAGTACCTCTGGTTCGTTCAGCCATCCTTATGGGATGAGTCACAGTACCTCTGGTTCGTTCAGCCATCCTTATGGGATGAGTCACAGTACCTCTGGTTCGTTCAGCCATCCTTATGGGATGAGTCACAGTACCTCTGGTTCGTTCAGCCATCCTTATGGGAAAAATGAATGGCGAAAGAATGGGGTTTTGGAATTAATGCCAAAAATAAGGTCTGAGGTTTAACACAGGCTTAGGAGATCTTCTATGTTTTGTCCTATGAGATAATATCAGTCAGTTAACATGACCTTTATGTGCTTTTTTAAACAATATAAATTCTTCAAAATTCACAAAAAGTGAAGTTAGCTGATGAAGATTATCTCATAGAACAAACCGTATAAGATCTCATAAGCCAGTATTTACCACAGATCTTATCTTCTGCATTTATCCAAAAACCCTCCAAAAACACCATCCATTTTCTCCATAGGATTTGTCCAAAGTACCATGGCGGAGTTAGTGCCTAGAAAAAGACGCCATTACTGTTTCTCTCTATTGAAGAGGTTCTGTCCATTTCCTGGTCTTAGTTGTGATGGTCAAAATGGGGCGTGTTTTTCACGTAGGGGTGTGTGGATGTAGCTTATTCCACAATCTGGTCTCAGAGCATTTTGTTTTATTCTGTATGTAAATCCGACACTAAAGGAGGGTGGTTGGGTAGACGTATAACACGAACGTCTCGCACCTCAAAGATTGCAAGTTTGAATCTCATAATGGACAGTTTTTTGCATTTTAGCTAATTACTTATTTTCCACCATAATTTTGCAAATAAATTCATTAAAAATCCTACAATGTGATTTTCTGGAAAAAAAATTCTCAATTTGTCTGTCATAGTTGTCATAGTTGACGTGTACCTATGATGAAAATTACAGGCCTCTCTCATCTTTTTAAGTGGGAGAACTTGCACAATTGGTGGCTGACTAAATACTTTTTTTCCCCCACTGTATATGTTCATATCCCAATGGTCTATTAATGCTCTGAGCTCTGGTTTGATTGAATGTGTGCATGTTTATCATCCGAGGATGTGTGGTCCATTGGTCTGGTCTGGAAAGGTTTTGGTCATCATGTTAGTATATCAAGGTTTGGTCATCATGTTAGTATATCAAGGTTTGGTCATCATGTTAGTATATCAAGGTTTGGTCATCATGTTAGTATATCAAGGTTTGGTCATCATGTTAGTATATCAAGGTTTGGTCATCATGTTAGTATATCAAGGTTTGGTCATCATGTTAGTATATCAAGGTGTGGTCATCATGTTAGTCTGGTAAGGTTTGGTCATCATGTTAGTATATCAAGGTTTGGTCATCATGTTAGTCTGGTAAGGTTTGGTCATCATGTTAGTATATCAATGTTTGGTCATCATGTTAGTATATCAAGGTTTGGTCATCATGTTAGTATATCAAGGTTTGGTCATCATGTTAGTCTGGTAAGGTTTGGTCATCATGTTAGTATATCAAGGTTTGGTCATCATGTTAGTATATCAAGGTTTGGTCATCATGTTAGTATATCAAGGTTTGGTCATCATGTTAGTATATCAAGGTTTGGTCATCATGTTAGTCTGGTAAGGTTTGGTCATCATGTTAGTATATCAAGGTTTGGTCATCATGTTAGTATATCAAGGTTTGGTCATCATGTTAGTATATCAAGGTTTGGTCATCATGTTAGTATATCAAGGTTTGGTCATCATGTTAGTCTGGTAAGGTTTGGTCATCATGTTAGTATATCAAGGTTTGGTCATCATGTTAGTATATCAAGGTTTGGTCATCATGTTAGTCTATCAAGGTTTGGTCATCATGTTAGTATATCAAGGTTTGGTCATCATGTTAGTATATTAAGGTTTGGTCATCATGTTAGTCTGGTAAGGTTTGTTCATCATGTTAGTATATCAACGTTTGGTCATCATGTTAGTATATCAAGGCATGGTCATCATGTTAGTATATCAAGGTTTGGTCATCATGTTAGTATATCAAGGTGTGGTCATCATGTTAGTATATCAAGGCTTGGTCATCATGTTAGTATATCAAGGTTTGGTCATCATGTTAGTATATCAAGGTGTGGTCATCATGTTAATATAGTATATCAAGGTTTGGTCATCATGTTAGTCTGGTAAGGTTTGGTCATCATGTTAGTATATCAACGTTTGGTCATCAAGTTGAACCGGACAAAAAATAACCATAACGAGATGAAGTGATGAGTCCCTTTTTCTGCATCCAGTGAACTGGTTGAGGGGTTTTCCACTGTATCCTGTTTCTCCCTCCTGTATATTTTAGCCACCTGCGGAATGATGATGGCAGCCTGATCCGTTTGCTCTAACAGCCTGTTTTTGTTTTTCACACAAAATATTTCCCATGGTTGGATGAAAAAATGAAACAGGCTTAAAAACAAACCCACCATCGTCATCCAACCATTGGAACAGATCTAGATGCCGGCAGAGCCACCTGTGCATCATGATTGGCCAAACGCCAATCTCTCTTCATACTATACCACAAGGAGGCTCAGTGTGTCTTCATGTGGCCCGATGCCTACATCTCTGCCAGAGCTGAAATCATTTACATTTTATAGTCACATAGCAGACGCTCTTATCAAGCAACTTACAAGTAACAAGTCTAATTTTCTCGACACAAATAAGAGTAAACAATTTTTCATATTTTGTTTATTTAAAATGAAGATTGATTGATATCAATTACATTTACGTCATTTTTTTTGGGGGGGGGGGGGGGGGGTAGAAGGATTACTTTATACTATTCCAGGTATTCCTTAAAGAGGTAGGGTTTCAAGTGTCTCCGGAAGGTGGTCAGGTGACTCCGCTGTCCTGGCGTCGTGGGGGAGTTTGTTCCACCATTGGGGTGCCAGAGCAGCGAATAGCTTTGACTGGGCTGAGCGGGAACTGGGCTTTCGTAGAGGTAGGGGGGCTAGCAGGCCAGAGGTGGATGAACGTGGTGCCCTCGTTTGGGTGTAGGGTCAGATCAGAGCCTGAAGGTAAGGAGGTGCCGTTCCCCTCACTGCTTCGTAGGCAAGCACCATGGTCTTGTAGTAGATGCGAGCCTCAACTGGAAGCCAGTGGAGTGTGCGGAGGAGCGGGGTGACGTGAGAGAACTTGGGAAGGTTGAACACCAGACGGGCTACAGCGTTCTGGATAAGTTGTAGGGGTTTAATGGCACAGGCAGGGACCCCAGCCAACAGCGAGTTGCAGTAATCTAGACGGGAGATGACAAGTGCCTGGATTAGGACCTGTGCCGCTTCCTGTGTAAGGCAGGGTCGTACTCTGCGAATGTTGTAGAGCATGAACCTGCAGGATCGGGTCACCGCCTTGATGTTAGCGGAGAACGACAGGGTGTTGTCCAGGGTCACGCCAAGGTTCTATGCACTCTGGGAGGAGGACACAATGGAGTTGTTAACCGTGATGGCGAGATCATGGAGCGGGCAGTCCTTCCCCGGGAGGAAGAGCAGCTCCGTCTTGCCGAGGTTCAGCTTGAGGTGGTGATCCGACATCCACACTGATATGTCTGCCAGACATGCAGAGATGCGATTCGCCACCTGGTTATCAGAAGGGGGAAAGGAGAAGATTAGTTGTGTGTCGTCTGCATAGCAATGATAGGAGAGACCATGTGAGGATATGACAGAGCCAAGTGACTTGGGGTATAGAGAGAATAGGAGAGGGCCTAGAACTGAGCCCTGGGGGACACCAGTGGTGAGAGCACGTGGTGCGGAGACAGATTCTCACCACGCCACGTGGTAGGAGCGACCTGTCAGGTAGGACGCAATCCAAGAGTGAGCAGCGCCGGAGATGCCCAACTCGGAGAGAATGGAGAGGAGGGTCTGATGGTTCACAGTATCAAAGGCAGCAGATAGGTCATTTCAATTCCAGTCAATTCAAGAAGTGCATCGAAATTCCAATTTCAATGTTTTTCAATGAGTAACATTTGGAACTGTAATTATATAATTTGGTTTACTTTCTGAATTGACTGGAATTTAAATGAAATTGACCCCGACACTGATATCAGGGCATTAAAAAAAAGAACCTACACTTGGGGAAGCAGAGATTGTGCTGAGTGGCTAAATGCCTTTGGTGTAGTCAGTCCAGTCTAGTTTCATCTGGTTTTCAATTCTGTTGCCCTTTGTATACACATCTTCAAGGTGCTCACCGTAAGTGCCTGAAGACAGCTGTCATAGACAGACAAGAGGAGAACAACAGAGTGATTGTCTTCAGATCGTCACCTGAAGGACCACCTCGAGGCAGAGAGGCAAGGGGCACCGGTGATCTCTGCTCTCTGCTGTCAAGGCTTAGGGGACACAGGTGATAGTGCTTGCTGTTGCCAGCAAGATGTGCCTTTTGACATCCTGTAATTCACTGTTCCACTTAGGAACCGTCAAAGTAGGCCTATGTGGATTGCTGATGGTTGGATTGAGTTTAATCTTGAGGAATGAATGTACAGAGGAGCTATTAACACTGTCCTTACCTGGTGGAAACAACCCTGCCAGGTCAAAAGGAAAAAGAGGAGAGGAGAGGAGAGGAGAGGAGAGGAGAGGAGAGGAGAGAGAGAGGAGAGGAGAGGAGAGGAGAGGAGAGAGAGGAGAGGAGAGGAGAGGAGAGGAGAGGAGAGGAGAGGAGAGGAGAGGAGAGCGAGAGGAGAGAGGAGAGGAGAGGAGAGGAGAGGAGAGGAGAGAGCGGAGAGGAGAGAGGAGAGGAGAGGAGAGGAGAGGAGAGGAGAGGAGAGGAGAGGAGAGGAGAGGAGAGGAGAGGAGAGGAGAGGAGAGGAGTAGAGCTGACAATTGAGTGGAAGTCAATCCCAGAGGTCAACTCACTTTAATCTCAGAGGTCAAGGGTCAGAGGTTATGCTGATGGGGGGGGGGGGGGGGGGCTCCCTTATCTGTCAGCATGATGAACTAGGCTGAGCTGCCAGAGGTCCAGAGGTGAGAGCCTAGTCCTGTCCTCACATGAATGACCACAGAGCACAGGGGGCAAGCAGAAAGACAAAGATGGGGAGAGAGAGAGAGAGAGAGAGAGAGAGAGAGAGAGAGAGAGAGAGAGAGAGAGAGAGAGAGAGAGAGAGAGAGAGAGAGAGAGAGAGAGAGAGAGAGAGAGAGAGAGGAGAGAGAGAGAGAGAGAGAGAGAGAGAGAGAGAGAGAGAGAGAGAGAGAGAGAGAGAGAGAGAGAGAGAGAGAGAGAGAGAGAGAGAGAGAGAGAGAGAGAGAGAGAGAGAGAGAGAGAGGAGAGAGAGAGAGAGAGAGAGAGAGAGAGAGAGAGAGAGAGAGAGAGAGAGAGAGAGAGAGAGAGAGAGACAGAGAGAGAGAGAGAGAGAGACAGCACAACAACACCCCCTCAGACCTGGAGAACTGGAGGTGTAGAGGTGTAGAGAGAGAGACACCCCATTTAGGCCCCCTCAGATCAGACCTATGCCCCTACTGCACACCCCATGCCCCCCACTCCCACAAAGAGGGCCTCAACATGAAAGTCACACATACGCCCAGGCCGTGAGCAGGCAAACAGGCCCAACCCCCACTCTTACACTAGCCAATGGCATGTACCAGATGCTCAGCAGGCTCTGCTCACAATTACTGGCCTGAGGCCAAACCACACGACTAACAACATTAGACACTTTATAGAACACAAAGCCTTCACTATTTCATCCTGGAATATCCAAGGCCTGAGGTCATCTGCCTTTGGCCTAAAGAGCAGGAACCTGGACTTCACCAAAAAAATCAGAAATACAGACAGTGTCATCCTACAAGAAACATGGTATAGAGGAGATGGACCCACTGGTTGCCCTCTAGGTTACAGAGAGCTGGTGGTCCCATCCACCAAACTACCAGGTGGGAAACAGGGAAGGGACTCACAGGGTATGCTAATTTGGTATAGAGCAGACCTAACTCACTCTATTAAATTAATCAAAACAGGAACATTTTACATTTGGCTACAAATTCATAAGGAAATTATCTCAACAGAGAAAAATGTCCTCCTATGTGCTACCTATATCCCCCCATTAGAATCCCCATACTTGAATGAAGACAGCTTCTCCATCCTGGAGGGGGAAATCAATCATTTCCAGACCCAGGGACAGGTACTAGTCTTTGGCGACCTAAATGCCAGAACTGGACATGAACCTGACACCCTCAGCACACAGGGGGACAAACACCTACCTGGAGGTGACAGCATTCCCTCCCCCATATGCCCCCCTAGGCACAACTACGACAACATAACCAACAAAAACGGGTCACGACTCCTGCAGCTCTGTCACACACTGGGTCTGTACACAGTCAATGGTAGGCTTCGAGGGGACTCCTATGGTAGGTACACCTATAGCATAGCTCATCTGTTAATCTATTCTGCTTTATCTATCTATACCTATAGCTGTTAATAACTTCAGTAGTCTACAGTACATAACATCCAGTAGCCTACAGTACATAACATACCATAGCTACAGTACACACCAGTAGCCTACAGTACATAACATACAGTAGCCTAGTACATAACACAGTAGTCTACAGTACATAACATCCAGTAGCCTACAGTACATAACATCCATAGTCTACAGTACATAACATCCAGTAGTCTACAGTACATAACATACCGTAGCCTACAGTACATAACATACAGTAGCCTACAGTACATAACATCCAGTAGTCTACAGTACATAACATCCAGTAGCCTACAGTACATACAGTAGCCTACAGTACATAACATACAGTAGCCTACAGTACATAACATCCAGTAGCCTACAGTACATAACATCCAGTAGTCTACAGTACATAACATACAGTAGCCTACAGTACATAACATCCAGTAGCCTACAGTACATAACATCCAGTAGCCTACAGTACATAACATCCATAGCCTACAGTACATAACATCCAGTAGCCTACAGTACATAACATCCAGTAGCCTACAGTACATAACATCCAGTAGCCTACAGTACATAACATCCAGTAGCCTACAGTACATAACATCCAGTAGCCTACAGTACATAACATACCGTAGCCTACAGTACATAACATCCAGTAGCCTACAGTACATAACATCCAGTAGCCTACAGTATATAACATACCGTAGCCTACAGTACATACAGTAGCCTACAGTACATAACATCCAGTAGCCTACAGTACATAACATACCATAGCCTACAGTACATAACATACCGTAGCGTACATACCATGGTGGATCAGTACCACTGTAGTGTATTAAGATTATGATGGTGCTAAATGTTTTTCATGACAAATGGAATGTTGGTTGTTCAGGTCAGAGGGGGGATGTTTTATGATGTTATTTGAAATGTGCCGCTTGGAGGGTGACGCCCGAGGGGAGACTGGTGATTACCAGAAGAGGGGGTAACCCTTATTTTGGTATTGTCTATATAAGAAGGGTTTTAGACATAAACCCCAGAGCAGCAATTAGAATTGGAGGACACTGCTCTCCAGACCTCGCGAGGTCTGTCACCCATGCTGAAGCTTGTGATCTGAATAAACCTTATGATCAACGTGCAGTATGAGCAGACTCCTTTTGTTCATCAGCAATAATTGCCACCATTCATCCGATACGACACCACCAATAACATTAAGGACCAGGTACTCTTGGTAAAATAACACTAAGGTTACAACATGGGACTTGTACCCTTTATAGTAAGTAAACTACTTATTCATGGTTATAACGGACACTGCATTCATGACAAGTGGGAAACTACATTCAGATTAATGTAAGTTATTTGCGTAGAGCTTCCTGTTGGTTGATTCTGATACTTTTCTAGTGGGAAACTCGGGTATCATCTTTCAACAATGAGTTTCCAAGTCGAACATTTCTGAGTTTCCTAGTTTCCAACTCGAACCTTCAGCTCCCTCCACAGATTTTCTATGGGATTAAGGTCTGGAGACTGGCTAGGCCACTCCAGGACCTTAATGTGCTTCTTCTTGAGCCACTCCTTTGTTGCCTTGGTCGTGTGTTTTGGGTCATTGTCATGCTGGAATACCCATCCACGACCCATTTTCAATGCCCTGGCTGAGGGAAGGAGGTTCTCACCCAAGATTTGACGGTACATGGCCCCGTCCATCGTCCCTTTGATGTGGTGAAGTTGTCCTGTCCCCTTAGCAGAAAAACACCCCCAAAGCATAATGTTTCCACCTCCATGTTTGACGGTTGTCACCTTCTCACCAAGCTGCTTGGCGATAGTCTTGTAGCCCATTCCAGCCTTGTGTAGGTCTACAATCTTGTCCCTGACATCCTTGGAGAGCTCTTTTGTCTTGGCCATGGTGGAGAGTTTGGAATCTGATTGAGTGTGCTCCTAATCTCAGCTCGTTACCTGTATAAAAGACACCTGGGAGCCAGAAATCTTTCTGATTGAGAGGGGGTCAAATACTTATTTCCCTCATTAAAATGTAAATCAATTTATAACATTTTCGACATGCGTTTTTCTGGATTTTGTTGTTGTTATTCTGTCTCTCACAGTTAAAATAAACCTACCATTAAAATTATAGACTGATCATTTCTTTGTCAGTGGGCAAACATACAAAATCAGCAGGGGATCAAATACTTTTTTCCCTCACTGTAGCTAGCTATATAAAGCCCATAGATGTAGCTAGCTACAGTGGGGAGAACAAGTATTTGATACACTGCCGATTTTGCAGGTTTTCCTACTTACAAAGCACGTAGAGGTCTGTCATTTTTATCATAGGTACACTTCAACTGTGAGAGACGGAATCTAAAACAAAAATCCAGAAAATCACATTGGATGATTTTTAAGTAATAATTAGCATTTTATTGCATGACATAAGTATTTGACCCCCTCTCAATCAGAAAGATTTCTGGCTCCCAGGTGTCTTTTATACAGGTAACGAGCTGAGATTAGGAGCACACTCTTAAAGGGAGTGCTCCTAATCTCAGTTTGTTACCTGTATAAAAGACACCTGTCCACAGAAGCAATCAAACAGACTCCAACCTCTCCACAATGGCCAAGACCAGAGAGCTGTGTAAGGACAGTGATACAATTGTAGACCTGCACAAGGCTGGGATGGGCTACAGGACAATAGGCAAGCAGCTTGGTGAGAAGGCAACAACTGTTGGCGCAATTATTAGAAAATTGAATAAGTTCAAGATGACGGTCAATCACCCTCGGTCTGGGGCTCCATGCAAGATCTCACCTCCTGGGGCATCAATGATCATGAGGAAGGTGAGGATCAGCCCCAGAACTACACGGCAGGACCTGGTCAATGACCTGAAGAGAGCTGGGACCACAGTCTCAAAGAAAACCATTAGTAAACACACTACGCCGTCATGGATTAAAATCCTGCAGCACGCAAGGTCCCCCTGCTCAAGCCAGCGCATGTCCAGGACCGTCTGAAGTTTGCCAATGACCATCTGGATGATCCAGAGGAGGAATGGGAGAAGGTCATGTGGTCTGATGAGACAAAAATATAGCTTTTTGGTCTAAACTCCACTCGCCGTGTTTGGAGGAAGAAGAAGGATGAGTACAACCCCAAGAACACCATCCCAACCGTAAAGCATGGAAGTGGAAACATCATTCTTTGGGGACAGGACGACTGCACCGTATTGAGGGGAGGATGGATGGGGCCATGTATCTTGGGCAACAACCTCCTTCCCTCAGTAAGAGCATTGAAGAGGCTCACCCGAAACAACCCAAAACACACAGCCAGGGCAACTAAGGAGTGGCTCTGTAAGAAGCATCTCAAGGTCCTGGAGTGGCCTAGCCAGTCTCCAGACCTGAACCCAATAGAAAATCTTTGGAGGGAGCTGAAAGTCTGTATTGCCCAGCGACAGCCCCAAAACCTGAAGGTCTGTATGGAGGAGTGGGCCAAAATCCCTGCTGCAGTGTGTGCAAACCTGGTCAAGACCTACAGGAAACGTATGATCTCTGTAATTGCAAACAAAGGTTTCTGTACCAAATATTAAGTTCTGCTTTTCTGATGTATCAAATACTTATGTCATGCATTAAAATGCAAATTAATTACTTAAAAATCATTACAATGTGATTTTCTGATTTTTTGTTTTAGATTCCGTCTCTCACAGTTGAAGTGTACCTATGATAAAAAATTACAGACCTCTACATGCTTTGTAAATAGGTAAACCTGCAAAATCGGCAGTGTATCAAATACTTGTTCTCCCCACTGTATATCCCCCCACTAGAATCACCATACTTCAATGAAGACAGCTTCTTCATCCTAGAGGGGGAAATCAATCATTTCCAGGCTCAGGGACATGTACTAGTCTGTGGCGACCTAAATGCCAGAACTGGACAAGAACCTGATACCCTCAGCATACAGGGGGACAAATACCTACCTGGAGGTGACAGCATTCCCGCCCCCCTGGGCACAACTACGACAACATAACCAACAAAAACGGGTCACAACTCCTGCAGCTCTGTCACACGCTGGGTATGTACATAGTCAATGGTAGGCTTCCAGGAGACTCCTATGGAAGGTACACCTATAGCTCATCCCTTGGCAGTAGTACTGTAGACTACTTTATCACTGACCTCAACCCAGAGTCTCTCAGAGCATTCACAGTCAGCCCACTGACACCCCTATCAGACCACAGCAAAATCACAGTCTACTTGAACAGAGCCATACTCAATCATGAGGCATCAAACACAAAGGAACTGCATAATATTAAGAAATGCTACAGATGGAAGGAAAGTAGTGTGGAAACGTACCAAAAAACTATTAGGCAACTTCCTGTGCAAAATGTTTCACTGTAATAGTGAAGGTGTAAACTTGTCAGTAGAAAGCCTAAACAGTATATTTGACCTCTCAGCTTCCCCATCAAATCAAAAAATGTCAAGCAGACAACCTAAGAAAATTAACAACAATGACAAATGGTTTGACCTAAGAAAGAAATTCAACCAAAAACATAGAGACCCAGAAAACCTGAGCCTACGCCTTCACTATGGAGAATCACTAAAACAATACAGAAATACACTATGGAAAAAGAAGGAACAGCATGTCAGAAATCAGCTCAATGTAATTGAAGAATCCATAGACTCTAACCACTTCTGGGAAAATTGGAACACACTAAACAAACAACAACACGAAGAGTTATCTATCCAAAACGGAGGTGTATGGGCAAACCACTTCTCCAATCTTTTTGGACCTATAACAAAGAACAAACAGCAAAAATATATACATGATCAAATACAAATCTTAGAATCAACTATTAAAGACTACTTGAACCCACTGGATTCTCCAATTGCATTGAATGAACTACAGGACAAAATACAAACCCTCCAAACCAAAAAGTCCTGTGGTGTTGATGGTATCCTCCTCAAAAATGATAAAATATACAGACCACAAATTCCAATTGGCTATAGTTAAACTCTTTAACAACATCCTTAGCTCTGGCATCTTCCCCAATATTTGGGACCAATGACTGATCACCCCAATCCACAAAAGTGGAGACAAATTTGACCCCAATAACTACCGTGGGATATGCGTCAACAGCAACCTTGGGAAAATCCTCTGCATGATCATTAACAGCAGACTCGTACATTTCCTCAGTGAAAACAATGTACTGAGCAAATGTCAAATTGGCTTTTTACCAAATTATCGTACGACAGACCACGTATTCACCCTGCACACCCTAATTGACAAACAAACAAACCAAATCAAAGGCAAAATCTTCTCATGCTTTGTTGGTTTCAAAAAAGCAATTTTGAGGTTCTGCTATACAAATTGATGGAAAGTGGTGTTGGGGGAAAAACATACGACATTATAAAATCCATGTACACAAACAACAAGTGTGCGGTTAAAATTGGCAAAAAACACACACATTTCTTTCCACAGGGCCGTGGGGTGAGACAGGGATGCAGCTTGAGCCCCACCCTCTTCAACATATATATCAACGAATTGGCGAGGGCACTAGAACAGTCTGCAGCACCCGGCCTCACCCTATTAGAATCTGAAGTTCCCAACCAAGGAGGGCCTATAGCAGCACCTAGATCTTCTGCACAGGTTCTGTCAGACCTGGGCCCTGACAGTAAATCTCAGTAAAATAAAAATAATGGTGTTCCAAAAAAGGTCCAGTTGCCAGGACCACAAATATAAATTCCATCTAGACACCGTTTCCCTAGAGCACACAAAAAACGATACATGTCTCGGCCTAAACATCAGCGCCACAGGTAACTTCCACAAAGCTGTGAACGATCTGAGAGACAAGGCAAGAAGGGCCTTCTATGCCATCAAAAGGAACATAAAATTCGACATACCTATTAGGATCTGGCTAAAAATACTTGAATCAGTTATAGAACCCATTGCCCTTTAAGGTTGTGAGGTCTGGGGTCAGCTCACCAACCAAGAATTCACAAAATGGGACGAACACCAAATTGAGACTGCATGCATAATTCTGCAAAAATATTCTCTGTGTACAATGAAAAACACCAAATAATGCATGCAGAGCAGAATTAGGCCTGATACCTGATTATGATCAAAATCCAGAAAAGAGACGTTAGAGATTCTGAGAATCAGAGAAAAGAGAGAGCCATTCCCAGAAGAGAGAGAGAGAGAGAGAAAGAGATCACCTATAGAGAGAGAGAGAAGAGAGGAGAAGAGTCCCCTAAGCAAGCTGGAGAGAGAGGGCTCTGTTCACAGAACACAAACAGACCCCAGGAGAGCCCCAGAGAGAGCAGCAAAAACATCACAGATAGACTCAACCAAATCATGAAAATCGAAAACTAAAAGAGCCAACTAGAATTCTATTTGGCCCTAAAACAGAGAGTACACAGCGGCAGAATACCTGACCATAGGGACTGACCCAAACTTAAGAGAGAGCTTTGACTATGTACGAGATCAGTGAGCATAGCTCTTGCTATTGAGAGAGAGGCCGTCGTAGTCAGACCTGGCTCTCAAGAGAAGACAGGCTATGTGCACACTGAGACATAAAATGAGGTGGAAACTGAGCTGCACTTCCTAACCTACTGCCAAATGTATGACCATATAGAGACACATAGAGAGAGAGATTACACATACCCACAAAGAATTAGACAACAAATCCAATTTTGATAAATGTTTATTTACTGGGTGAAACACACACAGTGTAACCATCACAGCAGCAAGATGTGTGACACTGTTGCCACAAGAAAAGCATTTGACCAGTGAAGAACAAACACCATTTGTAAAATACAAAACCCATATTTACTGTATATTTTATTGTTTTTCCCTTTTGTGAGAGACTTCAGAGCGAGAGAGAGAGAGAGAGAGAGAGAGATGAGAGAAAGACTAGAGAGAGAGAGAGGAGAGAGAGAGAGAGAGAGAGAGAGAGAGAGAGAGAGAGAGAGAGAGAGAGAGAGAGAGAGAGAGAGAGAGAGAGAGAGAGAGGAGAGAAAGAGAGAGAGAGAGGGAGAGAGAGAGCGAGAGAGAGAGAGAGAGAGACAGAGAGAGAGAGAGGGAGAGGGAGGGAAAGAGAGGACAGAGCATTACTCCTATAAAAACACTCTTCAGTGCACTACATTCCATCAGCTGTCCTGGCTGTTGAGAGGACTGAAGGAATGCACCGCAGGGTAACCTGCAGCTCACCCTGACAATCCACCCCCCCCCCCCTATATAGCACTCCTCCCCTCCTCTCACCCTGACAACACCCCCCCTATATAGCACTCCTCCCCTCCTCTCACCCTGACAACACCCCCCCTATATAGCACTCCTCCCCTCCTCTCACCCTGACAACACCCCCCCTATATAGCACTCCTCCCCTCCTCTCACCCTGACAACACCCCCCCCTATATAGCGCTCCTCCCCTCCTCTCACCCTGACAACACCCCCCCCCCCCCCCCTATATAGCACTCCTCCCCTCCTCTGCTGTGCGGAGACTAGCCTAGATAGATGGAGAGATAACCTGGTTCATTATTCTGCTGTACGGAGACTAGCCTAGATAGATGGAGAGAGATAACCTGGTTCATTATTCTGCTGTACGGAGACTAGCCTAGATAGATGGAGAGATAACCTGGTTCATTATTCTGCTGTACGGAGACTATCCTAGATAGATGGAGAGATAACCTGGTTCATTATTCTGCTGCACGGAGACTTCTGCTGTACGGAGACTGCTGTCCTAGATAGATAGATGGAGAGATACCTGGTTCATTATTCTGCTGTACGGAGACTATCCTAGATAGATGGATGGAGAGATAACCTGGTTCATTATTCTGCTGTACGGAGACTATCCTAGATAGATGGAGAGATAACCTGGTTCATTATTCTGCTGTACGGAGACTAGCCTAGATAGATGGAGAGATAACCTGGTTCATTATTCTGCTGTACGGAGACTATCCTAGATAGATGGAGAGATAACCTGGTTCATTATTCTGCTGTACGGAGACTATCCTAGATAGATGGAGAGATAACCTGGTTCATTATTCTGCTGTACGGAGACTAGCCTAGATAGATGGAGAGATAACCTGGTTCATTATTCTGCTGTACGGAGACTATCCTAGATAGATGGAGAGATAACCTGGTTCATTATTCTGCTGTACGGAGACTAGCCTAGATAGATGGAGAGATAACCTGGTTCATTATTCTGCTGTACGGAGACTAGCCTAGATAGATGGAGAGATAACCTGGTTCATTATTCTGCTGTACGGAGACTAGCCTAGATAGATGGAGAGATAACCTGGTTCATTATTCTGCTGTACGGAGACTATCCTAGATAGATGGAGAGATAACCTGGTTCATTATTCTGCTGTACGGAGACTAGCCTAGATAGATGGAGAGATAACCTGGTTCATTATTTGCTGCTGTACGGAGACTATTCCTAGATAGATGGAGAGATAACCTGGTTCATTATTCTGCTGTACGGAGACTATCCTAGATAGATGGAGAGATAACCTGGTTCATTATTCTGCTGTACGGAGACTATCCTAGATAGATGGAGAGATAACCTGGTTCATTATTCTGCTGTACGGAGACTATCCTAGATAGATGGAGAGATAACCTGGTTCATTATTCTGCTGTACGGAGACTAGCCTAGATAGATGGAGAGATAACCTGGTTCATTATTCTGCTGTGCTAGCCTGATACGGAGACTATTCTGCTAGATAGATAGATGGAGAGATAACCTGGTTCATTATTCTGCTGTACGGAGACTATCCTAGATAGATGGAGAGATAACCTGGTTCATTATTCTGCTGTACGGAGACTATCCTAGATACGGAGACTAGCTAGACTAGCCTAGATAGGTGGAGAGATAACCTGGTTCATTATTCTGCTGTACGGAGACTATCCTAGATAGATGGAGAGATAACCTGGTTCATTATTCTGCTGTACGGAGACTAGCCTAGATAGATGGAGAGATAACCTGGTTCATTATTCTGCTGTACGGAGACTAGCCTAGATAGATGGAGAGATAACCTGGGTTCATTATTCTGCTGTACGGAGACTAGCCTAGATAGATGGAGAGATAACCTGGTTCATTATTCTGCTGTACGGAGACTAGCCTAGATAGATGAGAGAGATAACCTGGTTCATTATTCTGCTGTACGGAGAACTATCCTAGATAGATGGAGAGATAACCTGGTTCATTATTCTGCTGTACGGAGACTATCCTAGATAGATGGAGAGATAACCTGGTTCATTATTCTGCTGTACGGAGACTATCCTAGATAGATGGAGAGATAACCTGGTTCATTATTCTGCTGTACGGAGACTATGGAGCCTAGATAGATGAGAGACTATAGTATAACCTGGGTTCATATTCTGCTGTACGGAGACTATCCTAGATAGATGGAGAGAAACCTGGTTCATTATTCTGCTGAACGGAGACTAGCCTAGATAGATGGAGAGATAACCTGGTTCATTATTCTGCTGTACGGAGACTAGCCTAGATAGATGGAGAGATAAACCTGGTTCATTATTCTGCTGTACGGAGACTATCCTAGATAGATTGAGAGATAACCTGGTTCATTATTCTGCTGTACGGAGACTTCCTAGATAGATGGGAGAGAGATAACTGGTTCATTATTCTGCTGTACGGAGACTATCCTAGATAGATGGAGAGATAACCTGGTTCATTATTCTGCTGTACGGAGACTAGATAGAATGGAGAGATAACCTGGTTCTATTCTGCTGTACTAGACACTAGATAGATGGAGAGATAACCTGGTTCATTATTCTGCTGTACGGAGACTATCCTAGATAGATTGGAGAGATAACCTGGTTCATTTTTCTGCTGCATGATGCTTTAGCATTAAGATGTTAGCCTGTGAATCCTCTTGGAGACATACACCATACTGGTTCGATTATTTTCAAGCCAGACGGAAGACTATCCTAGATAGATTGAGATCCATAACCTTGTTCCATTATTCTACGCTAAACGGAGTTAGCTCTTTAGATAGTCTCAAGATAAGGTTCAGCTACCCTGCTGTAAGGTGGACAGCCAATCCTAGATGATATAACGATGGATAACCGGTTTCAATTCTCTGTACGGGAGACTTTAGTAGAGAGCTAACCTGGTTCATTATATCTGCTGCTGTACACACACACAACAGATGTCCCTGGGTCGGCATGATCCTAGATAGATGGAGAGATAACCTGGTTAATTTATTTGCACGGGCATAACCTGGTCCCGCTGTACGGAGACTATCCTAAGATTATGGAGAGACACCTGGTTCATTATTCTGCTGGTACGGGAGACTAGCCTAGATAGATGGACAGATAACTGGTTATTCTCCTCAGAAGCTAGATAAGTCCATAACTGGTTCTGCTTTGATACGGAGCTGACTACCTATGCTGACCCTAGCTTGGCCCAGACTATGGAGAACCTGGTGATGCTGTTCACACTCATTCTGCTGTCACATTCACTCACTCACTCAACTATCCAGATCATGGAGAGATCACTGGTTCATTATTCTGCTGTACACAGACTACCCTAGATAGATCTGACATAACACTGGTTCATTATACTGTAATCACACACACACAAGGAACATACACAACACCTAGATAGACACACATGGGAGAGATAACTGGTTCATACATATACATGCAATGTACACCTACACACATACACACAGCATCCATAAGAGATAACCATGGTTCACATTCTGCACGGAACTACTTAGACTAGTGGAACACACACACACATACAATACATAGATCACATAAACACTATGGAAACATACCACACACATACATAACATATACATGCACTACGGACACTACCACACACACACTGGTACATGGAGACAAACAGACACACACACACACACTGCTTCTTTTAAGACCAGATAGCCTAAGTGTTAGCGGAGAAACCTCTTAGAAAGAAACAACCTAAAAGTGATTCTTCAGCTGAGCGAATGCCCCCATAGGAGAACCGTTTGAAGAGACCCTGTCATATTCAGGTAGAACCCTTTCGGTTCCAAGTAGAGCCTTTATGGGTTCCCAGATAACCCTTTTACAGAGGGTTCTACATGGAACCAATATGATGCTGTACCTGGAAATCCAAGATAAGATAGGGTTTTACCGGAGACTACCAATGGAAAAGGGTTCATTTGGAAGCGTCCTATCATGCTGTAGCCGCACTAGACTATACTAAATAGATCAAACTGGTTCATTTTTGCTGAAACGGAACCAGATAGATGGAGAGATAAGCTATTCCCTATGGAAACCAGATCACATAAAGCTATCCCTGTGGAGAAACCAGATCACATAAAGCTATCCCTATGGAAACCAGATCACATAAAGCTGGTCCCTATGCTGTAAACCAGAGCATCACATAGAAGCTATCCCTATGGAGAACCAGATCACATTAAGCTGGTCCTATGGGAAACCAGATCACATAAAGCTGGTCCCTATGGAAACCAGATCACATACAGCTAGCCCTATGGACGGAAAATATCCAGATCACATACAAGCTGGTCCTATGGAAACAGATCACATACAGCTATTAGCCCTATGGAAACTAGATAGACCACATAATATTTCATGCTGTACAGTCTTCCCTATGGAAACCAGAAAAAAAAGCTAATCATTATTCTCTCATGGAAACCAGATCACATAAGCTATCCCACTAGGAAGATGAGAGAAGCACATATGGAACGGGAGACTATCCACAGATAGTTCCCTATGGAAACCAGAATCATACTAAGATGGAGTCCTATGGAAACCTGATCACATAAAGCTGGGTTGCATGGAAAACCAATCCACATACAAGCTAGCCATATGGAAACCAGATCACATAAGCTATCTGCCTATGGAGAACCATAGATCACAAACAGCAATTATATGGAAACAGATCACACTACCTGGTCCTATGGAAACCAGATCACATACAGCTAGCCCTATGGAAACCAGATCCATTACAAGCTGGCCCTATTGAAAAGAGACCACCATATCTGGTATATTAATGGGACACCAGCTCACCTAAAGCTAACCTATGGAAACCAGTCACACTAGCCATATGGAAAACCAGATCACATACAGCTGGTCCATGGAAACAAAGATCACATAAAGCTATCACTATGGAGAAACACAAATTGTCACATACAAGCTAGCCTATGGAAGACAGATCACAATAGGGAGCTAGCACTAGATGGACAGAACCTGGTCATACAGCTGGGATACAAACTAAGCTGGAAGATATCCCTATGGAAACCAGATCACATAAAACTGTACGGAGTGACTGGTCCTATGGAAAACCAGATCACATAAAGCCTATACCTGTCAATGGAAAACAGATCACATACAGCTCATTCTTCTGCTGTCCAAAAGAAACCAGCACATCTGGAGAAACAGAAGGACATACAAGATCCATACTGGAAATCAGATACTCGATACAGCTGCTCCCAGGGAAACTCAGATCACATACATAGCTAGTCCTATGGAAACACGATCACATACGGACACTATCCTGTATACAATGGAGACCAGAACACACACATTCTGCGGCGGGTCCCTATGTGAGAACCAGAGCCACATACAGCTGGGAAGCCTATGGTAACCACCTCACATTCTGGTACAAGAACACTATGAGCACACCAGATCACTCCAAATCCTGGTGGAGCATGGAACAAACTGGTCCTACTGCTAAAGCTATCCATGATGGAGGCACCCGTATGACATACAGCTAGAGTGCCTATGGAAACCAGATCACATACAGAATGTCATGCTAGTCAGATGAAACCAGATCACATACAACACTTTTTGGTAGCCTAAATGGAAACTCAATACCACACAAAGAAAGCTGGTTCCTAGTTGCTATGGAAACCAGAACACATACATTTCTCCTATGGAAGCATGGAAACACAAACAGCTGGGCCTTTGGAAACCTGATCAGCATCGCAAAGCTGGTCCTAGGGACTGACTGATCCCACATAAAGCTGGTCCTATGGAAACCAGATTCACATACAGTGAAGACTTCCTATGGAAAACCTCATTTCACAATACAGCCTGGTCCTATGTAAAACCAGAATCTGGTAGAGCTGGTCCTATGGAAACCAGATCACATCCTAGTCTGCTGTGGAATCCTATGGGAAACCTGGTGGATACACGTAAAGCTGGTCCTAGGGCTGTGGAAAACATACAGCTGGTCCGCAGGGCTGTGGAACCTTGGATACATAAAGCGTGGTCCTAGGCTGTGAGCACCTATTAGCTGGTCCAGGGCTGTGGATCACATAAAGCTGGTCCTATGAAACCAGATCAAATACAGCTGGGTCTGGCTGTGGAGCACATACAATGGTCCTAGGATGTGGAGACATACAGCTGGTCCTATGGCTGTGGGCACATACAGAAGGTCCTAGGGCTTCGTGTTGCCCAAGAAGCACATCAAGCTGGTCACTACAGTGGTCCTATGGAAACCAGATCAAGTGGTCCCATGGAAACCAGATCACATGGAGCTAGCCCTACTCCTATGGAGAAAAAAGATCACATACAGCTTGTCCTAGGGAAACAGATCACATACAGCACTGTCCTATGGGAAACCAGATTCATACAACAGCTGGTCCTATGGGCTGTGGAGCAATACAGCTGGTCCTAGGGCTGTGGAGCACATACACATACACACCACACCTACTTTGACCTGTGGACAACAAAGCTGGTCCTAGGGCTGTGGAGCACATACAGCTGGACACATAGGGCTGTGGAGCACCACAGCGGTCCTTTGGAAACCAGATCACATACAGTGGTTCAGGGCTGTGGAGCCACATACAGCTGGTCCTAGGGGGCTTTGGAGCACATACATTTTGTCCTAGGGGAAACCGATCACATACAGCTGGTCCTAGGGCCTGTGGTCAGCGGGTCCTAGGGCTTGGAGCACATTACAAGTGGTCCTAGGGCTGTGGAGCACATACAGCTGGTCCTGGGGAAGGGCTGGTGGAGTCACCCAGCTGGTGTCCCCTCATCCCTTTTGGAAACCAGATCACATAAAGCTGGTCCTATGGAAACCAGATCACATAAAGCTAGTCCTATGGAAACCAGATCACAATATAGCTAAAGGGTTCCTATGGAAACCAGATCACATACAGCTGGTCCATATGGAAACCAGATCACATACAGCTGGTCCTATGGCTGTGGATCACATAACAGCTAGTCCTAGGGAAACCAGATCACATACAGCTGGCCTAGGGGAAACCAGCACATACAGCTGGTCCTAGGAAACCAGATCACATACAGCTGGTCCTAGGGCTGTGGATCACATACAGCTGGGTCCCTATGGAAACCAGATCACATAAAGCTGGTCCTAGGGAAAACCAGATCACATACAGCTGGTCCTATGGAAAACCAGATCACATACAGCTGGTCCTATGGAAACCAGATCACATAAAGCTGGTCCTATGGAAACCAGATCACATAAAGCTGGTCCTAGGGCTGGAAACCAGATACACATAAAGTCCTAGCCCTATGGAAACCAGATCAGCTGGTCCTCGGGCTGTGGAACCAGATCACATACAGCTGGTCCATGGCTGTGGATCACATATAAAGCTATCCCTATGGCTGTGTGGATCACATACAGCTGGTCCTAGGGCTGAAACCAGATCACATAACAGCTGGTCCCTAGGGGAAACCAGATCACATAAAGCTAGGTCCTAGGGGCTATCAGCTGGTCCTAGGAAACCAGAGCACATAAAGCTGGTCCTATGGAAAACACAGGATCACATACAGCTGGTCCTATGGGAAAACCAGATCACATACAGCTGGTCCTAGGGAAAATTCCCAGAAGATACATAAAGCTGGTCCTAGGAAACAGATCAGCTCAGCTGGTCCATACCAGCTGGTCCCTATGGGCTGTGGATCACATACAGCTGGTCCTAGGGAAAACGTGGAGTCACATAGCAAGCTGTGGAGCACAGATCAGATAATCCTAGGGCTGTGGAGCACATCAAGCTGGTCCTAGGGCTGTGGAAAGCTGTACATACATACTAGCTGGTCCTGGTCCTAGGGCTGTGGACCACATCAGATCACATACAGCTGGTCTAAAAGAAACCAGATCACATACAGCTGGTCCTAGGGGCTGTGGAGTCACATACAGCTGGTCCTATGGAAAAAACCAGATCACATACAGCTGGTCCTATGGAAACCAATCACATACAGCTATGCCCTATGGAAAACCAGGAGCACATACAGCTGGTCCTAGGGGTGGAACCAGATACAGCTGGTCCTAGGGCTGTGGAGCACATACAGCTGGTCCTAGGGTCCTGTGGAGTCACATACAGCTTATCCCTGGTCTTTAGGGCTGTGGAGTCACATACAGCTGGTCCTAGGGCTGTGGAGCACATACAGCTGGTACCCTATGGAAACCACATATAGTGGTCCTAGGGCTGTGGATCACATACAGCTGGTCCTAGGGCTGTGGAGCACATAAAGCTGGTCCTAGGGAGCACATGGAGCTACATACAGCTGGGTCCTAGGGCTGTGGAGCATCATACAGCTGGTCCTAGGAAACCAGATCACATACTAAGCTGGTCCTAGGGCTGTGGAAACCATACAGCTGGTCCTAGGGCTGTGGAGCACATAAAGCTGGTCCTAGGGCTGTGGAAGCACATACAGCTGGTCCTAGGGCTGTGGAGCACATACAGCTGGTCCTAGGGAAACCAGAGCACATACAGCTGGAAACCAGATCACATACAGCTAGGGCTGTGGAGCACATACAGCTGGTCCTAGGGCTGTGGAGCACATACAGCTGTCCTATGGAAACAGAGCTGCGTCCTAGGGAAACCAGATCACATACAGCTGGTCCTAGCGGCTGGGAATACAATCACATACAGCTGGTCCTAGGGCGTGGCACATAAACCTAGGGCTGTGGCACATACAGCTGGTCCTAGGGCTGTGGAGCACATAAATCTGATTAACAGTGGTCCTAGGGCTGTGGGCACATACAGCTGGTCCACAGGGCTGATGGACCAGATCACATACAGCTGGTCCTAGGGCTGTGGATCACATACAGCTGGTCCTAGGGCTGTGAGCACATACAGCTGGTCCTAGGGCTGTGGAGCCACATACAGCTGGTCCTAGGGCTGGTGGAGCACATACAGCTGGTCCTAGGGCTGTGGAGCACATAAAGCTGGTCTAGGGCTGTGGATCACATACAGCTGGTCCTAGGGCTGTGGAGCCACATACAGCTGGTCCTAGGGGCTGTGGATCACATACAGCTGGTCCTAGGGCTGTGGAGCACATAAGCTGGTCCTAGGGATCACATACAGCTGGTCCTAGGGCTGTGGAGCACATACAGCTGGTCCCTAGGGGGTGGAGCACATATACAGCTGGTCCTATCTAGCTTGTCCTATGGGCTGTGGAGCACATACAGCTGGTCCTAGGGCTGTGGAGCACATACAGCTGGTCCTATGGAAACCAGAAATCACATTACAGCTGGTCCTAGGGCTGTGGAGCACATACAGCTGGTCCTAGGCCTGTGGAATCACATACAGCTGGTCTAGGGCTGTGGGGTCCTACAGCTGGTCCTAGGGCTGTGGAGTCATACAGCTGGTCCTAGGGCTGTGGAGCACATACAAGCTGGTCCTAGGGGCTGTGGAGTCATACAGCTGGTCCTAGGGCTGTGGAGTCATACAGCTGGTCCTAGGGCTGTGGAGCACATACAGCTGGTCCTAGGGCTGTGGAGCACATACAGCTAGGGTCCTAGGGCTAGTGTGGAGCACATACAGCTGGTCCTAGGGCTGTGGAGCACATACAGCTGGTCCTAGGGCTGTGGAGCACATACAGCTGGTCCTAGGGCTGTGGAGCTCATACAGCTGGTCCTAGGGCTGTGGAGTCATACAGCTGGTCCTAGGGCTGTGGAGGATGTGGATCACATAAAGCTGGTCCTATGGAAACCAGATCACATAAAGCTGGTCCTATGGAAACCAGATCACATAAAGCTGGTCCTAGGGCTGTGGAGCACATACAGCTGGTCCTAGGGCTGTGGAGCACATACAGCTGGTCCTAGGGCTGTGGAGCACATACAGCTGGTCCTATGGAAACCAGATCACATACAGCTGGTCCTATGGAAACCAGATCACATAAAGCTGGTCCTAGGGCTGTGGAGCACATAAACTGCCACATAAATGACATTTACAGTTGAAGTCGGAAGTTTACATACACTTAAGTTGGAGTCATTTAAAACACATTTTTCAACCACTCCACAAATTTTCTTGTTAACAAACTATAGTTTTGGCAAGTCGGTTAGGACATCTACTTGTGCATGACACAAGTAATTTTTTTCCAACAATGTTTACAGACAGATTATTTCACTTATAATTCACTGTATCACAATTTCAGTGGGTCAGAAGTTTACATACACTAAGTTGACTGTGCCTTTAAACAGCTTGGAAAATTCCAGAAAATGATGTCATGGCTTTAGAAGCTTCTGATAGGCTAATTGACATCATTTGAGTCAGCTGAAGGTACCACGTTCATCTGAACAAACAATAGTACGCAAGTATAAACACCATGGGACCACGCAGCCGTCATACCGCTCAGGAAGGAGACGCGTTCTGTCTCCTAGAGAATGAACGTACTTTTGGTGCGAAAAGTGCAAATCAATCCCAGAACAACAGCAAAGGACCAAGTGAAGATGCTGAGGAGGGAAACAGGTACAAAAAGTATCTATATCCACAGTAAAAACGAGTCCTCTATCGACAGAACCTGAAAGGCCGCTCAGCAAGGAAGAAGCCACTGCTCCAAAACCGCCATAAAAAACCCAGACTACGGTTTGCAACTGCACATGGGGACAAAGATCGTACTTTTTGGAGAAATGTCCTCTGTTCTGATTAAAACAAAAAATATAACTGTTTGGCCATAAATGACCATTGTTATGTTTGGAGGAAAAAAGGGGAAGGCTTGCAAGCCGAAGAACACCATCCCAACCGTGAAGCTTGGGGGGTGGCAGCATCATGCTGTGGGGGTGCTTTGCTGCAGGAGGGACTGGTGCACTTCACAAATAGATGGCATCATGAGGAAGGAAAATTATGTGGATATATTGAAGCAACATCTCAAGACATCAGTCAGGAAGTTAAAGCTTGGTCGCAAATGGGTCTTCCAAATGGACAATGACCCCAAGCATACTTCCAAAGTTGTGGCAAAATGGCTTAAGGACAACAAAGTCAAGGTATTGGAGTGACCATCACAAAGCCCTGACCTCAATCCTATAGAAAATGTGTGGGCAGAACTGAAAAACGTGTGCGAGCAAGGAGGCCTACAAACCTGACTCAGTTACACCAGCTCTGTCAGGAGGAATGGGCCAAAATTCACCCAACTTATTGTGGGAAGCTTGTGGAAGGGAACCCGAAACGTTTGACCCAAGTTAAACAATTTAAAGGCAATGCTACCAAATACTAATTGAGTGTATATAATCTTCTGACCCACTGGGAATGTGATGAAAGAAATAAAAGCTGAAATAAATCATTCTCTCTACTATTATTCTGACATTTCACATTCTTAAAATAAAGTGGTGATCCTAACTGACCTAAGACAGGGAATTTGTACTAATCAGCCGGCATTATTTTGATGAATATATACAAAGAAATGTCAATAGAAAAACAGGATTTGCCGTTAGTTTGCTGTAATTCCAGCTTCAGTTTGAAGTCATTGTGTTAGCTGTGTAGTTGTCTCTTCTGAACAGTGGCGAGAAAGCAAATGTTCTATGCCAGGCAAAATCTCACATTGTCATGGATGTATCCTCAACAAAAATCACTAGAAAACAGCTTTAAACAAACACAAATGCAGCTACTTTACTGTTATTCTGGCTGCACTGTTTGACCTGATTGTGTTAGCCGTAGTTGGAAAGCAAGGGATAAGAACGTTGCCAGTCATCATAGCAACGGAACCAAAATACTTAACGACTGTCTCTGGCAACTGAACCGAGACAATGAATGACCAGCCGGCTTGGGTAGCAACCGTAGAGTTGTGTATTCAGACCCTTTGCTATGAGACTTGGAATTGAGCTCAGTTGCATCCTGTTTCCATTGATCATCCTTGAGATGTTTGTACAATTTGATTGGAGTCCACTTGTGGTAAATTCAATTGATTGGACATGATTTGGAAAGGCACACAGAGAAAAAAACAAGCCATGAGGTCGAAGGAATTGTCCGTAGAGCTCCGAGACAGGATTGTGTCGAGGCACAGATCTGGGGAAGGGTACCAAAACAGCATTGAAGGAGCATTGAAGGTCCCCAAGAACACAGTGGCCTCCATCATTCTTAAATGGAAGAAGTTTGGAACCACCAAGACTCTTCCTAGAGCTGGCCGCCCGGCCAAACTGAGCAATCGGGGGAGAAGGGCCTTGGTCAGGGAGGTGACCAAGAACCCTATGGTCACTCTGACAGAGCTCGAGAGTTCCTCTGTGGAGATGGGAGAACCTTCCAGAAGAACAACCATCTGTGCAGCACTATACCAATCAGGCATTTATGGTAGAGTGCCAGATGGAAGCCACTCCTCAGTAAAAGGCACATGACAGCCCGCTTGGAGTTTTCCAAAAGGCACCTAAAGGACAAGAAACAAGATTCTCTGGTCTGATGAAACCAAGATTGAACTCTTTGGCCTGAATGCCAAGCGTCACGTCTGGAGGAAACCTGGCACCATCCCTACGGTGAAGCATGGTGCTGTTTTTCAGCGGCAGGGACTGGGAGACTAGTGAGGATCGAGGGAAAGATGAACAGAGCAAAGTACAGAGAGATCCTTGATAAAACTCTGCTCCAGAGCGCTCAGGACCTCAGACTGGGGCGGAGGTTTACCTTCCAACACGACAACGACCCTAAGCACACAGCCAAGACAAAAACAATGTTTAACAATTATTAAATATCTCCTTCATGGCATATATAAATCCATTATAAATATGTATATAAATGTCAAAGCATTAATCAACCATTAACAAATACCTTATAAATAATCTGATTAGTTGACGTCTCCTTTATAGCTGATTTATAGTACATTAGTAGTACATTATTAATCATTTACAAATTGTAAACATACTATGATCAAACTCCTTATTAATTATCTTATAAATCATGAATAAATAATTTAAAATAGCGTTTATAAATGCGTGAATTACAATTTAGAGATTGCTTATTGACATTTACAAATGTAGGAACAATGATTAATAAATGGAATGTAAACTATTTACAAACGTTTAATAAATGTTTTATTAAGGGACCTTAATATAAAGTGCTACCTATGTGGTCCTCTGTAGCTCAATTGGTAGAGCATCGGCGCTTGTAACGCCAGGGTAGTGGGTTCGATCCCCGGGACCACCCATATGTTAAAATGTATGCGCACATGACTGTAAGTCGCTTTGGATAAAAGCGTCTGCTAAATGGCATATTATTATTATTATTATTATTACCTATGTCTTTCGTGATCTAAATCACTACCAGATGATTACACTAAGCATTTCATGTCAAATACAGTAACAGAAGCCAATTCCAACAAATATTTCTGTCAGGTTTCACCCTAAGGTATGATTGTGTTCCATATTAAATATGAAACCTATGTGGTATATAACATTTGTCTTGGAATGCTGGCTGCAAGAAAATCCGGTTTTGTCCATTTAAGTGATGGATCAACTTTCAAACAACCAACTGTTTCTTATGGTGATATGCATCTGAAAAGCATAATTTAGTGTCAATTCAGTCTGAAGGTGCTTCTTGTGATTCTGCATTAGCGGAGACAGGATACGGTTATGGGGGAGACAAAGAGGGGATGGGGGAGACAGAGAGGGGATGGGGGAGACAGAGAGGGGATGGGGGAGACAGAGAGGGGATGGGGGAGACAGAGAGGGGATGGGGGAGACAGAGAGGGGATGGGGGAGACAGAGAGGGGATGGGGGAGATAGAGAGGGGATGGGGGAGACAGAGAGGGGATGGGGGAGACAGACAGGGGATGGGGGAGACAGAGAGGGGATGGGGGAGACAGAGAGGGGATGGGGGAGACAGAGAAGAGATGGGGGAGATAGAGAGGGGATGGGGGAGACAGGGTGAGGTTATGGGGGAGACAGAGAAGAGATGGGGGAGACAGAGAGGGGATGGGGGAGACAGAGGTGAGGTTATGGGGAGACAGAGAAGAGATGGGGGAGACAGAGAGGGGATGGGGGAGACAGAGAGGGGATGGGGGAGACAGAGAGGGGATGGGGGAGACAGAGAGGAGATGGGGGAGACAGAGAGGGGATGGGGGAGACAGAGAGGGGATGGGGGAGACAGGGTGAGGTTATGGGGGAGACAGAGAAGAGATGGGGGAGACAGAGAGGGGAGATGGGGGGAGACAGAGAGGGGATGGGGGAGACAGGGTGAGGTTATGGGGGAGACAGAGAAGAGATGGGGGAGACAGAGAGGGGATGGGGGAGACAGAGAGGGGATGGGGGAGACAGAGAGGGGATGGGGGAGACAGAGAGGGGATGGGGGAGACAGAGAGGGGATGGAGGAGACAGAGAGGGGATGGGGGAGACAGAGAGGGGATGGGGGAGACAGAGATGGGATGGGGGAGACAGGGTGAGGTTATGGGGGAGACAGAGAAGAGATGGGGGAGACAGAGAAGAGATGGGGGAGACAGAGAGGGGATGGGGGAGACAGAGAGGGGATGGGGGAGACAGAGAGAGGGATGGGGGAGACAGGGTGAGGTATGGGGGGAGACAGAGAAGAGATGGGGGAGACAGAGAAGAGAGGGGGGAGACAGAGAGGGGATGGGGGAGACAGGGTGAGGTTATGGGGGAGACAGAGAGAAGAGATGGGGGAGACAGAGAGGGGATGGGGGAGACAGAGAGGGATGGGGAGAGACAGAGAGGGGATGGGGAGACAGGGTGAGGTTATGGGGGAGACAGAGAAGATATGGGGGAGAGGAGAGAGGGGAGGGGGAGACAGAGAGGGAGTGGGGGAGAGGGAGAGACAGGGATGGGGGAGATAGAGAGGGGGATGGGGGAGACAGAGATGGGATGGGGGAGACAGGGTGAGGGAGGGGGGAGACAGAGAAGAGAGGGGGGAGACAGAGGAGAGAGGGGGAGACAGAGAGGGGATGCGGGGGGAGGACAGAGAGGGGATGGGGGAGACAGAGAGATGGGATGGGGGAGACACAGTGAGGTTAGGGGGAGACAGAGAGAGAGAGGGGGAGACAGAGAAGAGATGGGGGAGACAGAGAGGGGATGGGGGAGACAGGGTGAGGAGATGGGGGAGACAGAGAAGAGATGGGGGAGACAGAGAAGAGATGGGGGAGATAGAGAGGAGATGGGGGAGACAGAGAGGGGATGGGGGAGACAGAGAGGAGATGGGGGAGACAGAGAAGAGATGGGGGAGACAGAGAGGGGATGGGGGAGACAGGGTATGTTATGGGGGAGACAGAGAAGAGATGGGGGAGACAGAGAGGTGGATGGGGGAGACAGAGAGGGGATGGGGGAGACAGAGAGGGGATGGGGGAGACAGAGAGGGGATGGAGGAGACAGAGAGGGGATGGGGGAGACAGGGTGAAGTTATGGGGGAGACAGAGAGGGGATGGGGGAGACAGGGTGAGGTTATGGGGGAGACAGGGTGAGGTTATGGGGGAGACAGGGAGAGGTTATGGGGGAGACAGAGAGGGGATGGGGGAGACAGAGAGGGGATGGGGGAGACAGAGAGGGGATGGGGGAGTAGGGTGAGGTTATGGGGGAGACTGGGTGAAGTTATGGCAGAGATAGAGAGGGAATGAGGGAGACAGAGAGGAGATAGTGGAGACAGGGTGAGGTTATGGGGGAAACAGGGTGAGGTTATGGGGGAGACAGAGAGGGGATGGGGAGACAGAGAGGGGATGGGGGAGACAGAGAGGGGATGGGGGAGACAGAGAGGGGATGGGGGAGACAGGGTGAGGTTATGGGGGAGACAGAGAGGGGATGGGGGAGACAGAGAGGAGATGGGGGAGACAGAGAGGGGATGGGGGAGACAGAGAAGGGAGCCCAATTGAGACCAGCGTCTCATTTTCAATTTTGCCCTTAGACCACAAAGCAAAAGATACAAATATAACAAGATCTAATAACCAGATCTAATAACAAGATCTAATAACCAGATCTAATAACAAGATCTAATAACCAGATCTAATAACAAGATCTAATAACAAGATCTAATAACAAGATCTAATAACCAGATCTAATAACCAGATCTAATAACAAGATCTAATAACCAGATCTAATAACAAGATCTAATAACAATATCTAATAACAAGATCTAATAACAAGATCTAATAACAAGATCTAATAACAAGATCTAATAACCAGATCTAATAACAAGATCTAATAACAAGATCTAATAACAAGATCTAATAACCAGATCTAATAACCAGATCTAAATAACAAGATCTAATAACCAGATCTAATAACAAGATCTAATAACCAGATCTAATAACCAGATCTAATAACAGATCTAATAACCAGATCTAATAACCAGATCTAATAACCAGATCATTAGAACATCCCCAACATCACAGCATCCGAAACGAGTTACTAAATCAATCAACCAAAACATTTGCACACAAAAATGTGGAGTGTGAAAAGTAAAAGCGGATTTACCTAATTCCGTGGAGACCCGAGGTATCTGAAGAGTTAAGCAACCCTGTGAACGGGTTTGGTTTCTCATTCTTTTATACATTAGCAACAAAGCTAGGTAAGTTGGAAGCTTGTGTTGTAGGGCTTTGGAAACAAAAGGGGGAGTAATGAATTGATCTACGGGACTATAATGAGGACCAGCCAACCTTTTGATACAGGATGCAGTGGTGAGTATTACAACTGTCACCTGTGATAAAGTGAAGGGCGCTATGGTAGACGGCATCCAATGGTTTAACCCTCGTGTTGTCCTCCCAAATGCCTTACGCCTTTTGTCCTCTGGGGTCAGAATGACCCCAGGACAACAGGAGGGTTAAGACTGGTGGCTGCTGTAATCTGGTAAATGGTATCACCATAGTCAAGAACTGGCAGGAAAGTCGACTGTACAATCTGCTTCCTGCTATATTAGGGAAAGGCAAGATCTATTTCTAAAAAAGAAGCCCACTTTAAATCTTAGCTTTTTAATTTGCTGATCTGTATGTTTTTGTAAACAGTTGATTTACCCTAACTCTTTTTTTTTTTGTTTTTTTTTCTCTTAGGGGATAGATCAGCTTTAATATTGCAGATAGATTGTAACTTCCATCTATGTAATTGTCTGCATCACTTCCAATCCCCATATGTTTTTTTTTTCCTTCTCGCAATATTATATATATATATATATATATATATATATACACACATACACATACATACATACATACATATACACATCCTTTTTTAAAATATATTTCCCTTTATTACTTTCCAACCCCACCACCCTTTCCCTAATTGGAGTAAACTAGTGAACAACAACGCTTATGCCTCTACTTCCAGCTTATACATACTATATACATTTTATGGACACAGTCAATTTTACAATAATTCTATTTTGTTTGTTTTTGCTCCTGAACTTCCTCTACCCTCAACCTCTCCGATCATTTTCATGATGTCCATCCAGTTTGCTTCTATATGCCATATCTTTCTAACTGTGCTCTTTCCCAAAAGCTCCCAACATACAACCTATATACTTATTATGGACACAGTATGCCTACATTATTAGTTATCTTGTTGTTATTAGTTGTTGTTAGTTGTTATTAGTCCCATCCTTCAGCTCCATTCAACACTTCCCATCTATCTCTTAACACCATCCATATCGGATTTCTATTTGCCATATATATTTCAACCGTACTGTGATGTCTTACAAAAGTTCTGAACCTTTCTATTCTCATTGTTTCTACAGATTGTAAATTGAAAATAATTTGTTTTGCTAAAAGTATTATTATATTATTGATCGATTGACTATGACTTTTCAGATCACCCAGTAGTGCTATCTGCAGGGTTAGCACCAGGTAAATATTGCAATCCTTTAGCCATTCCTGGACCTGTGTCCAAAAACAAGCTACATTTTTGTCATTTAGCAGACACTCTTATTCAGAGCGACTTACAGGAGCAATTAGGGTTAAGTGCCTTGCTCAAGGGCACATCAACAGATTTTTCACCTAGTCGGCTCGGGGATTAGAACCAGCAGCCTTTCGGTTACTGGCACTACGCTCTTAACCACTAAGCTACCTGCCGCCCCAAATGGACAGTACCAAAACAAATGATCTAATGATTCTGTCTCTTCGCAGCAAAATCTGCAGAGCTGGTTAGATTGTATCCCCCATATAAATAACATTCTATTGGTAGCAAGAATTGTATATAATAATTTAAACTGCAAAATTCTAATTTTTGAATCCGGCGTCGTTTTGCGTGTCAGTTCATAAACACTATGCCATGGGATCGGTACGTCTCAAATCTCTTCCCAACTATTTTACTTAAATGAAACTGGTAGACTTTTTTTTATTTATCACAGTTTTCATTAACCAATTATGTTCTTTAATGCAAGGCCGACAGACAAGTTTCCTTACTTTTTCCCCCTTCCACTTTCCTCTTCCATTTTTGCGGTAAGGCTGCAATTATTTGGTTGTAATTTTGGGTAGAGCAGACATTTCCATATGTTTTTGTTAGCTGCAAGTGCGACATAACTCCACCAGTCCTACCGATGATATCATTTACGAAGATTATACCTTTTTTAAACATTTTTGAGCCTGGTCAACCGTGGGGACAATAGAATACAGGACAGTATCATCGGCATACAAGTGCAGTTAATTTTTTTTTACAGAGTTGATATTGGGAATGTAAACAGTAGAAAATACGGGACCCAGAATCCACCACTGTGGGACGCCTTTCGTAATATCCAGGAAACCTGATTTAAACACCATAAGTAGATATATTGAGTTCTATCTGTCAAGTAATTTTTAAACCAGTTACCTGAAGACTGGTTTAGGCCGATTGAGGAAAGCCTCTGAATTAGCAGTGAGTGATGAACAGTATGGAAAGCCTTTGACAGGTCGATGAAGAGGGCAGCACCACGTTGCCTTTTATCCATACAGTGAACCACATCATTTATTACTAGGGATGCAGCAGAGATACGAAAGATCTTAGCTGAGAATGAATCAAGGATTCTAATATTTTAGCTAGGCTAGAAAGTTTAGAAAGAGGCTGATAATTATTTCGGTCACGAGGGTCACCACCTTTGTGAAGGGGGAGTACATGGGCCGCCTTCCAAACATTGGAGATAGTACCAGATATAATCGTCAGGTTAAAAATATAGGTTCATGATTCAGCAATCAGGGGGGCAGAGAGCTGCAGCAGAAATGGATCGAGCATATCAGCTCCAGTGGAAATCTTTTTACGTCAATCTTAAACAACCATTTTCCATCTAGCTAGTTGGTCATCTACATGTTGCTAGCTATACATATAGTTCAGTGGAGGCTGCTGAGGGGAGGACGGCTCATAATAATGTCTGGAATGGTGTAAATGGAATGGCATCAATCACCTGGTTTCCATGTGTTTGATACCGTTCAATTGACTCCATTCCAGACATTATTATGAGCCGTCCTCCCCTCAACAGCCTCCACTGATATAGTTATATGTCTGTCACATTGAGGTATCTAGCTATAAGTTAAATCAAATCAAATCAAATTATTGGTCACATACACGTGTTTAGCAGATGTTATAGCGGGTGTAGCGAAATGCTTGTGCTTCTAGCTCCAAACAGTGCAGTAATATCTAACAAGTAATATCTAACAATTTCACAAACATATACCCAATACACACAAACTTGATCAAGCAAAGGATAGGTGTAAGCATTATGGTAAATCCAAATGCCCTTACGAGGTGTCTTCCTGAACTTGGACAAGGCAGGTAGCTTAGTGGGTAAGAGCGTTGTGCCAGTAACCGAAAGGTCACTGGTTCTAATCCCCGAGCCGACTAGGTGAAAAATCTGTCGATGTGCCGAAAGGTTACTATTTGCACACAAAATAACTTGAAGCTAGTTTTTGTTTCCCTAACACTGATATTTTTTTCTCTTTTGTCTTGCTAGGGTTTCCTCGGTGGAAGCCAACAATCTTCTCCAGTTGGAGCAGTTGGACGGTCGACCACTGAAAGCCCTGACGCCCTACACTTCGGTGAAGCTGTCACGATCGTCGGTGAGAGAGGAGGACCAAGGCGCAGTGTTGAAAGTGAACATATTTATTTAGAGAATGATCACACGATCAAAACAACAAAACGATGACGTGACAGTCAATGGTAATACACAAACCAAATACGAACAAGAAACCACACCAAAAGAATGCCTAACGGCTACCTAAGTATGACTCCCAATCAGAGACAACGAGCTACAGCCGTCTCTGATTGGGAGCCACCCTGGCCAACATAGAATTACAAAACCAGAAAGTGAAACCTAGAACACACATAGACTATTACACACCCTGGCTCAACATCTAGAGTCCCCAGAGCCAGGGCGTGACAGTACCCCCCCCCTAAAGGCGCGGGACTCCGACCGCGCCCACCAAATACCACAGGGGAGGGACCGGGTGGGCACTCCGCTTAGGCGGCGGATCCGGCTCCGGGCCTGATCCCCGCTCCCTCTCCAACCCCCCAAAGTACCCCTGGTCCGGTCTGGCCCCGCTGGCCGGAGCTGGACTGCACACTGATGGAGCGGATTGCTCTAGCTCCGGCGTAAAACATCTGACCAGTGCTGAACCAGGCACCAGTGGAAACAGGCACGGGCCGTGCCGGACTGACGACGCCCACCACTGGCTTGGTGTGGAGAACAGGCACGGGCCGTGCTGGACTGACAACGCACACCACTGGCTTGGTGTGAGGAGCAGGAGAGCGCGGGCCGAACCGGGCTGACGAAACGCACCACTGACTTGGTGCGGGGAGCAGGAACGGGCCGAGCCGGGCTGACGAAGCGCACCACTGACTTGGTGCGGGGAGCAGGAACGGGGGCCGAGCCGGGCTGACGAAGCGCACCACTGACTTGGTGCGGGGAGCAGGAACGGGCCGAGCCGGGCTGACGAAGCGCACCACTGACTTTGGTGCGGGGAGCAGGGACGGGCCGAGCCGGGCTGACGAAGCGCACCACTGACTTGGTGCGGGGAGCAGGAACGGGCCGAGCCGGGCTGACGAAGCGCACCACTGACTTGGTGCGGGGAGCAGGAATGGGCCGAGCCGGGCTGACGAAGCGCACCACTGACTTGGTGCGGGGAGCAGGAACGGGCCGAGCCGGGCTGACGAAGCGCACCACTGACTTGGTGCGGGGAGCAGGAACGGGCCGAGCCGGGCTGACGAAGCGCACCACTGACTTGGTGCGGGGAGCAGGAACAGACCGGGACCGTACTGGGGACACACACCACTGGCCCTACACCGGGATCTGGAACGGGCCGGACCGGACTGGTAAACACCCCCCAGTACCTCTCGCCGTGCCTCTACACCTTCCATCCCCTCTTCTACCAGTGGCCCCCGTAACCTGGCGGCCTCCTCTGCCAACCCGCTGGACCGCTCTATCGCGGCCTCCTGCTGCCCCGACGTCGTGAGCCCCCCCCTAAAAAATTTCTGGGGGTCTCTCCTCCCCGTGGGCCAGGCCTCTATAGTTCTCGCCCAACTCTCGCTCTTCTGCCCCCAACTCCCGCTATTCAGCTCCTCAATTGGCTTGACCCAGTCGAAGCTCTTCCTCCATTGTTCCCAAGTCCACTCTCTCTGCTCTTCACTCGGCTTGACCCAGTCGAAGCTGCCACGGGAGATCTGCTAGGGATTTCCCTGGCGATGGCTCCTCGACTCGCTGCTTTTTTGGTCCAGTAGTGGTGGGTTTTTCTGTCACGATCGTCAGGAACAGATGAGGACCAAGGCGCAGCGTTGCAGGCAAACATACTCTTTATTCCGAGACACGATCAAAACAACAAATGATACGTGACAGTTTCACGGTCTACCATAAACAGACTAGAAACAAAACCCACAAACACAAAGGGAAAGACACAGTTTCCCAATCAGAGACAACCAGCACCAGCTGACACTCGTTGCCTCTGATTGGGAGTCACTCAGGCCAACATAGAAATACAAACTAGAACTACCAACATAGCAATGAATACATAGAACTACACACCCTGGCTCAACATAACAGTGTCCCCAGAGCCAGGGCGTGACAGAAGCCAATAGACAAAGTATGTTACGCTTTGGTTGACATTTGAGAAAGCAAGAAATGGTAGTTATGCTGAGCTTATAAAAAATGTACCTCTTCAATTTACCTCTCCAAATGACTTCAGGACCATCGACTGTCCGAGCCCCCCAGAGGGTATCCCATCCACCAGAACCAGTGAATTCGGATCTGATTCTCTGTGCTCTGAGTCGGAGACGGACCAGCTTGAGGTAGGCTATACTGTCACGCCCTGGGACTCTGTTATCTTGAGCCAGGGTGTGTTGTGTTTCTATGTGTTTTGTGTTCTAGGTTGATTATCTAGCTCATGTGTTTCTGTGTTGGCCGGGTGGTTCTCAATCAGAGGCAACGTGTATCAGCTGTTGCTTGTTGTCTCTGATTGGAACCATACTTAGGCAGCCTGTTTTCCACAGTGTGTTGTGGGATCTTGTTCCGTGTTGGTTTGTGTATTTAACCAAGGACTTCACGTTATCGTTTTGTTTCGTGTGGTGAATAATAATAAGTATTTTCACTCATCACGCTGCGCATTGGTCCACTGTGTTCGACGATCGTGACATATACAGTGGGGAAAAAAAAGTATTTAGTCAGCCACCAATTGTGCAAGTTCTCCCACTTAAAAAGATGAGAGAGGCCTGTAATTTTCATCATAGGTACACACGTCAAACTATGACAGACAAATTGAGGGGAAAAAAATCCAGAAAATCACATTGGTAGGATTTTTTATGAATTTATTTGCAAATTATGGTGGAAAATAAGTATTTGGTCAATAACAAAAGTTTCTCAATACTTTGTTATATACCCTTTGTTGGCAATGACACAGGTCAAACGTTTTCTGTAAGTCTTCACAAGGTTTTTCACACACTGTTGCTGGTATTTTGGCCCATTCCTCCATTGCAGATCTCCTCTAGAGCAGTGATGTTTTGGGGCTGTCGCTGGGCAACACAGACTTTCAACTCCCTCCAAAGATTTTCTATGGAGGTTGAGATCTGGAGACTGGCTAGGCCACTCCAGGACCTTGAAATGCTTCTTACGAAGCCACTTCCTTGGCCGTTGGCCGGGCGGTGTGTTTGGGATCATTGTCATGCTGAAAGACCCAGCCACGTTTCATCTTCAATGCCCTTGCTGATGGAAGGAGGTTTTCACTCAAAATCTCACGATACATGGCCCCATTCATTCTTTCCTTTACACAGATCAGTCATCCTGGTCCCTTTGCAGAAAAACAGCCCCAAAGCATGATGTTTCCACCCCCATGCTTCACAGTAGGTATGGTGTTCTTTGGATGCAACTCAGCATTCTTTGTCCTCCAAACACGACGAGTTTTGAGTTTTTTTACTATTTTGGTTTCATCTGACCATATGACATTCTCCCCAATCCTCTTCTGGATCATCCAAATGCACTCTAGCAAACTTCAGACGGGCCTGGACATGTACTGGCTTAAGCAGGGGGACACGTCTGGCACTACAGGATTTGAGTCCCTGGCGGCGTAGTGTGTTACTGATGGTAGGCTTTGTTACTTTGGTCCCAGCTCTCTGCAGGTCATTCACTAGGTCCCCCCCGTGTGGTTCTGGGATTTTTGCTCACAGTTCTTGTGATCATTTTGACCCCACGGGGTGAGATCTTGCGTGGAGGCCCCAGATCGAGGGAGATTATCAGTGGTCTTGTATGTCTTCCATTTCCTAATAATTGCTCCCACAGTTGATTTCTTCAAACCAGCTGCTTACCTATTGCAGATTCAGTCTTCCCAGCCTGGTGCAGGTCTACAATTTGTTTCTGGTGTCCTTTGACAGCTCTTTGGGTCTTGGCCATAGTGGAGTTTGGAGTGTGACTGTTTGAGGTTGTGGACAGGTGTCTTTTATACTGATAACAAGTTCAAACAGGTGCCATAATACAGGTAACGAGTGGAGGACAGAGGAGGCTCTTAAAGAAGAAGTTACAGGTCTGTGAGAGCCAGAAATCTTGCTTGTTTGTAGGTGACCAAATACTTATTTTCCACCATAAATTTGCAAATAAATTCATTAAAAATCATACAATGTGATTTTCTGGGAAATTTTTTCCTCAGTTTGTCTATCATAGTTGACGTGTACCTATGATGAAAATTACAGGCCTCTCTCATCTTTTTAAGTGGGAGAACTTGCACAATTGGTGGCTGACTAAATACTTGTTTTCCCCACTGTACCTTCCAACACTGCCCTAATCCATCACAGTAAAGTGTAACCTGTGTTTGCTTGTTTACTCTGCTCCTGTTCTCCAGGACCTAGGGGTTCTGCCCAACACCCAGACCTGTTCCCTTTAACTCTGCTCCTGTTCTCCAGGACCTAGGGGTTCTGCCCAACACCCAGACCTGCTCCCTTTAGCTCTGCTCCTGTTCTCCAGGACCTAGGGGTTCTGCCCAACACCCAGACCTGCTCCCTTTTAACTCTGCTCCTGTTCTCCAGGACCTAGGGGTTCTGCCCAACACCCAGACCTGTTCCCTTTAACTCTGCTCCTGTTCTCCAGGACCTAGGGGTTCTGCCCAACAGCCCAGACCCGTTCCCTATAACTCTGCTCCTGTTCTCCAGGACCTAGGGGTTCTGCCCAACACCCAGACCTGTTCCCTTTAACTCTGCTCCTGTTCTCCAGGACCTAGGGGTTCTGCCCAACACCCGGACCTGCTCCCTTTAACTCTGCTCCTGTTCTCCAGGACCTAGGGGTTGCTGCCCAACACCCAGACCTGCTCCCTTTTAACTCTGCTCCTGTTCTCCAGGACCTAGGGGTTCTGCCCACACACCCAGACCTGCTCCCTTTAACTCTGCTCCTGTTCTCCAGGACCTAGGGGTTCTGCCCAACACCCAGACCTGCTTCCTTTAACTCTGCTCCTGTTCTCCAGGACCTAGGGGTTCTTCCCAACACCCGGACCTGCTCCCTTTAACTCTGCTCCTGTTCTCCAGGACCTAGGGGTTCTGCCCAACACCCGGACCTGTTCCCTTTAACTCTGCTCCTGTTCTCCAGGACCTAGGGTTCTGCCCAACACCCAGACCTGTTCCCTTTAACTCTGCTCCTGTTCTCCAGGACCTAGGGGTTCTGCCCAACACCCGACCTGTTCCCTTTAACTCTGCTCCTGTTCTCCAGGACCTAGGGGTTCTGCCCAACACCCAGACCTGTTCCCTTTAGCTCTGCTCCTGTTCTCCAGGACCTAGGGGTTCTGCCCAACACCCAGACCTGCTCCCTTTAGCTCTGCTCCTGTTCTCCAGAACCTAGGGCTTCTTCCCAACAGCCAGACGTGGAAACCACCTGATGTCCTCCATTACCAACCACCCTCCAACGTTTCATTACATAATCTACAGCTACTGTTGTTGTCATGTTGTCATTATCTGCTAAGAAAGTTTTCTTGCTCTGTCATACTGGGCCCCATAATATGTGAGATACACAGATGAACTAAAAAACACTAGCGCTGCAAACACTCAGAACAAAGAGAGCAGCGGTGTGCCTGGATTTCTCCCTCTTCAAGTCCTCTGTAGCTCAATTGGTAGAGCATGGCGCTTGGATAAAAGTGTCTGCTAAATGGCATATTATTATTATTATATATTATTATAAGTCCCCCTTCTGAGACT
>CM072218.1:107542596-107662596 GCA_036851935.1 Coregonus suidteri | reverse complement strand
AAGCAATTCACTTTCTGTCCTGAACACATTACTGAGTACCACTCTCCATATTTTCAAGCATAGTGGCGGCTGCATCATGTTGTGGGTGTGTTTGTAATCGTTAAGGACTGGGGAGATTTTCTGGATAAAAATTAATGGAATGGAGCTAAGCACAGGCAAAATCCTTGAGGAAAACCTGGTTCAGTCTGCTTTCCACCAGACACTGGGAGATGAATTCACCTTTCAGCAGGACAATAACCTAAAACACAAGGCCAAATCTACACTGGAGATGCTTAGCATGAAGACAGTGAATGTTCCTGAGTGGCCGAGTTACAGTTTGTACTTAAATCTACTTGAAAATCTATGGCAAGACCTAAAAATGACTGTCTAGCAACGATCAACAACCAATTTGACAAAGCTTAAAGAATTTTGAAAAGAATAATGTGCAAATGTTGTACAATCCAGGTGTGGAAAGCTCTTAGAGACTTACCCAGAAAGACGCACAGCTGTAATCTCCGCCAAAGGTGATTCCTAACATATATTGACTCAGGGGTGCGAAATACTTTTGTAAATGAGATATTTCTGTATTTATTTTTTAAATACATGTTTTCACTTTGTCATTATGGGGTATTGTTTGTAGATGGGTGAGAAAACATCTATTTAATCAACATTTAAAATTCAGGCTGTAACACAACACATTTTGGAATAAGTCAAGGGGGAATGAATACCTTCTGAAGGCACTGTAGTTGGTGCTGTTTTCCCTAGAGTGACGGTATACAGTGAGGGAAAAAAAAGTATGTGATCCCCTGCTGAATTTGTACGTTTGCCCACTGACAAAGAAATGATCAGTCTATAATTTTAATGGTAGGTTTATTTGAACAGTGAGAGACAGAATAACGACAAAGAAATCCAGAAAAAAACGCATGTCAAAAATGTTATAAATTGATTTGCATTTTAATGAGGGAAATAAGTATTTGACCCCCTCTCAATCAGGAAGATGTCTGGCTCCCAGGTGTCTCTTTTTCTGGATTTCTTTGTCGTTATTCTGTCTCTCACTGTTCAAATAAACCTACCATTAAAATTATAGACTGATCATGTCTTTGTCAGTGGGCAAACGTACAAAATCAGCAGGGGATCAAATACTTTTTTTCCCTCACTGTATATCCGACAAAACCATCAAGAGTCCCAATTCAATCACAGATACAGCGGCAGGTTCACTCAGAATGTTCACTCAGTTTTAAATGTAATAAGATAACTTGAAAAAGTCACCGATGGTGCTACGAAATTGGATCCTTTTCTATAGCTCAATCGGTTCATACGTTGTTAAGCCGGAAGTCACGTGTGTTGTCGAGGTAGAGGACAATGGTTCAAGCCCAGTCAGAGGCTAATTCAGGGAGGCAGCAGTTAATGCTAACACTGACACCTGTTACAGTATGTGAACGTGGATAACACCTTTTGATTTAGCGTGAACTTTCCGAGTGCAATTGATTTAATTGGGTCCACAGCGTCACTCAAACCTGGAGCCAGTGCCACCTCTGCCTACACACAGACTACACGCTACGCCGTTAGGGGGCATCCGAACAAAAAAATACAACTCAGTCTGGGTCACAACTTAGGGGAGATTGGGGTAAATTGAGCCACCCGTTTCTAGGAAAAAACCATACACAAAATGATTAATTTGACCAAATATTTAGCAAGAGATTATATAATTTCATGGAGTCTGTGAAGGAAGAAACCACATGGAAAAAAAGTGGTATGCAAATTAGGTCCCCAAAACGGATTTTCATCAAGTCAAATTAATTTATTGTGTTACATTTATTGGGTTTCATGATGCTTGTATCTAAACCAAAGTAGCTTTTATACATCAGCTCATCTCTATAAGCTTCAATATGAGGTCGTAAACCTAGCATGAAAGTGCATCCTTGTTGCTGTGTGGGCTAATATAGTCAAAAAATGTTTACCTTGGGGTAAGTTGTGATTTTGCCATGGGGCCATGGGGTAAGTTGAGGTGTGAGCCAGTTGAGGTTTGACAAGTTTAGCAAATTCAAGCATTTTTCTTCCCAGGCGTAATGCATAGAATTGTGAGTTACAGTTCTGTCATTCTCATTGAAAGCAAGTCTATGAAGCTGTGTAGATCCGTTCTATGTGCACAATTTCTATGCTTCCCATTCTTAAGTTTCATTTTTTGCGTCTTTTACTTTTTGGTTTTTACACCACCTTCAAACAGCTGAAAAAGACAACATTTTGGGTTATTGTAAAGATAGTAACACTTTAGATTACAACAAGGTTCCATTTGGAAAGGGTTTATAAAGGGATTATAATTACGTTATTAATCATTATTTAATCATTTTGTAAATGCATTTTTAAACCATTAATAAACGGTTATATCTCATTGGTCAAAAACAGTGTAATAACTAGTCAGTGTTTTACAGCGGTTTAGATGGTACAATGACTGTCTACACTATACATTGCTTGTTTTGTAAAACATAAACTGAATTTAGCCGAACAATTTTAACATAAGCAACCAGGAAATGGCTGAGTGATTTCTGCATACTGCACTTTTAAAATATGCTTTAAAATGAGTAAAAAGACAAAAAAAGCGATTGCGATCGTTTTTGAATTATGTTTGGCAAATAAGGATAGACATGGCTTTTTTAAACGGTTTTCATTCAGTACAGAAATGTAGAGGCGTCTTATCTTACCCTGTCCTGCGGCGGCAACAACAACATACCAATAGACTGTAACGTTTACCATGAATTCTGATTATTTCCAGGGAAAAACATCCTGAAATATAGGTAGAATCTTTGTTAGAAAGAATACTATATTTCCCTTGACGGAGTGATTGCTGAATGTAAAAAAAAAAAACGTCTCAAACCTATCCCCTACTGTTAAGAGTTAGAAAAGTAGAATACACAAGGTGCAATTTTTCGAGTTTTTCGAAATGTGGCTGTGAATCAGCAGTTCCTCTCTTGTTAGGTCCTCTGTAGCTCAGCTGGTAGAGCACGGGCGCTTGTAACGCCAGGGTAGTGGGTTCGATCCCTGGGAAACCCATACGTAAAAATATATGCACACATGACTGTAAGTCGCTTTGGATAAAAGCGTCTGCTAAATGTCATATTATTCAGACAGTCATCAGTTTAGCCCATGTCAGCTACATATTGTTTTTGGATTGCTAAGTAAGGTAATCTAGCCAGCTGTCCCAAACCTTGTAGTAATCATCACCAAATTACTGACCCCGGCACACAGGGCATAGTCCAGGAGCCCTGACCTCCGGGGGGGTCCCCACAACAGGGCATAGTCAGGGGCCCTGACCTCCAGGGGGGTCCCCACACAGGGCATAGTCAGGAGCCCTGACCTCCAGGGGGGTCCCCACACAGGGCATAGTCAGGGGCCCTGACCTCCGGGGGGGGTCCCCACACAGGGCATAGTCAGGAGCCCTGACCTCCAGGGGGGGTCCCCCACACAGGGCATAGTCAGGGGCCCTGACCTCCAGGGGGGTCCCCACACAGGGCATAGTCAGGAGCCCTGACCTCCAGGGGGGGGTCCCCACACAGGGCATAGTCAGGAGCCCTGACCTCCGGGGGGGGTCCCCCACAGGGCATAGTCAGGGAGCCCTGACCCTCCGGGGGGGCCCCCACCACAGGGCATAGTCAGGAGCCCTGACCTCCAGGGGGGTCCCCACACAGGGCATAGTCAGGGGCCCCTGACCTCCAGGGGGGGTCCCCATTGATTTTGTTAGTCCCTCTCACTCAGATATCATTTGAACATGGCATAAGGCATGGAAAAAATGTGTAGAATTGCAGGAAATTAGCTTTAAACCTGCAAAAAAAGTTTCACCAGCCCATGGCAAAATGAGTAGAACTGCATTAAATTTGCTTTAATTTGCTTTAAAACTGCAACATTTTCTCTACACCCCATGGCAAAATGTGTAGAATTGCAGGAAATTCACTTTAACACTGCAAAAAAGATGATCCACTGCCAAGAGGGGGGCAGTAAGGGGGTGTTTTTTCTGACCCTAGATAATCGTGAGTAAATGGAAAGTAATTCCCATTTTATGCACTTTTTCTCTCTAAGCGTATTCTGATCTTGAACTTCAGCATGAGAATATCAGACTATTCATCCGCTATTCATTCTGGGCGGAGATCTAATAAATGAAGGTGTGGTGGAGGCGTGTCTTCAGATACACCATATTAATGGAGGTGGGGGTGGAGGTGTGTCTTCAGATACACCATATTAATGAAGGTGTGGTGGAGGCGTGTCTTCAGATACACCATATTAATGAAGGTGTGGAGGGAGGCGTGTCTACAGATACACCATATTAATGAAGGTGTGGTGGAGGCGTGTCTACAGTCTACAGATAACCATATTAATGAAGGTATGTGGTGGAGGCGTGTCTACAGATACACCATATTAATGAAGGTGTGGTGGAGGCGTGTCTACAGATACACCATATTAATGAAGGTGTGGTGGAGGCGTGTCTACAGATACACCATATTAATGAAGTTGTGTGGTGGAGGCGTGGTGGAGGCGTGTCTTCAGATACACCATATTAATGAAGGTGTGGTGGAGGCGTGTCTTCAGATACACCATATTAATGAAGGTGTGGTGGAGGCGTGTCTACAGATACCACCATATTAATGAAGGTGTGGTGGAGGCGTGTCTTCAGATACACCATATTAATGAAGGTGTGGTGGAGGCGTGTCTTCAGATACACCATATTAATGAAGGTGTGGTGGAGGCGTGTCTACAGATACGCCGTATTCTGACCTGGACTTAATTCCCTCATAATTCCACCACCTTGATGCCTTTACACGTGACGAAACGATGAATGAAGTCAAACAACCTGTGTCGGTTCCAAGCGGAACAACATCTACTTCCTTTTTCCCCGATAGGAATAACACCATTCTCCATTGCACTGCAATTTTACAAATTGATAAGAGGCTGAGCTACTGATAAGAGCTGGGTAAATGAGTAAGCCGTTTTGGATAAGGGGATTGTAAATACAAAATGACAATTGTTTTAGATCTATTTTACCTTATGGAGACAAATGTGAAACAGCAAACTGAAGCATATCAACATACAGTGGGAAAAAAAAAGTATTTAGTCAGCCACCAATTGTGCAAGTTCTCCCACTTAAAAAGATGAGAGAGGCCTGTAATTTTCATCATAGGTACACGTCAACTATGACAGACAAATTTGTAATTTTAATTTTTAAACACCTTTTCCTCAGTGAAGTGTTAGTTAGTGTACCTTTCTTTCCTCTGTCACGTTCGTGAGGTTGTTCCTGAGGATCGCTGTCAATAGTGGATCATATTACAAGTTGTGCAATAATTTTGGGACATGTAGCCTATTTTAATCATTATGGAACACAGACCACACGTAGCAGTTTAAACCTGGAGCCTGGAGCCTGGAGCCTGGAGCCTGGAGCCTGGAGCCTGGAGCCTGGAGCCTGGAGCCTGGAGCCTGGAGCCTGGAGGCTGGAGCCTGGAGCCTGGAGCCTGGAGCCTGGAGCACGGTTTGACGACTGGACGGTTGTCATCACAGTTCCATGATTAGTGGTCCTCTGTAGCTCAGCTGGTAGAGCACGGCGCTTGTAACGCCAGGGTAGTGGGTTCCCGCCCCGGGGACCACCCATACACCACACACACAAAAAAATATGACTAAGTCGCTTTGGATAAAAGCGTCTGCTAAATGGCAAGTTATTTATAGGACTACTGTTTAACCCCTATTGTACACTTTTCTTAACTTCCAATATTTCATGGATTGAACAATTGAATATGGCAACTTTCAGGATGAATCAAACCACTGTATTTTTGATTCACCGATGTATTTAGTGCGTAAAGGCTCTCCAAACCTGTTTTTTTTATTATTTATAAATATTTTCTTAACCCTAAAATAATATACAAGGTCAAAAATACTTTTTTAATCTACCGTTTCGTGCTGAAAAGGAGACGAATATGTGTGTATTTACATGGGCTTTCTTTAATTGATCCCTAATATTCTGAACCGTTCTCTCCATATATTCTAGTGAGTCTGTCGAAAATTCTAATTAAAGGTACCCCACATTTTAAGGAATGGCTTTAGATAAATGTACTGAAAACCCTATTGAATGAAAACTCCATGAGAAAATTCTGTTGGCTAGCAGTGGGAGGGTTTTCAGCAGTTTAATTAAATGTATTCAGCCAAACAAATCTCACTTAGAGCCCCTCTAAAGGCTAGAGGTGAAACTGCCTGGAGCTAAACATCATGTCAATCACTGTCACGCCCTGATCGAGAGAACTCGTGTTGGTTGGGTAAGGGTGTGAGTTTTCTGTTGAGATCTATGTTAGTGTATTTCTATGTTGTAGATCTAGGTTGATCTTTCTGTGTTTGGCCGGGTGTGGTGGTTCCCAATCAATCAGAGTCATCATGGAGGAGGATTGGCGGGGAGAGAGAGAGAAGGACTGGAGCAGTTGAGAGAGGAGGCCACCACGTTAAGGGGGCTGTTAGCTCAGAGGGAGCAGGAGGGAGGCGCTACAGGAGGCTCAAAGGGAGAAGGAAGTAGTGGAGGCACGCACGGAGAGGAGAGGATCAGGGCAACAGAGGAGCGGAGCGTGTGTTCATTGAGGAACCTAAAAGAAATGCAACTGCGTCGCCAGTGCGCCTCCACAGCCCAGTGCGTCCTGGCCAGCTCCCTCCGCACCAAACCAGACCAGGGGCGCAACAGGGAGGCAGAGAGGGAGAGGTCGTCACGCCCGGGAGCGGATCCGCATCCGAACGAAGGTCATGCCCCCACCCCATTACCCTCCCCTAATGAGTCAGGTTGGTGCGGCCGGAGTACATTTTTTTGGGGGGGTGTACTGTCACGCCCTGATCGAGAACTCTCGCTTGGTTGGGTCAGGTGTGAGTTTTCTGTTGAGATCTATGTTAGTGTATTTCTATGTGGTAGATCTAGGTTGTATTTCTATGTTTGGCCGGGTGTAATTCCCAATCAGAGGCAGCTGTCGCTCGTTGTCTCTGATTGGGGATCATCCTTAGGTTATCCCGGGGGGTTGCCTACTGTGTATTGTGGGATCTTTCCTGTTAGGCTGGTATGTGTATAGCCCTTTGGACTTCCGTTCGTTGTTTCTTGGTTTTGTTGTATGTTTATTGAGGTAATAAAACATGTACGCTTTTTCACGCTGCACCTTGGGTCCGACCCGTCTCTCAACGTTCGTGACAATACACACACCAGTCATTGAAAGTACTCCTTCTAAACACTATAATGACTCCCTTCTAAACACTATAATGACTCCCTTCTAAATACTATAATGACTCCCTTCTAAAAACACTATAAGACTCCCTTTAAATACTATAATGACTCCCTTCTAAACACTATAATGACTCCCTTCTAAACCACTATAATGACTCCCTTCTAAACACTATAATGACTCCCTTCTAAACACTATAATGACTCCCTTCTTCTAAACACTTATAATGACTCCTTTCTAAACACTATAATGACTCCCTTCCAAACTCTTAATGACTCCCTTCTAATACACTATAATGACTCCCTTCCAAAACACTATAATGACTCCCTTCCAAACACTATAATGACTCCCTTCTAAAACACTATAATGACTCCCTTCTAAACACTATAATGACTCCCTTCTAAACACTATAAGGACTCCCTTCTAAACACTATAATGACTCCCTTCTAAAACACTATAATGACTCCCTTCTAAAAAACACTATAATGACTCCCTTCTAAACACTATAATGACTCCCTTCTAAAACACTATAATGACTCCCTTCTAAACACTATAATGACTCCCTTCTAAACACTATAATGACTCCCTTGTAAACACTATAATGACTCCCTTCCAAACACTATAATGACTCCCTTCTAAACACTATAATGACTCCCTTCTAAAACACTATAATGACTCCCTTCCAAACACTATAATGACTCCCTTCCAAACACTAATAATGACTCCCTTCTAAAACACTATAATGACTCCCTTCTAAACACTATAATGACTCCCTTCCAAACACTATAATGGACTCCCTTCTAAACACTATAATGACTCCCTTCTAAACACTATAATGACTCCCTTCTAAAACACTATAATGACTCCCTTCTAAAACTACTATAAAATGACTCCCTTCTAAACACTATAATGACTCCCTTCTAAACACTATAATGACTCCCTTCTAAACACTATAATGACTCCCTTCCAAACACTATAATGACTCCCTTCTAAACACTATAATGACTCCCTTCTAAACACTATAATGACTCCCTTCCAAACACTATAATGACTCCCTTCCAAACACTATAATGACTCCCTTCTAAACACTATAATGACTCCCTTCTTAAAAACACTATAATGACTCCCTTCTAAACACTATAATGACTCCCTTCTAAACACTATAATGACTCCCTTCTAAACACTATAATGACTCCCTTCTAAACACTATAATGACTCCCTTCTAAACACTATAATGACTCCCTTCTAAACACTATAATGACTCCCTTCTAAACACTATAATGACTCCCTTGTAAACACTCTTTCTGTTCCCAGTCAGAAAGGTAATCAACTTGGCGCCCCTGATAATAATGCGTCAGTCATAGTGGCCATGTTGAAAGGAACACCCTCAGGCAAAACAGTTATCGCCTCAACTCTAACCTTTACGAACTCTAACCTTTACCTTAACGAAATCTAACCCTATCCGTCTCAATGTTTGATCTATGGTCCTCCAAGGTCAGGGGTTCAAATCCTCTGTCTGCTGCTCCAGATCCCCAAGACATGCTAACCGCTAACCATTACATCTATACAGTACCAGACCCCCAAGACATGCTAACCGCTAACCATTACATCTATACAGTACCAGACCCCCCAAGACATGCTAACCGCTAACCATTACATCTATACAGTACCAGTACCAGACATGCCCCAAGACATGACTAACCGCTAACCATTACATCTATATACAGTACCAGACCCCTATAAAGACATGCAAACCGCTAACCATTACATTACATCTATACAGTACCAGATCCCCAAGACATGCTAACCGCTAACCATTACATCTATACAGTACCAGACCCCCAAGACATGCTAACCGCTAACCATTACATCTATACAGTACCAGACCCCCAAGACATGCTAACCGCTAAACCATTACATCTATACAGTACCAGACCCCCAAGACATGCTAACCGCTAACCATTACATCTATACAGTACCAGATCCCCAAGACATGCTAACCCGCTAACCTAACCATTACATCTATACAGTACCAGATCCCCAAGACATGCTAACCGCTAACCATTACATCTATACAGTACCAGGATCCCCAAGACATGCTAACCGCTAACCATTACATCTATATACAGTACCAGACCAAGACATGCTAACCGACATACATCTATACAGTACCAGACCCCCAAGACACATGCTAACCGCTAACCATTACATCTATACAGTACCAGATCCCCAAGACATGCTAACCGCTAACCATTACATCTATACAGTACCAGACCCCCAAGACATGCTAACCGCTAACCATTACATCTATACAGTACCAGACCCCCAAGACTGCTACCGCTAACCATTACATCTATACAGTACCAGACCCCCAAGACATGCTAACCGCTAACCATTACATCTATACAGTAACATGCACCGCTAACCATACATCTATACAGTACCAGACCCCCAAGACATGCTAACCGCTAACCATCTATACAGTATACAGACCCCCAAGACATGCTAACCGCTAACCATTACATCTATACAGTACCAGATCCCCCCAAGACATGCTAACCGCATACATCATACAGTACATGCTAATACCAGTACACCAGACCGGACCCCCAAGACATGCTAACCGCTAACCATTACATCTATACAGTACCAGACCCCCAAGACATGCTAACCGCTAACCATTACATCTATACAGTACCAGACCCCCAAGACATGCTAACCGCTCTAACCATTACATCTATACAGTACCAGACCCCCAAGACATGCTAACCGCTAACCATTACATCTATACAGTACCAGACCCCCAAGACATGCTAACCGCTAACCATTACATCTATACAGTACCAGACCCCAAGACATGCTAACCGCTAACCATTACATCTATACAGTACCAGACCCCCAAGACATGCTAACCGCTAACCATTACATCTATACAGTACCAGACCCCCAAGACATGCTAACCGCTAACCATTACATCTATACAGTACCAGACCCCCAAGACATGCTAACCGCTAACCATTAATCTATACCAGTACAGACCCCCAAGACATGCTAACCGCTAACCATACATCTATACAGTACCAGACCCCCAAGACATGCTAAACCGCACCAACCTATTACATCTATACTATTACAGTACCAGACCCCCAAGACATGCTAACGCTAACCATTACATCTATACAGGACCCCCAAGACATGCTAACCGATAACCATTACATCTATACAGTACCAGACCCCCAAGACATGCTAACCGCTAACCATTACATCTATACAGTACCAGACCCCAAGACATGCTAACCCATAACCACCTTACATCTATACAGTACCAGACCCCCAAGACATGCTAACCGCTAACCATTACATCTATACAGTACCAAGATGCTAACCGCTGTAACCATTACATCTATACAATACCAATGCCCCAAGACATGCTAAAACCATTACATCTATACAGTACCAGACCCCCAAGACATGCTAACCGCTAACCATTACATCTATACAGTACCAGATCCCCCAAGACATGCTGAACCGTACATCTATACAGTACCCCCAAGACATGCTAACCGCTAACCATTACATCTAGATACAGTACCAAAACCCCCAAGACATGCTTACATACATCTATACAGTACCAGATCCCCAAAGACATGCTAACCGCTAACCATTACATCTATACAGTACCAGACCCCCAAGACATGCTAACCGCTAACCATTACATCTATACAGTATCCCAAGACATGCTAACCGCTAACCAAGACATCTATGTACCAAATAATGCTAACGCTAACCATTACATCTATCTATGCTAACCGTACATCTATACAGTACCAGATCCCCAAGACATGCTAACCGCTAACCATTACATCTATACAGTACCAGACCCCCAAGACATGCTAACCCGCTAACCATTACATCTATACAGTACCAGACCCCAAGACATGCTAACCGCTAACCATTACATCTATACATACCAGACCCCCAAGACATGCTAACCGCTAACCATTACATCTATACAGACCAGACCCCCAAGACATGCTAACCGCTAACCATTACATCTATACAGTACCAGACCCCCAAGACATGCTAACCCGCTAACCATTACATCTATACAGTACCAGACCCCCAAGACATGCTAACCGCTAACCATTACATCTATACAGTACCAGACCCCCAAGACATGCTAACCCCATACCAGGACTTATCCCCCAGACATCTATACAGTACCAGACCCCCCAAGACATGCTAAACCGCTAACCATTACATCTATACAGTACCAGACCCCCAAGACATGCTAACCGCCGACCTAACCATTACATCTATACAGTACCAGACCCCCAAGACATGCTAACCGCTAACCATTACATCTATACAGTACCAGATCCCCAAGACATGCTAACCGCTAACCATTACATCTATACAGTATGCTAACCGCTAACCATTACATCTATACAGTACCCCCAAGACATGCTAACCGCTAACCATTACATTACATACCAGATCCCAAGACATGCTAACCGTAACCATGAACATCTATACAGTACAGACCCCAAGACATGCTAACCGCTAACCATTACATCTATACAGTACCAGATCCCCAAGACATGCTAAACCGTAACCTACAATCTATACAGTACCAGACCCCAACATGCTAACCGCTAACATTACATCTATACAGTACCAGATCCCCAAGACATGCTAACACGCTAACCATTACATCTATACAGTACCAGACCCCCAAGACATGCTAACCGCTAACCATTACATCTATACAGTACCAGACCCCCAAGACATGCTAACCGCTAACCGCTAACCATTACATCTATACAGTACCAGACCCCCAAGACATGCTAACCGCTAACCATTACATCTATACAGTACCAGATCCCCAAGACATGCTAACCGCTAACCATTACATCTATACACAGTACCAGACCCCCAAGACATGCTAACCGCTAACCATTACATCTATACAGTACCAGACCCCCAAGACATGCCCCTAAAGATCATGTACCCACCAAGACATGCTAACCATTACATCTATACAGTACCAGACCCCAAGACATGCTAACCGCTAACCATTACATCTATACAGTACCAGACCCCCAAGACATGCTAACCGCTAACCATTACATCTATACAGTACCAGACCCCCAAGACATAAGCCGCTAAACCATTACTCTATACTAGATCCCCCAAAGACATGCTACCGCTAACCATTACATCTATACAGTACCAGACCCCCAAGACATGCTAACCGCTAACCATTACATCTATACAGTACCAGACCCCAAGACATGCTAACCGCTAACCATTACACATACTATAACCGGGTACTACCCAGACAGTTACCAGACCCCCAAGACATGCTAACCGCTAACCATTACATCTATACAGTACCAGACCCCCAAGACATGTTAACCGCTAACCATTACATCTATACAGTACCAGACCCCCAAGACATGCTAACCGCTAACCATTACATCTATACAGTACCAGATCCCCAAGACATGCTAACCGCTAACCCATCTATACAGTACCAAATCCCAAGACATGTACTAACCGCTAACCATTACATCTATACAGTACCAGACCCCCAAGACATGCTAACCGCTAACCATTACATCTATACAGTACCAGACCAGACTAACCGCTAACCAAGACTATTAACCGCTAACCATACATCTATACAGTACCAGACCCCCAAGACATGCTAACCGCTAACCATTAATCTATACAGTACCAGACCCCCCAAGACATGCTAACCCTAACCATTACATCTATACAGTACCAGACCCCCAAGACATGCTAACCGCTAACCATTACATCTATACAGTACCAGACCCCCAAGACATGCTAACCGCTAACCATTACATCTACAGTACCCCAAGACATGCTAATAACCATTACATCTATACAGTACCAGATCCCCAAGACATGCTAACCGCTAACCATTACATCTATACAGTACAGACCCCCAGACATGCTAACCGCCTAACCATTACATCAGTACCAGACCCCCAAAACCATAACCGCTAACCATTACATCTATACAGTACCGACCCCCAAGACATGCTAAACCCCCCAAGACATGCATGCTAACCGCTAACATTACATATTTAAGTACCAGACCCCCAAGACATGTAACGCAGACTATACCCCACGCTAACCATTACATCTATACAGTACCAGACCCCCAAGACATGCTAACCGCCATTACATCTATACAGTACCAGACCCCCAAGACATGCTAACCGCTAACCATTACATCTATACAGTACCAGACCCCCAAACATTAACCATTAACATCTACAGTACCAGACCCCCAAGACATGCTAACCCTAACCATTACATCTACATACCAGTACCAGACCCATCAACGACGCTAACATTACATCTATGCTAACCCCAAAGACATGCTAACCATTACCATCTATACAGTACCAGATCCCCCAAGACATGCTAACCGCTAACCTATTACATCTATACAGTACCATCTATACCCAAGACATGTTAACCGCTAACCATTACATCTATACAGTACCAGACCCCCAAGACCTAACCATTACATCTATACAGTACCAGACCCCCCAAGACATGCTAACCGCAACCATTACATCTATACAGTACCAGACCCCCAAGACATGCTAAACCGCTAACCATTACATCTATACAGTACCAGACCCCCAAGACATGCTAACCGCTAACCATTACATCTATACAGTACCAGATCCCCAAGACATGCTAACCGCTAACCATTACATCTATACAGTACCAGACCCCCCAAGACATGCTAACCGCTAACCATTACATCTATACAGTATCCCCCCAAGACAGTTAACCGCTAACCATTACATCTATACAGTACCAGACCCCCAAGACATGCTAACCGCTAACCATTACATCTATACAGTACCCCCAAGACATGCTAACCGCTAACCATTACATCTATACAGTACCAGACCCCCAAGACATGCTAACCGCTAACCATTACATCTATACAGTACAGACCAGTACCCCCAAGACATGCTAACCGACCATTACATCTATACAGTACCCCCAGATCCCCAAGACCGCTAACCATTACATCTATACAGTACCAGACCCCCAAGACATGCTCTCAACATTACAATAACAGGGGAGGTTAGCATTTTTTTGGGGGTATATAATATTAATGCCTCTGTAACGTTCTCACTCATCATTATTCACGATTCATTCAGGATGATCCATAATCATAGTAGCATCCACATTAATGTAGAAATATGTTTAGAAACATATTATATTCTTTTTTACAATAAAAGTGACTCCAAAATGACACAATACATTATTAATTTCTATTGGGCACAACATAATCTGAAACACAACCAAAACAAACAGCACATTTATCCAACAACTGTGTAGAGTCATAAGCTTGATGTAGTCAATATGTGTTATGAATATGGGACCAAATACTTAACTTTTGACTACTTTAATAGACATATAAGTGAATTTGTCACAATACTTTTGGTCCCCTAATATGGGGGGACTATGTACAAAAAGTGCTGTAATTTCTAAACGGTTCACCCGAAATGGATGTCAATACCCTCAACTTAAAGCTGACAGTCTGCACTTTAACCTCATAGTCATTATATTATTTCAAATCAAAGTGCTGCAATATTTACGTATTAAGCGCTTCAGCACTTGGTGGTCCCGTTCTGTGAGCTTGTGTGGCCTACTAACTGACTTGTTGGAGAGGTGGCATCCTATGACGGTGCCACGTTGAAAGTCACTGAGTTCTTCAGTAAGGCCTTTCTACTGCCTATGTTTTTTCCTATGTAGATTGCATGGCTGTGTGCTTGATTTAATACACCTGTCAGCAACGGGTGTGGCTGAAATAACCGAATCTCTAATTTGAAGGGGTGTCCACATACTTTTGGCATTTATGTGTATGTACATGTAGGTAGGGATAAAGTGACTAGGAAACAGGATAGATAGTAAACAGTAAAAGCTGCGTATGTAATGAGTCAAAAGAGTTAGTGCAAAAAGGGTCAGTGCAGATAGTCCGTGTAGCTATTGGTTAACTATTTAACTAACTATTTAGCAGTCTTATGGCTTGGGGGTAGAAGCTGTTCAGGATCCTGTTGGTTCTAGACTTGGTTCATCAGTACGGCTTGCCGTGCGGTAGCAGTAAGAACGGTCTTTGACTTGGGTGGCTGGAGTCTTTGACAATTTTTGGGGTCTTCCTCTGACACCGCCTGGTATAGAGGTCCTGGATGGCAGTGATGTACTGGGCCGTACGCAATACCCTCTGTAGCGCTTTGCTGTCGGATGTCAAGCAGTTGCCATACCAGGCGGTGATGCAGCCAGTCAGGATGCTCTCAGTGGTGCATGTATAACTTTTTGAAGATCTGAGGGTCCATGCCAAATCTTTTCAGCCTCCAGAGGGGGAAGAGGCGTTGTCATGCCCTCTTCACAACGGTGTTGGGGTGTGTGGACAATGATAGATCCTTAGTGATGTGGACACCGAGGGGAACTTGGAAGATCTCGTCCTGCTCCACTACAGGCCCGTCGATGTGGATGGTGGCGTGCTCGGCCCTCCGTGGTCCACATCAGCTCCTTTATCTTCATGTCTCTGACCTCCTCCCTATTGGCTGTCTCATCAGGCCTACCACCATCGTGTCATCTGCAAACTTAATTGAATTCCGGAACATATTCCGTCAGCATACAGCTCTTTATTGTCAGTATATAATTATTTATTGTGACAGCCGATGTCCCCGTCAGTATACAGCTCCTTATTGTCAGTATTCAGCTCTTTATTGTCAGTATACAGCTCTTTATTGTCAGTATACAGCTCCTTATTGTCAGGATACAGCTCCTTATTGTCAGTATACAGCTCCTTATTGTCAGGATACAGCTCCTTATTGTCAGTATACAGCTCCTTATTGTCAGTATACAGCTCCTTATTGTCAGGATACAGCTCCTTATTGTCAGTATACAGCTCCTTATTGTCAGTATACAGCTCCTTATTGTCAGGATACAGCTCCTTATTGTCAGTATACAGCTCCTTATTGTCAGTATACAGCTCCTTATTGTCAGTATACAGCTCCTTATTGTCAGGATACAGCTCCTTATTGTCAGTATACAGCTCCTTATTGTCAGTATACAGCTCCTTATTGTCAGGATACAGCTCCTTATTGTCAGTATCAGCTCCTTATTGTCAGTATACAGCTCTTTATTGTCAGTATACAGCTCCTTATTGTCAGGATACAGCTCCTTATTGTCAGTATACAGCTCCTTATTGTCAGTATACAGCTCCTTATTGTCAGGATACAGCTCCTTATTGTCAGTATACAGCTCCTTATTGTCAGTATACAGCTCTTTATTGTCAGTATACAGCTCCTTATTGTCAGTATACAGCTCCTTATTGTCAGTATACAGCTCCTTATTGTCAGTATACAGCTCCTTAGTCAGTATACAGCTCCTTATTGTCAGTATACAGCTCCTTATTGTCAGGATACAGCTCCTTATTGTCAGTATACAGCTCCTATTGTCAGTATACAGCTCTTTATTGTCAGTATACAGCTCCTTATTGTCAGGATACAGCTCCTTATTGTCAGTATACAGCTCCTTATTGTCAGGATACAGCTCCTTATTGTCAGTATACAGCTCCTTATTGTCAGTATACAGCTCCTTATTGTCAGTATACAGCTCTTTATTGTCAGTATACAGCTCCTTATTGTCAGGATACAGCTCCTTATTGTCAGTATACAGCTCCTTATTGTCAGTATACAGCTCTTTATTGTCAGTATACAGCTCCTTATTGTCAGTATACAGCTCCTTATTGTCAGGATACAGCTCCTTATTGTCAGTATACAGCTCCTTATTGTCAGTATACAGCTCTTTATTGTCAGTATACAGCTCCTTATTGTCAGGATACAGCTCCTTATTGTCAGGATACAGCTCCTTATTGTCAGTATACAGCTCCTTATTGTCAGTATACAGCTCTTTATTGTCAGTATACAGCTCCTTATTGTCAGGATACAGCTCCTTATTGTCAGTATACAGCTCCTTATTGTCAGTATACAGCTCCTTATTGTCAGGATACAGCTCCTTATTGTCAGTATACAGCTCCTTATTGTCAGTATACAGCTCTTTATTGTCAGTATAACAGCTCCTTATTGTCAGGATACAGCTCCTTATTGTCAGTATACAGCTCCTTATTGTCAGTATACAGCTCTTTATTGTCAGTATACAGCTCCTTATTGTCAGTATACAGCTCCTTATTGTCAGTATACAGCTCCTTATTGTCAGTATACAGCTCCTTATTGTCAGTATACAGCTCCTTATTGTGACAGTAGCTTTCCCCGTCAGTATTCAGCGCTTTATTGTCAGTATACATTTACATTTTAGTCATTTAGCAGACACTCTTATCCAGAGCGACTTACAGTTAGTGAGTGCATACATTTTTCATACTGGCCCCCGGTGGGAATCGAACCCACAACCCTGGCGTTGCAAGCGCCATGCTCTATCAACTGAGCTACAGTATGTAACTGAGTATACCAACTGAGTATACAGCTCTTTATTGTGACAGCAGCTGAGGGCCACATAGACAGGTAGGAGGGCTGCTACAGGGACAGGTAGGAGGGCTGAGGGCTACATAGGGACAGGTAGGAGGGCTGAGGGCTACATAGGGACAGGTAGGAGGGCTGAGGGCTACACAGGGACAGGTAGGAGGCTGAGGGCTACATAGGGACAGGTAGGAGGGCTGAGGGCTACACAGGGACAGGTAGGAGGGCTGAGGGCTACATAGGGACAGGTAGGAGGGCTGAGGGCTACATAGTGACAGGTAGGGGGGGCTGAGGACTACACAGGTGGGAGGGCTGAGGGCTACACAGTGACAGGTGGGAGGGCTGAGGGCTACACAGGGACAGGTGGGAGGGCTGAGGGCTACATAGGGACAGGTAGGAGGGCTGAGGGCTACACAGGGACAGGTGGGAGGGCTGAACACAGGGACAGGTAGGAGGGGGCTGAGGGCTGACACAGGGACAGGTGGGAGGGCTGAGGCTACACAGGACAGGTAGGAGGCTGAGGGCTACACAGGGACAGGTGGGAGGGCTGAGGGCTACACAGGGACAGGTAGGAGGCTAGAGGGCTGAGGGCTACACAGGGACAGGTAGGGGGCTGAGGGCTACACAGGGGGAGGGCTGAGGGCTACACAGGGACAGGTGGGAGGGCTGAGGGCTACATAGGGACAGGTAGGAGGGCTGAGGCTACACAGGGACAAGGTAGGAGGGCTGAGGGCTACACAGAGGACAGTAGGAGGGCTGAGGGCTACTACACAGGTGGGAGGGCTGAGGGCTACACAGGGACAGGTAGGAGGCTGAGGGCTACACATTGGGGGGTGAGGGCTACACAGTGACAGGTAGGAGGGCTGAGGAGGGGCTACACAGTGACAGGTAGGAGGGCTGAGGGCTACACAGGGACAGGTAGGAGGGCTGAGGGGAGGGCTGAGGGGCTACATAGGGACAGGTAGGAGGCTGAGGGCTACACAGGGACAGGTAGGAGGGCTGAGGGCTACATAGGGACAGGTAGGAGGCTGAGGGCTACATAGGGACAGGTAGGAGGGCTGAGGGCTACATGAGGAGGGCTGAGGGCTACATACACAGGACTACACAGGGACAGGTAGGAGTGGCTGAGGGCTACACAGGGACAGGTGGGAGGGCTGAGGGCTACACAGGTGGGAGGGCTGAGGGCTACATAGTGACTGAGGGCTGGGGGGCTGACTACACAGGGACAGGGCTGAGGGCTACACAGGGACAGGTGGGAGGGCTGAGGGAGGGACTGAGGGCTGAGGGCTACACAGGGACAGGTAGGAGGGCTGAGGGCTACACAGGACAGGTGGGAGGGCTGAGGGCTACACAGGGACAGGTAGGACTGAGGGCTACACAGGGACATGTGGGAGGGCTGAGGGCTACACAGGGACAGGGAGGGCTGAGGCTACACAGGGACAGTAGGAGGGCTGAGGGCTACACAGGGACAGGGGAGGGCTGAGGGCTACACAGGGACAGTAGCCTGAGGGCTACACAGGTGGGGAGGCTGAGGGCTGAGGGCTACACAGGGACAGGTGGGGGGGCAGGGACAGGTAGGAGGGCTGAGGGCTACACAGTGACCAGGTGGGAGGGCTGAGGGCTACACAGGGACAGGTGGGAGGGCTGAGGGCTACACAGGGACAGGTGGGAGGGCTGAGGGCTACACAGGGTGGGAGGGGACAGGGGCTACACAGGTGGGAGGGCTGGAGGGCAGGTAGGAGGGCTGGGCTACACAGGGACAGGTGGGAGGGCTGAGGGCTACACAGGGACAGGTGAGGAGGGGTAGGGGGAGGGCTACACAGTGGACAGGTAGGAGGGCTGAGGGCTACACAGGGACAGGTAGGAGGGCTGAGGGCTACACAGGGACAGGTAGGAGGGCTGAGGGCTACACAGGGACAGGTGGGAGGGCTGAGGGCTACACAGTGACAGGTGGGAGGGCTGAGGGCTACACAGGGACAGGTAGGGGGGGCTGAGGGACTACACAGGTGGGAGGGCTGAGGGCTACACAGGTGGGAGGGCTGAGGGCTACACAGGGACAGGTGGGAGGGCTGAGGGCTACACAGGGACAGGTAGGGCTACACAGGGACAGGTAGGGAGGGCTGAGGGCTACACAGGACAGGTGGAGGGCTGAGGGCTACACAGGGACAGGTGGGAGGGCTGAGGGGCTACACAGGACAGGTGGGGGCTGAGGGCTACACAGGGACAGTGGGAGGGCAGGTACAGGAGGTGGGGGCTGAGACAGGTGGGAGGGCTGAGGGCTGGGAGGGGGGCTGAGGGCTACATAGGGACAGGGACAGGCTACATAGGGAGGTGTGGGCTGAGGGCTACACAGGGACAGGTGGAGGGCTGAGGGAGGGACAGGTTGGGAGGGCTAGGGCTACAGGGACAGGTGGGAGGGCTGAGGGCTACACAGGGACAGGTGGGAGGGGGCTACATAGGGACAGGTGGGAGGGCTGGGGGGCTACACAGTGACAGGTGGAGGGCTGAGGGCTACACAGGGACAGGTGGGAGGGCTGAGGGCTACATAGGGACAGGTGTGAGGGCTGAGGGCTACACAGGGACAGGTGTGGGAGGGCTGAGGGCTACACAGGGACAGGTGGGAGGGCTGAGGGCTACACAGGGACAGGTGGGGTGAGGGCTGAGGGCTACACAGGGACAGGTGGGAGGGCTGAGGGCTACACAGGGACAGGTAGGAGGGCTGAGGGCTACACAGGAGGGCTACATAGGGACAGGTGGAGGGTGAGGGCTACACAGGGACAGGTGGGAGGGGCTACACAGGGACAGGTGGGAGGCTGAGGGCTACACAGGGACAGGTGGGAGGGCTGAGGGCTACACAGGGCAGGTGGGAGGGCTGAGGGCTACACAGGGACAGGTGGGAGGACAGGTGGGAGGGCTGAGGGCTACATAGGGACAGGTGGGAGGGCTGAGGGCTACACAGGGACAGGTGTGAGGGCTGAGGGCTACACAGGGACAGGGAGGCTGAGGGGTGGGAGGGCTGAGGGCTACACAGGGTGGGAGGGCTGAGGGCTACATAGTGACAGGTGGGAGGGCTGAGGGCTACACAGGGACAGGGAGGGCTGAGGGCTGGGGGCTACACAGGGACAGGTGGAGGGCTGAGGGCTACACAGGGACAGGTGGGAGGGCTGGGGGCTACACAGGGACAGGTGGGAGGGCTGAGGGCTACACAGGGACAGGTGGACAGGGACAGGACAGGTGGAGGGCTGAGGGCTACACAGGGGGTGGGAGGGCTGAGGGCTACACGGGACAGGTGGTGAGGGCTGAGGGCTACACAGGGACAGGTGGGAGGGCTGAGGGCTACATAGTGACAGGTGGGAGGGCTGAGGGCTACACAGGGACAGGTAGGAGGGCTGAGGGCTACACAGGGACAGGTGGGAGGGCTGAGGGCTACATAGGACAGGGTAGGAGGGCTGAGGGCTACACAGGGACAGGTGGGAGGGCTGAGGGCTGGGAGGTGCTGAGGCTGAGGGCTACACAGGGACAGGTGGGAGGGCTGGGGGCTACACAGGGGACAGTGTGAGGCTGAGGGCTACATAGGGACAGGTGGGAGGGCTGAGGGCTACACAGGGACAGGTGGGAGGGCTGGGGGGACAGGTGGGAGGGCTGGGGGCTACACAGGGACAGGGCTGAGGGAGGGCTGGGAGGGGGGGCTACATAGTGACAGGGCTGAGGGAGGGACAGGTGGGAGGGCTGAGGGGGGGACAGGTAGGAGGGCTGAGGGCTACTGGAGGGCTACATAGTGACAGGGACAGGCTACACAGGGACAGGTGGGAGGGCTGAGGGCTACACAGGGACAGGTGGGAGGGCTGGGGGCTACACAGGGACAGGTGGAGGGCTGAGGGGGACAGGTGGGAGGGCTGAGGGCTACACAGGGACAGGAGGGCTACACAGGGACAGGTGGGAGGGCTTTGACAGGTGGGAGGGCTGAGGGCTACAGGGCTAGTGACAGGTGGGAGGGCTGAGGGCTACACAGGGACAGGTAGGAGGGCTGAGGGCTACACAGGGACAGGTAGGAGGGCTGAGGGCTACACAGGGACAGGGGAGGGTGAGGGCTACACAGGGACAGGTGGGAGGCTGAGGGCTACATAGTGACAGGTGGGAGGGCTGAGGGCTACAGGGACAGGTAGGAGGGCTGAGGGCTACACAGGGACAGGTGGGAGGGCTGAGGGCTACATAGGGACAGGTGGGAGGGCTACACAGGGACAGGTAGGAGGGCTGAGGGCTACACAGGGACAGGTAGGAGGGCTGAGGGCTACACAGGGACAGGTAGGAGGGCTGAGGGCTACTACACAGGGACAGGTACACAGGGAGGGGGAGGGGGGGGCTACACAGGGACAGGTAGGAGGGCTGAGGGCTACACAGGGACGGTGGGAGGGCTGAGGGCTACACAGGGCGTGGCTGAGGGCTACACAGGGCGTGGCTGAGGGCTACACAGGGACAGGTGGGAGGGCTGGGAGGGCTGAGGGCTACACAGGTGGGAGGGCTGAGGGCTACACAGGGACAGGTGGGAGGGCTGAGGGCTACACAGGGACAGGTAGGGGGGCGTGGCTGAGGGCGTGGCTCTGTAAAAAATTAAAAATTAAATTAAATTTTTTAAACATTTTTTTTAGTCATTTAGCAGACGCTCTTATCCAGAGTGACTTACAGTTAGTGAGTGCATACATTATTTTTTTATTTTTCATACTGTCCCCCCGTGGGAAACGAACCCACAACCCTAGCGTTGCAAGCGCCATGCTCTACCAACTGAGCTACATCCCTGCCGGCCATTCCCTCCCCTAGCCTGGACGATGCTGGGCCAATTGTGCGCCACCCCATGGGTCTCCCGGTCACGGCCGGCTACGACAGAGCCTGGATTGGAACCAGGATCTCTAGTGGCACAGCTAGCACTGCGATGCAGCGCCTTAGACCACTGCGCCACTCGTATGTACTGTATGGACGAACAGACACACACACACACGTGCACACGCACAGTCAGACACACACACACACACTACCCACAACCCACCCCACTTGGGATTTACACTCACACCTGCACATTTCATCCAGCCTCCTCACTCAACCTGTCAACAAGCCCCAACCAACAGGAAAATGTCCTTCGTAAATAATGTACTGTGCTCAGCAGAGTTGGACGGAAATGTAAAACAGAAATAGAGCCTTTTACAAACAAAGGATGTATATGAATCTCTGACCTATGTATTAATATGATATGAATCCATTTGTGTTGTGGTTCACTGTGAGTTTTGAGACGGGGCAAGTGCAGTTATTGAGCAACCTAGTACTGTGGCGCCATCTAGCTACAAGAACTGGGACATGATCTCGGCGTGAGTCCAAGCATGTAGTACCGTCAAATTCAAATGTGGACCTTGAAGCCAGTTCCACTTTCTGTCTCATTGTTCCCCACTAATCAGGGACTGATTTAGACCTGGGACACCAGGTGAGTGCAATTAGTTATCAGGTAGAACAGAAAACCTAGCAGTAGTCCCGACCTCGTAAGGTAAGATTGAATTACCCATGGTATAGTGTTTCTGGATAGGTTATTGCAGTGTGGATCTAATTTCTAGGTATACAAACAACACTTTCAGAGTGGGATTCTTCTTTAGACATGTCTGTGTCATAATAAAAATGTTCATCCCAACCCCCTCCAGTTGCAGTTACCGGTTTAGCAGCTGAGCGACCGGCCGATCTGATGATCGTTCTTAATGAAATTATCCTTTAGATCACAAGTGCGAAACTCATTCCACGGAGGGCAGCGTGTCTGCGGGTTTTTGACTCCTCCCTTGTACTTTGATTGATAAATTAAGGTCATTTGTTAGTTAGAAACGCCCTAGTTGACTAGTTAGCTCTCTAGCTAAATCTGGGGCTCGTTCAGCAGGACACAACGTTTTGGAATGTTCAGATTGGAATATGTAATGTAGAACAAACATGCCTCTCCCGACACGTAGACCAAGGAATCACGTCGGCTCTATTCACGGCATTTCTATCTGCAACGTTCGACAACGTTTGGGACCCAGGTTGTTCAGGTATTAATTGAAGTGAAAGGAAACCGCTGACAGCAGCAGCCTTTCGGCCCTCCATGGGGACGAGGTGGACACCCCTCCCATGGGGACGAGGTGGACACCCCCCATGGGGACGCCTTACCCCCTGCCTTAGATGAAGTATGCAACAACAACAATCATATAATACTTTTTTTGGGGGGGATGGCAGAAAACTAAAACTGATCATCAGTTACTTTCCAAAATAAGTTATTAATATCATACCATCTTTTCCCAATCGTCAATCAATCAATCTGATCCATCCAATCCAATTAGATTGATCAGAAATCTGGAGCTGTAGAATGCAACCTTATAATAAATACATTTATACATTTTATTGGGATCCCCGTTAGCCGACGCCAATAGCGACAGCTAGTCTTCCTGGGGTCCGACACATAACGAAAACTACATTACAGACTAAAATACTTTACAATTTACATACATTTAAAAACATTAACATAGACAGACTTACATGCATTCATCATTTACTACATGTACTGAACATCTGACTTAACTAGGTTACTAGGTTACTAGGTTACTAGCTCCGATAGAGAGAGGCGTTGTGTTGGCCCGCGGCTGAATCTAGTTGATGATCCCTGGTTTAAGGTGACACCAAGAAGTTAAGTCTCCTCAACTTGTTCAACAGCCACACCATTCATTACCAGATTCAGCTGAGGTCTATAACTTGGGGAATGATTTGTACCAAATAAAATGCTCTTAGTTTTAGAGATGTTCAGGACCAGTGTATTACCAGCCACCCCATTCCAAAACGGACTGCAACTCTTTGTTTAGGGTTGCAGTGATTTCACTAGCTGTGGTTGCTGACGCGTACACTGAGTGGACAAAAAATTAGGAACAACTGCTTTTTTCCCATGACAGACTGACCAAGAGAATCCAGTTGAAAGCTATGATCATTTATTGATGTCACTTGTTAACTCCACTTCAATCAGGTTAAAGAAGGATTTTTAAGCCTTGAGACATGGATTGTGTATGTGTGCCATTCAGAGGGTGCATGGGCAAGACAAAATATTTAAGTGCCTTTTGAACGGGGTATGGTAGTAGGTGCCAGGCGCACCGGTTTGTAAGAACAACTGCAACGCTGCTGGGTTTTTCCACACTCAACAGTTTCCCGTGTGTATCTAGAATGGTCCACCAACCGTCCAGCCAATTTAACAGAACTGTGGGAAGCATTGGAGTCAACATGGGCCAGCTTCCCTGTGGAACGCTTTCGACACCTTGTAGAGTGCATATCATTGTTCACTCCTTAGTCTTCACGCAGTAGCTATATATGCAGTAGTATAATTTAAACTCTCAAAGCTGTCAATCAACAATATCAACAAATCAGAATGCCATTCCTGTTGCTAATTTGCTACATTTCCAATCCATCAAATTCAACAGTGATTCTATTTATCTGTATTTCCCTCGCACTACTCAGGGATGTATTCACTTGAAACAAAACTGAAGCAAACGCTGAAAACAGGGAGAGACTAACCCTGAACTTGTCCAATAAGAAACTGTGGTTTTCGGTGCAAAACGTTTTCCGTTGCAAAACTGTATGTATTCACTAATGAATATATCCCTGGTTGCATCACATCTCAGATGGAACTAACCCAGCTAGCACATTTGGTTCGTTTGGCGTTATGGGAACATATGCTTTAAGGTTTCACATTGGTTGTGGGAACAAAGCCATATGCTTCCTGAGCGGTAAAAATGTACGTTTTTTTTTTTTTAACCTTCTGAGAAAAGAAGTGAAAATGTTGACTGTTCCGGGTTTATCTTTAGGTTGGGTTCATTTTTAGGTTGCAGGGAGGTTCTGAGAACGTTTTACTCTGGTTCCTTGATAGTTTTTTTTTTAAACGTTTTTTTTTTTATTGTGTCACTATTTTATTTTTAATCTATTTGTTAATTGTAGTACTTTTTAACTGCATTGTTGGGAAAGGGCTCGTATGTAAGCATTTAAAACGGTAAAGTCTATACTTGTTGTATTCGCGCATCTTTCCCGGGAGGTTTTATTAATGCTGTGAGAATGGAAATTATAGGTTATTTGGAAGTTTCTGAAAAACGTCCTTAAAACTTTCACTGAATATTTCAATAAGACTTTTAATAACACTGCTAGCTCAGGTTAACTGTTTTGAACTCCCAGCACACATCGGACACATGGACATTCATTTCCTTTGACATTAATCAGGCAAACACATTAATGTTTTATTGTGGCACAGCATCAGTGAGATTCGAACCCATCATCTTCTGTTCTCTATCCATGGAATTAGTCCACTGCACCACCAGGATGGAGTTAGCATGTTAAGTTTTTTACGCATACAAAGCTGTTCATTTAAGTCTATTCAAACAGACCACTTTTTTAAAGGAAACAAGCACTCATTAAGATTAGGTGTGGCCAATTAGTGTGCGCGGCCAACACACCTGAACACACTTAACAAGATAGAGGATAGAGAGAGTTTTGTTGATGCTGAGAACAGAATGTATATGTTTTTAAATAACATTCTTAGAACGTTCTCTGAACGTTAAAGTTTTCTTGTGGGTTTTTTATGGAAAGTTTTCTTAACGCTCTCAGATTATTTTTTAAACATTACTTTAAATAGAACCAGGAGGCAACCTGTAGGACACGTTATGCTGAAGTACTGAAATTCCCACGTTGTTTTTTAACGTTCACTGAACTATTTGAGAACATTCCCAACGTCAAACCAGTTGGAGAACGTTCCTAGAACATTACCAAAATTGAGATTAAATGCAACCATGTTTGAACTTTTAGGAAACGTTCTGGTTAAAATATTGAAATACCAATAAAAGAACGTTCCAAAGCCAAGCAACTACCTGCACCGTTCCCAGAAAGTTGTGGAAAGGTTTTTATGCAAAATAAGCTGGGAAGTGAGTTAGTTCCATGGTTCTAGAAGACCGTGGTGTCTCCATAGTCAGTGTTCCACCTAACATACGCGTCCAGGGTTGTGGGACTGACACTGGGCTTTATACGCTTCAGAGAATCCTCAAAGTCCCGGCAGCGGATGTTACGCATCTGTAAATGCAAAAAAGCATCAGTATACACATAAATATATTCTCTATTCAGACACATAAATATATTCTCTATTCAGACACAGAAATATATTCTCTATTCAGACACAGAAATATATTCTCTATTCAGACACAGAAATATATTCTCTATTCAGACACAGAAATATATTCTCTATTCAGACACAGAAATATATTCTCTATTCAGACACAGAAATATATTCTCTATTCATACACAGAAATACACTACATGACCAAAAGTATGTGGACATCTGCTCTTCGAACGTCTCATTCCAAAATCTTGGGCATTACTATGGAGTTGGTCCCCCCCCCCCCTTTTCTGCTATAACAGCCTCCACTCTTCAGGGAAGGATCGTCTAGAATGTAATTGTATGCTGTAGCATTACGATTTCCCTTCACTGGAACTAAGGGGCCCAGCCCCAGATCATTATTCCTCCTCCACCAAACGTTACAGTTGGCACTGTGCATTGGGGCAGGTAGCGTTCTCCTGGCATCCACCAAACACAGATTCGTCCGTCGGACTGCCAGATGGTGAAGAGTGATTCATCACTCCAGAGAAAGTGTTTCCACTGCTCCAGAGTCCAATGGCGGTGAGCTTTACACCACTCCGGCCGACGCTTGGCATTGCAGATGGTGATCTTAGGCTTGTGTGCGGCTGCTCGGCCATGGAAACCCATTTCATGAAGCTCCCGATGAACAGTTCTTGTGCTGACGTTGCTTCCAGAGGCAGTTTGGAACTCGGTAGTGAGTTTTGCAACCGAGGACAGACCATTTTAACGCGCTTCAGCACTCGCCGGTCCCGTTCTGTGAGCTTGTGTGACGAACTAACTTGTTGGAAAGGTGGCATCCTATGACGGTGCCACGTTGAAAGTCACTGAGCTCTTCAGTAAGGCCATTCTACTGCCAATGTTTGTCTATGGAGATTGCATAGCTGTGTGCTCGATTCTATACACCTGTCAGCAACGGGTGTGGCTGAAAATGTCAAATCCACTCATTTTAAGGGGTGTCCACATACTTTTGTATATATAGTGTATATTCTCTATTCAGACACAGAAATATATTCTCTATTCATGTCAGATATAGTCTATTCTAGCTTTTAGCTGTTACAACTTACATCACTAGCAGCCATGTTTTTCACTTGTTCTGGTCCCAGTTCTGTGTAAACAGACAAAACAAACATGATCAGGCACCAGGCATAAAGATATTGTGGAGACCTTAACCCAACACCTAGCGACCTCGTCAAGGGGTTCGGACCTCTTGGCGTAACGGTTAAGCTGTTGACAGTCGCTGGACCTGGGTTTGAGTCCTGGTCGGGGCTACCCATCAGGTCTGCTACAATATTATAATATACACCGGACAATTTATTAGGTACACCCAACTAGTACCGGGTTCGGACCCCACTTTGCCTCCAGAACAGCCTGAATTCTTCGGGGCATTCTACAAGGTGTCGGAAAAGTTCCACAAGGATGTCGGTCCATGCTACAGATTGGACGGTGGTACATTCATTCTGCGAACAGCCCGTTCCATCTCATCCCAAAGACGCTCTATTGGGTTGAGGTCTGGGGACTGTGCAGGCCTCTCAAGTAAACTGAAACTCACTGTCATGTTTCAGGCTATGTTTTTCCACTCCTCAATTGTCCAGTGGTGGTGACGGCGTGCCCACTGGAGCCGCTTCTTATTGGTTTTAGCTGATAGGAGTGGAACCCGGGGTGGTCGTTGGCTGCAATACCCCATCCGTGACAAGGATCGACGAGTTGTGTGTTCCGAGATGCCGTTCTGCACACCACTGTTGTACTGCACCGTTATAAATACTTATTGTGTCCCGTGTAGCTCAGTTGGTAGAGCATGGCGCTTGCAACGCCAGGGTTGTGGGTTCGATTCCCACGGGGGGGGGGGGGGGCAGTATGAAAATGTATGCACTCACTAACTGTAAGTCGCTCTGGATAAGAGCATTTGCTAAATGACTAAAATGTAAACATGTTATTTGTCTGTTTGTGGCCCGCCTGTTAGCTTGCACGATTCTTGCCATTCTCCTTCGACATCTCATCAATGAGCTGTTTTCGCCCACAGGACTGCCGCTGACTGGATGTTGTTATGTTTGTCACACCATTCTCTGTAAACCCTAGACACTGTCGTGCATTAAAAGCCCAGGAGGTCGACCGTTTCAGAGGTACTGGACCCGGCGTGCCTGGCACCGACGATCATGCCACGCTCAAAGTCGCTTAGGTCACTTGTTTTGCCCATTCTAACATTCAGTCGAACAGTAACTGGATGCCTGGTTTATATAGTAGGTGCGATCCGGGGTGTACCTAATAAACTGGCCGGTGAGTGTATATAGGTATAATGGGTACATTGCATATAGCCATAACCTTTGGGCATTGGTACAGGCTGAAAGATCGGCCTGGCCTTTACTCACCCCTGATTGGTCCAAGAGCAGCATCCTTAGCCAATGAGGTAAGATCACTTCCTGAATAGCCCCCTGTCATTCTGAGGAGGTTAGAGCATGTTTAGGTTGTATGGTTTTACCTCTACGGTTTTATGCTTTGGGGGGGAAAAAATGTGGCCAAGTGTAGCGTAGTGTGAGAACTTACTTTGCTAGATGGGCTAATTCCTTCTGGTTGAGTGGGTGTCCATGCTTTCCCAATAGATTATTCAGCAACTTGAAACGCGTCTGTGGCGATAGCAAACACATAACATTGTTTTTTTTTAAAATCTACCCGGTAAACTACTCAAGCCATAGCAAAGTTCAGAAACATGCAACGTGGGTTTACCTCCTCTGTTGGCAAGGACACGTACACCCGTTTGGCAAATCGCCTATAAAAAGGACAAATAAAATAACAAATTAGAACCGGTTCAGGGAACAGAACAGAAAACCCGGAAAATAAGGACATTTTTCAAGGAACAGAATCAGAACTGGGAACGAAAGTGATCTATACTGTTCCGGAAAAGAACCGTTATTTTCCCGGTTGTTTTAGGCTACCAAGCCTCCTCCTCCACCCTCTATCACCACCCGCAATGCTATTAAGGATACCTTCACTTTTCACATTGGATTTTATTAATTACCGAAAAGGCAAGACGTTTAGTCACATCTCGCGCCCTACACTTGTCTGTCCAATGCATATACTGTATATGGCTTGCCCGCTCCATAGCAAGCTGCTCTATCCACACAGTGTTAATTTAATGTTGAGCTAAATGTTTAAAAATATATGTATTTCAGAGGTTTAAAAAAAAAAGAACAGAAATGAACGATATAAAATGTTACTTATTTTTTGGGTTTGAACCGGTTCAGAACTTTATTTTGTGTATCATATTCAGTACCTGAGAACAGCTTCGTCCAGCTCCTGTGGCCTGTTGGTAGCTCCCATCACCAGGACCCTCTCTGCACCTTCTGACTGCACCTGCAGGAGATTAGTAGAGACTAATCAGGAGACTAGTGTTGTTGAAGGATACCTACACTATATATATATATATACACAGCGGGGAGAACAAGTATTTGATACACTGCCGATTTTGCAGGTTTTCCTACTTACAAACCATGTAGAGGTCTGTAATTTTTATCATAGGTACACTTCAACTGTGAGAGACGGAATCTAAAACAAAAATCCAGAAAATCACATTGTATGATTTTAAAGTAATTAATTTGCATTTTATTGCATGACATAAGTATTTGATACATCACAAAAGCAGAACCTAATATTTGGTACAGAAACCTTTGTTTGCAATTACAGAGATCATTCGTTTCCTGTAGGTCTTGACCAGGTTTGCACACACTGCAGCAGGGATCTTTGGCCCACTGGCCATACAGACCTTCTCCAGATCCTTCAGGTTTCGGGGCTGTCGCTGGGCAATACGGACTTTCAGCTCCCTCCAAAGATTTTCTATTGGGTTCAGGTCTGGAGACTGGCTAGGCCACTCCAGGACCTTGAGATGCTTCTTACGGAGCCACTCCTTAGTTGCCCTGGCTGTGTGTTTCGGGTCGTTGTCATGCTGGAAGACCCAGCCACGACCCATCTTCAATGCTCTTACTGAGGGAAGGAGGTTGTTGGCCAAGATCTCGCGATACATGGCCCCATCCATCCTCCCCTCAATACGGTGCAGTCGTCCTGTCCCCTTTGCAGAAAACCATCCCCAAAGAATGATGTTTCCCCTCCATGCTTCACGGTTGGGATGGTGTTCTTGGGGTTGTACTCATCCTTCTTCTTCCTCCAAACACGGCGAGTGGAGTTTAGACCAAAAAAGCTCTACTTTTTGTCTCATCAGACCACATGACCTTCTCCCATTCCTCCTCTGGATCATCCAGATGGTCATTGGCAAACTTTAGACGGGCCTGGACATACGCTGGCTTGAGCAGGGGACCTTGCGTGCGCTGAAGGATTTTAATCCATGACGGCGTAGTGTGTTACTAATGGTTTTCTTTGAGACTGTGGTGCCCAGCTCTCTTCAGGTCATTGACCAGGTCCTGCCGTGTAGTTCTGGGCTGATCCCTCACCTTCCTCATGATCATTGATGCCCCACGAGGTGAGATCCATGCATGGAGCCCCAGACCAGAAGGCGAGGGTGATTGACCGTCATCTTGAACTTCTTCCATTTTCTAATAATTGCGCCAACAGTTGTTGCCTTCTCACCAAGCTGCTTGCCTATTGTCCTGTAGCCCCATCCCAGCCTTGTGCAGGTCTACAATTTTATCCCTGATGTCCTTACACAGCTCTCTGGTCCTTGGCCATTGTGGAGAGGTTGGAGTCTGTTTGATTGAGTGTGTGGACAGGTGTAGATATTTTATACAGGAAACGAGTTCAAACAGGTGCAGTTAATACAGGTAATGAGTGGAGAACAGGAGGGCTTCTTAAAGAAAAACTAACAGGTCTGTGAGAGCCGGAATTCTTACTGGTTGGTAGGTGATCAAATACTTATGTCATGCAAATTAATTATTTAAAAAATCATACAATGTGATTTTCTGGATTTTTGTTTTAGATTCCGTCTCTCACAGTTGATGTGTACCTATGATAAAAATTACAGACCTCTACATGCTTTGTAAGTAGGAAAACCTGCAAAATCGGCAGTGTATCAAATACTTGTTCTCCCCACTGTATATATAAAAGTATGTGGACACCACTTCAAATTAGTGGATTCAGCTATTTCATCCACACCCATTGCTGACAGGTGTATACAATCGAGTACACTGCCATGCAATCTCCACAGACAAACATTGGCAGTAGAATGGCCTCACTGAAGAGCTCAGTGACTTTCAACGTGGCACCGTCACAGGATGCCACCTTTCCAACAAGTAAGTTCGTCAAATTTCTGCCCTGATAGAGCTGCCCCGGTCAACTCTGAAGTGGAAACATTGTGAAGTGGAAACGTCTATTATCATGGCTCAGCCGCAAAGTGGTAGGCCACACAAGCACACAGAATGGGACCACAGAGTGCTGAAGCGCATAACAATTGTCTGTCCTCGGTTGCAACACTCACTACCGAGTTCCAAACTGCCTCTGGAAGCAACGTCAGCACAATAACTGTTTGTCGGGAGCTTCATGAAATGGGTTTCCATGGCCGAGCAGCCGCACACAAGCCTAAGATCACCATGCGCAATGCCCAGGAGAACGCAAGCTACCCGAATGCATAGTGCCAACTGTAAAGTTTGATGGAGGAGGAATAATGGTCTGGGTCTGTTCATGGTTCGGGCTAGACCCCTTTGTTTCAGTGAAGGGAAATCTAAACGCTACAGCATACAATGACATTCTAGATTATTCTGTGCTTCCAACTTTGTGGCAACAGTTTGGGGAAGGCCCATTCCTGTTTCAGCATGACAATGCCCCCGTGCACAAAGCGAGGTCCATTCAGAAATGGTTTGTCGCGATCAGTGTGGAAGAACTTGACTGGCCTGCACAGAGCCCTGACCTCAACCCCATCGAACACCTTTGGGATGTATTAGAACGCAGACTGCGAGCCAGGCCTAATCGCCCAACATCAGTGCACGACAATTGAGAGCATCCTGTCGGGCTGTATCACCGCCTGGTACGTCAACTGCACCGCCCGCAACCACAGGGCTCTCCAGAGGGTGGTGCCGTCTGCCGAACGCATTAACGGGGGCAAACTACCCACCCTCCAAGACACATACAGCACCCAATGTCACAGGAAGGCCAAAAAGATCATCAAGGACATCAACCATCCGAGCCACGGCCTGTTCACCCCGCTTTCATCCAGAAGGCGAGGCCAGTACAGGTGCATCAAAGCTGGGACCGAGAGAATGAAAAACAGCTTCTATCTCAAGGCCATCTGACTGTTAAATAGCCATTACTAGCACATTAGAGGCTGCTGCTGCCTATTGAAATCATTGGCCACTTTAAGAAATGGAACACTAGTCACTTTAATAATGTTTACATATCTTGCACTACTCATCTCATGTATATACTGTATTCTATAATATTCTACTGTATCTTAGTCCATGCCGCTCTGTCATTGCTTGTCCATATATGTATATATTCTTAAATTCCATTCCTTACTTAGATTTGTGTGTATTGGGTATATGTTGTGAAATTGTTAGATATTACTTGTAAGATATTACTGCACTGTCGGAGCTAGAAGCACAAGCATTTCGCTACACCCGCAATAACATCTGCTAAACACGTGTATGTGACAAACAACATATGAGTCCCCGCAGCAACATCTAGTGGAAAGCCTTCCCAGAAGAGTGGAGGCTGGTATAGCAGCAAAGGGGGGGGGGACCAACTCCATATTAATGCCCATGATTTTGGAATGAGATGTTGGACGAGCAGGTGTCCACATACTTTTGGTCATGTAGTGTAGTGTACACAAGGTCTTTTTATAGCTCATTGATAACCCATACATAAAACATGAATAAAACAGTACATAGGCATTGCAACTGCCATTGATAATTGCAGTATGAGTAACATTACTGTGACATAACAAAGGGGTCTTACCCCATCGAACTGGATGAGGAACTCGGTTTTTAATCGTCGGCTGGCATCGTGTTCCCCTTCCCTCCTCTCACACAGCAGGCTGTCGATCTCATCTGGGAGGACGGCAAACAGCATCACCACAAGGTCAGTGACCAGCCACTGTCTGTTCAGTCTCTCAGAAACAAACACAACCAGGAAAATAAATTATACAATTAAATATAAACTGCAATATGTAACTCAGATTACTGTTGGAAGTCAGATCACTGTTAGACGTCAGATCACTGTTAGACGTCAGATCACTGTTAGACCTCAGATCACTGTTAGACGTCAGATTACTGTTAGACCTCAGATTACTGTTAGACCTCAGATCACTGTTAGACCTCAGATCACTGTTAGACGTCAGATCACTGTTAGACGTCAGATCACTGTTAGACCTCAGATTACTGTTAGACCTCAGATTACTGTTAGACCTCAGATCACTGTTGGACGTCAGATCACTGTTAGACGTCAGATTACTGTTGGACGTCAGATCACTGTTAGACGTCAGATCACTGTTGGATGTCAGATCACTGTTGGACGTCAGATCAATGTTAGACGTCAGACATTCAATAAAATCAATCAAACCAACCAATGAAGATGATGGCAGGCTGTAGTTCTCTGGCCACAGCAAACAAAGCTCTGACCAGCTTCTCTCCCTCTCCCACCTGGAAAGGAGAGATACAGGTCAAAGGTCACTCAAGTATACTTTATAAAGTGGTTGTAAAGAGTGTATAAGCAGTTTAAAGACGTATAATCATTTGTTTATAGATAGTTTAGAAATCAGTAATAAACCGTCAACTGCTCACTCAGCTACCACTAACATTAGCTAATCCACTAGGTGAGACATCGCTCTACCTGGGTCCTGGTCTGAAGTAGTGCACTACCCTCTGGGTCCTGGTCTGAAGTAGTGCACTACTTAGAGAATAGGGTGCCATTTGGGACTCAGAAAATGACAACACTCTTCAGACCACTCACCCATTTAGAGGTCAGAGTGGCGGCGCTGATGTTAAAGAAGGTGGCGTGGGATTCCATGGCTACTGCTTTGGCCTGGGTAGGGGGACAAAAGAGACCAATCATTATCAAGAGAAGGAGGAATAACCTCTTCCTCAACACCATGTGATGTCATGGTCACAGAACGTTTGACTCACCAGCATGGTCTTTCCGTTGCCTGGAGGGCCGAAGAGGAGCAGACCTCGTGCCGGGGATCTGAGACCAGTGAACAGCTAGAGGGGACCAACACAACACCAGACTGGAGTAGAGACAACACCATAGACTGGAGTAGAGACAACACCATAGACTGGAGTAGAGACAACGCCACCAGACTGGAGTAGAGACAACACCATAGACTGGAGTAGAGACAACACCATAGACTGGAGTAGAGACAACACCATAGACTGGAGTAGAGACAACACCATAGACTGGAGTAGAGACAACGCCATAGACTGGAGTAGAGACAACGCCATAGACTGGAGTAGAGACAACACCATAGACTGGAGTAGAGACAACACCACCAGACTGGAGTAGAGACAACGCCATAGACTGGAGTAGAGACAACGCCATAGACTGGAGTAGAGACAGACTGGAGTAGAACACCACCAGACTGGAGTAGAGACAACACCATAGACTGGAGTAGAGACAACGCCACCAGACTGGAGTAGAGACAACGCCATAGACCATAGAGACAACACCATAGACTGGAGTAGAGACAACACCACCAGACTGGAGTAGAGACAACCATAGACCAGTAGACTGGAGTAGAGACAACGCCACCATAGAGACTGGAGTAGAGACAACACCCATAGACTAGGAGTAGAGACAACAGACTGGCCACCAGACTGGAGTAGAGACAACGCCATAGACTGGAGTAGAGACAGACTGGAGTAGAGACCACCAGACTGGAGTAGAGACAACACCATAGACTGGAGTAGAGACAACACCAGACTGGAGTAGAGACAACACCATAGACTGGAGTAGAGACAACACCATAGACTGGAGTAGAGACAACACCATAGACTGGAGTAGAGACAACACCATAGACTGGAGTAGAGACAACGCCACCAGACTGGAGTAGAGACAACACCATAGACTGGAGTAGAGACAACGCCATAGACTGGAGTAGAGACAACGCCATAGACTGGAGTAGAGACAACGCCACCAGACTGGAGTAGAGACAACACCATAGACTGGAGTAGAGACAACACCATAGACTGGAGTAGAGACAACACCATAGACTGGAGTAGAGACAACGCCACCAGACTGGAGTAGAGACAACGCCACCAGACTGGAGTAGAGACAACACCATAGACCATAGACTGGCCATAGACTGGAGTAGAGACAACACCATAGACTGGAGTAGAGTAGAGACTGGAGTAGAGACAACGCCATAGACTGAGTAGACAACACCATAGACTGAGACAGACAACCATAGACTGGAGTAGAGACAACGCCATAGACTGGAGTAGAGACCATAGACTGGAGTAGACAACACCACAACACTGGAGTAGAGAGACCATAGGAGTAGAGACAACACCATAGACTGGAGAGTAGAGACTGGAGTAATCACAACACCCATAGACTGGAGTAGAGACAACACCATAGACTGGAGTAGAGACAACACCAGACAGTAGAGACAACACCATAGACTGGAGTAGAGACAACACCACCAGACTGGAGTAGAGACAACGCCATAGACTGGACAGAGACCACCACCAGACTGGAGGAGTACCATAGACTGGAGTAGACAACACCATAGACTGGAGTAGAGATAACGCCATAGACTGGACTGGAGTAGAGACAACACCACCAGACTGGAGTAGAGACTGACGCCATAGCTGGCCAGACTGGAGTAGAGACACACCCATAGACTGGAGTAGAGACCACTACACAACTGTGAAGCCTGATTCCCACAATAGGGCCGACCTCAACCGTACTGTGCTGGCTCTGATATTTTCATTTCAAATTGTCCTTTTCAGCACGGTTTCAGCAAATATGGTGGATGTGTAACCAGACCAGACCAATGCAGCTCAGCTTGGCTTGGGTAGGTTTGACCCTAGAATGTGAATCAGGCATAACTGACAGATAGCACTCACTGACAGATAGCAGCTCATCACTGACAGATAGCAGCTCATCACTGACAGATAGCAGCTCATCACTGACAGATAGCAGCTCAGCTCATCACTGACAGATAGCAGCTCATCACTGACAGATAGCAGCTCATCACTGACAGATAGCAGCTCATCACTGACAGATAGCAGCTCATCACTGACAGATAGCAGCTCATCACTGACAGATAGCAGCTCATCACTGACAGATAGCAGCTCATCACTGACAGATAGCAGCTCATCACTGACAGATAGCAGCTCATCACTGACAGATAGCAGCTCATCACTGACAGATAGCAGCTCATCACTGACAGATAGCAGCTCATCACTGACAGATAGCAGCTCATCACTGACAGATAGCAGCTCATCACTGCAGCTCATCACTGACAGATAGCAGCTCATCACACTGACAGAGAGCAGCTCATCACTGACAGATAGCAGCTCATCACTGACAGAGAGCAGCTCAGATCACTGACAGATAGCAGCTCATCACTGACAGATAGCAGCTCATCACTGACAGATAGCAGCTCAGCTCATCACTGACAGAGAGCAGCTCATAACTGACAGATAGCAGCTCATCACTGACAGATAGCAGCTCATCACTGACAGATAGCAGCTCATCACTGACAGATAGCAGCTCATCACTGACAGATAGCAGCTCATCACTGACAGAGAGCAGCTCATCACTGACAGATAGCAGCTCATCACTGACAGATAGCAGCTCATCACTGACAGATAGCAGCTCATAACTGACAGATAGCAGCTCATAACACAGAGTAGAAAGGAAACAATCTCACCTCAGGTCTGAGTGCAGGCAGGATAACTATCTCCTGGAGAGCCTGTTTAGCCAGCTCCTGTCCTGCTATGTCTTCAAAGCTCACTGCTGACCCACTGAAATACACAGACACACATGTTTGAATGACTCCAGAACCACAGCAGTCTCAATTACAGTCATGGGTTAGATTACAGGAGAGCTAGGCACCGCCTTAACAAAGGTACCAGTGTGGGCCCCCTCAAAAGTCGAAGATTTTGACGTCAGGGCATCCCCAAGAGTCTATGTATAATTTGATCCTGACTGCAGTCCACTATCATCGTATCTAGAATCCCTCCATTGAATGTGCTGAGGGTCTTCTCTATCATAGCCTGGTCATACATCTGTTTGTACTGTATAGCCAACTCCCTAGACAATGATCAAAAGACTACACGGATAGATCCAGGCTAGGCTACTTCTCTACCCTACCTGTCCACGATCTCATTCAGTATGAGGTTGGCCAGCTTGCTGTCCACATTCTTAAAGTTCTTCATATCCCTCCTCTGTGGTTCCTTTGACGCTGCTGCCGGTCTGCCATTCTGTCCTCTTCCTGCAGCCCGAGGGACAACCTTACAGAGAGCACTCCATAAGACCATAAAAATACACTTCACATAAAACAAAAAGCCTACACTATGAGCAACAATGTCCCATTTGAAACAGTACTACTCAGAAACGTTGTTTTCTGTAAACTGTTACATTTACATTTTAGTCATTTAGCAGACGCTCTTATCCAGAGCGACTTACAGTTTTTTTTTTTCATACTGGCCCCCCGTGGGAATCGAACCCACAACCCTGGCGTTGCAAACGCCATGCTCTACCAACTGAGCTACATCCCTGCCGGCCATTCCCTCCCCTACCCTGGACGACGCTGGGCCAATTGTGCGCCGCCCCATGGGTCTCCCGGTCGCGGCCGGCTACAACAGAGCCTGGATTCGAACCAGGATCTCTAGTGGCACAGCTGCGCCACTCGGGGAGGTTGTAAGACTAGGACTAAATCGTTTATGGGACCAGGTATAAGAGACAGTATAGGACAAGGCCTGTACTTTAATGGGACCAGGGATACCTTGATATTGTTAGTCTTGCTTGAGCCAGTTCTTCCAGTGCTCGCTGGCTTGCTGTGACTGGACATGGAACCACCTGGACCTGGCTGGTTCTTTGGACCAGTAGGCCTCACTGGAGGGGTAGGGAGATGGCCTGATGGACTCTGAGAGCTGTTTCTCTTTTTAGACGCCGATGCACCTTCTGTGGAGAGAGAGAGAGAGGATAGAGAGAGAGAGAGAGAGATGGAGAGAGAGAGAGAGAAAGAGATGTAGAGAGAGAGAGAGAGAGAGAGATGTGGAGCGAGAGAGAGAGAGAGGATGGAGAGAGAGAGAGATGGAGGATGGCGAGAGAGAGAGAGAGAGGATGGAGAGAGAGAGAGACCCTACTATACGCACTACAACTATTTGCACATTGCTAAAACACATAGCTGGTAATATAACACTTGAAATGTCTATATTTTTTAAACCTTGTTGAGTGAGGGGGAGAGAGAGAAAGAGAGATAAAAGTACTGATCTTAGTCAGGGATTTCTTTACAGCACAAATCTTTATAGCTCAAATCTAAGAGTGGCATCACTTCAAGTGTGTTGTGAGAGAAGACTGCAGCATGACTCATATATTACCAGTATGGGAAGTTATCATGATGTGATATAATCTAAAAAAAAAACGTCAGACAGCTGACCTAAAAGAGCGAGTCGGTCCTTTGCCATGGTGAGATTGGTGATCATCTTAGTTTGAAGCCTCTTTGCCCGATCATAATGTTCTCCTAAAGTGAAAGTGAAAGAAAGAGAAACATGGTAACTGGCCAAAACACAAACCACCTCGTATTAACTTGAAAGACGATGAGGTAGGAATTAGTTTACCTTGTCCTATGACTTCAATAGCAATCCCCTTTTGAAGCTCTGAAATGCCTTTCTGATACCACTGGACTGCCTCCTCCTTGACACCTGCCATCACAAACCCACAGGCTCAGAGTCACAGATAGAGAGAGAGAGAGAGAGAGATAGAGAGAGAGAGAGAGAGCGTACACAGACAGACACACACACACACTCACTCTCACACACACACTCACTCTCACACACACACTCACTCACTCACTCACTCTCTCACACGCACACACACATATACACACACACACTCCCAGTGAGCCATTGCATATGCTTGCATACAGTCACACAACATGTATGATTAGCTTCGATGCAACCAAGAGTTTTGACATTGTAAAACTCTCTTGGTTTCATCGAAGCTAATGTATGATAAACATCTACAATATAAAAAATTTAAAAAAAGATGAGATGCATTCAACCTTTGTCATCTTCATCGATCTTGAGTGCCACGGATATGTATTGAAATGCCTGTTTATGGTAGCTTCTAATGAGATCTCCGTTGTCTTTGCCGTCCCCAGCCCTAACTTTGTCCGACATGGTAGTGAAATACTGTAACGTTACAACTCTACACAACTAGTTACAGTAGCTAGTTACCATTGTCATATCCAGGAGGTGATCCTAAACCTGTCTATTTTATCATAATAACAAAACCACTGTAGAGATCCAGTCCACACAGTTCCAAGACATCGGTGTCTTGTTGTAACAGGAAGTTGGCGCTACGCATGCGTGGAACACCGGACTTGTCTAACACGTAAACAAGACCCCAAATACGGTAATAAGTGTATAGATAATGGTATACAGACAAGTAAATCGACAAGCACTGAGAGTAGATAAAGCGTGGAAGTTTACCGTGGCATACCAAAAGTAATGTTATATTCATTATTTTTTAAAGAAATACCAGAGAGGATAAGGCGAAGCGAGAGGGATAACTGGGCCCAAAATCTGTCTTCTCCAGCTTCTCTTTTTATTTTTTATTTTTTTGCTCAACAACCGGCGAGTTTTTGTATGAAGGTCAATGAGTGTCGCGTTTGGTTAATTTACACAAAATTGAATGGCTTATTTTGTTACGTGTGGCTTATTTCATCGAATAAAAGTTTCGTAATGTTTAGGTTGTTACGAGTCTACTGATATAAGTAGGACACGCCAACTTTGAGAGAAAAAAAAACACTTTATATCGGAGTTCTTCCCGTTGTTCAAGCGCATATCTACCCTCTCATTGGCTAGAATGGTCCCACCTTGATCTTACGTTTACGTTTACATTTCAGTCATTTAGCAGACGCTCTTATCCAGAGCGACTTACAGTTAGTGAGTGCATACATGTTTTTTATAAATTATTTTTTTCCATTATTTTTCATACTGGCCCCCCGTGGGAAACGAACCCACATCCCTGCCGGCCAACCCCTCCTTAGTCCACTGCGCCACTCGGGAGATCTCGCCTCCTCCCGACTGCCTTCCATTTCTGAAGACATGTATTTTCATTGTTAGAGCGGTCACTCGAGCATCTGGTCAATATAATGGATAATCTGTTGAACTTCCGTTCAGGAATTTCGGCGCTAGCCCTTTAAAAGTCACATTTCCGGAATTTGGATAGCCAATCAAAAGGCGCCTAATTTTCTGACGACTGCTTCGTTAGCGCTCTCTGGCTGTTGTTGTTTCGGCGGTGACATCAATTTAGAAACCAGCATAAACCATGGCAGAAGGTAACCAAAGATACGATTATACGATATCTAACGCCTAACATTATGTAGCAAATATTTTATTTGCAGCGGTTTTCAGATTTATAAGCGTCTTGGGAGACGGAAGACTAGGGACCACGTCTAGTAGCTAGCAAGCTAACACAAGCTAGCTCAAAGCTGGTGACTTGTCCAGTGTTGGGGAGTAATGAATGTATAGTGAATACATGTTAACTGAACAAAAATATAAACACAACAATTTCGAAGATTTTACTGTATTACAGTTCATTTAAGGAAGTCAGTCAATTTAAATAATAGATTAGGCGCTAATATATGGATTTCACATGATTGGGAATACAGATATGCATCTGCTGGTCAGAGACCTTTAAAAAAAAAAAAAGTAGGTGCATGGATCAGAAAACCAGTCAGTAACTGGTGTAACCACCATTTGCCTCATGCATCACATCTCCTTCACACAGAGTTGATTGTGGCCTGTGGAATGTTGTCCCACTCCTCTTCTATAGCTGTGCAAAGTTGCTGGATATTGGCGGAAACTGGAACATGCTGTCGTACATGTCGATCCAGAGCATCCCAAACATGCTCAATGGGTGACATGTCTGGTGAGTATGCAGGCCTTGGAAGAACTGGGACATTTTCAACTTCCAGGAATTGTGTACAGATCCTTGCAACATGGGGCCGTGCATCATTTTGCTGAAACATGAGGTGATGGAGGCGGATGAATGGCATGACAATAGGTCTCAGGATCTCGTCACGGTATCTCTATGCATTCAAATTGCCATCGATAAAATGCAATTGTGTTCATTGTCCGTAACTTCTGCCTGCCTATACCATAACCCCACCGCCACTATGGGGCACTCTGTTCACAACGTTGACATCAGCAAACCGCACGCCCACACGACGACATACACGTGGTCTGCGGTTGTGAGGCCGGTTGGACGTACTGCCAAATTCTCTAAAACGACGTTGGAGGCGGCTTAGAGAAATTAACACACATTTCTCTGGCAACAGCTCTGGTGGACAGTCCTGCAGTCAGCATGCCAATTGCACGCTCCCTCAACTTGAGACATCTGTGGCATTGTGTTGTATGACAGAACTGCACATTTTAGTGGCCTTTTATTGTCCCCAGCACAAGATGCACCTGTGCAATGATCATGCTGTTTAATCACCTTGAAATGCCACACCTGTCAGGTGGATGGATTATCTTGGCAAAGGAGAAATGCTCACTAACAGGAATGTAAACAAATTTGTGCACAAACTTTGAGCGAAATACGCTTTTTGTGCATATGAAAAAGTTCAGCTCATGAAACATGGGACCAACACTTTACATGTTGCGCTTTATATTTTTGTTCAGTGTAGTTCAACCACTGGGGTATAATAAGAACAAAATAGTAATTTAACTACATTTTGCAGTAGCTTGGTGGTAGTGGAACTACATTTAAATCGAGGTAGTGTTTAGTGTTTTCAGTAGTTAATTACTTGTTTTACCATGTAGCGGTATAGCTAACTACTGGTACTACACACTGCTGTTTACCATGTAGCTAACTACTGGTACTACACACTACTGTTTTACCGTGTAGCGGTGTAGCTAACTACTGGAACTAAACACTACTGTTTTACCAGTATATTGCGGCATATTTCAGAAATAAGATACCCAGCTTAATGTTTGCTATCAGTCAAGCAAGACCTGATGAGAAGTTTATGTGCCCTAGCCTACCACGCAAAGGCACTATTGATTATTTTCCCTGGTTGACACAGACATGCTCAGGAAAGTGATATCACAACTTAAGCCTTCTACCTGCCTTCTCGATCCTGTCCCCACCACCTTCTTCAAAACTGTTTTTAATTGCATATCTGAAGAAGTGCAAGCTATTGTTAATCACTCCCTGTTTACGGGCACTTTCCCCACTGCTATGGTGAAATCCCTTCTGGAGAAAAGTAATCTAGATTCTTCAGTTTTTAGCAATTTTCGGTTAATCTCCAACCTTCCATTCTTAAACAAAATTCTGGAGAAATTGGTCTTCAAACAGCTAAATGATTGAAGTGCCAACTGTATTTAGTTAAAATTCCAATCAGATTTTCGTGCCCAGCACAGCACAGAGACAGCCTTAGTTAAAGTGGTAAATGATCTTAGAGCCAATACCGATGCCAAACAGCTCTCTGTCCTTGTACTCTTGGATTTAAGCGCCGCATTCGACACTGTTGACCATGATGTCCTTCTGGACAGACTGGAGAGGTGGGTTGGCCTCTGTTGACCATGATGTCCTTCTGGACAGACTGGAGAGGTGGGTTGGCCTCTGTTGACCATGATGTCCTTCTGGACAGACTGGAGAGGTGGGTTGGCCTCTGTTGACCATGATGTCCTTCTGGACAGACTGGAGAGGTGGGTTGGCCTCTGTTGACCATGATGTCCTTCTGGACAGACTGGAGAGGTGGTTGGCCTCTGTTGACCATGATGTCCTTCTGGACAGACTGGAGAGGTTATTTGGCCTCTGTTGACCATGATGTCCTTCTGGACAGACTGGAGAGGTGGGTTGGCCTCTGTTGACCATGATGTCCTTCTGGACAGACTGGAGAGGTGGTTGACCTCTGTTGACCATGATGTCCTTCTGGACAGACTGGAGAGGTGGTTGGCCTCTGTTGACCATGATGTCCTTCTGGACAGAAGTGAGAGGTTGTTAATCACTCCCTGTTGACCATGATGTCCTTCTGGAGAGGTGGGTTGACCTCTGTTGACCATGATGTCCTTCTGGACAGAAAGGAATGTGGTTGTCCTCTGTTGACCATGATGTCCTTCTGGACAGACTGGAGAGGTGGGTTGGCCTCTGTTGACCATGATGTCCTTCTGGATAGACTGGAGAGGTGGTTGGCCTCTGTTGACCATGATGTCCTTCTGGACAGACTGGAGAGGTGGGTTGGCCTCTAGTGACCATGATGTCCTTCTGGATAGACTGGAGAGGTGGGTTGGCCTCTGTTGACCATGATGTCCTTCTGGACAGACTGGAGAGGTGGTTGGGTGTTGACCATGATGTCCTTCTGGACAGACTGGAGAGGTGGTTGGCCTCTGTTGACCATGATGTCCTTCTGGACAGACTGGAGAGGTGGTTGGCCTCTGTTGACCATGATGTCCTTCTGGACAGACTGGAGAGGTGGTTGACCTCTGTTGACCATGATGTCCTTCTGGACAGACTGGAGAGGTGGGTTGGCCTCTCGGTCCAGTTCTAAATTGGTTTAGGACCAATTTAACCGGTCGAGAGTTTTGTCACCCTTGGTGAACATAACTCAGAGAAAATAGATATCACGTGTGGCGTTCCGCAAGGTTCGATTTTGGGTACGGTACTGTTCAGTTTATATATGTTACCCCTTGGCAGCGTTATCAGAAAGCACAGCATTGATTTTCACTGCTACGCAGAGGATACACAACTTTACATTTCTGTGTCACCAGATGATTTTAGCTCCACAGATGTATTAGTGATTTAAATAGTTGGATGGCTCACAACTTCCTCCAGCTAAATCAAGACAAGGTTTTTATTATTGGAGCCAAAGCACAGAGAGAATCTGGCCGATTAATTTTTAATTCACAGGCAATATAGATAAAGCAGCAGGTAGAAAACCTGGGTGTTATTTTAGATTCTGAACTCAACTTTAAATCACACATTAGGAATGTGACCAAAATAGCTTTTTACCACCTGAGGAACATTGCCAAGGTGCGGCCGTTTCTCTCTCAGGCGGATACAGAGAGACTCATCCATGCTTTTATTACAAGCAGGCTTGACTACTGTAATGCTCTCCTGTCTGGTCTACCCAAGAAAGCCATTGGTCAACTGCAAAACATACAGACTGCTGCAGCACGGGTACTGACCAAGACCAGACGGAGAGCACACATTACATCGGTTTTAAAGTCTCTGCACTGGCTGCCTGAGTTTTAGAATTACTTTTAAGATTCTTCTATTGGTTTTTAAGTCAATCCACGATTTTGGACCCCAATACATGTCAGACATGCTTTTAAGTTATGTACCCAGTAGGTCCCTCAGGTCCTCTGGCACTGGCCTTTTAACTATCCCAAAGCCCAGGACCAAGAGGCATGGAGAGGCAGCCTTTAGTTACTATGCCCCCAGCCTCTGGAATAGCCTGCCAGAGAACCTGAGGGGGGCTGAAACTGTGGACATATTTAAAAGATCTTAAAACACCCCTTTTTTTTAGCTTTGCTTTTCCTCAGGATGCTTTTTATAGTTCAGTTTTAGTTATTCTTTAGTTTTTATCCTCTTATGTTTGTGGAGTAAAAATACGTTTTTTTTATTAGTTTTTTTTTTCCTGTAAAGTGCATTGTGTTGCATTCCATGTCTGAAATGTGCTGTATAAATAAAGCTTGATTTTGATGTTTGTTCAAAGTAACTTTAGTTCAGTAAACTACACGTTTCTTAAGGATAGCTTTAGTGTAGCATAACTTCCTCCAGTGTGAAGTCATTTCCTTTATAATAAAGTCATTTTCTTCCCCTGCCGTCGTCATGTTCAGAGTAGCTTCCCCAACCCTGCCGTCGTCGTCATGTTCAGGAGTAGCTTCCCCAACCCTGCCGTCGTCGTCATGTTCAGGAGTAGCTTCCCCAACCCTGCCGTCGTCGTCTTGTTCAGTGTAGCTTCCCCAACCCTGCCGTCGTCGTCATGTTCAGAGTAGCTTCCCCAACCCTGCCGTCGTCGTCGTCATGTTCAGTTCAGTGTAGCTTCCCCAACCCTGCCGTCGTTGTCATGTTCAGTGTAGCTTCCCCAACCCTGCCGTCGTCGTCATGTTCAGAGTAGCTTCCCCAACCCTGCCGTCGTCGTCATGTTTAGTGTAGCTTCCCCAACCCTGCTGTCGTCATCATGTTCAGAGTAGCTTCCCCAACCCTGCCGTCGTCGTCATGTTCAGTGTAGCTTCCCCAACCCTGCTGTCGTCGTCATGTTCAGAGTAGCTTCCCCAACCCTGCCGTCGTCGTCATGTTCAGAGTAGCTTCCCCAACCCTGCCGTCGTCGTCATGTTCAGAGTAGCTTCCCCAACCCTGCCGTCGTCGTCATGTTCAGAGTAGCTTCCCCAACCCTGCCGTCGTCGTCATGTTCAGTGTAGCTTCCCCAACCCTGCCGTCGTCGTCATGTTCAGAGTAGCTTCCCCAACCCTGCTGTCGTCGTCATGTTCAGTGTAGCTTCCCCAACCCTGCCGTCGTCGTCATGTTCAGAGTAGCTTCCCCAACCCTGCCGTCGTCGTCATGTAAAGTTGGGAGAGACTAGCTACTAGAATCAATTCCAACTGTTTGCTGCAGACGGTTGGTTAGCTTTGACATCTAGACCAGAACAATGCTATCACAATCATAGAAACAGAATAGCTAGTCACTTTGTTTCAAGCCCTTACCTGGAGACCTGATTAACACATTTTACTCCCTTTGTTGTGTTTTACGTTCAGATCACGCAGGCATGGACCAGAGCATGGCGAGTCATACAGCTGTAAGTTTACTGTACTGCGTGTTGAATTTTTACATTTTAGTCATTTAGCAGACGCTCTTATCCAGAGCGACTTAAAGGAGCAATTAGGGTTAAGTGCCTTGCTCAAGGGCACATCGACAGATTTTTCACCTAGTCGGCTCGGGGATTAGAACCAGCGACCTTTCGGTTACTGGCACAACGCTCTTAACCACTAAAGCTACCTGCCAGAGTCTGGGCATACAGGAGACGTTGAATATGGCGATTTCTCCTTTAAGCCCAGGAAGCAGCCGTTCAACTTGCCGTTCACCAGCTTTTCAAGCTTAATAATGTGAAAATATGTTCAAATAATGGAGTTTCGCTGAGCAACTACCGTCGTTACGGCCGGTATGTACTTCCACAAAAGGTTTTAAATAAGTTACATGCACCTGGAAAAATGCCTTGTCTGGAAAAATTATAAGTATTGTTTTTGACCAAGTGGATTTGGCACATGCACACCTGTTCTGCACCTCCAATAAAATCACTCGTTACTGCCACGCACAGGTCGGCTGATCCAATAAAATCACTCGTTACTGCCACGCACAGGTCGGCTGATCCAATAAAATCACTCGTTACTGCCACGCACAGGTCGGCTGATCCAATAAAATCACTCATTACTGCCACGCACAGGTCGGCTGATCCAATAAAATCACTCGTTACTGCCACGCACAGGTCGGCTGATCCAGCAGCAGGAAAGGTCATTTGTTTATATCACCAACAACAGTGTATTAATGTCATATCAATCTGTTTCAGCCGTGCTACACAGAATAAGATTTCATGTAAGTAGATTTAGTAGACACTATAGGCTACGTTTTTACAGTGACTGTATATTTCTAGATAGGCTTTATTTAGTGTATTTTAATTACATTACTAATATTGAAGGAGGTAGATTTGGCGGATGGTCAAAAACAATACTTATATTCTTTCCGGACAAGGCATTTTTCCGGTTGCATATAACTTGTTACTTAGACCTGTTTTGGAAGTACATACCGGCCTTAGTGGCAGTAATGACGATAGTTGCTCAGCGAAACTCCATTATTTGAACATATTTTTTGACATTATTAAGCTTGAAAAGCTGCTTCCTGGGCTTAAAGGAGAATCGCCATATTCAACGTCTCCTGTATGCCCAGACTCTGGCAGGTAGCTTTAGTGGTTAAGAGCGTTGTGCCAGTAACCCAGACTCTGGTTTGTGTGTGACTGTTTTAGGGACATATTAAGCCTCTGCTACAGCCTTTCACCTCAAAGTGAATGAAGCCTTGAGCCGAGGTTAGGGAAACATTAGCCAATGGTATAGACCTCGACGTTACTGTTGATAATAACTGAACTTACAAGTTACTAACTGTATACATGATGATGGTGAACTTGTGGGGGGGGCTAGGGAAATGTAGGCTTACATGCTGACGTGCTTGTACATCACTCCTCCCCTCCAGAAGATCGAGGATACCGAGAGGTCCAACACCGAGAAGATGTCTAAACAGAAGGTGGATCTTCAGTCTCTCCCAACACGGGCATATCTGGACCAGACTGTGGTACCGGTCCTCCTACAGGGGCTCTCTGTGCTAGCCAAAGAGAGGTGGGCTACAATAAGTCACATTTTTATAAAAGTCCTTTTTTGGTACATCAAAAATGCTTTACAGATACCCAGCCTAAAAACCTGAAAGAGCAAGCAATGCAGAAGCACGATGGCTAGGGAAAAACACCCTAGAAGGCAGGAACCTAGGAAGAAACGGAGGAAGCAGGCTCCAATACATTTCCTTTCCCTGTCTCACATGCTGTATAACCTCCAGTCTCGCAACATCAGCCTGTGTTGTGTGGTGAGGCTGGGCTCTGAAATAAATAATAATAATAATATGCCATTTAGAAGACACTTTTTCATGCGTGCATACATTTTTTTGTGTATGGGTGGTCCCGGGGATCGAACCCACTACCCTGGCGTTACAAGCGCCGTGCTCTACCAGCTGAGCTACAGAGGACCACAGATACCCGCACACCTGAAGAATACCCCTTGTTGTTTTTAATTGGCTGCTGTGCCAAAATAAATAAAACCCATTTCAGTTGTCTCTGTATAATGGAGCAGTAAAGATATTGTATCGTGTTATTTGATGATTTTTGTATTCATCCTCTTTCCCTTCCAGGCCTCGTAATCCCATTGAATTTCTAGCTGCACATCTCCTCCAGAACAAGTCTCAATATGAGGACCGCATCTAGACGTCTCTGAAGAAACTACACTGGTCGACTTGTCATCCGAGACGAGATGTGTTTCATTCTGCATCCGAATTGTAAAGTGTTTTTATTTTATTATTATTACTGTGTACTGATTTTATTATTTTTGTTGAAGAAACTTCTTTTTTTTTTTTTTGGGTTTCTGTAATTGACTGTACATGTTACGGAGCGTGTTCCTTCCCCATGTGTACCCATTAAACATCCGTGACTGATATCAAATGTCTTGATATTCTGAGAGATTTACCGTGTCAGAGCATTCTGCGTTCATAAGAGAACCAAATGTCAGTCATTGGAAGTAAAACGTTCCTCGTTAAAGCAACTGTCAGCTAAATCATTGCTAGTAAACTGTGCTTGACTTGGGATTAAAATAGCTGTCATTTTCCAAGTCGGTCCATTGAAACTATGTTCACTGAAATTCACAAATGTCATTATGCTATATACAGACCTCTGATTATTCACTGTTAAGGGTTCGTACACATTTTCCATGACTTCTCCATGACTTTTAACCACATAGTCATGGCTATTATTATAGTCTACATTGTTGACAGTGGAAGGCTGCTGTGTCTTGTCTCCTGCGCTGGTGCCCTTGTCAACATGTGGTCAACCCTTCCATCTGGAGATCTCCTGGGTGTGCAGCCTTGGCCTTTTGATCCAGCCCTGAAACACCCAAGGCTGCTTATCAAGGTCCTGTTGAGAGGCTGATGTTTAGGCTACAATGTGGTTAGACCAGGACTTGGAACAAAAGCCTGCACACCCAGTAGCTATCCTGGAGGATGGCTGCCACACTTGATATAAAATATAACCAAATACTTTTCTTTATAAAAATGATTCCCTCATTTCAGGATGAAATGGAAAAGGTGGGCTACTTCAAAGCAAGGAACAGTATCTAACTAGACACGTTTATATACAGTTGGCTAGTTAACTAGCACGATAACTGCTACAAGTTATGTTTTGAATTGGTTATCTGGTTAGTCTGTCTGTCATTATTTTATACCTGCTGCTGAAATATCGCTCGCTACCTTGTAGGCTGTTTCATAGGTAAAGCTCTTTGCAGGTAGATTAGCAGTCAGTGCGTTATATGATCAAGTCTGGTTGGGGTCTATTCCTGGCAGGCCGATCAGATTCATTATCAGCCTCAGAGGCTGATAAGTCAGGATGCTGCCTTGTAGGCTGTCTGCAAGGAGCCTTACAGCCTCCCGAGTGGTGCTGTGCCACTAGAGATCCTGGTTCGAATCCAGGCTCTGTCGTAGCCGGCCGCGACCGGGAGACCCGTGGGGCGGCGCACAATTGGCCCAGCGTTGTCCAGGGTAGGGGGAGGGAATGGCCGGCAGGGATGTAGCTCAGTTGGTAGAGCATGGCGTTTGCAACACCAGGGTTGTGGGTTCGATTCCCACGGGGGGCCAGTATGAAAAAAAATTAAAGAATAATAATGTATGCACTGGATAAGAGTGTCTGCTAAATGACTGAAATGTAAATATGAAACAGTCTAAAAGGCAGCCTCCTGATTTATCAGCCTCTGAGGCTGCTAATGAATCTGATCAGCCTGCCAGGAATAGAGCTCACCCCCTGGATCAGATATACATCTGCCTATAAAGCACTTTGACAACTAATCTGCCTACAAGGCAACATTCTGACTTATCAGCCTCTGAGGCTGAAATTGAATCTGATCAGCCTGCCAGGAGTGGATCCCACCCACTCTGTAAATTTAAATATTATCCTCAAAGCATTAAGTGTCCCTTACAGTTATACACATATCAGTTACGCAAGCTAAGAACCTGCATAGATAACAAGACTAGCCACGTTAGCTGCGTTGTTGATTGCATGCAATTGGCTGTGGACTTCGGGGTGGCACGTTCACGCTTGCTAACGTTCTAATTTATAAATTGATAATGAGCTCCAAACACAAATTAAAGCATGGTGTTAGCATGAAATGTACCATCCCTTTAGTGTAGCAATCAATAAAAACGTATGCGCTGATCCACCGTGTGCTCTGCCGCCTCATCCATACTGGCAATCTATCATCAAGACATCCACTTCTATTTATAGAGTTTTACTCATGATCTTGAGAAAACAACTTTTGTTATATCGTCACGAGAAATGTATCTTGTGATCTCGACAAAACAACTTTTGTTATGTTGTGATCATGAGAAAAATAAATTGTAATCTGACATAACAAGGGAATATTATAGTGTTTTTTTATTTATTAATATGTCCTCTCTGGACTTCCGTACTGGACATCCGTACAATTCCCCCAAAATTAGACATGCTTCTACAGCGCTCTGGACAGCTCTGGCCCAAGTCAATCACTGTCAGTAAGAAAAGACAAGTGCATCAAGTGTTATGACGCCAATAATATGCCAAATATATGGTTTTATTTCCATTGTACAGTATTATAAAAGAAAAAGTACATGGAATTGACAGTGGTGTGTGAATACCTAATAGTTTTATGTTTCCTTGGCTTAGTTTAGACCTAAACTCTGCTGCTGCAACGCTCGTAAGAGAATCGACCAATCCTAACGCTTTTCTTTGGACCATTAATGTCGCCCAGGCGCCCATTTAGGCCTGTTTTGCACCGGTTGAAAGTTCATTGCATTCCTTTTGGAACTAAAACCCACTGCGAAATCGGTTCAAACAAAGTGACGTGGGGGCACGTGGAGTAATGAGTAGGATTCTTTGTTTTCACATGCAAAAGTGATTGCTTTTTAGCTTTATCTGCCTTCCCGAATGAAGACGAGATAGAAAATTAAAACATTTATTTAATGGTAAAGAGATGTTGTATGTTTCTGGATGATGCACCATGCTGCCTTGTTGGCAAAATGGCCGAGTGGCACAGATTAGCCCGATGATGTAACGGGCCGCTGCCCGGTGCCCGCCGCTCAGCATAACCGAATCCGCACATTTATACACAACAATGGGCGAGTTCGTTTTGCATGGTCCAGTGCCCCTGGTGGGCGGAGTTTGTATATTTTAGACCATTCCATTGGTCCTTAAGTGAAATCTCCAGGCACCCGGGGGCACCGGGCTATGCCGTCCTGAAGAAGGCCAGAAAGTGCACGGTTTGCATTCGGCAAAATCAACCTTGTACCATGATTTCATTTAATTGAGAATTACAGGATAAGCAACACCTTCACGCGAGTTCTATGCGGGGAATGTCTCCCATGCATGTGCAAGCCCTGGTAGTTTGCCGTGACCTTATAGTGGTCCCGTGTAGCTCAGTTGGTAGAGCATGGCGCTTGCAACGCCAGGGTTGTGGGTTCGATTCCCACCAGTATGAAGAAAAAAATAATGGGAAAAAATGTATGCACTCACTAAGTGTAAATCGCTCTGGATAAGAGCGTCTGCTAAATGACTAAAATGTAGTGGTTAGTACTCTGCGTTGTGGCAGCTGCAACCCCGGTTCGAATCCGGGTCACGGCATTGCGGTACACAATATTACGGCAAAAGGGCTCTTTATGAATGGGTTCAAAACTTCATAACTATGTAATCACATCTATTCAAGTAATATCATATTTGCGTGCCGGCGAAACCGAGTATACACACTTTCTACAGGTGGGTCATAGCCACGCCTACAACATTTTTTTACGAATAGTTTCTTTGCATTCTCTTCGAGCAACCAATCCACGCAGCCTTACGTCATTTTTAGAAAACGTTTAACCCCGCCCTTTACCTGCCACGAAGAAGCAACGAATCGGCGTCCTCTGAAATATGCTGCCAGCCAATGGCTGTTAGGTCGATTCTGACGCACTAACGTAACAGGCGTAACAAGACGCTACGAGCGATCCCGAGTTACGCAACCCCCAGTTTTAGTCAAGTCAGTGGTGCTATTTTGGCAACCAACAGACACACTGCATTGAGCTTTTGTTCGTCCGTAACTATCGTTTCAAATATCGTATTTTAAAGTAGCCTGCTGGCTAGCTATCAAACAGACTAACTTTTCTCAGCATTTTTATCTAGCTGGCTAACTTCCTATTTTTTGCATTCCTTCTTTGTCTAGCCGACGTTTGTTTTTTGTTGGTGGTTTCTTTCTGGCCAGTTGTTTTCCCCCTGGGTTTGGACTTTTTCTTCCTGACCAGGTTCCAACAGGCAGCTCGGGAGTTGAGATGTCGAACCGAACAGTGTGCAGAGAAGCAAGTCACGCTGGCAGTTGGTACGCCGCCTCAGGTAGAGAACTGAACCGGGGAATGGGCTAGAGACCAGGGGTTATCTAACCAAGCTAGCTAGCTAGCTAGCTGCAGACAGCTCTCTGTAGTGTTTGGGTTGAGACTGGTCTCTCTTTGGGCTGTTGTCCTGGGAAGTAACTATACTGAACAAAAATATAAACACACCAATTTCAACGATTTTACTGAGTTACAGTTCATATAAGGAAATCAGTCAATTGAAATAAATAAAGCCCTAATCTATGGATTTCACATTGACTGGGAAGGGGCGCAGCCATGGGTGGGCCTGGGAGGGCATAGACCCACACACTTGGGAGCCAGGCACACCCACTGGGGAGCCAGGCCCAGCCAGTCAGAATGAGTTTTTCCCAACAAAAGGGCTTTATTACAGACAAACAGAAATACTCCTCAGTTTCATCAGCTGTCCGGGTGGCTGGTCTCAGATGCTGGCTGGTGTTGTGAGGCAGGTTGGACATACAGCCAAGTTCTCTAAAATGATGTTGGAGGTGGCTTATGGTAGAGAAATTAACATTAAATTCAATGGCAACAGCTCTGGTGGACATTCCTGCAGTCAGCATATCAATTACACGCTCCCTCAAAACTGGAGACATCTGTGGCATTGACAAAACTGCACATTTTAGTGGCCTTTTATTGTCCCCAGCACAAGGTGCACCTGTGTAATGATCATGCTATTTAATCAGCTTCTTGATATGCCACACCTGTCAGGTGGATGGATTATCTTGGCTAAGGAGAAATGCTCATTAACAGGGATGTAAACAAATTTGTGCACAAAATTTTAGCTAAAGCTTTTTGTGCATATAGGAAAATGTCTGAGATCTTTTATTTCAGCTCATGAAACCAACACTTTATATGTTGCGTTTATATTTTTGTTCAGTATAGATAGGTTGCTAGCTAGTTGGCTAATTGAGTAGGAGAGAGGTGAGGAATTATTTTATATTATAGGAAAGCACAACAGGCCGTGCTCTCCCAATCAGCTGTCTCAGAGCAACAAAGCCTGCATTGGTTTTTTCCTCCTGTCCTGGTGAGATGAAATGGCCTGATCATATAAACCCTGGATTGCTGATGCCATGTATTGGCCATGGAGAGGCTCTGAAACCACTGGTCGGCCATATTGTCACTCCCAGTAGGAGCAGTCCTCCATAGGAATGAATGGAATTCATTGTTTCAAGGACAAAATTAAATGTATTTAAGTATTTTTGTTGTTTTAGTGGGGACAGTAACATGAATCATCTCAAAAAATTATACTTTAGGAAATGTTTTAATATATTTGTAAAAAAAAAAAATTGTTTAGCTCACAGTTAAAAGTAAGCATTACAGTGTCTATAATAGAATGTGGCAAAAACGAATGTAGAAATTAATAAATGCATTTCTAAAGCTTCCAAAATATTTTGTTTACAATTGTGGGGGAGTGCCAATATGGAGGCACAGTGGCTTCAACACAGAGCCCCATAGGGCCCCGTGTAGCTCCGTTGGTAGCCCCATAGGGCCCCCTGTAGCTCCGTTGGTAGCCCCATAGGGCCCCCGTGTAGCTCCGTTGGTAGCCCCATAGGGCCCCCCGTGTAGCTCCGTTGGTAGCCCCATAGGGCCCCCGTGTAGCTCCGTTGGTAGCCCCATAGGGCCCCCGTGTAGCTCAGTTGGTAGCCCCATAGGGCCCCCTGTAGCTCCGTTGGTAGAGGATGGCCCCCTGTAGCTCCGTTGGTAGAGGATGGCCCCCTGTAGCTCCGTTGGTAGAGGATGGCCCCCTGTAGCTCCGTTGGTAGAGGATGGCCCCCTGTAGCTCCGTTGGTAGAGGAGGGCCCCCTGTAGCTCCGTTGGTAGAGGAGGGCCCCCCCCTGTAGCTCCGTTGGTAGAGGATGGCCCCCTGTAGCTCCGTTGGTAGAGGATGGCCCCCGTGTAGCTCCGTTGGTAGAGGATGGCCCCCTGTAGCTCCGTTGGTAGAGGATGGCCCCCCTGTAGCTCCGTTGGTAGAGGGTGGCCCCCGTGTAGCTCCGTTGGTAGAGGATGGCCCCCTGTAGCTCCGTTGGTAGAGGATGGCCCCCTGTAGCTCAGTTGGTAGCCCCATAGGGCCCCCTGTAGCTCCGTTGGTAGAGGATGGCCCCCTGTAGCTCCGTTGGTAGAGGATGGCCCCCTGTAGCTCCGTTGGTAGAGGATGGCCCCCTGTAGCTCAGTTGGTAGCCCCATAGGGCCCCCTGTAGCTCCGTTGGTAGAGGATGGCCCCCTGTAGCTCCGTTGGTAGAGGATGGCCCCCTGTAGCTCCGTTGGTAGAGGATGGCCCCCTGTAGCTCCGTTGGTAGAGGAAGGCCCCCTGTAGCTCCGTTGGTAGAGGAGGGCCCCCCTGTAGCTCCGTTGGTAGAGGATGGCCCCCTGTAGCTCCGTTGGTAGAGGATGGCCCCGTGTGTAGCTCCGTTGGTAGAGGATGGCCCCCCTGTAGCTCCGTTGGTAGAGGATGGCCCCCCTGTAGCTCCGTTGGTAGAGGGTGGCCCCCCGTGTAGCTCCGTTGGTAGAGGATGGCCCCCTGTAGCTCCGTTGGTAGAGGATGGCCCCCTGTAGCTCCGTTGGTAGAGGATGGCCCCCCTGTAGCTCCGTTGGTAGAGGATGGCCCCTGTAGCTCCGTTGGTAGAGGATGGCCCCCTGTAGCTCCGTTGGTAGAGGATGGCCCCCGTGTAGCTCCGTTGGTAGAGGATGGCCCCCGTGTAGCTCCGTTGGTAGAGGATGGCCCCCCTGTAGCTCCGTTGGTAGAGGATGGCCCCCTGTAGCTCCGTTGGTAGAGGATGGCCCCCTGTAGCTCCGTTGGTAGAGGATGGCCCCCTGTAGCTCCGTTGGTAGAGGATGGCCCCCTGTAGCTCCGTTGGTAGAGGATGGCCCCCGTGTAGCTCCGTTGGTAGAGGATGGCCCCCTGTAGCTCCGTTGGTAGAGGATGGCCCCCTGTAGCTCCGTTGGTAGAGGATGGCCCCCGTGTAGCTCCGTTGGTAGAGGATGGCCCCCTGTAGCTCCGTTGGTAGAGGATGGCCCCCTGTAGCTCCGTTGGTAGAGGATGGCCCCCTGTAGCTCCGTTGGTAGAGGATGGCCCCCTGTAGCTCCGTTGGTAGAGGATGGCCCCCTGTAGCTCCGTTGGTAGAGGATGGCCCCCGTGTAGCTCCGTTGGTAGAGGATGGCCCCCTGTAGCTCCGTTGGTAGAGGATGGCCCCCTGTAGCTCCGTTGGTAGAGGATGGCCCCCCTGTAGCTCCGTTGGTAGAGGATGGCCCCCTGTAGCTCCGTTGGTAGAGGATGGCCCCCTGTAGCTCCGTTGGTAGAGGATGGCCCCCGTGTAGCTCCGTTGGTAGAGGATGGCCCCCGTGTAGCTCCGTTGGTAGAGGATGGCCCCCCTGTAGCTCCGTTGGTAGAGGATGGCCCCCTGTAGCTCCGTTGGTAGAGGATGGCCCCCTGTAGCTCCGTTGGTAGAGGATGGCCCCCTGTAGCTCCGTTGGTAGAGGATGGCCCCCTGTAGCTCCGTTGGTAGAGGATGGCCCCCGTGTAGCTCCGTTGGTAGAGGATGGCCCCCTGTAGCTCCGTTTGGTAGAGGATGGCCCCCTGTAGCTCCGTTGGTAGAGGATGGCCCCCGTGTAGCTCCGTTGGTAGAGGATGGCCCCCTGTAGCTCCGTGGTAGAGGATGGCCCCCTGTAGCTCCGTTGGTAGAGGATGGCCCCCTGTAGCTCCGTTGGTAGAGGATGGCCCCCTGTAGCTCCGTTGGTAGAGGATGGCCCCCCTGTAGCTCCGTTGGTAGAGGATGGCCCCCTGTAGCTCCGTTGGTAGAGGATGGCCCCCTGTAGCTCCGTTGGTAGAGGATGGCCCCCTGTAGCTCCGTTGGTAGAGGATGGCCCCCGTGTAGCTCCGTTGGTAGAGGATGGCCCCCTGTAGCTCCGTTGGTAGAGGATGGCCCCCTGTAGCTCCGTTGGTAGAGGATGGCCCCCTGTAGCTCCGTTGGTAGAGGATGGCCCCCTGTAGCTCCGTTGGTAGAGGATGGCCCCCTGTAGCTCCGTTGGTAGAGGATGGCCCCCTGTAGCTCCGTTGGTAGAGGATGGCCCCGTGTAGCTCCGTTGGTAGAGGATGGCCCCCTGTAGCTCCGTTGGTAGAGGATGGCCCCCGTGTAGCTCCGTTGGTAGAGGATGGCCCCCTGTAGCTCCGTTGGTAGAGGATGGCCCCCTGTAGCTCCGTTGGTAGAGGATGGCCCCCTGTAGCTCCGTTGGTAGAGGATGGCCCCCTGTAGCTCCGTTGGTAGAGATGGCCCCCTGTAGCTCCGTTGGTAGAGGATGGCCCCCTGTAGCTCCGTTGGTAGAGGATGGCCCCCTGTAGCTCCGTTGGTAGAGGATGGCCCCCGTGTAGCTCCGTTGGTAGAGCATGGCCCCCTGTAGCTCCGTTGGTAGAGGATGGCCCCCTGTAGCTCCGTTGGTAGAGGATGGCCCCCTGTAGCTCCGTTGGTAGAGGATGGCCCCCGTGTAGCTCCGTTGGTAGAGGATGGCCCCCTGTAGCTCCGTTGGTAGAGGATGGCCCCCTGTAGCTCCGTTGGTAGAGGATGGCCCCCTGTAGCTCCGTTGGGTAGAGGATGGCCCCCTGTAGCTCCGTTGGTAGAGGATGGCCCCCTGTAGCTCCGTTGGGTAGAGGATGGCCCCCGTGTAGCTCAGTTGGTAGAGGATGGCCCCCTGTAGCTCCGTTGGTAGAGGGTGGCCCCCTGTAGCTCCGTTGGTAGAGGGTGGCCCCCGTGTAGCTCCGTTGGTAGAGGATGGCCCCCTGTAGCTCCGTTGGTGAGAGGAGGGCCCCCGTGTAGCTCCGTTGGTAGAGCATGGCCCCCTGTAGCTCGTTGGTAGAGGATGGCCCCCTGTAGCTCCGTTGGTAGAGGAGGGCCCCCGTGTAGCTCCGTTGGTAGAGGATGGCCCCCTGTAGCTCCGTTGGTAGAGGAGGGCCCCCGTGTAGCTCCGTTGGTAGAGGATGGCCCCCTGTAGCTCCGTTGGTAGAGGATGGCCCCCTGTAGCTCCGTTGGTAGAGGAGGGCCCCCGTGTAGCTCCGTTGGTAGAGGATGGCCCCCTGTAGCTCCGTTGGTAGAGGGAGGGCCCCCGTGTAGCTCCGTTGGTAGAGGATGGCCCCCTGTAGCTCCGTTGGTAGAGGAGGGCCCCCGTGTAGCTCCGTTGGTAGAGCATGGCCCCCTGTAGCTCCGTTGGTAGAGGATGGCCCCCTGTAGCTCCGTTGGTAGAGGAGGGCCCCCGTGTAGCTCCGTTGGTAGAGGATGGCCCCCCTGTAGCTCCGTTGGTAGAGGATGGCCCCCTGTAGCTCCGTTGGTAGAGGATGGCCCCCTGTAGCTCCGTTGGTAGAGGATGGCCCCCTGTAGCTCCGTTGGTAGAGGATGGCCCCGTGTAGCTCCGTTGGTAGAGGATGGCCCCGTGTAGCTCCGTTGGTAGAGGATGGCCCCCGTGTAGCTCCGTTGGTAGAGGATGGCCCCCTGTAGCTCCGTTGGTAGAGGAGGGCCCCCGTGTAGCTCCGTTGGTAGAGGATGGCCCCCCTGTAGCTCCGTTGGTAGAGGATGGCCCCCGTGTAGCTCCGTTGGTAGAGGATGGCCCCCGTGTAGCTCCGTTGGTAGAGGATGGCCCCCGTGTAGCTCCGTTGGTAGAGGATGGCCCCCGTGTAGCTCCGTTGGTAGAGGATGGCCCCCTGTAGCTCCGTTGGTAGAGGATGGCCCCCTGTAGCTCCGTTGGTAGAGGATGGCCCCGTGTAGCTCCATTGGTAGAGGATGGGCCCCGTGTAGCTCCGTTGGTAGAGGATGGCCCCCGTGTAGCTCCGTTGGTAGAGGATGGCCCCCTGTAGCTCCGTTGGTAGAGGAGGGCCCCCGTGTAGCTCCGTTGGTAGAGGATGGCCCCCCTGTAGCTCCGTTGGTAGAGGATGGCCCCCGTGTAGCTCCGTTGGTAGAGGATGGCCCCCGTGTAGCTCCGTTGGTAGAGGATGGCCCCCGTGTAGCTCCGTTGGTAGAGGATGGCCCCCTGTAGCTCCGTTGGTAGAGGATGGCCCCCGTGTAGCTCCGTTGGTAGAGGATGGCCCCCGTGTAGCTCCGTTGGTAGAGGATGGCCCCCGTGTAGCTCCGTTGGTAGAGGATGGCCCCCCTGTAGCTCCGTTGGTAGAGGATGGCCCCCCTGTAGCTCCGTTGGTAGAGGAGGGCCCCCCTGTAGCTCAGTTGGTAGAGGATGGCCCCGTGTAGCTCCGTTGGTAGAGGATGGCCCGTGTAGCTCCGTTGGTAGAGGATGGCCCCCGTGTAGCTCCGTTGGTAGAGGATGGCCCCCGTGTAGCTCCGTTGGTAGAGGATGGCCCCCTGTAGCTCCGTTGGTAGAGCATGGCCCCCTGTAGCTCAGTTGGTAGAGGATGGCACTTGCAACGCCAGGGTTGTGGGTTCGTTTCCCACGGGGGACCAGTATGGAAAATTTATGCACTCACTAACTGTAAGTCGCTCTGGATAAGAGCATATAAATGACTAAAAACGGGAGCGATTTCAGTGCCAACAGAAACAGCATTTGAATTAAATATTTTTTGCATTTGGAATTTGAATGTAATATTTTGGAATTTGTAATGCACAAATTGATTAATTGAATTCATAAATTGAATTTGTATTTCATGGTTTGAAACTGAATTGAATTAACATTGCATTCAGTTTTAAATGTTTTTAATTACATTTTCAAATTCAATATTTATTCAGGTTCAGTATGGTCTCGATACAATTGTTTGTATCGAGTTTACAAACTATAATTTCAAGTTTCTCAAAGTTTAATATATTCAACTTCTCAGACGCATTCAGATTCATCAAAAAAAGTTCAATAAATTCAGATTAAAACCAGAGACGACATTCTGGTACGTTTCCAGCAAGGAATGATAGAAGAGAACAGATAGAATCATAAACGCTCTCTGTATTAAACAGGTTTCTGGTGGTTCCTGAAGCCAATGTGGCATGTTTAATTTATTTTCTTCCTGTGAATTTGGCTCTAGCGTTTGGACTATAAGCTACTATGACCCCATTCCTGAAAGCTAAGACTCTCTGGAGCATGGCCGTGCCTTCTGTTCCCCTCTAGACACGTTTATAAGGGAGTAAAAAATAATTAATTACGGAGTAAAAAGAATAGCCCTGTCTTAGCCCCATAGCACTTCCTAATTAATGTCACGACTGTGTTAGCCCACTTAGCTAAAGCCGATAGGGACGAGTTCAGGAAGCTAACACAAGTCTTCGGCAAGGTTACTCATGAAAAGAGCGTGGACCCCGGATACATTTCACCCCCCCCCCTTTGACCTCCTACTCAGAGATCACGGCACCAATATAGCTGACTGGATATAGCTGACTGGATATAGCTGACTGGATATAGCTGACTGGATATAGCTGACTGGATATAGCTGACTGGATATAGCTGACTGGATATAGCTGACTGGATATAGCTGACTGGATATAGCTGACTGGGATCCAACTCAGTCAACAACACTTTCATACAGAAGCAGAAATATCTGACAGAAGGTGGTTTGGTGATCGTTGGCGATCACCCCAATGACAGTGCAACAGAAGGTGGTTTGGTGATCGTTTGGCGATCACCCCCAATGACAGTGCAACAGAAGGTGGTTTGGCGATCTGTCCATTTGGTGAGTAACATTATCGCCTGAGACCTGTTTAGACGTGTTTAGTTCGACTGATGGAGTTCTAAACCAGGTCTCCTGTGCGTCAGACAATTTAACTTCTCATCACGCGAGTGTGGTCCCCTAACCACCTGTTACACTTCACACCCCCCCCCTTTGACCTCCTCGAAGAGACCCATCCAAGTCACAGAACCAATGCCTAGGCTTTAGCTCAGTAGGCTAACAGTCTTAACCCAGTCAGTCACGTTACCCTTATAATGTGTACCGTTGCCGGAGACGTGTCCAACTAACACGAGTATCTCATCACGTAAACATGGGTCACCAAACCACGCTGTTGTGATGAGTAACCTTGCTGGATCTTGAAGACTGGTATTAGTGTAGCAGATGGGGATCTGTGACAACTCACTCCTCAGCCTGAAGTTTTGCCCCTTGCGCAATTGAAGAAGGCCTTAATAAAAAAAAAAGTTTGATGGGTTGGTATGCAACCGGAGGTGGGGGGTCGCGTTTGTTTTCAAGGCAAAGGTCCTGAGTTTCAGTCTCCGTATGAGCTGAATCAGGAAGAAGCGGTACTCGCTGAGTAAGCAGCGTGTCGTCCTTTACATTAACTTCCAGATCTCATCCCTGTGGGCTTTAGCTAAGCGGGATAACATAGTCTTGTGACATGCAGGAGCGCTGGTTCAAACCCAGTTAGTCACAACAAGGTGGGAAAGCTATCCTTAGAATGGCTATGATGGGGCTATTCAACTATATTGTTATGGGGGCCAAAATTGTGGTTCCCTTCTGCGCATCCTATTTGTATTTATTATGGACCCCCATTACTTCCTGCCAAGAAGAGCACCAGCTGTTCCGGATGACTGTGTGATCACGCTCTCCGTAGCCGATGTGAGTAAGACTTTTTAAGCAGGTCAACATTCACAAGGCCGCAGGGCCAGACGGATTACCAGGACGTGTACTCCGAGCATGTGCTGACCAACTGGCAAGTGTCTTCACTGACATTTTCAACATGTCCCTGACTGAGTCTGTAATACAAACATGTTTCAAGCAGACCACCATAGTCCCCGTGCCCAAGGACACTAAGATAACCTGCCTAAATGACTACCGACCCATGGCACTGACGTCTGTAGCCATGAAGTGCTTTGAAAGGCTGGTCATGGCTCACATCAACACCATTATCCCATTATCCCAGAAACCCTAGACCCACTCCAATTTGCATACCGCCCCAACAACAGATCCACAGATGATGCAATCTCTATTGCACTCCACACTGCCCTTTCCCACCTGGACAAGAGGAACACCTACGTGAGAATGCTATTCATTGACTACAGCTCAGCATTCAACACCATAGTGCCCTCAAAGCTCATCACTAAGCTAAGGATCCTGGGACTAAACACCTCCCTCTACAACTGGATCCTGGACTTCCTGACGGGCCGCCCCCAGGTGGTAAGGGTAGGTAACAACACATCTGCCACACTGATCCTCAACACGGGGGCCCCTCAGGGGTGCGTGCTCAGTCCCCTCCCGTACTCCCTGTTCACCCATGACTGCATGGCCAGGCACGACTCCAACACCATCATTAAGTTTGCAGACGACACAACAGTGGTAGGCCTGATCACCGACAACGATGAGACAGCCTATAGGGAGGAGGTCAGAGACCTGGCCGTGTGGTGCCAGGATAACAACCTCTCCCTCAACGTGACCAAGACAAAGGAGATGATTGTGGACTACAGGAAAAAAAAGAGGACTGAGCACACCCCCATTCTCATCGACAGGGCTGTAGTGGAACAGGTTGAGAGCTTCAAGTTCCTTGGTGTCCACATCACCAACAAACTATCATGGTCCAAACACACCAAGACAGTCGTGAAGAGGGCACGACAAAGCCTATTCCCCCCCAGGAGACTGAAAAGTTTTGGCATGGGTCCTCAGATCCTCAAAAAATTCTACAGCTGCACCATCGAGAGCATCCTGACTGGTTGCATCACCGCCTGGTATGGCAACTGCTCGGCCTCCGACCGCAAGGCACTACAGAGGGTAGTGTGTACGGCTCAGTACATCACTGGGGCCAAGCTTCCTGCCATCCAGGACCTCTATACCAGGCGGTGTCAGAGGAAGGCCCTCAAAATTGTCAGACTCCAGCCACCCTAGTCACTCTCTGCTACCGCACGGCAAGCGGTACCGGAGCTCCAAGTCTAGGTCCAAAATACTTCTCAACAGCTTCTACCCCCAAGCCATAAGACTCCTGAACAGCTAATCATGGCTACCCAGACTATTTGCACTGCCCCCCCACCCCATCTTTTTACGCTGCTGCTACTCTGTTAATTATTTATGCATAGTCACTTTAACTCTACCCACATGTACATATAACTTCAACTACCTCAACTAGCCGGTGCCCCCGCACATTGACTGCACCGGTACCCCCTTGTATATATAGCCTCCCTACTGTTATTTATTTTACTTCTGCTCTTTTTTCTCAACGCTTTTTTGTTGTTTTATTTTACTTTTTTATTAAAAATAAATGCACTGTTGGTATTTTTTTATTCTGTACCGGCTTCCTTCTTTTCACTCTGTCATTTAGGTTAGTATTGTGAAGTAACTACAATGTTGTTGATCCATCCTCAGTTTTCTCCTATCACAGCCATTAAACTCTGTAACTGTTTTAAAGTCACCATTGGCCTCATGGTGAAATCCCTGAGCGGTTTCCTTCCTCTCCAGCAACTGAGTTAGGAAGGATACCTGTATCTTTGTAGTTACTGGTGTGTATTGATACACCATCCAAAGTGTAATGAATAATTTCACTATGCTCAAAGGGAAATTCAATGTCTGCTACCAATAGGTGCCCTTCTTTGCGAGGCATTGGAAAAACTCCCTGGTCTTTGTGGTTGAATCTGTGTTTGAAATACACTGCTCGACTGAGGGACCTTACAGATAATGTTATGTCTTGCACACAGAGTGAGTCCATGCAACTTATTAGGTGACCTTGTTAAGCCCATTTTTACCCCTGAACTTATTTAGGCTTGCCATAACAAAGGGGTTGAATACTTATTGACTCAAAACATTTCAGCTTTTAATTTGTAATTCATCAAAAAAAAAAAAAAATATATATATATATATATATATGAAAAACATATTTCGACTTTGACATTATGGGGTATTGTGTGTAGGCTAGTGACACAAAATCTCAATGTAATCCATTTAGATTTTCAGGCTGCAACACAACAAAAATGTGGGAAAAGTCAAGGGGTGTGAATACTTTCGGAAGGCACTGTATAAGAGCGGTTGGGTCCAGCAGAAGACCAATTTCTGTTTCGTACGGAAAGTGTTATTTTTCTTTTAATTTGTTCCGTCGCTTCCCTTTCAGGCTCCCAGCTGAATACACAACTGGAAGGTTGGTTGTCTCAAGCCCAGTCCACTGTCACACCAGCCAGAGCAATCATAGCACCGTAAGCACCACTGGTCGTTGTGATATCTGTCATGTGAAAAGGCCTCATCTTGTCGTCAAGAGTCACTCTCTAAATATGATTTTTGATAACGGCGTATGAATGACTCAAATGTAAATGTAGTGATGGGGGCAGTGGCAGGTCAAAGGTCGTCCTCAAAGGATGTCGTCTTTTCTATTGTTCCAGTCTCCCGAGTGGCGCTGTGGTCTAAGGCACTGCGTCGCAGTGCTAGCTGTGCCACTAGAGATCCTGGTTCGAATCCAGGCTCTGTCGTAGTCGGCCGCGACCGGGAGACCCATGGGGCGGCGCAGAATTGGCCCAGCGTCGTCCAGGGTAGGGGAGGGAATGGCCGGCAGGGATGTAGCTCAGTTGGTAGAGCATGGCGTTTGCAACGCCAGGGTTGTGGGTTCAATTCCCACAGGGGGCCAGTATGAAAAAAAAATATTACAAAAATGTATGCACTCACTAACTGTAAGTCGGTCTGGATAAGAGCGTCTGCTAAATGACTAAAAATGTAAATGTAAATGTAATGGTGTCTTGCTGCCATGATGTCACTTCCTCCTAACAGATATCTGTGATTTCAGGCATGCAGGGTATTCCTACTGTGGCGCTTGTGCTGCACACGCATACAAACAGATAGACCCTTCTGTCACGTAAGTCATTTAACCTCGTTTACAGTTACATTACAAATGTTCAGTGAATTTTTAATAAATAAAACAACTTTTTTTGTCAGTAACGAAATGAATTTCCATGTAGAAGTATCATCACATTATATATCGAAATTAGATGGTTTTAAAATGTAAATGTATTGTTTTTCGTTTCTACATTTTCCCTCCTTATCAAACCTTAGATCTGCCTGCCCTGTTTCACCCTGAAGGAACTATCCGCCCTTAGTTACCTCAGACAGAGAGTATTTAGCGGTATTGGCCTAGCCTCTGTCACGGCTTCACCTTGGAACAACGTGAGCGAAAAGCCTGGCTACTAATGGCCCGGTGAATGGTCCACTGAGCTGCTAATGTGAGTCAGAGAGGTAAAAGGTGACGGAGTCCTCTCTTCCCCCCTGTAGTCGCAGGGTGTTCATCTTGGGTCCGTCTCACCACGTTCCTCTGTCCCGCTGTGCCCTGTCATCTGCTGAGGTTTATAAAACCCCTCTCTACGACCTCCGGATTGACCAGAACGGTAGGTACGCACGCACACACACACACACACACACACACACACACACATATATATACACACATACACACACACACGTTCTGTGCCCTGTCCTCTGCTGAGGTTCATAAAACCCCTCTCTACGACCTCCGGATTGACCAGAATGGTAGGTACACGCACACACACACACACACACACACACACACACACACACGTTCTGTGCCCTGTCCTCTAATGAATGGTTTATAACACTGCTCGACGACCTCCGGATTGACCAGACGGGGTAATTTTCTAGTTTTCCTAATGTCAAGAACCTTGTTTTTGATGTTTCTGTGTTGTATTTTGCCTTTTAAACTTCGAAGCTTGACACTTGTAGAAAAAAACAAAAAACGTAAATGTCCTCAGGGGACCAACCGTCTGACTGACACTGGAAAAGAGACATTCTCACTGACGAACAAACAAACCAAACAAGCTGCAGTGTGTCTAGTAGGTGTGGACCGGTTCACCAAACCTACAGTTCGGTATGTATTGCGGTTTTGGGATCACGGTTCGGTTTCAGTACAGCGGGAAAATGAAATGCCAACAGTTACTGTAGTTCATTATAGTTTATTAAAAAAATTTAAAAAATACAAAGTGTTGGTATTCCTGATTTTGTGAAAACACACGATTACTCATCAACAACACTAAAATAAAGTGCGATATGCGTGTGTAAAGGCTGTAATGTTTTTCTTACAAAGAAAAGACGACGCACGCTTGTGACTCTCATAAAGGGGGCGTGTCTGTAGCGTGGTGCTTGTCATTTCCCACTCCAGGGTCATGTGATGTAGCTCTCTGTAGCCCCGCAGGTCCATCCATCTGTAGGAAAGGCAACACAGGGTGCGTTGGCCAATTCACTGACAACTTCGGCTTTAGCTTGCTTATATAGAAGCAGGTAATAGCTGTTTGCTGAAATGGGTGGGAGAAGGAAGTTCCTAACGTGGCTCGAGCTGAAGCCTCCTGTTCCTCTCGACCACTGAGAAAGGCGTGGCATATCCGCGGCAAAAACACCTATCGCTCTTGTAATTTCTTCGGCCCGGTCAGAATCAGCTGCCAAGGGCTGCTTGACTGCAGAGGGGAGACGATGTTGTGTTGTAGTTTCTTTGCGTTTCCGTCATGCTCCGGTATACTGGGGTGATGTCGGCAAAAATGTGTCAACCTGTTTTGAGATGTTGGCAGCTGCAGAGGCTATTCTCGTTGAGCGTGGCGACATACTGTTAACCTTTTATCCACAACTCTCTGTCCATCGGCGTTGGAATCTACTGGGAAGCCAAAATGTTCCCAAACTGGAGATTTTAAACGATGATGGAGAAATCCTCCTGGTTTATCAACCCCCACCACTCGCCATCGTACAGAACTAGTTCCCCGCTGCGCCTCACAAAAGGACAGTTTGAAATGCACCAGTTAAGATTTGATTACAATGTCTGCATAGGCTGTAGTTGTTTTAACTGAATAGCCTGAAATGTTTTTTCAGCTCAATGTACTCGGCAGCGTACAAGGCAGCGTAGTCTATTGGCTGAGGGTTCTTATTGTTATGTATTCATTTGGGTTCACAGTGCGGACCGAACCCAGGTCCCGTACCAGAACGGTTCAGGACAAATACATGCTAAGGACTAGCAGTAATATGCTAATTCAAGCCTTACTTGGCCAGTAATAATTCATGTGCATATTGAATCCTCACCTCTCTCTCTCTCTCTCTCTCTCTCTCTCTCTCTCTCTCTCTCTCTCTCTCTCTCTCTCTCTCTCTCTCTCTCTCTCTCTCTGTCTCTCTCTCTCTGTCTCTCTCTCTGTCTCTCTCTCTCTCTCTGTCTCTCTCTCTCTCTCTCTGTCTCTCTCTGTCTCTCTCTCTCTCTGTCTCTCTGTCTCTCTGTCTCTCTGTCTCTCTGTCTCTCTGTCTCTGTCTCTCTGTCTCTCTGTCTCTCTCTCTCTGTCTCTCTCTCTCTGTCTCTCTCTCTCTCCCTCCCCCTCTCTCTCTCTAGTCTACGCTGACCTCTGGAAGACTGGGATGTTTGAGAGGATGAGTCTTCAGACAGACGAGGATGAGCACAGCATTGAAATGCACCTGCCTTACACTGCTAAAGCCATGGAGAGGTAAGACAGAGGAACTAGCTAAAAGGATGTCTGCTTCAATAATCACAAGCAGAGAGGACAGTAATACAGGCCTGAGAGGCTGCAGGGATTCGTGACCAATAGAGGAGAGCTGTGGGTCAGTAATGACTGGTTTGCCTTGACATTTTGTGTAGTTCTCTCTCGCGGTCTCCCCCAGCCCCAGGATGGTTTGAGTCATTACTATGGTTTATGATTGATTGTTTACTAATGAAATAAGGCCTGCATGCTCAATTAATGGACCCACTCAATAAACACACACACACCTTGTGTTAGGTTGGTTTAATAAACACACACATACAGTTGAAGTCGGAAGTTTACATACACTTATGTTGGAGTCATTAAAACTTGTTTTTCAACCACTCCACAAATTTCTTGTTAACAAACTATAGTTTTGGCAAGTCGGTTAGGACATCTACTTTGTGTTTGACACAAGTAATTTTTCCAACAATTGTTTACAGACAGATTATTTCACTTATAATTCACTGTATCACAATTCCAGTGGGTCAGACGTTTACATTCACTAAGTTGACTGTGCCTTTAAACAGCTTGGAAAATTCCAGAAAATGATGTCATGGCTTTAGAAGCTTCTGATAGGCTAATTGACATCATTTGAGTCAATTGGAGGTGTACCTGTGGATGTATTTCAAGGCCTACCTTCAAACTCAGTGCCTCTGCTTGACATCATGGGAAAATCAAAAGAAATCATCCAAGACCTCAGAAAAAAAATGGTAGACCTCCACAAGTCTGGTTCATCCTTGGGAGCAATTTCCAAACGCCTGAAGGTACCACGTTCATCTGTACAAACAATAGTACGCAAGTATAAACACCATGGGACCATGCAGCCGTCATACCGCTCAGGAAGGAGACGCGTTCTGTCTCTTAGAGATGAACGTACTTTGGTGCGAAACGTGCAAATCAATCCCAGAACAACAGCAAAGGGACCTTGTGAAGATGCTGGAGGAAACAGGTACAAAAGTATCTATATCCACAGTAAAACGAGTCCTATATTAACATAACCTGAAAGGCCGCTCAGTAAGGAAGAAGCCACTGCTCCAAATCCGCCATAAAAAAGCCAGACTACGGTTTGAAACTGCACATGGGGACAAAGATCGTACTTTTTGGAGAAATGTCATCTGGTCTGATGAAACAACAATAGAACTGTTTGGCCATAATGACCATTGTTATGTTTAGAGGAAAAGGGGGAAGGCTTGCAAGCCGAAGAACACCATCCCAACCATGAAGCACGGGGGTGGCAGCATCATGCTGTGGGGGTGCTTTGCTGCAGGAGGGACTGGTGCACTTCACAAAATAGATGGCATCATGAGGAAGGAAAATTATGTGGATATATTGAAGCAACATCTCAAGACATCAGTCAGGAAGTTTAAAGCTTGGTCGCAAATGGGTCTTCCAAATGGACAATGACCCCAAGCATACTTCCAAAGTTGTGGCAAAATGGCTTAAAGACAACAAAGTCAAGGTATTGGAGTGGCCATCACAAAGCCCTGACCTCAATCCTATAGAACATTTGTGGGCAGAACTGAAAAGGTGTGTGCGAGCAAGGAGGCCTACAAACCTGACTCAGTTACACCAGCTCTGTCAGGAGGAATGGGCCAAAATTCACCCAACTTATTGTGGGAAGCTTGTGGAAGGGAACCCGAAACGTTTGACCCAAGTTAAACAATTTAAAGGCAATGCTACCAAATACTAATTGAGTGTATGTAACCTTCTGACCCACAGGGAACGTGATGAAAGAAATAAAAGCTGAAATAAATAATTCTCTCTACTATTATTCTGACATTTCACATTCTTAAAATAAAGTGGTGATCCTAACTGACCTAAGACAGGGAATTCTTACTAGGATTAAATGTCAGGAATTGTGAAAAACTGAGTTTAAATGTCTTTGGCTAAGGTGTATGTAAACTTCCGACTTCAACTGTACCTTGTGTTTGGTTGGTTTTAATAAACGCACACCTTTTTATTAGGTTGGTTTAATAAACACACCTTTTTATTAGGTTGGTTTAATAAACACTCACCTTTTTATTAGGTTGGTTTAATAAACACTCACCTTTTTATTAGGTTGGTTTACAAGTGTTCAGTCCCTGTAAAAGCTTCTACCATCTTGGTCAGGTAACGGTCCCCAGTACATCACACACATACGGACTTGTAATATGTCGTCTCCCTCTCCTACTACAGCCATAAAGATGAGCTCAGCATTGTCCCGGTGCTGGTGGGAGCCCTCAGTGAATCTAAAGAACAGGACTATGGGAAACTGCTCAGCAGGTATCTGGCTGATCCCTCCAACTTGTTCATCATCTCCTCTGACTTCTGCCACTGGGGTACGTACTGAGAAGGACTGGTAGGGATCAATATTATACCCTGTTCACGCTACTGAGTTGAGCTAGTCTGGCTATACATCTATCCACCGTAGTTGCTGGAACTGTGCTGGAAAGATAACGTGAAAAGAAAAGCCAGCACTGTTTAGTTTGGTTCAGGGCAATCGTGTGAAAGGCGTTCTAAATATAGAAACAATGGTTCTGTCTCCTTCAGGGTTGGGTTCTGTCTCCTTCAGGGTTGGGTTCTGTCTCCTTCAGGGTTGGGTTCTGTCTCCTTCAGGGTTGGGTTCTGTCTCCTTCAGGGTTGGGTCTGACTTAATATCTGTCCCTCCTCCCCACAGGCCAACGGTTCCGCTACACCTACTATGACGAGGCTCAAGGAGAGATCCACAGATCCATTGAACACCTTGATAAAATGGTTAACAACACATTCTGATATTCACTTCCACACTAGGTTGTAACACCACACTTCTCATATCGCTTCATTGATATGATTGAGACCACCCCTCTCTCTCTCCAGGGTTAGGGTTAGATAGCTAACTGTTAGGTGTATCAGGCTGGGTTCTGAACCCCTCTCTCTCTCCAGGGTTAGGGTTAGATAGCTAACTGTTAGGTGTATCAGGCTGGGTCCTGAACCCTCTCTCTCTCTCCAGGGTTAGGGTTAGATAGCTAACTGTTAGGTGTATCAGGCTGGGTTCTGAACCCCTCTCTCTCTCCAGGGTTAGGGTTAGATAGCTAACTGTTAGGTGTATCAGGCTGGGTTCTGAACCCCTCTCTCTCTCCAGGGTTAGGGTTAGATAGCTAACTGTTAGGTGTATCAGACTGGGTTCTGAACCCTCTCTCTCTCTCCAGGGTTAGGGTTAGATAGCTAACTGTTAGGTGTATCAGGCTGGGTCCTGAACCCCTCTCTTGTCTCTCCAGGGTTAGGGTTAGATAGCTAACTGTTAGGTGTATCAGGCTGGGTCCTGAACCCCTCTCTCTCTCCAGGGTTAGGGTTAGATAGCTAACTGTTAGGTGTATCAGGCTGGGTCCTGAACCCCTCTCTCTCTCCAGGGTTAGGGTTAGATAGCTAACTGTTAGGTGTATCAGGCTGGGTCCTGAACCCCTCTGTCTTGTCTCTCCAGGGTTAGGGTGATATAGCTAACTGTTAGGTGTATCAGACTGGGTTCTGAACCCCTCTGTCTTGTCTCTCCAGGGTTAGGGTGATATAGCTAACTGTTAGGTGTATCAGGCTGGGTTCTGAACCCCTCTGTCTCTCCAGGGTTAGGGTTAGATAGCTAACTGTTAGGTGTATCAGGCTGGGTTCTGAACCCCTCTCTCTCTCCAGGGTTAGGGTTAGATAGCTAACTGTTAGGTGTATCAGGCTGGGTTCTGAACCCCTCTGTCTTGTCTCTCCAGGGTTAGGGTTAGATAGCTAACTGTTAGGTGTATCAGGCTGGGTTCTGAACCCCTCTGTCTTGTCTCTCCAGGGTATGGGCATTATAGAAACACTGGACCCCATGTCCTTCACCAACTACTTGAAGAAATACCACAACACCATCTGTGGACGTCATCCTATTGGAGTGCTGCTAAACGTGAGTCATAACGAGTACAACAACGACCATACGGGTACAACAACGACCATACGGGTACAACAACGACCATACGGGTACAACAACGACCATACGGGTGCAACAACGACCATACGGGTACAACAACGACCATACGGGTATATACAACTGACCATACGATCCATACTGGGTACAACAACGACCATACGGGTACAACAACGACCATACGGGTACAACTACGACCATACGGGTACAACTACGACCATACGGGTACAACAACGACCATACGGGTACAACAACGACCATATCAGTATAGCATCAGGCATACGATAATCTGATATCTACCTTTTCTTAGTTACACACTTCTTCTTGCACACAGGGCTGTGTTATGTGATGTACCAGTCAAAAGTTTGGACACACCTACTCATTCAAGAGTTTTTTTTCTATATTTGTACTATTTTCTACATTGTAGAATAATAGTGAAGACATCAAACCTATGAAATAACACATATGGAATCATGTAGTAACCGAAAAAGTATTAAACAAATCAAAATATATTTTATATTTGAGATTCTTCAAATAGTCACCCTTTGCCTTGATGACAGCTTTGCACACTCTTGGCATTCTCTCAACCAGCTTCATGAGGTAGTCACCTGGAATGCATTTCAATTAACAGGTGTGCCTTGTTAAAAGTTAATTTGTGGAATTTCTTTCCTTCTTAATGTGTTTGAGCCAATCAGTTGTGTTGTGACAAGATAGGGGTGGTATACAGAAGATAGCCCTATTTGGTAAAAGACCAAATCCATATTATGGCAAGAACAGCTCAAATAAGCAAAGAGAAACGACAGTCCATCATTACTTTAAGACATGAAGGTCAGTCAATACGTAAAATGTCAAGAACTTTGAAAGTTTCTTAAAGTGCAGTCGCAAAAACCATCAAGCGCTATGATGAAACTGGCTCTCATGAGGACCGCCACAGGAATGGAAGACCCAGAGTTACCTCTGCTGAAGAGGATAAGTTCATTCGAGTTACCAGCCTCAGAAATTGCAGCCAAAATAAATGCTTCACAGAGTTCAAGTAACAGACACATCTCAACATCAACTGTTCAGAGGGGACTGTGTGAATCAGAACTTCATGGTTGAATTGCTGCAAAGAAACCACTACTAAAGGACACCAATAAGAAGAAGAGACTTGCTTGGGCCAAGAAACACGAGCAATGGACATTAGACCGGTGGAGATTTGTCCTTTGGTCAGGAGTCCAAATTGGAGATTTTTGGTTCCAACCGCCGTGTCTTTGTGAGACGCAGAAGCATGGAGGAGGAGGTGTTATGGTGTGGGGGTGCTTTGCTGGTGACACTGTCTGTGATTTATTTAGAATTCAAGGCACACTTAACCGGCATGGCTACCACATCATTCTACAGTGATACGCCATCCCATCTGGTTTGGGTTTAGTGGGACTATCATTTGTTTTTCAACAGGACAATGACCCAACACACCTCCAAGCTGTGTAAGGGCTATTTGACCAAGAATGAGAGTGATGGAGTGCTGCATCAGATGACCTGGCCTCCACAATCACCTGACCTCAACCCAATTGAGATGGTTTGGGATGAGTCGGACCACAGTGTGAAGGAAAAGCAGCCAACAAGTGCTCAGCATATGTGGGAACTCCTTCAAGACTGTTGGAAAAGCATTCCAGGTGAAGCTGGTTAAGAGTGTGCAAAGCTGTCATCAAGGCAAAGGGTGGCTATTTGAAGATTCTGAAATATAAAATAATATTTTGATTTGTTTAACACTTTTTTGGTTACTACATGATTCCATATGTGTTATTTCATAGTTTTGATGTCTTCACTATTATTCTACAATGTAGAAAATAGTAAAAATAAAAAAACCCTTGAATGAGTAGGTGTGTCCAAACTTTTGACTGGTAGTGTGTATCTGACTGTTCCTGTGTCATGTGACGTGTATCTGACTGTTCCTGTGTCATGTGACGTATATCTGACTGTTCCTGTGTCATGTGACGTATATCTGACTGTTCCTGTGTCATGTGACGTGTATCTGACTGTTCCTGTGTCATGTGACGTGTATCTAACTGTTCCTGTGTCATGTGACGTGTATCTGACTGTTCCTGTGTCATGTGACGTGTATCTGACTGTTCCTGTGTCATGTGACGTGTATCTGACTGTTCCTGTGACGTGTATCTGACTGTTCCTGTGTCATGTGACGTGTATCTGACTGTTCCTGTGTCATGTGACGTGTATCTGACTGTTCCTGTGTCATGTGACGTGTATCTGACTGTTCCTGTGTCATGTGACGTGTATCTGACTGTTCCTGTGTCATGTGACGTATATCTGACTGTTTCTGTGTCATGTGACGTATATCTGACTGTTCCTGTGTCATGTGACGTGTATCTGACTGTTCCTGTGTCATGTGACGTGTATCTGACTGTTCCTGTGTCATGTGACGTGTATCTGACTGTTCCTGTGTCATGTGACGTGTATCTGACTGTTCCTGTGTCATGTGACGTGTATCTGACTGTTCCTGTGTCATGTGACGTGTATCTGACTGTTCCTGTGCCATGTGACGTGTATCTGACTGTTCCTGTGTCATGTGACGTGTATCTGACTGTTCCTGTGTCATGTGACGTGTATCTGACTGTTCCTGTGTCATGTGACGTGTATCTGACTGTTCCTGTGTCATGTGACGTATATCTGACTGTTCCTGTGTCATGTGACGTGTATCTGACTGTTTCTGTGTCATGTGACGTATATCTGACTGTTCCTGTGTCATGTGACGTATATCTGACTTCCTGTGTCATGTGACGTGTATCTGACTGTTCCTGTGTCATGTGACGTGTATCTGACTGTTCCTGTGTCATGTGACGTGTATCTGACTGTTCCTGTGTCATGTGACGTGTATCTGACTGTTCCTGTGTCATGTGACGTGGATCTGACTGTTCCTGTGTCATGTGACGTGGATCTGACTGTTCCTGTGTCATGTGACGTGGATCTGACTGTTCCTGTGTCATGTGACGTGGATCTGACTGTTCCTGTGTCATGTGACGTGGATCTGACTGTTCCTGTGTCATGTGACGTGTATCTGACTGTTCCTGTGTCATGTGACGTGTATCTGACTGTTCCTGTGTGTGATTGGTTGTGTTTTCCAGGCTGTGTCTGAGCTGAGGAAGAGTGGAACAGAGATGAACTTCTCCTTCCTAAACTATGCCCAGTCGTCCCAGTGCAGGAACTGGCAGGACAGCTCTGTTAGCTACGCAGCCGGGGCCCTCATTGTACATTGATGTGGTCCACCTCAAACGTGTTCCCATTGGCACCCTATTCCCCATTACACTGCACTACTTTTGACCAGGGCCCATGGTAGCCTTGTCCATAGGCTCCTGCCCTATGGGCCATTCCGGCTATCTCCTGATTCTGTAGTGTGAGGCAGCTTGATATACAAGTCCACCCCCCCTGGACAGGACGCTAGTCTTATCGCAGGGTCCATAGGACTCTGGTCATAGTGCACTAGGTAATAGGGTGCAATTTGGGACGCATCCCTTTCGAAGGGCTACTGCAGCTCTGAACCCCTGAACCTCTATCGTCATAACGACGACCTGGACACACCCTAACTCCGCTAGCCAATGAGAAGAGCTATTATATCCACAGCACCCCTCCCTGCCTCCCCCTCTCCCCAGTTGTGAGTCGGGAGAGTTTTTTTTTCTTTCAGTCTTAACTTTTGCTTGAAGTTGCAGTTTCTGAGATTGGTGAGGAGGGAAGGAGTGTTGTAGGGGGTAAGGGGGTGTATTTGGGGGTCTTGTAAGTGGGGGTGTATTTGGGGGTCTTGTAGGGGGTAAGAGGGTGAATTTGGGGGTCTTGTATGGGTTTAAGGGGGGTGTATTTGGGGGTCTTGTAGGGGGTAAGAGGGTGAATTTGGGGGTCTTGTATGGGGTTAAGGGGGGTGTATTTGGGGGTCTTGTAAGTGGGGGTATATTTGGGGGTCTTGTAGGGGGTAAGAGGGTGAATTTGGGGGTCTTGTGGGTAATTTTGGGGGTCTTGTAGGGGGTTAAAGGGGGTGTATTTGGGGGTCTTGTAGGGGGTTAAGGGGGGTGTATTTGGGGGTCTTGTAGGGGGTTAAGGGGGGTGTATTTGGGGGTCTTGTAGGACTTACTAAATGAATAATAAATGAACTGCAGATGGAAATGGAAAATAGTGTTTTGACTGACTGCTTTACAAGCTATGATAATGTCCCTGTAGTAATACCCTGGCTAGAGTCCCAAATGCCACCCTATTCGCACAACCTTTGACCGGCCCCCTTAGGGTGCAATTTGGGACACACTGAGAATAGCATCCCAGGTAGCTACTAGCTACCACTGTTGTTTAACATAATGAAGCCTACTATTGTAGTTGCTAACAAAGGGTTGCACACAAGGGGCGTCCCAAATGCCACCCTGTTGCCTATATAGTGCACTTCCCTAATTAGTGTCGTTCCCAAATGGCACCCTGTTGCCTATATAGTGCACTTCCCTAATTAGTGTCGTTCCCAAATGCCACCCTGTTGCCTATATAGTGCACTTCCCTAATTAGCGTAATTCCCAAATGGCACCCTGTTGCCTATATAGTGCACTTCCCTAATTAGTGTCGTTCCCAAATGGCACCCTGTTGCCTATATAGTGCACTTCCCTAATTAGTGTCGTTCCCAAATGGCACCCTGTTGCCTATATAGTGCACTTCCCTAATTAGTGTCGTTCCCAAATGGCACCCTGTTGCCTATATAGTGCACTTCCCTAATTAGGGTCGTTCCCAAATGGCACACCCTGCACTTCCCTAATTAGCTATATAGTGGCACTTGCCCCTAACTTTAGTGTCGTTCCCAAATGGCACCCTGTTGCCTATATAGTGCACTTCCCTAATTAGTGTCGTTCCCAAATGGCACCCTGTTGCCTATATAGTGCACTTCCCTAATTAGTGTCGTTCGGACATCCTGATCTCGCAAGCTTACATTCTGCTATGCGGACCTTATGAAAGATGGACGAAGTGAAACGAGAGAACAGCGGTCAGGACGGAGGATCAGGTCAAAGGTAGTGCACTCCAAAGGGAATAAGGTGCTATTTGGGATACGGCCAACCAGTTCACTAACTAACCCTCTGCTGTACAATACAACACATATATTAGACGTATAGTATGTTTGCTTTTTAATTTGTCTTTGAGACTGTTTACCTCCTAGCGTAATGATTCTACTCGTGTAGGTCTGCTCTCACCTAGTGCCCAGAAATATAATATCTCCCAATATGTCCACCAGTACACTGTAGAGTATATTACCTGTTCTGACCTGTTGTCCCCCTCTACCTTTGTCTGAGATGGTATCGCCCTGTTGTCCCCCTCTACCTTTGTCTGAGATGGTATCGCCCTGTTGTCCCCCTCTACCTTTGTCTGAGATGGTATCGCCCTGTTGTCCCCCTCTGCCTTTGTCTGAGATGGTATCGCCCTGTTGTCCCCCTCTGCCTTTGTCTGAGATGGTATCGCCCTGTTGTCCCCCTCTACCTTTGTCTGAGATGGTATCCACCTGTTGTCCCCCTCTACCTTTGTCTGAGATGGTATCGCCCTGTTGTCCCCCTCTACCTTTGTCTGAGATGGTATCGCCCTGTTGTCCCCCTCTACCTTTGTCTGAGATGGTATCGCCTGTTGTCCCCCTCTACCTTTGTCTGAGATGGTATCAACGTGTTGTCTCCTTACTTCAGCAGGGGAGAAGTGTATTCAACCAATCGGTACCAATTCTCTCCCCACCCTTTCCCCTCGGCTAAGACTTTGCTAACACCTTGCAGATCTACAAACATCGAAGGGCCAAAGGGAAGTGCTAGGGAGCGAATTGGGATTGGCCCTCAATTTACTGTCCCTGTTCAGGAGGATTCATATTTTTGTTCCTTATGTTTAACTGTTATTGTTTTTTGTATTTTTTTTGTATTCTGTTGCGTAAAGAGAGTGAAAGTTACTCCTCAGATTCACATTAAACCTCCATTTATAAAAATAATGAAGTATAACTCCCCAGAAGGAGTTTTTTAATCTCAGGTTAAACTGATTAAAGCATCTCTAAGACTATTTACGTAGGATTCATGTTACAAAAAAAAAAGAGTAAAATTGACTGAAAATATTTATTCTCTGGTGTCTTTTTCTTAAAGCATTCATCATACTTGTTCATAGTAAACTTAATAAAATGTTTTAGATGTTTTTAAGTTAAAGTAACAGCACTAAGACCAGGATTCAATCCCACCGCACTTTACAAATCAGCAGGGGATCAAATACTTTTTTCCCTCACTGAAGATGTCTGCATATAGCCAGTAGAGATCTACTTCATAGGCACTTTCATATTTTACCTTTTTTAATTGTTTTTATACCAGAGCAAAACTGCACCTAATTTATTGCAATACAGCCATTTCTTTAATGAACATGTTCCAGTAGAATCCTTCCAATTCTTCTAGAAGTATTCCCTTCAATCATCATTGTTAATCATAGCACCACAGTATACAGTATGTTTGGCTCATTGATTACAACTGTAAACACAACCAGCATAGCTAAATATACGCTACATGACCAAAAGTATGTGGACACCTGCTCGTCAAAAATCTCATTCCAAAATCATGGGCATTAATATGGAGTTGGTCCCCTCCTTTGCTGCTATAACAGCCTCCACTCTTCTGGGAAGACTTTCCACTAGATGTTGGAACATTGCTGTGGGGACTTGCTTCCATTCAGCCACAAGAGCATTAGTGAGGTTCGGGCACTGATGTTGGGAGATTAGGTCTGGCTCGCAGTCGGCGTTCCAATTCATCCCAAAGGTGTTCGATGGGGTTGAGGTCAGGGCTCTGTGCAGGCCAGTTAAGTTGTTCCACATCGATCTCGACAAACCATTTCAGTATGGACCTCGCTTTGTGCACAGGGGCATTGTCATGCTGAAACAGGAAAGGCCTTTCCCCAAACTGTTGCCACAAAGTTGGAAGCACAGAATAATCTAGAATGTCATTGTATGCTGTAGCGTTAAGATTTCCCTTCACTGGAACTAAGGAGCCTGAACCATGAAAAACAGCCCCAGACCATTATTCCTCCTCCACCAAACGTTACAGTTGGCACTGTGCATTGGGGCAGGTAGAGTTCTCCTGGCATCCGACAAACCCTGATTCGTTCATCGGACTGCCAGATGGTGAAGCGTGATTCATCACTCCAGAGAACGCGTTTCCACTGCTGCAGAGCCTAATGGTGGTGAGCTTTACACCACTCCAGCCGACGCTTGGCATTGCGCGTGGTGATCTTAGGCTTGTGTGCGGCTGCTCGGCCATGGAAACCCATTTCATGAAGCTCCAGACGAACAGTTATTGTGCTGATGTTGCTTTCAGAAGCAGTTTGGAGTGTTGCAACCGAGGACAGACGATTTTGATGCTCTACACGCTTCAGCACTTGGCGGTCCCGTTCTGTGAGCTTGTGTGGCCGACCACTTCACGGCTGAGCCGGTGTTGCTCCTAGACATTTCCACATCCCAATAACAGCAATTACAGTTGACCGGGGCAGCTCTAGCAGGGCAGAAATTTGACGAATTGACTTGTTGGAAAGGTGGCATCCTATGGCAGTGCCACCTTGAAAGTCACTAAGCTCTTCAGTAAGGCCATCCCACTGCCAATGTTTGTCTATGGAGATTGCATGGCGGTGTGCTCGATTTTATACACCTGTCAGCAATGGGTGTGGCTGAAATATCCAAATCCACTCATTTGAAGGGATGTCCACATACTTTTGACAATGTAATGTAGAACAACCCTACCAGTTAAGTACAACCAGTTTGCGTCTTTCTCAGTAAAACACAGCCAGTAGAGCTCTCTGGGTTGTCAAACTACACCGGAATGATAGCAGGGAAAAGGATGGGAGACAGAAGACCAGGAAATAACATGTTTATTTTTCATCAACAACGGTGGTTTTCTTGTCGTGATGTGAACATATTTAAATGTTGATATGGAACTCTGAAATATACCAGCAAATGTTTTGACCTATAAAAGACGTAACTAATAATATAATAATAATATGCCATTTAGCAGACGCTTTTATCCAAAGCGATTTGCAGTCATAGAACGTTCTAATCTAGGTATGACAACAGATGGAAAATGCTAACATCTAGTGTTGAAAGTGAAGTACTGCAAAACAGCAGGCTCCAGTCCTGTTTTATATGCTGAAATACTGACCTCAATAAATAATTATATAGAGAGCGAACATTAATTCTATCTAGACACCGTTGCCCACAAAGAAATACACATAGAGTACCTCAGCCTAAACATCAGCACCACAGGTAACTTCCACAAGGCTATGAATGATCTGAGAGACAAGGCAAGAAGGGCCTTCTACGCCATCAAAATGAACATAAAATTAGACTCAGCCAGCTGGTGCTGGTCCTGGGCTCTGTTCACAAACCCAAACAGATCCCACAGAGCCCAAGGACAGCAACACAATTAGACCCAACCAAATCATGAGAAAACAAAAAGAGAATTACTTGACACATTGGAAATAATTAACAAAAAAAAACAGAGCAAAATAGAACGCTATTTGGCCCTAAACAGAGAGTACACAGTGGCAGAATACCTGACCACTGTGACTGACCCAAACTGAAGGAAATCTTTGACTATGTATAGACTCAGTGAGCATAGCCTTGCTATTGAGAGAGGCCGCCGTTGGCAGACCTGGATCGCAAGAGAAGACAGCAGCAACATGTGTTGACCTGCTGCCACAAGAGAAGGTCAACCAGTGGGTCAGAAACACCAGTGTAATATAACCTATATTTATCTGCATATCCCCCCCCCCCCCCCCCCCGTCATTCGTACATTCTACTATATTCATTGTCAAAACACCTAGCTTATGTAACATTTTAAATGTTATACTAGTAACTAGTAACTAGTAATATCATATTTGAAACGCTGTTATTCTCTTGAAAGTTGTGTGTTTACTGTCAAAGGCTGATTGTCATTGTTTTGTTTGTTTCAACGTAAACACATTCCATGCCAATAAAGCCCCTTTCAATTGAATTGAGAGAGAGAGAGGTCGGTGTCAGTTGACATCTTGGATGACGTATCTAATGTCCAGTACCAGATTAGCCATTTCCACGGCAACCTGCAGAGCATTGAGTTTGGCTGTGAAGGAGTCCAGCACCCTGAGCTGTGGGGTAGGGGCAGTGTCCTTATCCACAACCAGGGGGACAGGACGAAAAGGGTACCTGGTGAACATAAAGTTTGTTTATTCAGTCACAAGATAACACAAGAGGACATGCACACATCCTCTTCTATATACTGCACCGGTACCCCCCTGTATATATAGCCTCCCTACTGTTATTTTATTTTACTTCTGCTCTTTTTTTCTCAACACTTTTTTGTTGTTGTCGTTTTATTTTACTTTTTTTATGAAAAAATAAATGCATTGTTGGTTAAGGGCTTGTAAGTAAGCATTTCACGGTAATGTCTACACCTGTTGTATTCGGCGCATGTGGCAAATAACATTTGATTTGATTTGATTTGATACATCACATACAATAACATACACCACACACAATAACATACACCACACACAATAACATACACCACACACAATAACATACATCACACACAATAACATACACCACATACAATAACATACATCACACACAATAACATACATCACACACAATAACATACATCACACACAATAACATACACCACATACATCACACACAATAACATACAGTGGGGAAAAAAAGTATTTAGTCAGCCACCAATTGTGCAAGTTCTCCCACTTAAAAAGATGAGAGAGGCCTTTAATTTTCATCATAGGTACACGTCAACTATGACAGACAAAATGAAAAAAAAAAATCCAGAAAATCACATTGTAGGATTTTTTATGATTTTATTTGCAAATTATGGTGGAAAATAAGTATTTGGTCAATAACAAAAGTTTCTCAATACTTTGTTATATACCCTTTGTAGCAATGACACAGGTCAAACGTTTTCTGTAAGTCTTCACAAGGTTTTCACACACTATTTGGCCCATTCCTCCATGCAGATCTCCTCTAGAGCAGTGATGTTTTGGGGCTGTCGCTGGGCAACACGGACTTTCAACTCCCTCAAAGATTTTCTATGGGGTTGAGATCTGGAGACTGGCTAGGCCACTCCAGGACCTTGAAATGCTTCTTACGAAGCCACTCCTTCGTTGCCCGGGCAGTGTGTTTGGGATCATTGTCATGCTGAAAGACCCAGCCACGTTTCATCTTCAATGCCCTTGCTGATGGAAGGAGGTTTTCACTCAAAATCTCACGATACATGGCCCCATTCATTCTTTCCTTTACACGGATCAGTCGTCCTGGTCCCTTTGCAGAAAAACAGCCCCAAAGCATGATGTTTACACCCCCCATGCTTCACAGTAGGTATGGTGTTCTTTGGATGCAACTCAGCATTCTTTGTCCTCCAAAAACACGACGAGTTGAGTTTTTACCAAAAAGTTCTATTTTGGTTTCATCTGACCACATGACATTCTCCCAATCCTCTTCTGGATCATCCAAATGCACTCTAGCAAACTTCAGACGGGCCTGGACATGTACTGGCTTAAGCAGGGGGACACGTCTGGAACTGCAGGATTTGAGTCCCTGGCGGCGTAGTGTGTTACTGATGGTAGGCTTTGTTACTTTGGTCCCAGCTCTCTGCAGGTCATTCACTAGGTCCCCCCCGTGTGGTTCTGGGATTTTTGCTCACCGTTCTTGTGATCATTTTGACCCCACGGGGTGAGATCTTGCGTGGAGCCCCAGATCGAGGGAGATTATCGGTGGACTTGTATGTCTTCCATTTCCTAATAATTGCTCCCACAGTTGATTTCTTCAAACCAAGCTGCTCACCTATTGCAGATTCAGTCTTCCCAGCCTGGTGCAGGTCTACAATTTTGTTTCTGGTGTCCTTTGACAGCTCTTTGGTCTTGGCCATAGTGGAGTTTGGAGTGTGACTGTTTGAGGTTGTGGACAGGTGTCTTTTATACTGATAACAAGTTCAAACAGGTGCTATTAATACAGGTAACGAGTGGAGGACAGAGGAGCCTCTTAAAGAAGAAGTTACAGGTCTGTGAGAGCCAGAAATCTTGCTTGTTTGTAGGTGACCAAATACTTATTTTCCACCATAATCTGCAAATAAATTCATTAAAAATCCTACAGTGTGATTTTCTGGATTTTTTTTTCTTAATTTGTCTGTCATAGTTGACGTGTACCTATGATGAAAATTACAGGCCTCTCTCATCTTTTTAAGTGGGAGAACTTGCACAATTGGTGGTTGACTAAATACTTTTTTTCCCCACTGTACATCACACACAATAACATACACCACATACAATAACATACATCACACACAATAACATACATCACACACAATAACATACATCACACACAATAACATACATCACACACAATAACATACACCACACACAATAACATACACCACACACAATAACATACATCACACACAATAACATACACCACATACAATAACATACACCACACACAATAACATACATCACACACAATAACATACATCACACACAATAACATACATCACACACAATAACATACACCACACACAATAACATACATCACACACAATAACATACACCACATACAATAACATACACCACACACAATAACATACATCACACACAATAACATACATCACACACAATAACATACATCACACACAATAACATACAACACACACAATAACATACACCACACACAATAACATACATCACACACAATAACATACATCACACACAATAACATACATCACACACAATAACATACATCACACACAATAACATACATCACACACAATAACATACACCACACACAATAACATACATCACACACAATAACATACACCACACACAATAACACACACACCACACAATAACATACATCACACACAATAACATACATCACACACAATAACATACATCACACACAATAACATACATCACACACAATAACATACACCACATACATCACACACAATAACATACATCACACACAATAACATACATCACACACAATAACATACATCACACACAATAACATACATCACACACAATAAGATACATCACATACAATAACATACATCACATACAATAACATACACCACATAACATCACACACAATAACATACATCACACACAATAACATACATCACACACAATAACATACATCACACACAATAACATACATCACACACAATAACATACACCACATACATCACACACAATAACATACATCACACACAATAACATACATCACACACAACATACACACATAAACATACATCACACACAATAACATACATCACACACACATAACATAAAACATACATCACACACAATAACATACATCACACACAATAACATACATCACACACAATAACATACATCACACACAATAACATACATCACATACAATAACATACACATCACACACAATAAACATACATCACACACAATAACATACATCACACACAATAACATACATCACACACAAATAACATACATCACACACAATAAACATACATCACACACAATAACATACATCACACACAACAATACACACACAATAACATACAACACACACAATAAACATACACACACACACAATAACACAATACATACATCACACACAATAACATACATCACACACACAATACAACACACAACAACACACACAATAACACAATAACATCACACACAAAAACATACATCACACACAATAACATACATCACACACAATAACATACATCACACACAATAACATACATCACATACAATAACATACACCACACACAATAACATACAACACACACAATAACATACATCACACACAATAACATACATCACATACAATAACATACATCACACACAATAACATACATCACACACAATAACATACATCACACACACAATAACATACATCACACACAATAACATACACCACATACAAAACAACACCACACACACACATACCACACACAATAACATACACCACACACAATAACATACACCACACACAATAACATACACCACACACAATAACATACATCACACACAATAACATACATCACACACAATAACACATCACATACATCACCACACACATACAATCACACACAATAACATACATCACACACAATAACATACATCACATACAATAACACACACACCACATACAATACACCACATACACCACACACAATAACATACATCACACACAATAACATACACCACATACAATAACATACACCACACACAATAACATACATCACACACAATAACATACATCACACACAATAACATACATCACATACATCACACACAATAACATACATCACACACAATAACATACATCACATACAATAACATACACCACATACAATAACATACATCACACACAATAACATACATCACACACAATAACATACATCACACACAATAACATACATCACACACAATAGATACACACCACACACAATAACATACATCACACACAATAACATACATCACACACAATAACATACATCACATACAATAACATACACCACATACAATAACATACACCACATACAATAACATACATCACACACAATAACATACAATGCCCAACATCGACATATTAACGGATCTACGGTGGGTACCTGGTGTTGAGGGGGGTCCACTCCAGCTCCAGCCCAGGCCTGGCCCTCCTCTCCACCAGGCCACAGCCACAGGAGGCTGGCACCTCACCTCCATCGCCCCACTGGAGGCCCTCTCCCTGGGGCACAGACCAGTGGTGGGCGTGGGTCTGGTCTACGAGGCTGGTTCCTCCATCGTGCTCCAGGGCCAGGGCTACAGTCTCCAGGGAGGAGCAGAACCCGTTCAGTCCCAGTAGGTACTGAGACCGGGAGACTCCCAGGGATAACGCTGCCTCCGCTGCTTCAGTAGTGCCCTGTGATTGGATAACGTTAGATTTCAATCACTCAAAATCAGCAAACAGAATATAATAATAATATTACTATATATGACATTTAGCAGACCCTTTTATCCAAAGCGACTTAATCATTCGTGAATGTATTTTTCAGTGCGTAGCCCCAGCGGGAATTGAACCCTTGACGTTGTAAGCGCCATGCTCTACCAACTGAGCTACAGAGGACCAACATGAAATCAGTCATAAATATGAGTATTTCTGGATCAGTGTTATCGAGCAGTATGTAATTACAATGTTCTAAACCTTATTGGTTAACGGGGGGGGGGGGTTCTAATAAGCTATATGGAATTGTTTTAAGAGGGTCATACCAAGGATAATTTAGCTAGTTGATTTTGAATTTTAAGACCCCTTGAAGTATCTAACAAAATGTGGAAAAAGTCAAGGGGTCTGAATACCTGCACGTTTACATGTATTTAACCCCTTATTTTTGGCACTAAACAGTCTCCATATAGACTTCCATTAATCTTTTCATCTGGTACCGGGGGACCTTCAGACGGGTCTTGTGAGGCCTGTGGACGTCCAAGAGCACAACAACCACCGATACGTACGTGTTGGTGAGAGTCTCACCTTTACACATATTAGTGTGTTTCCCAAACTGTTCGGACGCTACAGACAGAAGTTGGAAGATCGGTTGTACGGACTTCAGACGAGTCCCAAGACGACCGTGGTGTTGGTGAGAGTCTCATCTCTCCATAGAGGGGTCATGATAGTTTGGAGGCCGAACCGTTCGGACGCTACAGACGATTTTGTGAGAAGACTGATTTTCTGGATGTCTCATGGTCTGACAAATAATCGCTCCAGCTCTGTCACTTTCCACCGCAGATGCGGAAGTGTTACATCGGCGGTGGATTGAGACCCATCGAATGAAAAAATAAAATTATCCAACTTAAATTGACACATTTGTATGGGGATATTTGTATTATGCTAATTAGATTGCCGCAGGGGCGCAGACGTCGACCTTATGGGTGTTAATAACACTGATGCATTTATAAAGGCTTATGTGTCACACGTGCTAAGCTATAAGATGGAAGAATGGTGTCCTACAGATCTTGTTACGGACGTAGGCTGCCAGGTATAGTGTTATGAGAGATGTGATTGTGGTACAGATCTTGTTACGGACCTAGGCTGCCAGGTATAGTGTTATGTGAGATGTGATTGTGGTCCAGACCTTGTTACGGACGTAGGCTGCCAGGTGTGTCTCAGTGCATCCTCCTCCCAGCAGAGCGACTGGGTCTCTCAGGGTCAGCCTCAACACATGCTCTGCCCTCTGACAGGCAGTCTGGAACATCACAGACACAGACAGATCATTGCCTCCAAGAAAAACCTAAATCAACATTCTAACATTATCTAAAACATGTGAGGAACTAGATTACACTTCTAAGACAGCAAAGGCCTGGAATACATTCAGAGTATAGGTAGGCTATACATGACTATAGTTACTTGCCTGTAGTTACTTGCCTGTAGTTACTTGACTGTAGTTACTTGACTGTAGTTACTTGCCTGTAGTTACTTGCCTGTAGTTACTTGCCTGTTGTTACTTGACTGTTGTTACTAAGCCAGATGGATTGGTATTGAATACTATCTGAAAAGATGGGTGTCAGTGTTCCTACCTTCAGTTCATTGAGCATATGTAAAGGAGGCTAGCTTAGCGCTGCCTCCCTGAACAACCCTCTGACTGGGCTTAAACCAGGGTCAGCCCGCCTCCAATTCCATAGCACCGTTGGCAACATTTCAAGCTAGCTGTGGAGCGAGCTTACTTCACGTTCTTATCTCCGTTACACATAGAACAGAATAGGCTCAGCCTAGTCTACCTTCAGTTCGTTGAGCATGGTCTCGTTCCTGTGGAAGAGGACCATAGTGCAGACAGCTGGTGCTGGTTCCTGAGGGGGAAGGAGGTGCAGCATCTCTCTGGATCCAATGGTCCTGACACAGCAGCCTTTCACCTGGCCATAGGCCTCAGGAGGGATAGGGGTCTGGTACAAAGCCACTGCTTGAGCACCTGGAACAGAAGGAGAGATGAAAACCGGTGCTTTCTTAAATCTAGTTGGATTATATTTAGCGTCTTTAGGTCCATAAAAAGCGCTGTATAAAACCCATATTATATATACATTCATATATACCCGTATTATCACAAAATAGAAAATAGGCCCCTAAATGTATTTTATTCTCGACATGAATTCTCACCTACTACAAAATACAAATATATCTATGCTGGGTAAAAGCATTACCGACAACTACAGTATATTACATTACCTGTCATTTGAACAATGGGCTCGATGACTGCAATGCCGAGTCTCTCTATGACCAGGACCCCGTGCCTCCGGAGATAATGCTGCAGTACAGGGTGTATCACTCTCTGACACATAAACACCTCCACCTGGTCCGTAACGGCCTGCTCGCCCAGCCTCAGTAACTGATCCAGGATCAGCGCTTCTGGGTCAGGGGCGCCACGGTGCACCTTTCAAGACCAAGTGTTTAATAACACCCACGTGGCAGTCATAGACATTGAAAATGCATGGATATTGCATTGATATAAACAGACAAAGAAAACATTCAAGTTAAAACACGTTTTTGAATAAAATCCTTGACAATATGTACATTTATGTTTTGGGGACACTAAAAGATTGCATTTAGTGGCAAAAGCAAGGTATACCATTACCTCCAGGGTCTCCACTCCGAGCTCAGATAGATCCCCTGAGAGAGACACCGTGAACAGGGCCAGTCGGAAGGGACCGGGCCCCCGTCTGGTTCTCTCCGAGTCTGTGGGGTGAAGCTGCATGTCTGGGGCATTCACCAGCAGACCTGGAAACACGGCAGAGTCTAGCACAAAGTGTCCCTCGCTGGAGACGGTCACAGTCCTACCGAGACGGACTCTGTCTGGGGAGCCCCGGGTGTCACCACAGGGGACAGTCAGTAGAAAGGCATGGACAGCCAACGTGCTGATATGCTGTTGCTCTCTCTCAGTCAACACACAAGCAGGTTTGCTAGAGATTACACTCCTGGCTAGTGTCACCAAGGTCTGGCAGCTGTTGAAATCGACATTCACTTTACAGCCACAGTCCTCCTGGTTGAGGAAACTGGTGCAAACCCCCAATAGTTGTTTGTTGATTTTGATCGCAACACTTGGTCTCAAGCCAGACTTCTGAACATGGTCAATGAGGGAAAGACAGAGGATGCCAGTGTACAGACCACAGTCACTGAACCGAGACAGGTGATTTAGGATGGAGGCAGTTATGAGTTTGAGTAATGGCTCCGATGAGGAGACAGCTTGAAGTAGGGATGTAGAGGTGGATGTGGTCAGGACGTGTCCGCCAACGTTGTTATGGACTTGCTTCAGTCTACCATTGGGTCCGAAACAAGAGGTGAGGATCTGCCTCATCAGTGTCATCTTCCGACAGACTTCACTCATGCTCAGTGGGCTGTCTGTACACACAGACGACGCTTTCTTGGTAACTCGAGACATAGTTATTTATTATTTCATGCACAAATCATTGGAGCTGAAGACACAAGACGAGAAGCCATCCAAATGAAAACGTAATTGTTGCATAGCTAGCCAGCGTTAGCTAGCTACTATAATAGCACACATTCTGATCAATTCGGGTGTGATTTTGCTCAATTACAAATGTTTACCCCACCCTTTGGTATTGCTACATATAGCCTTGGACTTTTGTCTTTAACTCACATTTTAGAGCTGCGAAACAGCAACAGTGCGTTACTGTCTTTGACTCTTTCAGGTATATTGAAAAATGCCTGATTACAATACAATATATTACGTTGATTAAATCCTATTACTCAGAAATGACTGTACCTATACTCGGTGAAATGTGTATTATAATAGTGTATTAATTATTCTATTAGTTGTCAATGGTGAAATGTGTATTTTCCTGGAGGTTATTTGATGAGAAACACAGGCTTCTCTTGGACAGCCAAACCATTTCCATGACAGCTTAGACCCGCTATGGGGTCCTAAAAGTCACGTGATACATTTTCAAAACATTCGGCGGAAAATGGTCGTTACTAGTTACCACAGCCACAAAGTCATAATTAGGGCTAAACCCTGCCTATTTCTACAATTAATATTTTTCAATTCTGATTTTAAACCTAACCACAATGCTAACCGTATGCCTAACCCTAGCCTTTGTTTTAATAAATTTTTACGTTATAGCCCATTTTTACTTTGTGGCTGTGGTAACTAGTGACGGAAAATGAGTTGATATGCAGGTATTAAATAAAAGTAGCTAGAGGAATTAGCTAACGTTACAGCTCGTCCTGAAGTCCGAGGATTGCATAACAGTCGGTTTCTTGCTTGCAAGCTACGGTAAATTCAACAAACACGTCTTACAAGCTACCTAACGTTAACTAGTTTAGCTTGTATGTTATGTTCAGCAAGCAAAGTTTTGTAGCTAACGTTAGCCCCAAACGCAACTACAGTAAGTTATTACTCTGTTAAAATAAGTATTGCAATTACTATCCGTTATTCCATAGCTGGATATCTAATGAATGCTAGCTATTGTGACTCAAGCAAAAACCACAGTTAGGCTACTTTGTGATTTCTCCACCAGGTCACATAAACCATTGTCATCTTTATGAAGGCAAATCTAAAGAACATTAAATGTTTGTTTCAGGTCGTAGTTAACGTTACTACAATTAGCCACAGCTAGCTACAGCAACAAGAATGTCTCCTCACAAGTTTGTTGTCAAGGTAAGTGGAAAGACCCTGAACACCTTACACCAGGGCTGCCCCAACCCTCTTCCTGGAGATCTACTGTCCTGTAGGTTTTCAGTCCAACCCTAATTTAACATATCTGATTCAGCAAGTTAAGGTCTTGTTGAGCAGCTAATAAGTAGAATCAGGTGTGTTTTAAATTAGAGTTGGACTGAAAACCCACAGGATGGTATATCTCCAGGAAGAGGTTTGGGCAGCCCTGCCCAACACCATAAACAGGTGGACTAAAGTTGTTTTTTTCATCTGACTGTTATATCTTTGTCTTGGGGTAACTGATAATAAGCAAGTTTATTCTGTAATGTTTGATGCATTCGATGATTGGATGTGGTCTTTGTAATTCGGGATCCTTGGGACATCCCTACTCCATTGAAGTTGACATTTAAAATGGTTAAAGACATGCTCCAGAACTTTGGCAACTACTAAGCAGTGGCGGTTGGTGCCGTTCAAGATTAGGGAGGATAAAAATGAATAAATGAGTATGGCTTTATTTCTATTATAGCATATTGGATGACTGTCATTCATATTCCATTCACCCAGCTCAATGTAACATCGATGGGTTTAGGCTGCAACATGATACTTGAATTTGCCCTATACCCATCAAAAGGCTGCTACAACCTAGCCTACAAATGAAAGTTTATAATGTAGGTGCACAGGTCGAGAGACAAGTTGGAGTAATCAAGGTGGCAGACAGTGACACATTCAATACCACCTTGCACACTCTTCCCTGCATCTAGCTGATCTGGGGTGTAATCATTAGTCCAAACAGTTGCGAAAACATTCATTTTTGCAACTAAAACGAGAGTTTCTATTGGACAAATTCATGTATGTCCCTCACCATTTCGTTGCGCTTGCTTCCGTTTAGGAAACATTTTGCAACAGAATTGGCGGAATGAATACACTCCTGATCACACAGTTCACTTGTAATAGCAGCCACATACAGCCTCATCACTTGCTCGTTGTATAATTCCTTCCTACATGCTCTCCTCCTCTTTCCCTTCGCTTGTGGACAACAAATAAAATAAAATAGTATTTGTCACATGCTTTGTAGACAACAGGTGTAGGCTAACAGTGAAATGCTTACTTATGGGTTATTTTCTAACAATACACAGTTAAATCAAAAAATAAAAATAGTGACACAAATAATAAATACACTGTGAATTTTGGGGAGAACAAGTATTTGATACACTGCCAATTTTGCAGGTTTTCCTACTTACAAAGCAAGTAGAGGTCTGTAATTTTTTTATCATAGGTACACTTCAACTGTGAGAGACGGAATCTAAAACAAAAATCCAGAAAATCACATTGTATGATTTTTAAGTAATTAATTTGCATTTTATTGCATGACATAAGTATTTGATCACCTACCAACCAGTAAGAATTATATACATATACACACACACACACACACACACACACTACCAGTCAAAAGTTTGGACACACCTACTCATTCAAGGATTTTTCTTTATTTTTACTATTTTCTACATTGTAAAATAATAGTGAAGACATCAAAACTATGTTGGAATCAAGTAGTAACCATAAAAGTGTTAAACAAATCAAAATATATGTTATATTTGAGATTCTTCAAAGTAGCCACCCTTTGCCTTGATGACAGCTTTGAACACTCTTGGCATTCTCTCAACTAGCTTCACCTGGAATGCTTTTCCAACAGTCTTGAAGGAGTTCCCACATATGCTGAGCACTTGTTGGCTGCTTTTCCTTCACTCTGCCGTCCGACTCATCCCAAACCATCTCAATTGGGTTGAGGTCGGGGGATTGTGGAGGCCAGGTCATCTGACGCAGCACTCCATCACTCTCCTTCTTGGTAAAATAGCCCTTACACAGCCTGAAGGTGTGTTGGGTCATTGTCCTGTTGAAAAACAAATGATAGTCCCACTAAGCCCAAACCAGATGGGATGGCGTATCGCTGCAGAATGCTGTGGTAGCCATGCTGGTTAAGTGTGCCTTGAATTCTAAATAAATCACAGACAGTGTCACCAGCAAAGCACCCCCACACCATAACACCTCCTCCTCCATGCTTTAGGGTGGGAAATACACATGCGGAGATCATCTTTTCACCCACACCGCGTCTCACAAAGACACAGCGGTTGGAACCAAAAATCTCCAATTTGGACTCCAGACCAAAGGACAAATTTCCACCTGTCTAATGTCCATTGCTCGTGTTTCTTGGCCCAAGCAAGTCTCTTCTTCTTATTGGTGTCCTTTAGTAGTGGTTTCGTTGCAGCAATTCGACCATGAAGGCCTGATTCACACAGTCTCCTCTGAACAGTTGATGTTGAGATGTGTCTGTTACTTGAACTCTGTGAAGCATTTATTTTGGCTGCAATTTCTGAGGCTGGTAACTCTAATGAACTTATCGCCTGCAGCAGAGGTAACTCTGGATCTTCCATTCCTGTGGCGGTCCTCATGAGAGCCAGTTTCATCATAGCGCTTGATGGTTTTTGCGACTGCACTTGAAGAAACTTTAAAAGTTCTTGAAATGTTCCTTATTGACTGACATTTATTTATTTATTTATTTATATATATATATATATATATACACACACTCTTCATTTAGTACTTGTCATTGATTTGTTTATTATTTAGACTACCACTAGAGGGAGCTGTTGCTCTACATTTGAGAAGGCATGCCTCACATCCACAGGGCATCTCTGCAGCCGTAAAGCAGTTCATTTATAAGTCAACTTTGTAAGCAATGTGTTTTTGTTCAATTAAATTCTAGGGACTTGTCTCTCAATTTACTTAATTTGAGACCAACTGCGATTCCAAGAACTCAAGTGAACGACATAGGAAACCCTTGGCTAGTGGTCTAGTGCTTTTCAGTGTCTTGTCTTGTTTTTATACCGTCTGCCCACTTTAAGCTTCCACCCTAGTTTTGTCAAATGTCTGCTGTTCCTTTTCCATAGTCGGGGCTGGGTTTCTACCAAGCTAACATATGGAATTGTTTTAAGATGGTCATACCAAGGATAATTTAGCGATTAGATTTTTTACTTTAGGACCCCTGCAGGTATAAAACAAATATATACATTTTTTATTTAATGAACCATTGGATTTGTCCTTTACTGCTTTTAGTCCATAGAAACGCATTGAATAAAATATTCATACATGGAAAAACAGACAGTCCAAAAATAAATCAAAAGGAAGTTTGTTCTGAAGTTTCTGTCCTATATCTGAGATATAAAAAAGCTCAGGATATATATATAAAAACAATATTTAACCCGTTTTTTTGGGGGGCACTAAAGTACTTCCATTCCTTTAAAAAAAAAACTGGGGTGTATTCATTATGCCGATTTTGCAAAACGTTTCTTAAATGGAAGCAATCGGAACGGGGAGGGACCTACCTGAATTTGTCCAATAGAAATTCTCATTTTAGTTGCTAAACGGAACATTTTGGAATAATGATTACACCCCTGGTACCGGGTTGTACCTGGTACTGACATGTTCGTGAGAGTCTCATCTTTCGATGGTGGGGTCATATGAGTTTTGTAGCCCAAACCGTTCGGAAGCTACAGACGTTTTTGTGAGATTTTTTCTGGATGTCTCCTGGTCTGACAAACACAGCTGTAGCTCTGTCGCCTTCCACCGTCGGCGGATGCCGTCATCAGCTGAAACTGACTCTAGGGGTTTTTACAGCGTTAAACGTATACTGGAGGGCTTTAGTTCTCCTAGGGCATTCATTCTGGTTTAACCAGCGCAAGGCTGAGCCTGACGAATCTTATTCTCATCAACTAGCCCTGTCCATCCTCTAACTAGCCCTGTCCATCCTCTAACTAGCCCTGTCCATCCTCTAACTAGCCCTGTCCATCCTCTAACTAGCCCTGTCCATCCTCTAACTAGCCCTGTCCATCCTCTAACTAGCCCTGTCCATCCTCTAACTAGCCCTGTCCATCCTCTAACTAGCCCTGTCCATCCTCTAACTAGCCCTGTCCATCCTCTAACTAGCCCTGTCCATCCTCTAACTAGCCCTCTAACTAGCCCTGTCCATCCTCTAACTAGCCCTGTCCATCCTCTAACTAGCCCTGTCCATCCTCTAACTAGCCCTGTCCATCCTCTAACTAGCCCTGTCCATCCTCTAACTAGCCCTGTCCATCCTCTAACTAGCCCTGTCCATCCTCTAACTAGCCCCTGTCCATCCTCTAACTAGCCCCTGTCCATCCCCTAACTAGCCCTGTCCATCCCCTAACTAGCCCTGTCCATCCTCTAACTAGCCCTGTCCATCCTCTAACTAGCCCTGTCCATCCGCTAACTAGCCCTGTCATCCTCTAACTAGCCCTGTCCATCCTCTAACTAGCCCTGTCCATCCTCTAACTAGCCCTGTCCATCCTCTAACTAGCCCTGTCCATCCTCTAACTAGCCCTGTCCATCCTCTAACTAGCCCTGTCCATCCTCTAACTAGCCCTGTCCATCCCCTAACTAGCCCTGTCCATCCCCTAACTAGCCCTGTCCATCCTCTAACTAGCCCTGTCCATCCTCTAACTAGCCCTGTCCATCCGCTAACTAGCCCTGTCATCCTCTAACTAGCCCTGTCCATCCTCTAACTAGCCCTGTCCATCCTCTAACTAGCCCTGTCCATCCTCTAACTAGCCCTGTCCATCCTCTAACTAGCCCTGTCCATCCTCTAACTAGCCCTGTCCATCCGCTAAACTAGCCCTGTCCATCCGCTAACTAGCCCTGTCCATCCTCTAACTAGCCCTGTCCATCCTCTAACTAGCCCTGTCCATCCTCTAACTAGCCCTGTCCATCCGCTAACTAGCCCTGTCCATCCTCTAACTAGCCCTGTCCATCCTCTAACTAGCCCTGTCCATCCTCTAACTTGCCCTGTCCATCCTCTAACTAGCCCTGTCCATCCTCTAACTAGCCCTGTCCATCCGCTAACTAGCCCTGTCCATCCTCTAACTAGCCCTGTCCATCCTCTAACTAGCCCTGTCCATCCTCTAACTAGCCCTGTCCATCCTCTAACTAGCCCTGTCCATCCTCTAACTAGCCCTGTCCATCCTCTAACTAGCCCTGTCCATCCTCTAACTAGCCCTGTCCATCCTCTAACTAGCCCTGTCCATCCTCTAACTAGCCCTGTCCATCCGCTAACTAGCCCTGTCCATCCTCTAACTAGCCCTGTCCATCCTCTAACTAGCCCTGTCCATCCTCTAACTAGCCCTGTCCATCCCCTAACTAGCCCTGTCCATCCGCTAACTAGCCCCTGTCCATCCTCTAACTAGCCCTGTCCATCCTCTAACTAGCCCTGTCCATCCGCTAACTAGCCCTGTCCATCCTCTAACTAGCCCTGTCCATCCTCTAACTAGCCCTGTCCATCCTCTAACTAGCCCTGTCCATCCGCTAACTAGCCCTGTCCATCCGCTAACTAGCCCTGTCCATCCTCTAACTAGCCCTGTCCATCCTCTAACTAGCCCTGTCCATCCCCTAACTAGCCCTGTCCATCCGCTAACTAGCCCTGTCCATCCTCTAACTAGCCCTGTCCATCCTCTAACTAGCCCTGTCCATCCTCTAACTAGCCCTGTCCATCCTCTAACTAGCCCTGTCCATCCTCTAACTAGCCCTGTCCATCCGCTAACTAGCCCTGTCCATCCGCTAACTAGCCCTGTCCATCCTCTAACTAGCCCTGTCCATCCTCTAACTAGCCCTGTCCATCCTCTAACTAGCCCTGTCCATCCCCTAACTAGCCCTGTCCATCCCCTAACTAGCCCTGTCCATCCTCTAACTAGCCCTGTCCATCCTCTAACTAGCCCTGTCCATCCGCTAACTAGCCCTGTCCATCCTCTAACTAGCCCTGTCCATCCTCTAACTAGCCCTGTCCATCCTCTAACTAGCCCTGTCCATCCCCTAACTAGCCCTGTCCATCCCCTAACTAGCCCTGTCCATCCCCTAACTAGCCCTGTCCATCCGCTAACTAGCCCTGTCCATCCGCTAACTAGCCCTGTCCATCCTCTAACTAGCCCTGTCCATCCTCTAACTAGCCCTGTCCATCCTCTAACTAGCCCTGTCCATCCTCTAACTAGCCCTGTCCATCCTCTAACTAGCCCTGTCCATCCTCTAACTAGCCCTGTCCATCTTCTAACTAGCCCTGTCCATCTGCTAACTAGCCCTGTCCATCCTCTAACTAGCCCTGTCCATCCCCTAACTAGCCCTGTCCATCCTCTAACTAGCCCTGTCCTCCCTCTAACTAGCCCTGTCCATCCCCTAACTAGCCCTGTCCATCCTCTAACTAGCCCTGTCCATCCTCTAACTAGCCCTGTCCATCCTCTAACTAGCCCTGTCCATCCTCTAACTAGCCCTGTCCATCCTCTAACTAGCCCTGTCCATCCGCTAACTAGCCCTGTCCATCCTCTAACTAGCCCTGTCCATCCTCTAACTAGCCCTGTCCATCCTCTAACTAGCCCTGTCCATCCTCTAACTAGCCCTGTCCATCCTCTAACTAGCCCTGTCCATCCTCTAACTAGCCCTGTCCATCCTCTAACTAGCCCTGTCCATCCTCTAACTAGCCCTGTCCATCCTCTAACTAGCCCTGTCCATCCTCTAACTAGCCCTGTCCATCCTCTAACTAGCCCTGTCCATCCTCTAACTAGCCCTGTCCATCCGCTAACTAGCCCTGTCCATCCTCTAACTAGCCCTGTCCATCCTCTAACTAGCCCTGTCCATCCGCTAACTAGCCCTGTCCATCCTCTAACTAGCCCTGTCCATCCGCTAACTAGCCCTGTCCATCCTCTAACTAGCCCTCATAATTATCAGGAGTAATGTGTTTTGTTAAGTGAAGGGCAGGAAAGCCCACCAGTCTCCTTCTTTTGTTGATGTTTCATTAATTAAAGTTTAGGATAAGGAACAATGGACGTCTGCACTGGTCTCTCACATCCTCCATTATGCCCAATTGACTAGACGTGGCGTTCACCCTCTATCTGTTTCACATGCATGCCTGCCTGCATACGCACAGTTCAGAAAGGCCTCATCACTCTCTCATCAGTTCATATAGAATACTCTCTCTCTCTGGGAGAGTAAAGCCCTGGAGGTTCATTAAAGGTTCCTTCCCAGTGGGTAGATACTGTAACATAATACTGCAGTTGCTCTGCTCTGCCAGTGGGTAGAAACTGAACTTACAGAAACATCAGCAGTGTCCAGTAAAGTTTCTACCCACTGGCAGAGCAGGGTAACAGCAGTATGGGACAGCAGTATGGGACCATGGATGGTGTCTATTGGCAGAGCAGGGTAACAGCAGTATGGGACAGCAGTATGGGACCATGGATGGTGTCTATTGGCAGAGCAGGGTAACAGCAGTATGGGACACAGCAGTATGGGACCATGGATGGTGTCTATTGGCAGAGCAGGGTAACAGCAGTATGGGACCATGGATGGTGTCTATTGGCAGAGCAGCGTAGCAGCAGCAGTATGGGACCATGGATGGTGTCTATTGGCAGAGCAGCGTAGCAGCAGTATGGACCATGGATGGTGTCTATTGGCAGAGCAGGGTAACAGCAGTATGGGACCATGGATGGTGTCTATTGGCAGAGCAGCGTAGCAGCAGTATGGGACCATGGATGGTGTCTATTCCTGCTGATCAGTGGCTCCCTTTTGTCTCACCCCAAAACTGTGATTTTTTCCCTTATTCATACATTAGGGGGGTGGGTAATTTACAGTCTTTTCCCCCTTTTATTCATAAACTCAGCAAAAAAAAGAAACGCCCTCTCACTGTCAACTGTGTTTATTTTCAGCAAACTTAACGTGTCAATATTTGTATGAACATAACAAGATTCAACAACTGAGACATAAACTGAACAAGTTCCACAGACATGTGACTAACAGAAATGGAATAATGTGTCCCTGAACAAACGGGGGGTCAAAATCAAAAGTAACAGTCAGTATCTGGTGTGGCCACCAGCTGCATTAAGTACTGCAGTGCATCTCCTCCTCATGGACTGCACCAGATTTGCCAGTTCTTGCTGTGAGATGTTACCCCACTCTTCCACCAAGGTACCTGCAAGTTCCCGGACATTTCTTGGGGGAATGGCCCTAGCCCTCACCCTCCGATCCAACAGGTCCCAGACGTGCTCAATGGGATTGAGATCCGGGCTCTTCGCTGGCCATGGCAGAACACTGACATTCCTGTCTTGCAGGAAAACACGCACAGAACGAGCAGTATGGCTGGTGGCGTTGTCATGCTTGAGGGTCATGTCAGGATGAGCCTGCAGGAAGGGTACCACATGAGGTAGGAGGATGTCTTCCCTGTAACGCACAGCGTTGAGATTGCCTGCAATGACAAACAAGCTCAGTCCGATGATGCTGTGACAAACCGCCCCAGACCATGACAGTCCCTCCACCTCCAAATTGATCCCGCTCCAGAGTACAGGCCTCGGTGTAACGCTCATCCTCCTTCACGATATAAACGCAAATCTGACCATCACCCCTGGTGAGACCGCGACTCGTCAGTGAAGAGCACTTTTTTGCCAGTCCTGTCTGGTCCAGCAACACGGTGGGTTTGTGCCCATAGGCGACGTTGTTGCCGGTGATGTCTGGTGAGGACCTGCCTTACAACAGGCCTGCAAGCCCTCAGCTCAGCCTCTCTCAGCCTATTGCGGACAGTCCTAGCACTGATGGAGGGATTGTGCGTTCCTGGTGTAACTCAGGCAGTTGTTGTTGCCATCCTGTACCTGTCCCGCAAGTGTGATGTTCAGATGTACCGATCCTGTGCAGGTGTTGTTACACGTGGTCTGCCACTGCGAGGACGATCAGCTGTCCGTCCTGTCTCCCTGTAGCGCTGTCTTAGGCGTCTCACAGTATGGACATTGCAATGTATTGCCCTGGCCACATCTGCAGTCCTCATGCCTCCTTGCAGCATGCCTAAGGTACGTTCACGCAGATGAGCAGGGACCCTGGGCATCTTTCTTTTCGGTGTGTTTTTTAGAGTCAGTAGAAAGGCCTCTTTAGTGTCCTACATTTTCATAACTTTGTTAGTGTCTTAACGACCTTTCCACAGGTGCATGTTCATTCATTGTTTATGGTTCATTGAACAAGCATTAGAAACAGTGTTTAAACCCTTTACAATGAAGATCTGTGAAGTTATTTGGATTTTTACAAATTATCTTTGAAAGACAGAGTCCTGAAAAAGTGGCGTTTCTTTTTTTGCTGAGTTTACATTAGTGTGGTGGGTAATTTAGTATAATTTGTTCCCTTATTCATACATTAGGGTGGTGGGTAATTTACTGCATGTTTTTTAAATACTTATTCTTCCTCATGTTTACTTAGTTATTTTTCTCTTGTTTATTCTTTCACCACCTGTGTTTTACATTGAACTATTTTCCTCTTCTGATATGTATTTACATATCTAAAAAGGTCTGCAAATGTATTTGTCTGGTTATTTGTTTTGAATCAGTCACTCAGTAAACCTGTGCTGCTTTGTACATGAGCTCTGTAGATGAGGTTCATGTCTTGGGTCAGTCCTTACTGTCTACAGCTGAACTGTCCCCCATGGACCATAGCAGGAAGGTCTCTATTGAAATACATTTACATTTACGTCATTTAGCAGACGCTCTTATCCAGAGCGACTTACAAATTGGTGCATTCACCTTATAGCCAGTGGGACAACCACTTTACAATATGTTTTGTATTTATTTTTATTTTATTTTTTGGGGCGGGGTGGGATAAGTGGGGGGTAGAAGGATTACTTTATCCTATCCCAGGTATTCCTTAAAGAGGTGGGGTTTCAAGTGTTACATTTACATCATTTAGCAGACGCTCTCTGACCATGGACCATAGCAGGAAGGTCTCCACTGAAATACCACTAGACATGACCATGGACCATAGCAGGAAGGTCTCCACTGAAATACCACTACACATGACCATGGACCATAGCAGGAAGGTCTCCACTGAAATACCACTACACATGACCATGGACCATAGCAGGAAGGTCTCCACTGAAATACCACTACACATGACCATGGACCATAGCAGGAAGGTCTCCACTGAAATACCACTAGACATGACCATGGACCATAGCAGGAAGGTCTCCACTGAAATACCACTAGACATGACCATGGACCATAGCAGGAAGGTCTCCACTGAAATACCACTACACAACACAAGGCTCGGTAAATGTCTTGAGGGCCTCCAAGAAATATGACAAACTGTTCAGGGTCAGTATAGCAGTAGTGTAATCTCAGAGGGTTGTGTCCTGTTCAGGGTCAGTATAGTAGTAGTGTAATCTCAGAGGGTTGTGTCCTGTTCAGGGTCAGTATAGCAGTAGTGTAATCTCAGAGGGTTGTGTCCTGTTCAGGGTCAGTATAGTAGTAGTGTAATCTCAGAGGGTTGTGTCCTGTTCAGGGTCAGTATAGTAGTAGTGTAATCTCAGAGGGTTGTGTCCTGTTCAGGGTCAGTCCAGTAGTAGTGTAATCTCAGAGGGTTGTGTCCTGTTCAGGGTCAGTACAGTAGTAGTGTAATCTCAGAGGGTTGTGTCCTGTTCAGGGTCAGTATAGTAGTAGTGTAATCTCAGAGGGTTGTGTCCTGTTCAGGGTCAGTATAGTCAGTATAGTAGTAGTGTAATCTCAGAGGGTTGTGTCCTGTTCAGGGTCAGTATAGTAGTAGTGTAATCTCAGAGGGTTGTGTCCTGTTCAGGGTCAGTATAGTAGTAGTGTAATCTCAGAGGGTTGTGTCCTGTTCAGGGTCAGTCCAGTAGTAGTGTAATCTCAGAGGGTTGTGTCCTGTTCAGGGTCAGTACAGCAGTAGTGTAATCTCAGAGGGTTGTGTCCTGTTCAGGGTCAGTATAGTAGTAGTGTAATCTCAGAGGGTTGTGTCCTGTTCAGGGTCAGTACAGTAGTAGTGTAATCTCAGAGGGTTGTGTCCTGTTCAGGGTCAGTATAGTAGTAGTGTAATCTCAGAGGGTTGTGTCCTGTTCAGGGTCAGTCCAGTAGTAGTGTAATCTCAGAGGGTTGTGTCCTGTTCAGGGTCAGTCCAGTAGTAGTGTAATCTCAGAGGGTTGTGTCCTGTTCAGGGTCAGTACAGTAGTAGTGTAATCTCAGAGGGTTGTGTCCTGTTCAGGGTCAGTCAGTAGTAGTGTAATCTCAGAGGGTTGTGTCCTGTTCAGGGTCAGTACAGTAGTAGTGTAATCTCAGAGGGTTGTGTCCTGTTCAGGGTCAGTCCAGTAGTAGTGTAATCTCAGAGGGTTGTGTCCTGTTCAGGGTTAGTACAGTAGTAGTGTAATCTCAGAGGGTTGTGTCCTGTTCAGGGTCAGTCCAGTAGTAGTGTAATCTCAGAGGGTTGTGTCCTGTTCAGGGTCAGTCCAGTAGTAGTGTAATCTCAGAGGGTTGTGTCCTGTTCAGGGTCAGTCCAGTAGTAGTGTAATCTCAGAGGGTTGTGTCCTGTTCAGGGTCAGTCCAGTAGTAGTGTAATCTCAGAGGTTTGTGTCCTGTTCAGGGTCAGTACAGTAGTAGTGTAATCTCAGAGGGTTGTGTCCTGTTCAGGGTTGTTTCCTCCACAGATACAGATAGATGAACAGATTGATGTTAGTTAGACCACACACTGTGACTGCTGGGGTCCTGTAGTGCTCCTAAATGGCACCCTATCCTTTTTATAGTGCACGACTTTGGACTAGGGCCTGCAGGGCTCTATATTGGGAATAGGGTGCCATTTGGGACGCGAGCAGAAACTACGTTGGGGAAGGAAGGAGCACTGTTTCTGTGCTCATTTAATGTCCTTTATTTATGGCTAATTTGAATAGGGACAGGAACAAACACATGGACCCAATGAATAAACGATCTGATGCAGATCATGGTCATTTTCAGTAGCAATCCCTGTGGGCTTTTGATCCCTCTCTTCACTCTCTCTTGCTCCTCTCTGTCTCGCTCCATAATTCACCTTATCCCTCCACTTACATTCCCTTACAGTTAGCTGTTTGTTAAAGGATGACCATTCTCCTAATGAGCCCTGATCTTTGTCTCTGTCCAGAGGAGGGTTAGCTGTTCAGGTAAAGTCTTCAGGATGTTTGCTGAGGAGGGTTAGCTGTTCAGGTAAAGTCTTCAGGATGTTTGCTGAGGAGGGTTAGCTGTTCAGGTAAAGTCTTCAGGATGTTTGCTGAGGAGGGTTAGATGTTCAGGATGTTTGCTGAGGAGGGTTAGCTGTTCAGGTAAAGGGTGCATCCTGAATGACACCCTACTCCCTAGTGCACTACTATTGGACAAAAGTAGAGCACTATATAGTATGAAAATGTATGCACTCGCTAACTGTAAGTCGTTCTGGATAAGAGCGTCTGCTAAATGACAAACACGTAACATGTATATATGGAATAGGGTGCCATTTGGGACACAGTGAGAGCTTCAGGTAGAGTCCTATTGGTTCTTGCTGTGTGAATTTGACCGTTGGGTTATGTCCTTTTTCTATATGAAATACAGACAGAGCGCTCCGGTGTGATGCTAACAGCCATCTGAATGAGAAGAGGTTTTGCTCAGGAGTTTACTCCTCCGCAAAAACAAACAGTCTGGAAATATCATAATGTGGGCCTGGGGCATATTTATACCTGCCTTGTATCATGATGTAGGCCGTTGAAAGGTCAGAATAGAAAGTTGTCCTTTTGTGGGGAATGCCAGGTCATAGCACACAGAGAACAGTAGTAGGCTGGGAACAACGCTGAGAAATCATTTAAGTAGCCTTCTCGCTCTCTCTCACACACACACACAGAGCGAGGTAGATCTAAGGACCTCCCCTGGACTCCTAGCATACAGCTTGGCCAATGTGCTACTCTGTGATGGAGGGGGAATGGCAATGTGGTACTCTGTGGTGGAGGAGGAATGGCAATGTGGTACTCTGTGATGGAGGGGGAATGGCAATGTGGTACTCTGTGGTGGAGGGGGGGAATGGCAATGTGGTACTCTGTGGTGAATGGCAATGTGGTACTCTGTGGGTGGAGGGGGAATGGCAATGTGGTACTCTGTGGTGGAGGGGGGAATGGCAATGTGGTACTCTGTGGTGGAGGGGGAATGGCAATGTGGTACTCTGTGCTGGAGGGGGAATGGCAATGTGGTACTCTGTGATGGAGGGGGAATGGCAATGTGGTACTCTGTGCTGGAGGGGGAATGGCAATGTGGTACTCTGTGGTGGAGGGGGAATGGCAATGTGGTACTCTGTGCTGGAGGGGGAATGGCAATGTGGTACTCTGTGATGGAGGGGGAATGGCAATGTGGTACTCTGTGATGGAGGGGGAATGGCAATGTGGTACTCTGTGATGGAGGGGGAATGGCAATGTGGTTGGTACTCTGTGGTGGAGGGGGGAATGGCAATGTGGTACTCTGTGATGGAGGGGGAATGGAAAGGGGATAAAGGAGGAATGAAACAGACAAATGCAGTTTTATTGAGTGTGACCGCATCTGCTGCCCTCTCTGTATAATGGAAACATGTGGCTGGTTAATGTTAGACTTTTGCTTCCCAAATGGCACCCTATCCCCTATATAGTGCACTTCTTTTGACGAGGACCAGGGATTGTCTGGTCAAAAGCAGCGCACTGTGTAGGGAATAGGGTGCCATTTGGGACACGCCCCCTGTGAGCTAACGGCTGGATAACGTTAGAACTGTTAGCATGTGAGCTAAGTGCAGGGAAATAGAAGGGGGTCTGGTTCTCATACGCAGCGATAGCCATGGCAGAGGGCGGGGAGGTGGGGTGGGCTGCGCTGGGGTAGTGGAGGAGGGAGAGGGAGGGTCTGGGACAGAGATAAGAGAAGGTAAAGAGTGATACTAACCAGAGACCAGAGCCATTGAGACCCTCCAGCAGGAAGAAAAGGGAAGTGTGTGTCAAAAGGGATTATTCATTTACTGAGTGATTTAGACTGACTGGGTAGAAAATAGAAGGACTCCATTCCACTGCTTCATTTAATTAGTGATTTAGACTGACTGGGTAGAAAATAGAAGGACTCCATTCCACTGCTTCATTTACTGAGTGATTTAGACTGATGACTCCATTCCACTGCTTCATTTAATTAGTGATTTAGACTGACTGGGTAGAAAATAGAAGTGATAGTGATTTAGACTGACTGGGTAGAAAATAGAAGGACTCCATTCCACTGCTTCATTTACTGAGTGATTTAGACTGACTGGGTAGAAAATAGAAGGACTCCATTCCACTGCATTTAATTAGTGATTTAGACTCATTTATTCCACTGAGTGATTTAGACTGACTGGGTAGAAAATAGGAAGGACTAGAGGACTGGGTAGAAAATTCCATTCCACTGCTTCATTTACTGAGTGATTTAGACTGACTGGGTAGAAAATAGAAGGACTCCATTCCACTGCTTCATTTACTGACTGGGTAGTGATGCTTCATTTACTTAGTGATTTAGACTGACTGGTAGAAAAAGGAATTCCACTGTTTTAGCTGTTTAGACTGACTGGGTAGAAAATAGAAGGAATTCCACTGCTTCATTTAAATATTTAACTGAGACTCCATTCAACTGCTTCAGTGATTTAGAAGACTGTTAGAAGGTCCCCATGCTTCATTTAATTAGTGATGACTGCTGAAATAGAAAGACTGTTCCAGCTTCATTTAAAGTGTTCCATACACACAAAAGTGATTTAGACTGACTGGGTAGAAAATTATTCTGCTTCAAGTGTGGGTAGTGCACAAATTACTGACTGGGTAGAAAATACATCCCTGTTAGTGATCCAGCAACTTAGCACTGAGCCTTGACTGGGTTAGAAGGAGGAGTGGACTGACTGGGTAGAAAATAGAAACTCCATTCCACAGGCCTGACAATCAACAGCCTGTTGAAGGCTACTGGGTAGAAAATAGAAGGACTCCATTCCACCCTCCCTTCGGACTCCAACTGCTTCATTTCAGATCACGACTCCATTCCTGCTTCTGAGGACCCTTCCTACTAGGCAGAAACGTAAACTGACAGGAAGGTCCACTGCTTCATTTAATTAGTGATTTAGACCGTAGTAAGGACTGTTCAACGCTGGTAAAAATGACTTCAACTGACGGAATGCCGTGCTTCAAGATTGTTTTGATTCACGCGGACTGGGGGAAGGACTCCATTCCGGGTCGTCTCTGAGTAGAAAATAACATGAGGAGAAAATAGAAGGTATCCACTGCTTCATTTAATTAGTGCTGACACTGGGTGACTAGAAGGAGTTCATCAGGAAGTGCTTATAATGAGTGGATGTTGTTCCCCACTGTGATGACTAAAACTATCCAAACCAAAAACTGTGGATACATGGCAGCATTTGCGCAAAACTGAAAGCGTGAACCACCACATTTAACAACGGCAATGTGACTGGGAATGTGGTCGAATACAAACAGTCCAACTATGCCCTACGTAAGGCAGTCAAACAGGATACCCCTCCCTTGCTATATGGCAAATGAACAGGTCAGCGATGTAGACTGAAAAAAAAAGTCAGTACAGAGACAAAGTCGAGTCGCAATTCAACGGCTCAGACACGAGATGTATGTGGCAGGGACTCCAGACAGTCACGGATTATAAAAAGAAAATCTGCCACGTCACGGACACCAACGTCTTGCTCCCGGACAAGCTAAACACCTTCTTCGCCCGCTTTGTGGACTGTGAGCTCTCATTCTCCGTGGCTGACGTGAGTAAGACCTTTAAGCATGTTAACCCCTCGCAAAGGCCCAGACGGCATCCCTAACCTCTTCCTCAGAGCACGCGCAGACCGGCTGTCTGGAGTGTCTACGGACATATTCAATCTCTCCCGATACCAGTCTGTTGTCCCCACATGCTTCAAGATGCCCACCACTGTTTCTGTACCCAAGAAATCGAAGGTAACTGAACTGAATGACTGTCGCCCCGTAGCAGTCGCTTCTGTCATCATGAAGTGTTTTGAGATGCTAGTTAAGGATCATATCACCTCCACCTTACCCGACACCCACTGCAATTTCTATACCTCTCAAATAGATCCACGGATGACTCAATCGCCATCGCACCATCAAGTTTGCAGACGACACAACAGTGGTAGGCCTGATTACCAACAACGACGAGACAGCCTGAAGGGAGAAGGTGAGGGCCCTGGCAGAGTGGTGCCAGAAGCCCCCATCCACATCGATGGGGCCGCAGTGGAGAAGGTGAAAAAAGCTTCAAGTTCCTCGGCGTACACATCACTGACAATCTGGAATGATCCAACCACACATTCAGTGTGGTGAAGAAGGCGCAACAGAGCCTCTTCAACCTCAGGAGGCTGAAGAAATTCAGCTTGGACCATAAGGCCCTCAAAACCTTTTACAGATGCACCATTGAGAGCATCCTGTCAGCCTGTATCACCGCCTGGTAGGGTAACTGCACCGTCCACAACCGCAGGGCTCTCCAAAGGGTGGTGCGGTCTGCCCAACGGACCACCAGGGGCACACTGCCTGCCCTCCAGGACATCTACACTTTGTTGGTTACTACATGATTCCATATGTGTTATTTCATAGTTTTGATGTCTTCACTATTATTCTACAATGTAGAAAATAGTAAAAATAAAGAAAAAACCCTTGAGTGGTATGTTGAAACTTTTGACTGGTAGTGTGTGTGTGTGACCAATAAAATTTGATTTGATTTGAATGGTTCATTACAGATTAGAAAAGGGTTATTTGCTCTTTTAGTGTAATTAAAATGTAGGGGCGGCAGCTCATTAGAATATTTTGGGGCGTGGTTTGCTCACAGCTCTTTTTGTGCAACCGTGAGAGAGAGTGTCATTCCAGTTTATTTAATGTGTTGTGTAATGCCGTTACATGTTATATACAGTTGAAGTCGTTAGTTTACATACACCTTAGCCAAATACATTTAAACTCAGTTTTTCACAATTCCTGACATTTAATCCTAGTAAAAATTGTCTGTTTTAGGTTAGTTAGGATCACCACTTTATTTTTAAGAATGTGAAATGTCAGAATAATAGTAGAGAGAATTATTTATTTCAGCTTTTATTTCTTTCATCGCATTCAGTGGGTCAGAAGTTTACATACACTCAATTAGTATTTGGTAGCATTGCCTTTAAATTGTTTAACTTGGGTCAAACGTTTTGGGTAGCCTTCCACAAGCTTCCCGCAATAAATTGGGTGAATTGGGTGAGCTGGTGTAACTGAGTCAGGTTTGTAGGCCTCCTTGCTCGCACACGCTTTTTCAGTTCTGCCCACAAATGTTCTATAGGATTGAGGTCAGGGCTTTGTGATGGCTACTCCAATACCTTGACTTTGTTGTCCTTAAGCCATTTTGCCACAACTTTGGAAGTATGCTTGGGGTCATTGTCCATTTGGAAGACCCATTTGTGACAATTATGTCAATTAGCTTATCAGAAGCTTGTAAAGCCATTACATCATTTTCTGGAATTTTCCAAGCTGTTTAAAGGCACAGTCAACTTAGTGTATGTAAACTTCAGACCATCTGAAATTGTGATACAGTGAAATAATCTGTCTGTAAACAATTGTTGGAAAAATTCCTTGTGTCATGCACAAAGTAGATGTCCTAACCGACTTGCCAAAACTAGTTTGTTAACAAGAAATTTGTGGAGTGGTTGAAAAACAAGTTTGAATGACTCCAACCTACGTGTATGTAAACTTCCTACTTCAACTGTATGACTATGGCCAGTAATGGTGTCTTCTGAAAGACTCATGTATGGTCTTGTGTCAATTCTCTCCTCATCTGTTCCAGAACTAGCACACCTGATTAGCTAGTCAATTATTAACACAATAATAACACCTCTGGGAATTTTAACAATATATTATGGCTGACCAGAATAAAAAAACATGTCCGGTTCTTCAAACTGTTATTCGTTGAACCTTAGGTTATATTAAGAACCTTTTTTCAATCACATTCTCCATTATGTTTCTATAAAGAACCATTTTAAGAAAGGTTCTATATAGCACCAAAAACGGTTCCGCTATCGTTACAACCCTTTGGTGCTATATAGAACCTTTTTTTAAATGGTTATTTGTAGAACCTTAGGAAAGGGTTATTTTATATAACTTTATAACACAGGGTTCTGTCTAGCACCATCAAGTGATCTGCTATGGTTACGAGCCTAACAACCCTTATTTGGCACTAATATAGAACAATTTGTACCTCCTACAGGTTCAGCTTTTCACTTTTTTGTGGTTGTATCCCAAGTGGCATCCTAATGGTACCTTATTCCTATAGTCCCTATGGGCACTGGACAAAAGTAGTGCACTATATTGGGAATAGGGTGCCATTTGGGACATATACCTGGTGTGTGTTTGTTTGTCCTCTGCCAGGTCACGGCTAATCAGAGACTTGGCAGAGAAGAGAGTTTTAGGATCGAGAGGTTGAGCCCCAGACATACAGAAGGACTCCGGTGGATTCACGCTACGGTGACAGAACACAATACAGGACTTGGTGTTAAGTAGCTCTCTGCTGTTAAATCGTTGGGCCCTCACGCCCTCTACACAACCGGAGGAGGCCCGTGTTGAGGAGAGATCAAAACAGTGGTGGCCCAGTTTAGTCCACCCCGTGTGAAAAGGGTGACTCCTCCTGGAGTTGGCCCTTAATCGTTTGTCTCTCTTCCCAGGAACAGCAGCCTGTAATGTCTTGTTTGAATGTCCTCGAGCAGACACACCTACTGTATTCCACTATTTTTGTAGTAGTAACATGAAAGTCTGAAACAAGAAGAAGATTTAGACCCATAATGTAGTATTGGAGTAGCTCTGTGTTGTCAGTTGCTCTGTGTTGTCAGTAGCTCTGTGTTGTCAGTAGCTCTGTGTTGTCAGTAGCTCTGTGTTGTCAGTAGCTCTGTGTTGTCAGTAGCTCTGTGTTGTCAGTAGCTCTGTGTTGTCAGTTGGTCTGTGTTGTCAGTAGCTCTGTGTTGTCAGTAGCTCTGTGTTGTCAGTAGCTCTGTGTTGTCAGTAGCTCTGTGTTGTCAGTAGCTCTGTGTTGTCAGCAGCTCTGTGTTGTCAGTAGCTCTGTGTATCAGTAGCTCTGTGTGTCAGCAGCTCTGTGTGTCAGCAGCTCTGTGTTGTCAGTAGCTCTGTGTTGTCAGTAGCTCTGTGTTGTCAGTAGCTCTGTGTGTCAGCAGCTCTGTGTTGTCAGCAGCTCTGTGTGTCAGTAGCTCTGTGGTGTCAGTAGCTCTGTGGTGTCAGTAGCTCTGTGGTGTCAGTAGCTCTGTGTTGTCAGTAGCTCTCATGTCAGCAGCTCTGTGGTGTCAGTAGCTCTGTGGTGTCAGTAGCTCTGTGGTGTCAGTAGCTCTGTGTTGTCAGTAGCTCTGTGTGTCAGTAGCTCTGTGTTGTCAGTAGCTCTGTGTGTCAGTAGCTCTGTGTGTCAGTAGCTCTCTGTGTGTCAGCAGCTCTGTGTTTGTCAGCAGCTCTGTGTGGTCAGCAGCTCTGTGTGGTCAGCAGCTCTGTGTTGTCAGTAGCTCTGTGTGGTCAGTAGCTCTGTGTTGTCAGTAGCTCTGTGTGTCAGTAGCTCTGTGTTTTGTCAGTAGCTCTGTGTTGTCAGTAGCTCTGTGTGTCAGCAGCTCTGTGTTGTCAGCAGCTCTGTGTTGTCAGTAGCTCTGTGTGTCAGCAGCTCTGTGTGTCAGTAGCTCTGTGTTGTCAGTAGCTCTGTGTTGTCAGTAGCTCTGTGTTGTCAGCAGCTCTGTGTGTCAGCAGCTCTGTGTTGTCAGTAGCTCTGTGTTGTCAGTAGCTCTGTGTGTCAGCAGCTCTGTGTGTCAGCAGCTCTGTGTTGTCAGTAGCTCTGTGTGTCAGCAGCTCTGTGTGTCAGTAGCTCTGTGTTGTCAGTAGCTCTGTGTTGTCAGTAGCTCTGTGTTGTCAGCAGCTCTGTGTGTCAGTAGCTCTGTGTTGTCAGTAGCTCTGTGTTGTCAGTAGCTCTGTGTGTCAGTAGCTCTGTGTTTGTCAGTAGCTCTGTGTGTCAGCAGCTCTGTGTGTCAGTAGCTCTGTGGTGTCAGTAGCTCTGTGGTGTCAGTAGCTCTGTGTGTCAGCAGCCTCTGTGTTGTCAGTAGCTCTGTGGTGTCAGTAGCTCTGTGTGTCAGTAGCTCTGTGTGTCAGTAGCTCTGTGTTGTCAGTAGCTCTGTGTGTCAGTAGCTCTGTGTTGTCAGTAGCTCTGTGTTGTCAGCAGCTCTGTGTGTCAGTAGCTCTGTGTTGTCAGTAGCTCTGTGTGTCAGTAGCTAGCTCCTGTCTAGGAGGAATATTAAGGCTCTTGTGGTTTCTATTACTGCAGTCTGCCCCCCCCCCCCCCTCTCTCTTCCCAGGAACAGCAGCCTGTAATGTCTTGTTTGAATGTCCTCGAGCAGACACACCTACTGTATTCCACTATTTTTGTAGTAGTAACATGAAAGTCTGAAACAAGAAGAAGATTTAGACCCATAATGTAGTATTGGAGTAGCTCTGTGTTGTCAGTAGCTCTGTGTTGTCAGCAGCTCTGTGTTGTCAGTAGCTCTGTGTTGTCAGCAGCTCTGTGTGTCAGCAGCTCTGTGTTGTCAGTAGCTCTGTGTTGTCAGTAGCTCTGTGTATCAGTAGCTCTGTGTTGTCAGTAGCTCTGTGTTGTCAGTAGCTCTGTGTGTCAGTAGCTCTGTGTGTCAGTAGCTCTGTGTTGTCAGTAGCTCTGTGTTGTCAGTAGCTCTGTTTGTCAGTAGCTCTGTGTTGTCAGTAGCTCTGTGTGTCAGCAGCTCTGTGTTGTCAGTAGCTCTGTGTTGTCAGTAGCTCTCTGTGTCAGTAGCTCTGTGTTGTCAGTAGCTCTGTGTGTCAGCAGCTCTGTGTTGTCAGTAGCTCTGTGTTGTCAGTAGCTCTGTGTGTCAGTAGCTCTGTGTGTCAGTAGCTCTGTGTTGTCAGTAGCTCTGTGTTGTCAGTAGCTCTGTGTTGTCAGTAGCTCTGTGTGTCAGCAGCTCTGTGTTGTCAGTAGCTCTCTGTGTCAGTAGCTCTGTGTTGTCAGTAGCTCTGTGTTGTCAGTAGCTCTGTGTGTCAGTAGCTCTGTGTTGTCAGTAGCTCTGTGTGTCAGTAGCTCTGTGTTGTCAGTAGCTCTGTGTTGTCAGTAGCTCTGTGTGTCAGTAGCTCTGTGTTGTCAGTAGCTCTGTGTGTCAGTAGCTCTCTGTGTCAGTAGCTCTGTGTTGTCAGTAGCTCTGTGTGTCAGTAGCTCTGTGTTGTCAGTAGCTCTGTGTGTCAGTAGCTCTGTGTTGTCAGTAGCTCTGTGTGTCAGTAGCTCTGTGTTGTCAGTAGCTCTGTTGTGTCAGTAGCTCTGTGTTGTCAGTAGCTCTGTGTTGTCAGTAGCTCTGTGTGTCAGCAGCTCTGTGTTGTCAGTAGCTCTGTGTTGTCAGTAGCTCTCTGTGTCAGTAGCTCTGTGTTGTCAGTAGCTCTGTGTTGTCAGTAGCTCTGTGTGTCAGCAGCTCTGTGTTGTCAGTAGCTCTGTGTTGTCAGTAGCTCTGTGTTGTCAGTAGCTCTGTGTTGTCAGTAGCTCTGTGTGTCAGTAGCTCTGTGTTGTCAGTAGCTCTGTGTTGTCAGTAGCTCTGTGTTGTCAGTAGCTCTGTGTTGTCAGTAGCTCTGTGTGTCAGTAGCTCTGTGTGTCAGTAGCTCTGTGTTGTCAGTAGCTCTGTGTGTCAGCAGCTCTGTGTTGTCAGTAGCTCTGTGTTGTCAGTAGCTCTCTGTGTCAGTAGCTCTGTGTTTTGTCAGTAGCTCTGTGTGTCAGCAGCTCTGTGTTGTCAGTAGCTCTGTGTTGTCAGTAGCTCTGTGTGTCAGTAGCTCTGTGTGTCAGTAGCTATGTGTTGTCAGTAGCTCTGTGTCAGCAGCTCTGTGTTGTCAGTAGCTCTCTGTGTCAGTAGCTCTGTGTTGTCAGTAGCTCTCTGTGTCAGTAGCTCTGTGTGTCAGTAGCTCTGTGTTGTCAGTAGCTCTGTGTTGTCAGTAGCTCTGTGTTGTCAGTAGCTCTGTGTGTCAGCAGCTCTGTGTTGTCAGTAGCTCTGTGTGTCAGTAGCTCTGTGTGTCAGTAGCTCTGTGTTGTCAGTAGCTCTGTGTTGTCAGTAGCTCTGTGTTGTCAGTAGCTCTGTGTGTCAGCAGCTCTGTGTTGTCAGTAGCTCTGTGTTGTCAGTAGCTCTCTGTGTCAGTAGCTCTGTGTTGTCAGTAGCTCTCTGTGTCAGTAGCTCTGTGTTGTCAGTAGCTCTGTGTGTCAGTAGCTCTGTGTTGTCAGTAGCTCTGTGTGTCAGTAGCTCTGTGTTGTCAGTAGCTCTCTGTGTCAGTAGCTCTGTGTTGTCAGTAGCTCTCTGTGTCAGTAGCTCTGTGTTGTCAGTAGCTCTCTGTGTCAGTAGCTCTGTGTTGTCAGTAGCTCTGTGTTGTCAGTAGCTCTGTGTGTCAGTAGCTCTGTGTTGTCAGTAGCTCTGTGTTGTCAGTAGCTCTGTGTTGTCAGTAGCTCTGTGTTGTCAGTAGCTCTGTGTGTCAGCAGCTCTGTGTTGTCAGTAGCTCTGTGTTGTCAGTAGCTCTGTGTGTCAGTAGCTCTGTGTGTCAGTAGCTATGTGTTGTCAGTAGCTCTGTGTCAGCAGCTCTGTGTTGTCAGTAGCTCTGTGTTGTCAGTAGCTCTCTGTGTCAGTAGCTCTGTGTTGTCAGTAGCTCTCTGTGTCAGTAGCTCTGTGTTGTCAGTAGCTCTGTGTGTCAGTAGCTCTGTGTTGTCAGTAGCTCTGTGTTGTCAGTAGCTCTGTGTTGTCAGTAGCTCTGTGTGTCAGCAGCTCTGTGTGTCAGTAGCTCTGTGTGTCAGCAGCTCTGTGTGTCAGTAGCTCTGTGTTGTCAGTAGCTCTGTGTTGTCAGTAGCTCTGTGTTGTCAGTAGCTCTGTGTGTCAGTAGCTCTGTGTGTCAGTAGCTCTGTGTTGTCAGTAGCTCTCTGTGTCAGTAGCTCTGTGTTGTCAGTAGCTCTCTGTGTCAGTAGCTCTGTGTTGTCAGTAGCTCTGTGTGTCAGTAGCTCTGTGTTGTCAGTAGCTCTGTGTGTCAGTAGCTCTGTGTTGTCAGTAGCTCTCTGTGTCAGTAGCTCTGTGTTGTCAGTAGCTCTCTGTGTCAGTAGCTCTGTGTTGTCAGTAGCTCTCTGTGTCAGTAGCTCTGTGTTGTCAGTAGCTCTGTGTTGTCAGTAGCTCTGTGTTGTCAGTAGCTCTGTGTGTCAGTAGCTCTGTGTTGTCAGTAGCTCTGTGTTGTCAGTAGCTCTGTGTTGTCAGTAGCTCTGTGTGTCAGTAGCTAGCTCCTGTCTAGGAGGAATATTAAGGCTCTTGTGGTTTCTATTACTGCAGTCTGCCCCCCCCCCCCCCGGTGAACAGACATCATGGCTGCCCTCATTAGGAGGCCTGATCACGTGGGGGTCATAAGTCAAAACCTGAGGTCACCTCAGGGTCAGGCAGGTCACCCTCTGTGGTCGGCTGACGATGGAACACCCTGATCACATGTTCATAGTCCAATGCAGCCTTTGGTTGGGTTGCCCAGTGGAAATGATTGATACCCTCGAAGCTGATCACCAGATTGAGTAATTGATTATTGAGTAATCAATAGGCCCTACTCATTTGGAATGTAGGCTAAGTGTGTTAGTTTGTCCTGATGCCATTCCAATGACTTCCTGCTGAAGCTTCTGAGAATCATGCTGCAGTTGTTGTGTGTGACCGAGTAGAGGACCAGACCAGACCAATGTCAATTGTGTTAGCATACAACCCTAACCATATCTAACTCTATTGTGCATGACCTACTCCTGACGCTGATCAGCTGATTTTGATTATTGAATGATCAATACACATCTGGAATGTAGGCCAAGTGTGTGTTAGTTTGTCCTGAAGCCGTTCCTTCCTTTCTCCCAAAGACCCCCAAATACATTTAGAGCTGTTGCGGTGACCCTATTACCGCCACGCCGGCAGTCACGAGTCATGACCGCAGTCAAATTCCACGTGACTGTTGAGTGGTCCTCCGTAGCTCAATGGGTAGAGCACGGCGCTCGTAACGCCAGGGTAGTGGGTTCGATCCCCCGGGAACCACCCATACGTAAAAATGTATGTACGCACATGACTGTAAGTCGCTTTGGATAAAAGCGTCTGCTAAATGGGATGTTATTGAGTCACGGTAATCTCCTCTTATGCACTCTGGACATGCGTTGGTAGTACCCAAACTACCATCAGGTCGCTAACGGCCTGGTACTCTGGGCTCGATTGTCCCCTCTAACCACTCTGACTGACATCAATGCAAATGCAATCGAAAATCACATCAAACACTTATCATCAAAACAGTATTACGCTTTTAAAACTCACCTGCCTCACTGTGATCGATCAATTAGAAGAAAGAAGATCAACAGCAGGTTGAAATTGAGTGGAAAACATGGTCGATGTGGATGTTGTTTCAAACCCTAACACAACGAAATGGACAGCGCTTTCTAAGGTGATGATTCATTCAAAACATCCATAGACCTTTATGAGCCCAAGGCTGTTATTTTTTATTTTGTATATTATGATTGTGCCTTATACAATACGTAGTCTACCTGTTACGCATGGCAGAAAAACAAAAACAAAAAAAACTGATTGAAGATGTCTTTGATACATAATTGGTCTACCCTATACTCGACAATGAAACACATTTAAGTACTGGATGGACCGGTTATGCTATGCTCCAACATTTCTATCCATGATCCTGGGATAGAACGTATAGTCCTGGGTGATGCAGTCGGTTCATTGATTTTGAATAGCCTAGTAGTAGGGAATTATTTATAATTAATTGGGTGACACATTACCTTTTTAGCTATACAGAATATCTCGCCACCGTGCGTTCCCATCTCCTCCTCTCTCTCCTTTATTCCTTTCTCGAGGAATAGTTTAATGAAATGTGACTCGTTTCAGGAAACTAGGAGGATGTCGCACGTCACAACTTCACAGGAGAGTCTTTTGAATGTAAACATGTATTATTTTAGCAAAAATCGTTTTTTTGGCAGAAATGCCTTCTGGGAACATATGAACTTTCATGTGCCTTAATATCAAACTTGTATGCCATCTGTAAATACGTATAAAATTGTTAAATTACGATGCCTAGTTTGTTTAGCCGCGGAAAAAGACAGGAACCATGATTGGCTGAGATAATGGATAGGGCTGGACATGCCGAGAGATGAGTTTGGATTGGTCTGCCATGTAGCACGCTTCTGTCTATAACATGGGCTGTATGTGTAGATAATCCTTTCTACCACAACTTTTTTGAAAGATATCATGAAGAACTGCAAAAGTGTTGCTCTCCACTTTCTGGAGGACGATCGTTGCCATGTTGACTCTCTCTGACTCTGAAAATGAATCTGACGATGAGGAAATCTCTGATTTTAGGTTAAAAATAAATAAATTGAACCAGACATTGTAGAATCTTCTGATGACAGTGATGTAGGAAGAAACGGCGATCAACAGTGTTGTTGTCATTGAAGAAGTTGAACGAGTTCTGAAATCAGTGGAATGCCCGGTGGAGTATGATAGCTAAGGAGATGGAGAAAATTCAGGTGTTTGATTGCAAATATGCTGTTGTATAAAACACCTGTCTCCGGATTACATCTTCAAACTAAGGGCAACCATGGCATCCGTGACAGAGAGGGAGAAGCGTCCCTCCATGTATACGGGTAAGACAGTCTAGCTAGATATTATACGTTTATAATTTTGTCAGCAAGTCATTTTCATTGCAAGTTAAAGTGTACTGTTAGCTAGCTAGCTAACGTTTGCTGGCTCACTAGCTAAAGTTACGTGTATGATCTGTGTAGTAATATTATTTGTATCTCAGAGCCATTTGCATTGCTAGTTATAGCCTAATGTTAGCTAGCTAGCTGCAGACTAATGCCTGGTGGCTAGCTATGACAATCAGTTTGTATTGCTAGTGGTATGGGTTGGGATTATTGCCACGTTCAAAACAACTGGGAACTCGGAAATCTCAGACTTCCGTGTTTTAGTGCATTCAAGACAACTGGGAACTCAACAAAAAAAACTAGCTTAGACTGAGAGAAAATAATTTTGAACGGTTATCCAACTCGGAATTCCAACTCAGGAACTCGGGCGTCTTTCTAGAGCATCGACTTTCCGACCTGAAGATCACCTGACGTCGTGATTTGACCTCGTATTTTTCCAAGTTCACAGTTGTCTTGAAAGCAGCATTAGGTTAATTGTTTTAGCTTCATGTCTTAACAAAAGACTCCACTTCATCAGATGATTACATGACCCGTCAAGTTAGCCAGGTGTGTCTGGGTGTGATTACGGTAATCTACTGTATTTCATGAACATGTCTAGACAATAGTGACCCATCCACTTAGCTAGATGTGGCTGAAAAGGGGGGGTTATAGCATTTCTTTCACATGACCCATCAATTTAGACAAGTGTGTCTGGGTAAGCATCATCTAATAATGATAAAATATTTCTAGGGACACATGCTATTTTCGATATTGCTACTATGCGAACATGCAAATAACCATTTCACTGTACCGTTTACACCTTCTGTATCCTGTGCATGTGACAAATAAACGTTGGTTTTATTTGATATAGTGTTTATCAGAGACAGTAATGTGAAGAACAATATGACCTGCACCAAAGTCAAATTAGGATATAGGCCAAGGACTAGATTTTTGCTACTACTTTCACCACTTTTAGTCTTAATCTTTGGTTGTTTACTACACTACCTTACTCACTCTGTTTAGCACATGGCCTCACATGTGAATCCTTAAAGAGATGGCTGGGGCTAAAGCTTAAGAGGGTGTGAACGATGCTGAATGGGTGTAGACAAAGAAGAGCTCTTCACTAGGTACCAAAACATTCAAGGGCCACTTTCTCAAAAGTGAGGTTACAGGTTTATCAACTTTCAAAGCAGAATTATTTTCCCATTGTTCCTCAACTGCAGTGTACTTTTATCCGGTCCTAAATATGTTTAGTTGCGAAAACCATGTTAGTATTGATGTTCCCAAACAGATTTCACTTGGTTTCCCAAATTAAGCACCGGGTAGCTGCAGGAACAGGGTTGGAGAGCCCATGGCATACAGAGTACCGGGTAGCTGCAGGAACAGGGTTGGAGAGCCCATGGCATACAGAGTACTGGGTAGCTGGAGGAACAGGGTTGGAGAGCCCATGGCATACAGAGTACTGGGTAGCTGGAGGAACAGGGTTGGAGAGCCCATGGCATACAGAGTACTGGGTAGCTGCAGGAACAGGGTTGGAGAGCCCATGGCATACAGAGTACTGGGTAGCTGCAGGAATAGGGTTGGAGAGCCCATGGCATACAGAGTACTGGGTAGCTGCAGGAACAGGGTTGGAGAGCCCATGGCATACAGAGTACTGGGTAGCTGGAGGAACAGGGTTGGAGAGCCCATGGCATACAGAGTACTGGGTAGCTGCAGGAACAGGGTTGGAGAGCCCATGGCATACAGAGTTTGGGCAGAATATCACCGGTCGCTCAGCGAGAGCATGTGGTTGAAGTGTGGAGTGAAATGAGTGTTATTATATTTATTTCTCAGCTGTTCATATTAAGCTCCGCTATAAAACCGGAGCAGCCTAATGTGCATCCTTGACAAACGGACGGGCAGGAAAGCGCGCGGCCTCCGTTCGCTATTCCAGATGACGTCTTTTTTCCCCTTGTCCCTGTTCCTTCCCATTTGATAATGGGCCATCCTAAATAGAAACTCATTTTACATATTAGTAAAGACAAGATTAAATTGAGAATAGTCTGATGGGTGAAAATATGATCACTTGATGAGAGAACAGCTGTGCAGCCTGAGGCAAGGAACAGAGCTTTTTTTTTTTTTGGCACTTTCTTAAATGGTCAACAGCCTATAGTCACATCATTCTATGGTTTGTATCATTCACGACTAAAGTTGCCTAATAACTCAATCTAGCGTATAGGACATTTTACATTTACATTTTAGTCATTTAGCAGACGCTCTTATCCAGAGCGACTTACAGTTAGTGAGTGCATACATAAAAAATAAAAAAATAATACTGGCCCCCCATGGGAATCGAACCCACAACCCTGGCGTTGCGAGCGCCATGCTCTACCAACTGAGCCACATGGGGACCTGTTTCAAATGATGCCTTTTACGCTCAACATAGCCACTTCGTATGCGCACTCGCTCCGGGAATGGGGAAAAATATAATGTTCTATTTAATTCAGCTAAGTTGAAGTGTATTCTGTTACCGGCTGAGCTGATTGGCTGCACACCAGGAAGAACTAAACCCTTTAGGGGACTCGGCACTACCTATCTCCTATATAGTGCACTACTTTTTACCTGGAGTGCTATGGGTTTCCCTATGGGTTGTGGTCAAAAGTAGTTCACTATACATTGTGTACAAAACATTAAGAACACCTTTTCTACTATTGAGTTGCACCCACCCCCTTTTGCCCTCAGAACAGCTTCAATTCGTCGGGGCGTGGACACAGGGGATGCTGGCCCAATGTTGACTCTTAATGCTTCCCACAGTTGTGTCAGTTGTGGATGTTCTCTGGGTGTACCCTTCTTGATGCACACGGGAAACGGTTGAGCTTGGAGAAAGAAAAAAAACAGCAGCGTTGCAGTTCTTGACACAAACCGGTGCGCCTGGCACCTACTACCATACCCCGTTCAAAGGCCCTTTAAATCTTTTGTCTTGCCCATTCGAACTCTGAATGGCACATACACAATCCATGTCTCAGTTGTCTCAAGGCTTAAAAATCCTTCTTTAACCTGTCTCCTCCCTTTCACCTACACTGATTTGAAGTGGATTTAACAAGTGGCATCAATAAGGATCATAGCTTTCACCTGGATTCACCTTTTTAGTCTGTCAATGTTTTGTCTGCTCAGTGAATAGGGTGTTGTTTGGGAATCGGATGAGCTGTCTGGCTCTCTGCCCAAACAAACACAAACTTAATCAGACCACCATCTTTAAGGGGTTTCACCGTCAGTGACTCAGGTCTATCGTCCATGCGGAACATCCATTCACACAGAGACCCTATTGATCCCTTAAGCCTTCTGTCAGTCCTAGGATATGGGCTGTACCATGTGGTTGGCTAGCCGTCAGGACTAATTCTACATACATTGATTTCCTTATGGCAGTCAAAATTGTATTGCTGTTTGTTGGCTACCATGCCTTCAATTCAAAATCTCTACCAGCTGAACATCAGTTTAGCACTGGGAACATTCCTATCCCCCAGCTGTAATGGTGTAAACAGTGTTTTCACATCTCAGAAGGCAGAGCGAGAGACTGATCCCAAGGAGCAGCAGTAGGACTGGTCTGGTCTGGTCCAGGAAGTCTTATGTGGCAGTCGACACACACACACACACGCGTGCATGCATGCACATGTGATTGACAGGCCCCTGCCCTCTTCAGCCTGGCGTTCCCACGCTGCACTGGGGTAATTGTCGAAAGCAGTGAGCTGAAAACACCGGTCATCCATGGATCACCACCGGACAAAGGCCACAGGGCCGGAAGGGAGAGCGAAAGAGGGGGGAATAACAGTTTTGAATAACAAAATTCAAAAAATAGAAATCTCTGTGCATTATTAATACACTAATTATTGGCAAAATGAAATTCTATTTAATCATATAAACTTCAATGTTACCAAATTACAAACCGAGATATCAAATTAGCACAACACCTCGCCAAATAAAATATTTCAAACAAAGAAAGACATGAACAATGTACAGACTGAGTGACCATAGCCTGGCAATAGAGACAGGACGCCATAAACAAACATGGACGGCCAGAGCAGACTTTGTAAGCACTGTGGTAGAGGTGGAGCAGCTCTTCCTGGTCCACTGCTCCACATATGACTCAATCAGTGGTATTTAGCTTCTAAAATTTGAAGAACAAATTGCAGGAT
>CM072218.1:107510096-107527596 GCA_036851935.1 Coregonus suidteri | reverse complement strand
AGAGAGGGCGAGGCTAGAGAGAGAGGGCGAGGCTAGAGAGAGGGCGAGGCTAGAGAGAGGGGGCGAGGCTAGAGAGAGAGGGCGAGGCTAGAGAGAGAGGGCGAGGCTAGAGAGAGAGGGCGAGGCTAGAGAGAGGGCGAGGCTAGAGAGAGGGCGAGGCTAGAGAGGGCGAGGCTAGAGAGAGGGCGAGGCTAGAGAGAGAGGGCGAGGCTAGAGAGAGGGCGAGGCTAGAGAGAGGGCGAGGCTAGAGAGGGCGAGGCTAGAGAGAGGGCGAGGCTAGAGAGAGGGGCGAGGCTAGAGAGAGGGCGAGGCTAGAGAGAGGGCGAGGCTAGAGAGAGAGGGCGAGGCTAGAGAGAGAGAGGGCGAGGCTAGAGAGAGGGCGAGGCTAGAGAGAGGGCGAGGCTAGAGAGAGAGGGCGAGGCTAGAGAGAGGGCGAGGCTAGAGAGAGGGCGAGGCTAGAGAGAGAGGGCGAGGCTAGAGAGAGAGGGCGAGGCTAGAGAGAGGGGGCGAGGCTAGAGAGAGAGGGCGAGGCTAGAGAGAGAGGGCGAGGCTAGAGAGAGGGCGAGGCTAGAGAGGGCGAGGCTAGAGAGAGGGCGAGGCTAGAGAGAGAGGGCGAGGCTAGAGAGAGTAAATAGAGAGAGGCTAGAGAGAGTAAATAGAGAGAGAGAGAGGCTAGAGAGAGTAAATAGAGAGAGAGAGAGAGGCTAGAGAGAGTAAATAGAGAGAGAGAGAGGCTAGAGAGAGTAAATAGAGAGAGAGAGGCTAGAGAGAGTAAATAGAGAGAGAGAGAGGCTAGAGAGAGTAAATAGAGAGAGGCTAGAGAGAGTAAATAGAGAGAGGCTAGAGAGAGTAAATAGAGAGAGAGAGGCTAGAGAGAGTAAAATAGAGAGAGAGAGTAAATAGAGAGAGAGAGAGGCTAGAGAGAGTAAATAGAGAGAGAGAGTAAATAGAGAGAGAGAGAGGCTAGAGAGAGAGAGAGAGAGAGAGAGAGAGTAAATAGAGAGAGAGTCTAGATAGAGAGGCTATAGAGAGAGAGAGAGAGAGTCTATAGAGAGAAAGAGAGAGAGGCTATAGAGAGAGAGAGAGACTATAGAGAGCGAAGGAGATGGTTAGAGGTCTAGTTTCTAGAGATATGACTAGAGAGATGGGTCTAGTTTCTAGAGATATGACTAGAGAGATGGGTCTAGTTTCTAGAGATATGACTAGAGAGAGATGGGTCTAGTTTCTAGAGATATGACTAGAGAGATGGGTCTAGTTTCTAGAGATATGACTAGAGAGATGGGTCTAGTTTCTAGAGATATGACTAGAGAGATGGGTCTAGTTTCTAGAGATATGACTAGAGAGATGGGTCTAGTTTCTAGAGATATGACTAGAGAGATGGGTCTAGTTCTAGAGATATGACTAGAGAGAGATGGGTCTAGTTTCTAGAGATATGACTAGAGAGATGGGTCTAGTTTCTAGAGATATGACTAGAGATTGGGTCTAGTTTCTAGAGATATGACTAGAGAGATGGGTCTAGTTTCTAGAGATATGACTAGAGAGAGATGGGTCTAGTTTCTAGAGATATGACTAGAGAGATGGGTCTAGTTTCTAGAGATATGACTAGAGAGATGGGTCTAGTTTCTAGAGATATGACTAGAGAGATGGGGTCTAGTTTCTAGAGATATGACTAGAGAGATGGGTCTAGTTTCTAGAGATATGACTAGAGAGATGGGTCTAGTTTCTAGAGATATGACTAGAGAGATGGGTCTAGTTTCTAGAGATATGACTAGAGAGTCGGGTCTAGTTTCTAGAGATATGACTAGAGAGTGGCGCAGTGGTCTAAGGCTGTGCCACTGTAGTAGTGATTTGTCTCCCTGATACTCTGTGTGTATGTGTGTGCCTCTCAGCAACCTCTTGTGTGTGTTACAGTGCGGGAGCTATGCAGTGTTGGTGGATCTCCAGATCATGGGGCCTCTGGGCCACAGAGCAACACAGGAAACAAGGTGGTTCACTGCGGAGCACACTGAGGTATGGAGATATGGGAAACATGGTGTGTGTGTGTGTTGAGCTGGGGGTTGGAGGTGGGCGTTGAAGGTGAGGGGTGGGGGTTGGCGGTGAGGGGTGGGGGTTGGAGATGGGTGTCGGAGGTGGGGGTTGGAGGTGAGGTGTGGGGGGTTGAAGGTGTGGGTTGGAGATGAGGGGTGGGGGTTGGAGGTGAGGGGTGGGGGGTGGGGGTTGGAGGGAGGAACCTTTCATTCATTAGAATAAAATAAGACGAGTAAAATAATAACGTCAACATCAACAATATAGAAACCATCACCACCTCACTGAGATAGAAACCATCACCACCTCACTGAGATCGAAACCATCACCACCTCACTGAGAGAGAAACCGTCACCACCTCACTGAGAGAGAAACCGTCACCACCTCACTGAGAGAGAAACCGTCACCACCTCACTGAGAGAGAAACCATCACCACCTCACTGAGAGAGAAACCGTCACCACCTCACTGAGAGAGAAACCGTCACCACCTCACTGAGAGAGAAACCGTCACCACCTCACTGAGAGAGAAACCGTCACCACCTCACTGAGAGAGAAACCGTCACCACCTCACTGAGAGAGAAACCGTCACCACCTCACAGAGAGAAACCGTCACCACCTCACTGAGATAGAAACCATCACCACCTCACTGAGATAGAGAAACCGTCACCTCCTCACTGAGATAGAGAAACCGTCACCTCCTCACTGAGATGTGTATTATTATAGACAGAAACCATCACCACCATCACCACCTCACTGAGAGAGAAACCGTCACCACCTCACTGAGATAGAAACCGTCACCACCTCACTGAGAGAGAAACCGTCACCACCTCACTGAGAGAGAGAAACCGTCACCACCTCACTGAGATAGAAACCGTCACCACCTCACTGAGAGAGAAACCATCACCACCTCACTGAGATAGAAACCGTCACCACCTCACTGAGATAGAAACCGTCACCACCTCACTGAGATGTGTATTATTATAGACAGAAACCATCACCACCTCACTGAGAGAGAAACCGTCACCACCTCACTGAGATAGAAACCGTCACCACCTCACTGAGATGTGTATTATTATAGACAGAAACCATCACCACCTCACTGAGAGAGAAACCGTCACCACCTCACTGAGTTGTGTATTATTATAGACAGAAACCATCACCACCATCACCACCTCACTGAGAGAGAAACCATCACCACCTCACTGAGAGAGAAACCGTCACCACCTCACTGAGTTGTGTATTATTAGAGACAGAAACCATCACCACCATACCCCACTCCACTACTCTCTTAGTATCTTCTCCTTGTCTTTGCTCATTAGACTCATTAGACTGCTGGACCTGGTGTGATTGTACCTTTACCACCACCCCCCCCCCCCCCCCGTCCCCCGTCCCCCGTCCCCCGTCCCCCCGTAGGAGGTCACTAGTCTGGTGAGAGATGCTGTGGACCGGAGGGTGAGGCTCTACATAGACTGCCTTCACAAGAGAGGACAGCCCAAACACAAGAGAGAGCTGCCACAAGACAACCCCCTCTGTATGAAAGGTAGGCTTCTCATCTGCAACCTTTGACCCCTAACCCTTCACAGGAGAGGACAGCCCAAATACAAGAGAGAGCTGCCACAAGACAACCCCCTCTGTATGAAAGGTAGGCTTCTCATCTGCAACCTTTGACCCCCTAACTCTTCACAGGAGAGGACAGCCCAAACACAAGAGAAAGTTGCAACCCCCTGTAAAGAAAAGCTTTTTATTGGTTTCTATTCAGCTTTTGATATCATAGTGCCCCCAACTGGATTGGAGGTGTGGAATCTTAGTTGGTCCTTTGAGACAGATCTGTTTCCTCAGCTGCCCTGTCTATATAATCATAAAGCCATAGAATACCTATACTGACGCTCTCGTTCAAAAGTAGATTTATTTTTGCAAGAGCACGGGGATGCTAGCTTTTACACTCACCATAATACATAACCACATAATATAACAATCAGTAACCTAACACAATCACCATCATAACACCACATAATATAACAATCAGTAACCTAACACAATCACCATCATAAAACCACAGCAATCAGTAACCTAACACAATCACCATCATAACACATAACAATCAGTAACCTAACACAATCACCATCATAACACCACATAACAATCAGTAACCTAACACAATCACCATCATAAAACCACATAACAATCAGTAACCTAACACAATCACCATCATAACACCACATAACAATCAGTAACCTAACACAATCACCATCATAAAACCACATAACAATCAGTAACCTAACACAATCACCATCATAACACCACATAACAATCAGTAACCTAACACAATCACCATCATAAAACCACATAACAATCAGTAACCTAACACAATCGCCATGATAAAACCACAGCAATCAGTAACCTAACACAATCACCATCATAAAACCACATAACAATCAGTAACCTAACACAATCACCATCATAAAACCACATAACAATCAGTAACCTAACACAATCACCATCATAAAACCACAACAATCAGTAACCTAACACAATCACCATCATAACACCACATAACAATCAGTAACCTAACACAATCACCATCATAAAACACATAACAATCAGTAACCTAACACAATCACCATCATAAAACCACATAACAATCAGTAACCTAACACAATCACCATCATAAAACCACATAACAATCAGTAACCTAACACAATCACCATGATAAAACCACAGCAATCAGTAACCTAACACAATCACCATCATAAAACCACAACAACAGTCAAGGTGGGAATTCAGTTGCAAAAAAGAATGTGTGTTAACTCGTCATAGAGACGGTCTGTGGCTTCTAGGGATTTGTCCCAAATGGCACCCTATACAGTGCACTGCTTTTTAAAAGGTCCCATATGGCTATGGTCAAAAGTAGTGCACTACATAAGGAATAGGAAAGAACCAGCGTGGGAGGAGATGGAATGAAAAAAAAAAACATGACTAGTTGGGACTTGGTGGCTTTGTTCCTACACCCAGCATGTGACCCAACCCAATGGGTTGATATGGAGGTGTGTGTGTGTGTGTGTGTGTGTGTGTGTGATTGTGTGTGTGTGCTTGCGTGAGTGTGCCGGGGAGTGATATGGAGTTTTGTATACCACTGTTTCACTTGGCAAGTCCTAGTCAGCCCGTAGCCATGGTTACACATTTAGTCCCTTCCTTCAGTTCTCGCAGAGGTAACAGAGGTGAGGACATAGAACATGTGTCTGTGGCGCTGTTTGTGTCCTACAGATACCAACACTGTGGGTGGGTGCTCTATAGTCCAGTAGAGAAGCTCCCCAAAAACACCATATTGTTCGCTTTGGTATAGAAGCTCTAATTGAAATACAGTCTTGTGAAACCGGTCCTATTTGCCCCCATGGAGCTGATTGGCGGCCATTTTGGGAAAATACAATAAAAATAAATTGCTGGGGACAATAAAAGGCCCTCTTCACACAATACACCATAATGACAAAGCGAAAACAGGTTTGTAGAAAATTTTTGCGACTGTATTACAAATGAAAAACAGAAATACCTTTTAGTTTGCATAAGTATTCAGACCCTTTGCTATAACACTCTAAATTGAGCTCAGATGCATCCTGTTTTCATTGATCATCCTTAAGATGTCTCTACAACTTGATTGGAGTCCACCTGTGGTAAATTCAATTAATTGGACATGATTTGGAAAGGCACAAACCTGTCTACAGTGGTTGCGAATGTATTCACCCCCTCTTGGCATTTTTCCTATTTTGGTGCCTTACAACCTGGAATTAGAATGGATTTTTTTGGGGGGGGGGTTGTATCATTTGATTTACACAACATGCCTACCACTTTGAAGATGCAAAATATTTTTGTTGTTGTGAAACAACAAGAAATAATACAAAAAAAACGGAAAACTGGGGCGGTGTGCGGGTACTATTTAATGAAGCTGCCAGTTGAGGACCTGTGAGGCACCTTTTTCTCAAACTAGACACTCTAATGTATTTGTCCTCTTGCTCAGTTGTGCACCGGGGCCTCCCACTCCTCTTTCTATTCTGGTTAGAGCCAGTTTGTGCTGTTCTGTGAAGGGAGTAGTACACAGCGTTGTACGAGATCTTCAGTTTCTTGGCAATTTCTCGCAGAGAATATCCTTCATTTCTCAGAACAAGAATATAATATTTTCAGAAGACAGTTCTGGCCATTTTGAGCCTGTAATCAAACTCACAATTGCTGATGCTCCAGATACTCAACTACTCTCAAGAAGGCCAGTTTTATTGCTTCTTTAATCAGCACAACAGTTTTCAGCTGTGCTAACATAATTGCAAAAGGGTTTTCTAATGATCAATTAGCCTTTTAAAATGATAAACTTGGATTAGCAAACAAAACGTGCCATTGGAACACAGGATTAATGGTTGCTGAAAATGGGCCTCTGTACGCCTATGTAGATATTCCATTAAAAATCTGCCGTTTCCAGCTACAATAGCCATTTACAACATTAACTATGTCTACACTGTATTTCTGATCAATTTGATGTTATTTTAATGGACAAAAACATTGCTTTTCTTTCGAAAACTAGGACATTTCTTAGTGACCCCAAACGTTTGAACGGTAGTGTATATGTGTGTATGTATATACATATATATATATATAAACTCAGCAAAAAAAGAAACGTCCTCTCACTTTCAACTGCGTTTATTTTCAGCAAACTTAACATGTGTAAATATTTGTATGAACATAACAAGATTCAACAACTGAGACATAAACTGAACAAGTTCCACAGACATGTGACTAACAGAAATTGAATAATGTGTCCCTGAACAAACGGGGGGTCAAAATCTAAAGTAACAGTCAGTATCTGGTGTGGCCACCAGCTGCATTAAGTACTGCAGTGCATCTCCTCCTCATGGACTGCACCAGATTTGCCAGTTCTTGCTGTGAGATGTTACCCCACTCTTCCACCAAGGTACCTGCAAGTTCCCGGACATTTCTTGGGGGAATGGCCCTAGCCCTCACCCTCCGATCCAACAGGTCCCAGACGTGCTCAATGGGATTGAGATCCGGGCTGTTCGCTGGCCATGGCAGAACACTGACATTCCTGTCCTGTCTTGCTGTCTTGAATTCAATTGGTCAGTCTATGTCATGGAAAGAGCAGGTGTTCCTAATGTTTTGTACACTCAGTGAATATTAATTTGTGCTATCTTTAGCTCTTTCCTGGGTAGCTTATCAGAGATAGACATAATATGGAGTAGCTTATCAGAGATAGACATAATATGGAGTAGCTTATCAGAGATAGACATCATATGAAGTAGCTTATCAGAGATAGACATAGAATGGAGTAGCTTATCAGAGATAGACATAATATGGAGTAGCTTATCAGAGATGGACATAATATGGAGTAGCTTATCAGAGATAGACATAATATGGAGTACTTATCAATATAGACATAGAATGGAGTAGCTTATCAGACATAATATGGAGTAGCTTATCAGAGATGGACATATGGAGTAGCTTATCAGAGATAGACATAATATGGAGTAGCTTATCAGAGATGGACATAATATGAAGAAAAAAGAAAGACCTCGTTCACAAAGGACTGGAAGACGGATGGAGCATTCATCAAACCGTAGGGCATCACCAGGTATTCATAATGCCCTGAAGTTGCGCTGAATGCTGTTTTCCCTCATCCCCTTCCCGAATACGCACTCCTGAGGTCTAATTTGGTGAAAAAATGAGCCCCATGCATTGACTCAATCACTGAAGGAATGAGGGGAAGAGGATAACTAAATCGTACCGTCACCTTATTCAGCGGTCGATAATCAATGCACGGGTGTAAACCGCCATCTTTCTTTTTCACAAAGAAGAAACTTGAGGAAGCAGGTGAAGTGGAGGGACATATATACCCCTGGCACAGATACTCGGTGACGTATGTTTCCATCGCCTCCGTTTCAGCCTGCGACAGGGGATACACATGACTCCTGGGAGGTACAGCGTCTACCCGGAGGTTTATCGCGCAATCCCCCTCCCGATGAGGTGGTAATTTAGTCGCCTGCGTCTTGGAAAACGCTAGCGCCAGATCATGGTATTCGTGGGGAATGTGCACGGTAGGGGTATCGTCTGGACTTTCCACCGTGGTCGCACCAACGGAAACACCTAGACACCTACCCGGACACTCACGCGACCACCCCGTAAGAACCCTCTGCGGCCATGAAAAATTGGGGTTATGAAGGGCTAACCACGGAATACCTAAGAACACAGGGTAAGCAGGAGACTCGATAATCAAAAAAGTGATCTGCTCAACATGAGTCTCCTGTGTAATCATGGTGACTGGTACAGTGACCTCCTTAACCAACCCGGACCCTAATGGTCGACTATCAAGTGCTCTGATGGGGAGTGGAATGGATAGGGGAACCAATGAAATGCCTTGACGGAGTGCAAATGCCCTGTCCATAAAGTTCCCAGCTGCGCCTGAATCGACTAGCGCCTTACACTGGGAAACTACCAGGTGATCGGGAAAGGAGATAGATAATATACAGTGCGGCGCAAAGGGCTCTGAACAAGTTTGGGTGTTCGTTACCTGGGGTGATGCGTGAGTACCCTGCCTACCGCCTACAGATCCAAAAGAACGTTGACTGCGACGTAAGGCGATTGTCCTTTGTGCCACCAGAATGGCACTGTCGCTGTCCTCCTACGCTCTTTCGACCGGCGGCTCCCCCCAGCTCCATCTGCTCGGGGTCAGAGTCGTCCGGAGTGGGAATGGGCAGACCCCTACCAGGACGTCCTCTGGCTGCTAGCAGATTGTCCAGCCGGATGGCTATGTCCACCAGTTGGGAGAACGGTAGCATGGCATCACGGCAGGCTAGCTCCCGTCGGACGTCCTCCCTTAGGTGGCACCGGAAATGGTCGATCAGGGCCCTCTCGTTCCACCCGGACCCCGCTGCCAGCGTCCGGAACTCCAGCGCGTAGTCCTGTGCGGTCCTCGTCCCCTGCCTCAGATGGACCAGTCGTTCACCCGCCTCTCGACCCTCAGGCAGGTGATTCGAAAACGGTCCGAAAGAGGCGAGCAAACTCCCCGTAGTCATCCAACGCGGCAGCTCCCTCGTTCCACACCGCGTTGGCCCACTCCAGGGCTCTCCCACAAAGGCAGGAAACGAGGACGGATACCTTCTCCCGCTCCAGTGGCACCGGCCTGATGCTGGAGAAATACAACTCTAGTTGGAGCAGAAATCCCTTACATTGCGCTGCCGTCCCATCAAACGCTGGTGGCCGGGATATCTGGATCCCTCCAGGGGCTGGGGTGTAGGTGGCTGGATCCGGTTGACCAGCTGGTCTCGATAGATCGAGTCCTCTCTTCTCCAGGCGTTGTACTACCTGAAGAACCCGATCCATCTCTTCCCCCAAGCTGGCCAGCATCGAGGAATGCTCCTGGACCCTTGCCACAACTCCAGGCATGCTGTCTTGTCCTGCTGACTCCATATGGCAGTTGAGTGATTCTGTGACGAGGTGTGAATGAAGGAGTCAGGCGCAGGAGGTAAAACACCGAAGTCCAGAGTTGATTCCGTTTACATAAATAAAACGCACCCAGCGTCAAAACGAAACTATCACAAGGGAAATATTCCACCTTGGCAATAACAAATGGAAGAGTAGCTGAACCGAGCTCCTGGCTCTCACAATGAAACAATCACTCACAAAGACAAGGGGAACAGAAGGAACACTTATACACACACTAATTAGGGGAATTAGCACCAGGTGTGTGTGATTGACAAGACAAGACATGACAAGTGGAGTGATGAGAATGGGATCGGCAGTAGCTAGTAAGCCGGTGACGACGAATGCCGAAACCTGCCCGAACAAGGAGGGGAGGCAGCCTCTGCGAAAGTCGTGACAGAGATAGACATAATATGGAGTAGCTTATCAGAGACAGACATAATATGGAGTAGCTTATCAGAGATAGACATAATATGGAGTAGCTTATCAGAGATAGACATAATATGGAGTAGCTTATCAGAGATAGACATAATATGGAGTAGCTTATCAGAGATAGACATAATATGGAGTAGCTTATCAGAGATATACATAATATGGAGTAGCTTATCAGAGATAGACATAATATGGAGTAGCTTTTCAGAGATAGACATAATATGGAGTAGCTTATCAGAGATAGACATAATATGGAGTAGCTTATCAAAGATAGACATAATATGGAGTAGCTTATCAGACATGGACATAATATGGAGTAGCTTATCAGAGATAGACATAATATGGAGTAGCTTATCAGGCATATACATAATATGGAGTAGCTTATCAGGCATAGACATAATATGGAGTAGCTTATCAGAGATAGACATAATATGGAGTAGCTTATCAGAGATAGACATAATATGGAGTAGCTTATCAGAGATAAACATAATATGGAGTAGCTTATCAGAGATAGACATAATATGGAGTAGCTTATCAGAGATAAACATAATATGGAGTAGCTTATCAGAGATAGACATAATATGGAGTAGCTTATCAGAGATAGACATAATATGGAGTAGCTTATCAGAGATGGACATAATATGGAGTAGCTTATCAGAGATAGACATAATATGGAGTAGCTTATCAGAGATGGACATAATATGGAGTAGCTTATCAGAGATAAACATAATATGGAGTAGCTTATCAGAGATAGACATAATATGGAGTAGCTTATCAGAGATAAACATAATATGGAGTAGCTTATCAGAGATAGACATAATATGGAGTAGCTTATCAGAGATAGACATAATATGGAGTAGCTTATCAGAGATGGACATAATATGGAGTAGCTTATCAGAGATGGACATAATATGGAGTAGCTTATCAGAGATAGACATAGAATGGAGTAGCTTATCAGAGATAGACATAATATGGAGTAGCTTATCAGAGATAGACATAGAATGGAGTAGCTTATCAGAGATGGACATAATATGGAGTAGCTTATCAGAGATGGGCATAATATGGAGTAGCTTATCAGAGATAGACATAATATGGAGTAGCTTATCAGAGATAGACATAATATGGAGTAGCTTATCAGAGATGGACATAATATGGAGTAGCTTATCAGAGATGGACATAAAATGGAGTAGTTTATCAGAGATAGACATAATATGGAGTAGCTTATCAGAGATAGACATAATATGGAGTAGCTTATCAGAGATAGACATAATATGGAGTAGCTTATCAGAGATGGACATAATATGGAGTAGCTTATCAGAGATGGACATAATATGGAGTAGCTTATCAGAGATAGACATAATATGGAGTAGCTTATCAGAGATAGACATAATATGAAGAAAAAATAAAAAAGAAAGTAAACAGCATTATTCAGCATTCAGTCAGAATGTTTGTGGTGGGAATGTTTTGAGCAGCAGTGACCAGGAAGACTGAAAGCAAACTTTGACGTGGTGACAGGCTTATTTGTGTGACAGGGTGTTGTGAGGCGGGGTTTGGGTATGTAGTATAGATGGTCTCAGGGCCAGGAATAATAAAGCGGTATGTGTGAGCACGGGGATATGTCTGTCTCTGTCTGGGCCCGGGCTATAGGCTATAGGCTATAGGAATTCATGGTCGTTTGTTGCTGGTGCCAGTGTGGAATCACGTTGGCTTCAGCTAGCTACTGGGGTAAGAACAGCATAACACCCTCAGCTGTTGGCACATAAAATGAGCTTTTAACATTCTCCATCCCCACCTGTGTGTGTGTGTGTGTGTGTTGTGTTGTGTTGTGCGTATCTAGCACCCAGTGAACGTGTCAGACAAGGCTATATCTAGAGCCAACATAAACCCAGACCAGGAGTGCGTCCCAAAATGTCACCCTGTGCACTTTCTAGTGCACTACTTTTGACCAGGGCTCTATGAAAAGTAGTGAATAGGCTCCCATTTGGGACGCGGGTCCGGTTCTCTGGATCTCAGCCTCTCTTAACTGCATGTCCCATTTTCCAAATGTCAGTTCAGTTCCTCCCCTGCTTTTCTTTACACACACACACACACACACACACACACACACACACACACACACACACACACACACACACACACACACACACACACACACACACACACGCCGTTTCCTCTATCAGGCTACTTTAGAATTGATGATTAGCTCATAGCCATGTGATTTATTTATGTTATTGAGAGGGCTGGACAGACAGAACTTTTCCCACCAAACATCTTGGCTCTGCTCTGTGGTACGGGCAGCAGAGACGGCAAGATGCAGAAAAGGAATGAATGAGAGAAGGAGGGCTGGAGGGGTTTTGTATACTCGCCGTGTCACACCCACATTCTTCTTGGGGATTTTAAATTGAGCACAGTCACAGATTATAGCCGAGGCTGTCTCTGTAGCCAAGGCTGTCTCTGGTCTGTGTTTTCTATGGCAATATGAGAGAGAGAGGCTGAGGGAGAGAGAGAGAGGCTGAGGGAGAGAGGGAGAGGCTGAGGGAGAGAGAGAGAGGCTGAGGGAGAGAGAGAGAGGCTGAGGGAGAGAGAGAGAGAGAGGCTGAGGGAGAGAGAGAGAGGCTGAGGGAGAGAGAGAGAGAGAGGCTGAGGGCGAGAGAGAGAGACTGAGGGAGAGAGAGAGAGAGGCTGAGGGCGAGAGAGAGAGGCTGAGGGAGAGAGAGAGAGGCTGAGGGCGAGAGAGAGAGAGGCTGAGGGCGAGAGAGAGAGGCTGAGTGAGAGAGAGAGAGGCTGAGGGAGAGAGAGAGAGGCTGAGGGAGAGAGAGAGAGGCTGAGGGAGAGAGAGAGAGGCTGAGGGAGAGAGAGAGAGGCTGAGGGAGAGAGAGAGAGGCTGAGGGAGAGAGAGAGAGGCTGAGGGAGAGAGGCTGAGGGAGAGAGAGAGAGAGGCTGAGGGAGAGAGAGAGAGAGGCTGAGGGAGAGAGAGAGAGAGAGGCTGAGGGAGAGAGAGAGAGAGGCTGAGGGCGAGAGAGAGAGGCTGAGTGAGAGAGAGAGAGAGGCTGAGGGAGAGAGAGGCTGAGGGCGAGAGAGAGGATGAGGGAGAGCGAGCGGCTGAGGGAGGGAGGGGGAGTGGGGGAGGGAGAGAGAGAGTGTGTGTCATGGTGCTTTCTCACTCTCTCTTGACCCCTGCAATGACCCCATATCAGACAGACGTGGCCTTTCTCGATAACATGTTTATTATTCACACGGTTCGAGAGGAAAATACACATTTTCAATTTGTTCTTGTTTGTTTACTTATAACGTTCACAGTGTGTGAGCTTATCTACATGAGTAATGTAGGCTAAATGTGTGTGTGTTTGTGTGTGTGTGTGTGTGTGTGTGTGTGTGTGTGTGTGTGTGTGTGTGTTTGGCTGGCTCCGCTGTATGTAAACTGAGAACGTTTTTAACAGGGATTTAGTTAACATGCCTTTTCAACCCAAAGCCAGAGCAAATTAGCAGATGTTTCTGTTAGTATCAATCCAAACAGGAGATCCTCTCCTCCATCTCATAGTGAGGAGAAGACAGGTACTAGGGTGCTAGGTAGAGTAACCACTCTGGTTAAGCCTTAGTTCCTCTCTCTCCCTCTCTCTCTCTCTCTCTCTCTCTCTCTCTCTCTCTCTCTCTCTCTCTCTCTCTCTCTCTCTCTCTCTCTCTCTGTCTCCCTCTCTCCCCCCTCTCTGTCTTCTCCCCTCTCTCTCTCTCTCTCTCTCTCTCGCTCTCTCTCTCTCTCTCCCTCCCTCTCTCTGTCTCCCACCCTCTCTCGTCTCTCCGTCTCCCTCTCGCTCTGTCCGTCTCTCTCTCTCTCGCTCTTTATCTCCCTCTGTCTCCCTCTCTCCATCTCTCTCTCTCCCCATCTCACTCTCTCTGTCTCCCTCTGTCTCTGTCTATCTTTCTCTCTTTCTCTCTCTCTCCCACTCTCCGTCTCTTCCTCAGTGAAAACAATGTACTGAGCAAATATCATATAGGCTTTTTACTAAATGACCATACGACAGACCACGTATTCACCCTGCAGACCCTAATTAACAAACAAACAAACCAAAACAAAGGCAAAGTCTTCTCATGCTTTGTTGATTTTTGAGGGTCTGACATATAAATAGATGGAAAGTGGTTTTGGGGGAAAAAACGTATGACATTATAAAATCCACGTACACAAACAACAAGTGTGCTTTTAAAGTTGCCAAAAAACACACACATTTCTTTCCACAGGGCCGTGGGGTGAGACAGGGATGCAGTTTAAGCCCCACCCTCTTCAACATATATATCAACACATTGGCGAGGGCACTAGAACAGTCTGCAGCACCCGGCCTCACCCTACTAGAATCTGAAGTCAAATGTCTACTGTTTGCTGATGATCTGGTGCTTCTGTCCCCAACCAAGGAGGGCCTACAGCAGCACCTAGATCTTCTGCACAGATTCTGTCAGACCTGGGCCCTGACAGTAAATCTCAGTAAGACAAAAATAATGGTGTTCCAAAAAAGGTCAAATTCCCAGGCCCACAAATACAAATTCCATCTAGACACCGTTGCCCTAGAGCAAACCAAAAACGATACATATCTCGGCCTAAACATCAGCGCCACAGGTAACTTCCACAAAGCTGTGAATGATCTGAGAGACAAGGCAAGAAGGGCCTTCTATGCCATCAAAAGGAACATAAAATTTGACACACCAATTAGGATCTGGCTAAAAATACTTGAATCAGTTATAGAACCCATTGCCCTTTATGGTTGTGAGGTCTGGGGTCCGCTCACCAACCAAGAATTCACAAAATGGGACAAACACCAAATTGAGACTCTGCATGCAGTATTCTGCAAAACATCCTCTGTGTACAACGTAAAACACCAAATAATGCATGCAGAGCAGAATTAGGCCGATACCCGCTAATTATCAAAATCCAGAAAAGAGCCGTTAAATTCTACGACCACCTAAAAGGAAGCGATTCCATAACAAAGCCATCACCTACAGAGAGATGAACCCGGAGAAGAGTCCCCTAAGTAAGCTGGTCCTGGGGCTCTGTTCACAAACACAAACAGACCCCAGGACAGCAACACAATTAGACCCAACCAAATCATGAGAGAACTAAAATATAATTACTTGACACATTGGAAAGAATTAACCAAAAAACTGGCTAAGAAGACAGGCTATGTGCACACTGCCCACAAAATGAGGTGGAAACTGAGCAGCACTTCCTAACCTCCTGCCAAATGTATGACCATATTAGAGACACATATTTCCCTCAGATTACAGAGATCCACAAAGAATTCGAAAACGAATCCAATCTTGATAAACTCCCTTATCTACTGGGTGAAAAACCACAGTGTGCAATCACAACAGCAAGATGTGTGACCTGTTGCCACAAGAAAACGGTAACCAGTGAAGAACAAACACCATTGTAAATACAACCCATATTTATGTCTATTTATTTTCCCTTCTGTACTTTAACTATTTGCACATTGTTACAACACTGTATATAGACATAATATGACATTTGAAATGTCTTTATTCTTTTGGAACTTCTGAGTGTAATGTTTACTGTTAATATTAATTGTTATTTTCACTTTTGTTTACTATCTACTTCACTTGCTTTGGCAATGTTAACACATTTCCCATGCCAATAAAGCCCTTGAGAGAGAGAGAGAGAGAGAGAGAGAGAGAGAGAGAGAGAGAGAGAGAGAGAGAGAGAGAGAGAGAGAGAGAGAGAGAGAGAGAGAGAGAGAGAGAGAGAGAGAGAGAGAGAGAGAGAGAGAGAGAGAGAGAGAGAGAGAGAGAGAGAGAGAGAGAGAGAGAGAGAGAGAGAGAGAGAGAGAGAGAGAGAGAGAGAGAGAGAGAGAGAGAGAGAGAGAGAGAGAGAGAGAGAGAGAGAGAGAGAGAGAGAGAGAGAGAGAGAGAGAGAGAGAGAGAGAGAGAGAGAGAGAGAGAGAGAGAGAGAGAGAGAGAGAGAGAGAGAGAGAGAGAGAGAGAATATCGGGGTGGTTCGACACCGCTATCAAAACAGAGAAAGCAAGGAGAGCATACTACTCAAAGAAAAACAATACACAAATGGAACCCCCCCCCATAATAATCCAACCAATCATGTATGGTCCACTATTACTGTTGAGATACACATCATGGGACATGACACCCACAGAAAAACTGCACCTTGAAAACATCCATGTACACATCAATTCCACCAACCAATTCCTCTTCTACTGCCCATTGAATAAAGGGTTCTGGGTGCACCGAGCCCAATAAAATGAAGGGTCATACAAACACTGTCTCTGCCCAGAGAGTTGCCCCTTTAAACCCCATCCAAAAAACACAATATTGAAATTAACACAAGTGATTTGGCCCCAAGGGTAAAGCGTAGACCGCTGGAGTTGAATAATATGAATGCATAAATCAACTATTGGTTGAGGTCAAGGTCAGAGAAAGAATGCTGGAAAGAAACTTCACTTTAGCTGAATAACCCGTGTAAAAGACCCCAAAAAGAAAAACCTTAACTAAATACAGCATTAGTAATCATAGCCTGGAAACAGAGAGAAAGAGAGAGAGAGAGACACACAGAGAGAGACACAGAGAGAGAGAGAGAGAGAGAGAGACAGAGAGAGAGACACAGAGAGAGAGAGACAGAGGCTCACAAGGCTAGGAGAGGGAGACAGAGAGAGAGGGAGACAGAGAAAGAGGGAGACTGAGAGAGAGGGAGACGGAGAGAGACGGAGACACACACAGAGAGAGAGAGAGAGAGAGACACAGAGAGAGAGACACCTACAGGAGGGCCTACAGCAGCACCTAGATCTTCTGCACAGATTCTGTCAGACCTGGGCCCTGACAGTAAATCTCAGTAAGACAAAAATAATGGTGTTCCAAAAAAGGTCCAGTTGCCAGGACCACAAATACAAATTCCATCTAGACACCGTTGCCCTAGAGCACACAAAAAACTATACATACCTCGGCCTAAACATCAGCGCCACAGGTAACTTCCACAAAGCTGTGAACGATCTGAGAGACAAGGCAAGAAGGGCCTTCTATGCCATCAAAAGGAACATAAAATTTGACATACCAATTAGGATCTGGCTAAAAATACTTGAATCAGTTATAGAACCCATTGCCCTTTATGGTTCTGAGGTCTGGGGTCCGCTCACCAACCAAGAATTCACAAAATGGGACAAACACCAAATTGAGACTCTGCATGCAGAATTCTGCAAAAACATCCTCCGTGTACAACGTAAAACACCAAATAATGCATGCAGAGCAGAATTAGGCCAATAACCGCTAATTATCAAAATCCAGAAAAGAGCCGTTAAATTCTATAACCACTTAAAAGGAAGCGATTCCCAAACCTTCCATAACAAAGCCATCACCTACAGAGAGATGAACTTGGAGAAGAGTCCCCTAAGTAAGCTTGTCCTGGGGCTCTGTTCACAAACACAAACAGACCCCACACAGCCCCAGAACAACAACAACACAACTAGACCCAACCAAATCATGAGAAAACAAAAAGAGAATTACTTGACCCATTGGAAAGAACAAAACAAAAAACAGAGCAAACTAGAATGCTATT
>CM072218.1:107487596-107505096 GCA_036851935.1 Coregonus suidteri | reverse complement strand
CTCGCTCTCCTATAAACTATTTCTCTCTCCCCCTATAAACTCTTCCCCTCTCTCTCCTATAAACTCTTACTCTCTCCCCCTAAAACTCTTTCTCTCTCCCCCTATAAACTCTTCCTCTCTCCCCCTATAAACTCTTCCTCTCTCTCCCTATAAACTCTTCCTCTCTCTCTCATATAAACCCTTCCTCTCTCCCCCCCTATAAACTCTTCCTCTCTCTCCCTATAAACTCTTTCTCTCTCATATAAACCCTTCCTCTCTCTCCCCCTATAAACTCTTCCTCTCGCTCTCCCTATAAACTCTTCCTCACTCTCTCCCTATAAACTCTTTCTCTCTCTCCCCCTATAAACTCTTCCTCTCTCCCCCTATAAACTTTTCATCTCTCCCCCTATAAACTCTTCCTCTCTCCCCCTATAAACTCTTCCTCTCTGTCCCCCTATAAACTCTTTCTCCTCTCTCCCCCCCTAAACTATTCCCATTCCCCTCTCTCTCCCTATAAACTCCCTCTCTCTCTCTCTCCTATAAACTCTTCCTCTCTCTCCCCTATAAACTCTTCCTCTCGCTCTCCCCCATAAACTCTTCCTCTCTCTCCTATAAACTCTTTCTCTCTCCCCTATAAACTCTTTCTCTCACCCTATAAACTCGTCCTCTCTCTCTCCCTATAAACTCTTCCTCTCTCCCCCTATAAACTCTTCCTCTCCCCCATATAAACTCTTCCTCTCCCCTATAAACTCTTCCTCTCTCCCCCTATAAACTCTCTCTCTCCACCTATAAACTCTTCCTCTCTCTCCCCCTATAAACTCTTTCTCTCTCCACCTATAAACCCTTCCTCTCTCTCCACCTATAAACTCTTCCTCTCTCCCCCTATAAACTCTTCCTCTCTCTCTCCCTATAAACTCTTCCTCTCGCTCTCCTATAAACTCTTTCTCTCTCTCGCCCTAAAACTCTTTCTCTCTCCCCCTATAAACTCTTCCTCTCTCCCCCTATAAACTCTTCCTCTCTCTCCCCCTATGAACTCTTCCTCTCTCTCCCTATAAACTCTTCCTCTCTCTCTCATATAAACTCTTCCTCTCTCTCTCCCCCTATAAACTCTTCCTCTCGCTCTCCCTATAAACTCTTCCTCTCTCTCTCCCTATAAACTCTTTCTCTCTCTCCCTATAAACTCTTCCTCTCTCTCATATAAACTCTTCCTCTCTCTCCCCCTATAAACTCTTCCTCTCGCTCTCCCTATAAACTCTTCCTCACTCTCTCCCTATAAACTCTTTCTCTCTCTCCCTATAAACTCTTCCTCTCTCTCCCCCTATAAACTCTTTCTCTCTCCCCCTATAAACTCTTCCCCTCTCTCTCCTATAAACTCTTTCTCTCTCCCCCTAAAACTCTTTCTCTCTCCCCCCCTATAAACTCTTCCTCTCTCCCCCTATAACTCTTCCTCTCTCTCCCCCTATGAACTCTTCCTCTCTCTCCCTATAAACTCTTCCTCTCTCTCTCATATAAACTCTTCCTCTCTCTCCCCCTATAAACTCTTCCTCTCTCTCTCCCCCTATAAACTCTTCCTCTCGCTCTCCCTATAAACTCTTCCTCTCTCTCCTATAAACTCTTTCTCTCTCCCCTATAAACTCTTTCTCTCACCCTATAAACTCGTCCTCTCTCTCCCTATAAACTCTTCCTCTCTCCCCCTATAAACTCTTCCTCTCCCCCATATAAACTCTTCCTCTCCCCTATAAACCCTTCCTCTCTCCCCCTATAAATTCTCTCTCTCCACCTATAAACTCTTCCTCTCTCTCCCCCTATAAACTCTTTCTCTCTCCACCTATAAACCCTTCCTCTCTCTTTCCACCTATAAACTCTTCCTCTCTCCCCCTATAAACTCTTCCTCTCTCTCTCTCTCCCTATAAACTCTTCCTCTCGCTCTCCTATAAACTATTTCTCTCTCCCCCTATAAACTCTTCCCCTCTCTCTCCTATAAACTCTTTCTCTCTCCCCCTAAAACTCTTTCTCTCTCCCCCTATAAACTCTTCCTCTCTCCCTATAAACTCTTCCTCTCTCTCCCCCTACGAACTCTTCCTCTCTCTCCCTATAAACTCTTCCTCTCTCTCTCATATAAACCCTTCCTCTCTCTCCCCCTATAAACTCTTCCTCTCGCTCTCCCTATAAACTCTTCCTCACTCTCTCCCTATATCTCTTTCTCTCTCTCCCCCTATAAACTCTTCCTCTCTCCCCCTATACACTTTTCCTCTCTCCCCCTATAAACTCTTCCTCTCTCCCCCTATAAACTCTTCCTCTCTCTCCCCCTATAAACTCTTTCTCTCTCCCCCTATAAACTATTCCCCTCTCGCTCCCTATAAACTCCTCCTCTCTCTCTCCTATAAACTCTTCCTCTCTCTCCCCCTATAAACTCTTCCTCTCGCTCTCCCTATAAACTCTTCCTCTCGCTCTCCCTATAAACTCTTTCTCTCTCCCCTATAAACTCTTTCTCTCACCCTATAAACTCTTCCTCTCTCCCCCTATAAACTCTCTCTCTCCACCTATAAACTCTTCCTCTCTCTCCCCCTATAAACTCTTTCTCTCTCCCCCATAAACTCTTCCTCTCTCTCCCCCTATAAACTCTTTCTCTCTCCCCCTATAAACTCTTCCTCTCTCTCTCCCTATAAACTCTTCCTCTCTCTCTCCTATAAACTCTTCCTCTCTCTCCCCCTATAAACTCTTCCTCTTGCTCTCCCTATAAACTCTTCCTCTCTCCCCCTATAAACTCTCTCTCTCCACCTATAAACTCTTCCTCTCTCTCCCCCCTATATACCCTTCCTCTCTCCCCCTATAAACTCTTCCTATCTCTCTCCCCTATACTCGTCCTCTCTCCCCCTATAAACTCTTCCTCTCTCCCCCTATAAACTCTTCCTCTCTCTCTCCCCCTATAAACTCTTCCTCTCTCCCCTATAAACTCTTCCTCTCTCCCCTATAAACTCTGCCTCTCTCCCCCATAAACTCTTCCTCTCTCTCCCCTATAAACTATTCACCTCTCTCTCCCCTATAAACCCTTCCTCTCCCCCCCTATAAACTATTCCTCTCTCTCCCCCCCTATAAACTCTTCCTCTCTCTCTCCCCCTATAAACTCTTCCTCTCCCCCATAAACTCTCCCTCTCTCCCCCTATAAACTCTTCCTCTCTCCCCCTATAAACTCTTCCTCTCCCCCATATAAACTCTTCCTCTCTCTCCCTTATAAACTTTTCCTCTCTCTCCCCATATAAACTCTTCCTCTCTCCCCCTATAAACTCTTCCTCTCTCCCCCTATAAACACTTCCTCTCTCCCCCTATAAACTCTTCCTTTCTCTCCCTTATAAACCCTTCCAACCATACACAAAAATGTATGCACGCATGACTGTAAGTCGCTTTGGATAAAAGCGTCTGCTAAATGGCGTATTATTATTATTTTATTATTATTCCTGCTAGAAAGCTATTCTATGTTGAAGCACCTTTACTTCTCTCCTTGCTCCCTCCTCCCACAGACATTTACAGATCATATACTAGTGTTATATCTCCACGCCTACTCCCAACTCATTTTAAAATAATTGTATTGGTGCTGTTGTTGAAAGTAGCCAGAGCTGTGAATAGATTTGTTCTGTTACTGTTACTCGATATTTGACGTGGCGTAATTTAGAGTTACTGCCCTGGTACTATATGGGTGACAGGGTGAGGCTTGACTGTAAGACAGAGTTACTTTCTCTCTCTCTCTCCAACTCTTTCTCTCTCTCTCTATCTCTCTCTCTCTCTCTCTCTATCTCTCTCTCTCTCTCTGAGTCTCTCTCTCTTTCTGTCTTGCTATCTGTCTCGTTCTCTCTCTCTCTCTCTCTCTCTCTCTCTCTCTCTCTCAAGGGTCTGTACTGTCTTTTAAGACCGCAGCCCCAGCCTGTGGCTGCCACACCACACCATCCTCCTTCCCATAAAATCAGGGAAGTAGCCTAACTCTAACCCTGTGCACGGATAACACTCATATGACTCACCGCAAGATGGTCAGGAAAAGGGCACTCACACTCACTCACTCACTCCTGAACCCAGGCTAACTCTTCAGTCCGACCCCAAACCTCCTCCTCCTTTCAGGAATCAGTGAGTCACTTTAGAGGATCACTCTGTTTTTCTTTCCAATATTTTCTTATTTTTTGTTTGACTGTTGGAGAGAAGGAATATCCCAGGCATCCTGGGTCCTGTGGTGTTCTCTCTCTCTCTCTCTCTCTCTCTCTCTCTCTCTCTCTCTCTCTCTCTCTCTCTCTCTCTCTCTCTCTGTATTTCTCTCTGTCTCTCTCTCTCTCTGTCTATCTCTCTGTCTCTCTCTCTGTCTATCTCTCTCTCTCTCTCTCTGTATTTCTCTCTGTCTCTGTCTATCTCTGTCTATCTCTCTGTCTATCTCTCTCTCTCTCTTCTGTTCTAATATTGGTTATGTCCCAAATGCCACCCTATTTCCTATATAGTGCACTACGCGGTCCATAGGGCTCTGGTCAAATTTAGTGCACTATATAGGAAATAGGGTGCCATTTGGGATGTAACCAATATTAGAACAAGAGAGAGAGCGAGAGAGAGAGAGAGAGAGAGAGCGAGAGAGAGAGAGAGAGAGAGAGAGAGAGAGAGAGAGAGAGAGAGAGAGAGAGAGAGAGAGAGAGAGAGAGAGAGAGAGAGAGAGAGAGAGAGAGAGAGAGAGAGAGAGAGAGAGAGAGAGAGAGAGAGAGAGAGAGAGAGAGAGAGAGAGAGAGAGAGAGAGAGAGAGAGAGAGAGAGAGAGAGAGAGAGAGAGAGAGAGAGAGAGAGAGAGAGAGAGAGAGGAGAGAGAGAGAGAGAGAGAGAGAGAGAGAGAGAGAGAGAGAGAGAGAGAGAGAGAGAGAGAGAGAGATCTAGAGAGAGAGAGAGAGAGAGAGAGAGAGAGAGAGAGAGAGAGAGAGAGAGAGAGAGAGAGAGAGAGAGAGAGAGTCTCCTCTCTTCTCTCCGGAGACGGTTGTTTTCCTCAGAACAGGTGTCATGGCTGCTACACTTCCCCAAATCTCACTGGTGTTTTGGGGAAAAGTTTGTGGCTAGGACTTGGTCTTAATAAAAGCACAGTACAACTCAATCTCCAATGTAACTACACACACACACACACACACACACACACACTCTCTCTCTAATCCCTTCCAGGCCTGTAAATGAAGGTATGAGGTCAGTATGTTATTTTGAACTGCTTGTTTTACAGTTGCTGTGGGTGTGTTTTAACAGTTCGATGTCTGAACAGGCTAACCACTTGTTTTTACTGGCTGCCTCACTTGTCTATTATCACTAAACCTTAGTAGCTAGACAAAGGTTGAATCTCCATGTGTTCGCCCCAAATGGCACCCTATTCCCTATATAGTGCACTACTCTTGACCAGAGAGCCCTATGGGATTCCCTATGGGTCCGGGTTGAAAGTAGTGCACTGCATAGGGAATAGAATAGGGTGCCATTTGGGAAGCATTATGATTTACAGGGGGAAACATGGAGCCAACGGTGTAGTTTGGATCCACACACACACACACACACACACACACACACACACAACACACACACACACACACACACACACACACACACACACACACACACACACACACACACACACACAGTCACACACACACAAACACAGTCACACACACACACACACACACAGTCACACACACACACAGTCACACACACACACACACACACACACACACACACACACACACACACAGTCACACACACACACACACACACACACACACACACACACAGTCACACACACAGTCACACACACACACACACACACACACACACACACACACACAGTCACACACACACAGTCACACACACACACAGTCTCACTCACACACACACACACACACACACACACACACACACACACACTCACACACAGTCACACACACACAGTCACACACACACACACACACACACCACACACACACACACACACACACACACACACACACAGTCACACACACACACACACACACACAGTCACACACACACACACACAGTCACACACACACAGTCACACACACACACACACACACACACACACACACACACAGTCACACACACACAGTCACACACACACACACACACACACACACACACACACACACACACACACACACACAGTCACCTTGATTGGATATATTTAAAGTGGCAGCGTACTGCACCCTTTGTAGAGCAGGGTATAATGGAAGTACTCAGGCAGCTCTACACATCATTAATACAGCAGACTACTATTACAGTAGGAATGATGTTTAGATGAAGGTACAGTTTAAAAAAAAAGTTTTTTTATTTCCAGGGTTATACATAAGATATACAGACAACTCTTAATGCTTCATGAAGATGCATCTGCACTAGGTCTAACAGGCGTCCAGTAAAGGCCATCTGCACTAGGTCTAACAGGCGTCCAGTAAAGGCCATCTGCACTAGGTCTAACAGGCGTCCAGTAAAAGGCCATCTGCACTAGGTCTAACAGGCGTCCAGTAAAGGCCATCTGCACTAGGTCTAACAGGCGTCCAGTAAAGGCCATCTGCAACTAGGTCTAACAGGCGTCCAGTAAAGGCCATCTGCACTAGGTCTAACAGGCGTCCAGTAAAGGCCATCTGCACTAGGTCTAACAGGCGTCCAGTAAAGGCCATCTGCACTAGGTCTAACAGGCGTCCAGTAAAGGCCATCTGCACTAGGTCTAACAGGCGTCCAGTAAAGGCCATCTGCACTAGGTCTAACAGGCGTCCAGTAAAGGCCATCTGCACTAGGTCTAACAGGCGTCCAGTAAAGGTCATCTGCACTAGGTCTAACAGGCGTCCAGTAAAGGCCATCTGCACTAGGTCTAACAGGCGTCCAGTAAAGGTCATCTGTCATCTTCAGGTATATCAGGTTCTGCCGATTCAGTTGTCTTGCCTACTGTTATCAGGAATACTGGGTTCAAGTTTTTTTTTCTTTCTCCCGAAACACTGCCAAAAGCATTGGCCAGACTATACATTTCATGTGTTTTTGTTTCTGAAAACATTTGGGTTAAAATGGTGGTCTGCACAACCATACAGTAGAAATAGAATAACTAGAATGGATATGATTAGAATCATATTAACTGAGATCTAGGATGGTTGTATTTCTATGATTACACCCCAGTCAGTCAGTCACATGTCCCAGACAAGTGTGGGTTGGCCTATCACACTGCGGCTCGCTGTGTTTCGTAACCATGACGAAGGGGTCACCCAAATATTAAATTGAACACTCGTGTGCAAATATTGTTTCAGGTGGACCGACTGATGTTGAGGAACGGGGTGATAAGGCACAGTTCTCCGGCCGAGTCCCAAATGGCACCCTATTCCCTACATAGTGCACTACTTTAGACCAGAGCTCTATGGGCCCTGGTCTATACAGGGAACCGTTTGGGACGCAGGCAGAGTGTTGTGATGTGGTTCCAGGAAAACCCCTGCTCACTCCTTTACATGAGGGTAACTTCCTCAGGAGGAGGGAGGGAGGGAGGGAGGGAGAGAATAAGAGAGGGAGGAGGGAGGGAGGGAGGGAGAGAATAAGAGAGGGAGGGAGGGAGGGAGGGAGGGAGAGAGAGAGCTAGAGAGAGAATGAGGGAGGGAGGGGAGGGAGAGAACGAGAGAGAGAGAGGGGGAGAGGGGGGGAGAGAGAGCTCGAGAGAGAGAATGAGGGAGGGAGGGAGAGAACGAGAGAGAGAGGGTGAGAGAGAATGAGGGAGGGAGGGAGGGAGGGGAGGGAGGAGGAGAGAACGAGAGAGAGAGGGTGAGAGAGAACTAGAGAGAGAATGAGGGAGGGAGGGAGGGAGGAGGGAGGGAACGAGAGAGAGAGAGGGTGAGAGAGAGCTAGAGAGAATGAGGGAGGGAGGGAGGGAGAGAACGAGAGAGAGAGAGGTGAGAGAGAGAGCTAGAGAGAGAATGAGGGAGGGAGGGAGGGAGGGAGGGAGGGAGGGAGAGAACGAGGGAGAGGGGTGAGAGAGAGAGAGAATGAGGGAGGGACTATGTTAGGGGAGGGAGGAGAAGGAAGGGAGGGAGGGGGAGAGAGGCAAGCGGGCGGTCAACATCAATGCCTCAATGTCAGAGGTCCAGGGTTCTCAGTGGTGTCTGTCTGTCTGTCCCACTCACATTCAGAAACATTCTGGTGTCTCAATGATCTTCAGTATGTTTTTACCATAAGGCCTGTTTAGTGTCTCAATGATCTCTTCAGTACGTTTTTACCATAAGGCCTGTTTAGTGTCTCAATGATCTCTTCAGTACGTTTTTACCATAAGGCCTGTTTAGTGTCTCAATGATCTCTTCAGGATTTGGACTGGAGTTAATGAAGACAGTTCCATGGGCTTTAAAGGGATAGTTTGGGTTCCATGGGCTTTAAAGGGATAGTTTGGGTTCCATGGGCTTTAAAGGGATAGTTTGGGTTCCATGGGCTTTAAAGGGATAGTTTGGGTTCCATGGGCTTTAAAGGGATAGTTTGGGTTCCATGGGCTTTTAAAGGGATAGTTTGGGTTCCATGGGCTTTAAAGGGATAGTTGGGGTTCCATGGGGCTTTAAAGGGATAGTTCGGGTTCCATGGGCTTTAAAAGGGATAGTTTGGGTTCCATGGGCTTTAAAGGGATAGTTTGGGTTCCATGGGCTTTAAAGGGATAGTTTGGGTTCCATGGGCTTTAAAGGGATAGTTCGGGATTTTGTCAATGATGCCGTTTATCTACTTCCCCAGAGTCAGATGAACCTGTAATAATCAATCTTACTGCCTGCTAACAGTTGAGAACTGCTAATTTGCTAGCGAGAGCTTTGTTGTTTTTTTGTGCCATGAATCTCCTGTGAGGCAGTGCTGGTGCCTAAAGCACTTTTAAAAATCAATTTAAAATACAAATCAAATCAAATGTTTATTTGCCACATGCGCCGAATACAACAGGTGTAGACCTTACAGTGAAATGCTTACTGTAAGTATTAAGTATTAAGTAAAAAATAGATAAGTATAAAATAACAAATAATTAAAGAGCAGCAATAAAATAAAATAACAGTAGGGAGGCTATATACAGCTATATACAGGGGGTACCGGTACAGAGTCAATATACAGGCTATATACAGGGGGTACCGGTACAGAGTCAATATACAGGCTATATACAGCTATATACAGGGGGGTACTGGTACAGAGTTAATATACAGGCTATATACAGCTATATACAGGGGGGACCGGTACAGAGTCAATATACAGGCTATATACAGCTATATACAGGGGGTACTGGTACAGAGTCAATATACAGGCTATATACACAGGGGTACCGGTACAGAGTCAATATACAGGCTATATACAGCTATATACAGGGGGGGACCGGTACAGAGTCAATATACAGGCTATATACAGGGGGGACCGGTACAGAGTCAATATACAGGCTATATACAGCTATATACAGGGGGGACCGGTACAGAGTCAATATACAGGCTATATACAGGGGGGACCGGTACAGAGTCAATATACAGGCTATATACAGCTATATACAGGGGGTACTGGTGCAGAGTCAATATACAGGCTATATACAGGGGGTACCGGTACAGAGTCAATATACAGGCTATATACAGCTATATACAGGGGTACCGGTACAGAGTCAATATACAGGCTATATACAGCTATATACAGGGGTACCGGTACAGAGTCAATATACAGGCTATATACAGCTATATACAGGGGGGACCGGTACAGAGTCAATATACAGGCTATATACAGGGGGTACCGGTACAGAGTCAATATACAGGCTATATACAGCTATATACAGGGGGTACCGGTACAGAGTCAATATACAGGCTATATACAGCTATATACAGGGGGGACCGGTACAGAGTCAATATACAGGCTATATACAGGGGGTACCGGTACAGAGTCAATATACAGGCTATATACAGCTATATACAGGGGGGTACCGGTACAGAGTCAATATACAGGCTATATACAGCTATATACAGGGGGGTACCAGTACAGAGTCAATATACAGGCTATATACAGGGGGGTACCGGTACAGAGTCAATATACAGGCTATATACAGGGGGTACCGGTACAGAGTCAATATACAGGCTATATACAGCTATATACAGGGGGGACCGGTACAGAGTCAATATACAGGCTATATACAGCTATATACAGGGGGTACTGGTACAGAGTCAATATACAGGCTATATACAGGGGGTACCGGTACAGAGTCAATATACAGGCTATATACAGGCTATATACAGGGGGGACCGGTACAGAGTCAATATACAGGCTATACACAGCTATATACAGGGGGTACCGGTACAGAGTCAATATACAGGCTATATACAGTTATATACAGGGGGTACCGGTACAGAGTCAATATACAGGCTATATACAGCTATATACAGGGGGACCGGTACAGAGTCAATATACAGGCTATATACAGGGGGTACCGGTACAGAGTCAATATACAGGCTATATACAGCTATATACAGGGGGTACCGGTACAGAGTCAATATACAGGCTATATACAGCTATATACAGGGGGTACCAGTACAGAGTCAATATACAGGCTATATACAGGGGGTACCGGTACAGAGTCAATATACAGGCTATATACAGGGGGTACCGGTACAGAGTCAATATACAGGCTATATACAGCTATATACAGGGGGACCGGTACAGAGTCAATATACAGGCTATATACAGCTATATACAGGGGGTACTGGTACAGAGTCAATATACAGGCTATATACAGGGGGTACCGGTACAGAGTCAATATACAGGCTATATACAGGCTATATACAGGGGGGACCGGTACAGAGTCAATATACAGGCTATATACAGCTATATACAGGGGGGTACCGGTACAGAGTCAATATACAGGCTATATACAGGGGGGTACCGGTGCAGAGTCAATATACAGGCTATATACAGGGGGGTACCGGTGCAGAGTCAATATACAGGCTATATACAGGGGGGACCGGTACAGTGTCAATATACAGGCTATATACAGCTATATACAGGGGGTACCGGTACAGAGTCAATATACAGGTTATATACAGGCTATATACAGGGGGTACTGGTACAGAGTCAATATACAGGCTATATACAGCTATATACAGGGGGTACCGGTACAGAGTCAATATACAGGCTATATACAGCTATATACAGGGGGGTACCAGTACAGAGTCAATATACAGGCTATATACAGCTATATACAGGGGGTACCGGTACAGAGTCAATATACAGGCTATATACAGCTATATACAGGGGGTACCGGTACAGAGTCAATATACAGGCTATATACAGGGGGTACCGGTGCAGAGTCAATATACAGGCTATATACAGCTATATACAGGGGGGTACCGGTACAGAGTCAATATACAGGCTATATACAGCTATATACAGGGGGTACCGGTACAGAGTCAATATACAGGCTATATACAGGGGGTACCGGTACAGAGTCAATATACAGGCTATATACAGCTATATACAGGGGGGGTACCGGTACAGAGTCAATATACAGGATATATACAGCTATATACAGGGGGGTACCGGTGCAGAGTCAATATACAGGCTATATACAGTCTATATACAGGGGGTACCGGTACAGAGTCAATATACAGGCTATATACAGGCTATATACAGGGGGTACCGGTACAGAGTCAATATACAGGCTATATACAGGCTATATACAGGGGGTACCGGTACAGAGTCAATATACAGGCTATATACAGCTATATACAGGGGGTACCGGTACAGAGTCAATATACAGGATATATACAGCTATATACAGGGGGTACCGGTACAGAGTCAATATACAGGCTATATACAGCTATATACAGGGGGTACTGGTACAGAGTCAATATACAGGCTATATACAGCTATATACAGGGGGGGACCGGTACAGAGTCAATATACAGGCTATATACAGGGGGTACCGGTACAGAGTCAATATACAGGCTATATACAGGGGGTACCGGTACAGAGTCAATATACAGGCTATATACAGGGGGGTACCGGTACAGAGTCAATATACAGGCTATATACAGCTATATACAGGGGGGGGACCGGTACAGAGTCAATATACAGGCTATATACAGGGGGTACCGGTACAGAGTCAATATACAGGCTATATACAGGGGGGTACCGGTGCAGAGTCAATATACAGGCTATATACAGCTATATACAGGGGGTACCGGTGCAGAGTCAATATACAGGCTATATACAGCTATATACAGGGGGTACCGGTACAGAGTCAATATACAGGCTATATACAGGGGGGTACCGGTACAGAGTCAATATACAGGCTATATACAGGGGGTACCGGTACAGAGTCAATATACAGGCTATATACAGGCTATATACAGGGGTAACGGTACAGAGTCAATATACAGGCTATATACAGCTATATACAGGGGGGTACCGGTACAGAGTCAATATACAGGCTATATACAGGGGGTACCGGTACAGAGTCAATATACAGGCTATATACAGCTATATACAGGGGGGGTACCGGTACAGAGTCAATATACAGGCTATATACAGCTATATACAGGGGGGTACCGGTACAGAGTCAATATACAGGCTATATACAGGGGGTACCGGTACAGAGTCAATATACAGGCTATATACAGCTATATACAGGGGGGGTACCGGTACAGAGTACAGCTATATACAGGCAGAGTCAATATACAGGCTATACACAGCTATATACAGGGGTACCGGTACAGAGTCAATATACAGGCTATACACAGCTATATACAGGGGGGTACCGGTACAGAGTCAATATACAGGCTATATACAGCTATATACATACAGGTACAGAGTCAATACAGGCTATATACAGCTATATACAGGCTATACAGAGTACAAGTATACAGGCTATATACAGCTATATACAGGGGGTACCGGTACAGAGTCAATATACAGGCTATATACAGCTATATACAGGGGGGTACCGGTACAGAGTCAAATATACAGGCTATATACAGGGGGTACCGGTACAGAGTCAATATACAGGCTATATACAGCTATATACAGGGGGTACCGGTACAGAGTCAATATACAGGCTATATACAGGGGGGTACCGGTACAGAGTCAATATACAGGCTATATACAGCTATATACAGGGGGTACCGGTACAGAGTCAATATACAGGCTATACACAGCTATATACACAGGGGGTACCGGTACAGAGTCAATATACAGGCTATATACAGCTATATATACAGGGGGTACCGGTACAGAGTCAATATACAGGCTATATACAGCTATATACAGGGGGGACCGGTACAGAGTCAATATACAGGCTATATAACAGGCTATATACAGGGGTACCGGTACAGAGTCAATATACAGGCTATATACAGCTATATACAGGGGGTACCGGTACAGAGTCAATATACAGGCTATATACAGCTATATACAGGGGGGTACCAGTACAGAGTCAATATACAGGCTATATACAGGGGGTACCGGTACAGAGTCAATATACAGGCTATATACAGCTATATACAGGGGGTACCGGTACAGGGTCCAATATACAGGCTATATACAGGCTATATACATAGGGTACCGGTACAGAGTCAGTGTGCGGGGTCACCGGTTAGTCGAGGTAATTGAGGTAATATGTACATGTGGGTAGAGTTAAAGTGACTATGCATAGATAATAAACAGAGTAGCAGCAGCGTAAAAAGGATGGGGTGGGGGGGCAGTGCAAATTGTCCGGGTAGCCATGATTAGCTGTTCAGGAGTCTTATGGCTTGGGGGTAGAAGCTGTTGAGAAGCCTTTTGGACCTAGACTTGGCGCTCCGGGTACCGCTTGCCGTGCGGTAGTAGCAGAGAGAACAGTCTATGACTAGGGTGGCTGGAGTCTTTGATCATTTTTAGGGCCTTCCTCTGACACCTCCTGGTATAGAGGTCCTGGATGGCAGGAAGCTTGGCCCCAGTGATGTACTGGGCCGTACGCACTACCCTCTGTAGTGCCTTGCGGTCGGAGGCCAAGCAGTTGCCATACCAGGCGGTGATGCAACCAGTCAGGATGCTCTCGATTGTGCAGCTGTATAAATTTTTGAGGATCTGAGGACCCATGCCAAATCTTTTCAGTCTCCTGAGGGGGAATAGGTTTTGTCGTGCTCTCTTCACGACTGTCTTGGTGTGTTTGGACCATGATAGTTTGTTGGTGATGTGGACACCAAGGAACTTGAAGCTCTCAACCTGCTCCACTACAGCCCCGTCGATGAGAATGGGGACGTGCTCAGTCCTCCTTTTCCTTAAGTCCACAATCATCTCATTTGTCTTGAACACGTTGAGGGAGAGGTTGTTATCCTGGCACCACACGGCCAGGTCTCTGACCTCCTCGCTATAGGCTCATCGTTGTCGTGATCAGGCCTATCAGATTTGCCAAATGGAGGGCGAGGGAGAGCTTTGTCTGCGTCTCTGTGTGTGGAGTAAAGGTGGTCTAGAGTTTTTTTTTTTTCCATCTGGTTGCACATTTAACATGCTGGTAGAAATGAGGTAGAACGGATTTAAGTTTCCTTGCATTAAAGTCCCCGGCCACTAGGAGCGCTGCCTCTGGATGAGCGTTTTCCTGTTTTCTTATGGCCGTATACAGCTCATTGAGTGCGGTCTTAGTGCCAGCATTGGTTTGTGGTGGTAAATAGACAGCTACGAAAAATATAGATGAAAACTCTCTTGGTTAATAGTGTGGTCTACAGCTTATCATGAGATACTCTACCTCAGGCGAGCAAAACGTTGAGGCTTCCTTAATATTAGATTTCGTGCACCAGCTGTTGTTTACAAATATAGACAGACCGCCACCCCTTGTCTTACCGTAGGCGGCTGTTCTATCTTGCCGATGCAGCGTATAGCCCGCTAGCTGTATGTTATCCATGTCGTCGTTCAGCCACGACTCGGTGAAACATGATATTACAGTTTTTAATGTCCCGTTGGTAGTTGATATTTGTGATCGTAGCTCGTCTATTTTGTTATCCAATGATTGTACGTTGACTAATAGGACTGATGGTAGAGGCAGATTACCCACTCGCCGTCGGATCCTTACAAGGCACCCCGACCTACTTTTATTTTTTTATGATTTTTATTTCACCTTTATTTAACCAGGAAGCCAGTTGAGAACAAGTTCTCATTTACAACTGCGACCTGGCCAAGATAAAACAAAGCAGTGCGATAAAAAAACAAACACAGAGTTACATATGGGGTAAAAAAACCATAAAGTCAAAAATACAACAGAAAATATATATACAGTGTGTGCAAATGTAGCAAGTTATGGAGGTAAGGCAATAAATAGGCTATAGTGCAAAATAATTACAATAGTATTAACACTGGAATGCTAGATGTGCAAGAGATTATGTGCAAATAGAGATACTGGGGTGCAAAAGAGCAAAATAAATAACAATATAGGGATGAGGTAGTTGGGTGGGCTAATTTCAGATGGGCTGTGTACAGGTGCAGTGATACGTCCCTGATATCTCCGTCTCTTTCTCCTGCGAATGATGGGGATTTGGGCCTTGTCGGGTGTCTGAAGTAAATCCTTCGCGTCCTACTCCTTAAAGAAAACATCTTTGTCCAGTAAGAGGTAAGTAATCGCTGTCCTGATATCCAGAAGCTCTTTTCGGTCATAAGAGACAGTGGATTCTTTAAAGTAGCCACCCTTTGCCTTGATGACAGCTTTATACACTCTTGGCATTCTCTCAACCAGCTTCATGAGATAGTCACCTGGAATGCATTTCAATTAACAGGTGTGCCTTGTTAATTTGTGGAATTTCTTTCCTTCTTAATGCGTTTGAGCTAATCAGTTGTGACAAGGTAGGGGTGGTATACAGAAGATAGCCCTATTTGGTAAAAGACCAAGTCCATATTATGGCAAGAACAGATCAAATAAGCAAAGAGAAACAACAGTCCATCATTACTTTAAGACATGAAGGTCAGTCAATCCAGAAAATGTCAAGAATTTTGAAACTTTCTTCAAGTGCAGTCGCAAAAACCGTCAAGCGCTATGATGAAACTGGCTCTCATGTGGACCGCCACAGGAAAGGAAGACCAAGAGTTACCTCTGCTGCAGAGGATAAGTTCATTAGAGTTACCAGCCTCAGAGAAATTGCAGCCCAAATAAATGCTTCACAGAGTTCAAGTAACAGACACATCTCAACATCAACTGTTCAGAGGAGACTGTGTGAATCAAGTCTTCATGAGGGACACCAATAAGAAGAAGAGACTTGCTTGTGCAAAGAAACACGTTCAATGGACATTAGACCGGTGGAAATGTGTCCTTTGGTCTGGAGTCCAAATTGGAGATTTTTGGTTCAAACCGCCGTGTCTTTGTGAGACGCAGAGTAGGTGAACGGATGATCTCTGCATGTGTGGTTCACACCGTGAAGCATGGAGGAGGTGTGATGGTGTGGGGGTGCTTGCTGGTGACATTGTCTGTGATTTATTTAGAATTCAAGGCACACTTAACCAGCATGGCTACCACAGCATTCTGCAGCGATACGCCATCCCATCTGGTTTGCGCTTAGTGGCACTATCATTTGTTTTTCAACAGGACAATGACCCAACACACCTCCAGGCTGTGTAAGGGCTATTTGACCAAGAAGGAGAGTGATTGAGTGCTGCATCAGATGACCTGGCCTCCACAATCACCCAACCTCAACCCAATTGAGATGGTTTGGGATGAGTTGGACCGCAGAGTGAAGGAGAAGCAGCCAACAAGTGCTCAGCATATGTGGGAACTCCTTCAAAACTGTTGGAAAAGCATTCCAGGTGAAGCTGGTTGAGAGAATGCCAAGAGTGTGCAAAGCTGTCGTCAAGGCAAAGGGTGGCTACTTTGAAGAATCTCAAATATAAAATATATTTTTATTTGTTTAACACCTTTTTGGTTACTACATGATTCCATATGTGTCATTTCATCGTTTTGATGTCTTCACGATTATTCTACAATGTAGAAAATAGTCAAAATAAAGAAAATACCCTGGAATGAGTAAGCTTGTCCAAACTTTTGACTATATGGAGAATGTTTAGTGCTAGAAATAAAGGGTTAAATACCTGTAAAATAAAATAAAGTTTTCCTGATCTTATATCTCTCAGATATAGGACAGACACTTCAGAACAAACTTCCTTTAGATTTTTTTTTTTGGGTGGGACTATCTGTTGTTCCATGTAGTGAATCTGTTATTCAATGTGTTTGTATGGGCTAATAGCAGTAAGGACTATCTGTTGTTCCATGTAGTGAATCTGTTATTCAATGTGTTTGTATGGGCTAATAGCAGTAAGGACTATCTGTTGTTCCATGTAGTGAATCTGTTATTCAATGTGTTTGTATGGGCTAATAGCAGTAAGGACTGTCTGTTATTCCATGTAGTGAATCTGTTATTCAATGTGTTTGTATGGGCTAATAGCAGTAAGGACTATCTGTTGTTCCAAGTAGTGAATCTGTTATTCAATGTGTTTGTATGGGCTAATAGCAGTAAGGACTATCTGTTGTTCCATGTAGT
>CM072218.1:107439149-107487096 GCA_036851935.1 Coregonus suidteri | reverse complement strand
GACTACATTCAGTTTATCAGTGTAAAACACCAACAGACTACATTCAGTTTATCAGTGTAAAACACCAACAGACTACATTCAGTTTATCAGTGTAAAACACCAACAGACTACATTCAGTTTATCAGTGTAAAACACCAACAGACTACATTCAGTTTATCAGTGTAAAACACCAACAGACTACATTCAGTTTATCAGTGTAAAACACCAACAGACTACATTCAGTTTATCAGTGTAAAACACCAACAGACTACATTCATTGTAAAACACCAACAGACTACATTAGTTTATCAGTGTAAAACACCAACAGACTACATTCAGTTTATCAGTGTAAAACACCAACAGACTACATTCAGTTTATCAGTGTAAAACACCAACAGACTACATTCAGTTTATCAGTGTAAAACACCAACAGACTACATTCAGTTTATCAGTGTAAAACACCAACAGACTACATTCAGTTTATCAGTGTAAAACACCAACAGACTACATTCAGTTTATCAGTGTAAAACACCAACAGACTACATTCAGTTTATCAGTGTAAAACACCAACAGACTACATTCAGTTTATCAGTGTAAAAAAAACACCAACAGACTACATTCATTCAGTTTATCAGTGTAAAACACCAACAGACTACATTCAGTTTATCAGTGTAAACAACAGACTACATTCAGTTTATCAGTGTAAAACACCAACAGACTACATTCAGTTTATCAGTGTAAAACACCAACAGACTACATTCAGTTTATCAGTGTAAAACACCAACAGACTACATTCAGTTTATCAGTGTAAAACACCAACAGACTACATTCAGTTTATCAGTGTAAAACACCAACAACATCAGTGTAAAACACCAACAGACTACATTCAGTTTATCAGTGTAAAACACCAACAGACTACATTCAGTTTATCAGTGTTTAAAACACCAACAGACTACATTCAGTTTATCAGTGTAAAACACCAACAGACTACATTCAGTTTATCAGTGTAAAACACCAACAGACTACATTCAGTTTATCAGTGTAAAACACCAACAGACTACATTCAGTTTATCAGTGTAAAACACCAACAGACTACATTCAGTTTATCAGTGTAAAACACCAACAGATCACATTCAGTTTATCAGTGTAAAAAACACCACAGACTACAGATCAGTGTACACCAACAGACTACATTTTATCAGTGTAAAAACACCAACAGACTACATTCAGTTTATCAGTGTAAAACACCAACAGACTACATTCAGTTTATCAGTGTAAAACACCAACAGACTACTACATTCAGTTTATCAGTGTAAAACACCAACAGACTACATTCAGTTTATCAGTGTAAAACACCAACAGACTACATTCAGTTTATCAGTGTAAAACACCAACAGACTACATTCAGTTTATCAGTGTAAAACACCAACAGACTACACAGTTTATCATTCAGTTTATCAGTGTATCAAAACACCAACAGACTACATTCAGTTTATCAGTGTAAAACACCAACAGACTACATTCAGTTTATCAGTGTAAAACACCAACAGACTACATTCAGTTTATCAGTGTAAAACACCAACAGACTACATTCAGTTTATCAGTGTAAAACACCAACAGACTACATTCAGTTTATCAGTGTAAAACACAACAATTCAACAGTGTACACACCAACAATCAGACTACATTCAGTTTATCAGTGTAAAACACCAACAGACTACATTCAAACACCAACAGACTACATTCAGTTTATCAGTGTAAAACACCAACAGACTACATTCAGTTTATCAGTGTAAAACACCAACAGACTACATTCAGTTTATCAGTGTAAAACACCAACAGACTACATTCAGTTTATCAGTGTACAGACTACATTCAGTTTATCAGTGTAAAACAACAGACTACATTCAGTTTATCAGTGTAAAACACCAACAGACTACATTCAGTTTATCAGTGTAAAACACCAACAGACTACATTCAGTTTATCAGTGTAAAACACCAACACTACATTCAGTTTATCAGTGTAAAACACCAACAGACTACATTCAGTTTATCAGTGTAAAACACCAACAGACTACATTCAGTTTATCAGTGTAAAACACCAACAGACTACATTCAGTTTATCAGTGTAAAACACCAACAGACTACATTCAGTTTATCAGTGTAAAACACCAACAGACTACATTCAGTGATCAGTGTAAAACACCAACAGACTACATTCAGTTTATCAGTGTAAAACACCAACAGACTACATTCAGTTTATCAGTGTAAAACACCAACAGACTACATATCAGTGTTACATTCAGTTTATCAGTAAAAACACCAACAGACTACATTCAGTTTATCATAAAACACCAACAGTGTTTATCAGTGTAAAACACCAACAGACTACATTCAGTTTATCAGTGTAAAACACAACAGACTACATTCAGTTTATCAGTGTAAAACACCAACAGACTACATTCAGTTTATCAGTGTAAAACACCAACAGACTACATTCAGTTTTATCAGTGTAAAACACCAACAGACTACATTCAGTTTATCAGTGTAAAACACCAACAGACTACATTCAGTTTATCAGTGTAAAACACCAACAGACTACATTCAGTTTATCAGTGTAAAACACCAACAGACTACATTCAGTTTATCAGTGTAAAACACCAACAGACTACATTCAGTTTATCAGTGTAAAACACCAACAGACTACATTCAGACTACAGTTTATCAGTGTAAAACACCAACAGACTACATTCAGTTTATCAGTGTAAAACACAACAACAGACAGTGTTCATGTAAAAACACCAGTTTTTATCAGTGTAAAACACCACTACACAGACTACACACCCAACAGACTTTCAGTTTATCAGTGTAAAAACACAGACTACATTCAGTTTATCAGTGTAAAACACCAACAGACTACATTCAGTTTATCAGTGTAAAACACCAACAGACTACATTCAGTTTATCAGTGTAAAACACCAACAGACTACATTCAGTTTATCAGTGTAAAACACCAACAGACTACATTCAGTTTATCAGTGTAAAACACCAACAGACTACATTCAGTTTATCAGTGTAAAACACCAACAGACTACACTATCATTCAGACTACATTCAGTTCATCAGTGTAAAACACCAACAGACTACATTCAGTTTATCAGTGTAAAAACACCAACAGACTACATTCAGTTTATCAGTGTAAAACACCAACAGACTCAGTGTAAAACACCAACAGACTACATTCAGTTTATCAGTGTAAAACACCAACAGACTACATTCAGTTTATCAGTGTAAAACACCAACAGACTACATTCAGTTTATCAGTGTAAAACACCAACAGACTACATTCAGTTTATCAGTGTAAAACACCAACAGACTACATTCAGTTTATCAGTGTAAAACACCAACAGACTACATTCAGTTTATTCAGTGTAAAAAAACACCAACAGTGTAAAACACCACAGACAGTTACATTCAGTTTATCAGTGTAAAACACCAACAGACTACATTCAGTTTATCAGTGTAAAAAACACCAACAGACTACATTCAGTTTATCAGTGTAAAACACCAACAGACTACATTCAGTTTATCAGTGTAAAACACCAACAGACTACATTCAGTTTATCAGTGTAAAACACCAACAGACTAAAACACCAACAGACTACATTATCAGTGTAAAACACCAACAGACTACATTCAGTTTATCAGTGTAAAACACCAACAGACTACATTCAGTTTATCAGTGTAAAACACCAACAGACTACATTCAGTTTATCAGTGTAAAACACCAACAGACTACATTCAGTTTATCAGTGTAAAACACCAACAGACTACATTCAGTTTATCAGTGTAAAACAACAACAGACTACATTCAGTTTATCAGTGTAAAACACCAACAGACTACATTCAGTTTATCACTACATTCAGTTTATCAGTGTAAAACACCAACAGACTACATTCAGTTTATCAGTGTAAAAACAACAGACAACAGACTACAGACTACAGTTCAGTTTATCAGTGTAAAACACCAACAGACTACATTCAGTTTATCAGTGTAAAACACCAACAGACTACATTCAGTTTATCAGTGTAAAACACTACACATTCAGTTTATCAGTGTAAAACACCAACAGACATTCAGTTTATTCAGTTCAGTGTAAAACACCAACAGACTACATTCAGTTTATCAGTGTAAAACACCAAAGACTACATTCAATCAGTGTAAAACACCAACAGACTACATTCAGTTTATCAGTGTAAAACACCAACAGACTACATTCAGTTTATCAGTGTAAAACACCAACAGACTACATTCAGTTTATCAGTGTAAAACACCAACAGACTACATTCAGTTTATCAGTGTAAAACACCAACAGACTACATTCAGTTTATCAGTGTAAAACACCAAAAAACTACATTCAGTTTTACAGACTACATTCAGTTTATCAGTGTAAAACACCAACAGACTACATTCAGTTTATCAGTGTAAAACACCAACAGACTACATTCAGTTTATCAGTGTAAAACACCAACAGACTACTACATTCAGTTTATCAGTGTAAAACACACAGTGTAAAAACAGACTACATTCAGTTTATCAGTGTAACAACTACATTCAGTTTATCAGTGTAAAAACACCAACAGACTACATTCAGTTTTATTCAGTGTATAAAACACCAACAGACTACATTCAGTTTATCAGTAAAACACCAACAGACTTTATCAGTGTAAAACACCAACAGACTACATTCAGTTTATCAGTGTAAAAAAACACCAACAGACTACACTACATTCAGTTTATCAGTGTAAAACACCAACAGACTACATTCAGTTTATCAGTGTAAAACACCAACAGACTACATTCAGTTTATCAGTGTAAAACACCAACAGACTACATTCAGTTTATCAGTGTAAAACACCAACAGACTACATTCAGTTTATCAGTGTAAAACACCAACAGACTACATTCAGATCAGTGTAAAACACCAACAGACTACATTCAGTTTATCAGTGTAAAAAACAGACTACATTCCAGTGTAAAACACACAGACTACATTCAGTTTATCAGTGTAAAACACCAACAGACTACATTCAGTTTATCAGACTACATTGTTATAAAACACCAACAGACTACATTCAGTTTATTCACCAACAGACTACATTCAGTGTAAAACACACCACAGACTACATTCAGTTTATCAGTGTAAAAAACACCAACAGACTACATTCAGTTTATCAGTGTAAAACACCAACAGACTACATTCAGTTTATCAGTGTAAAACACCAACAGACTACATTCAGTTTATCAGTGTAAAAAACATTCAGTTTATCAGTGTAAAACACCAACAGACTACATTCAGTTTAATCAGTGTAAAACACCAACAGACTACATTCAGTTTATCAGTGTAAAAACACCAACAGACTACATTCAGTTTATCAGTGTAAAAACACCAACAGACTACATTCAGTTTATCAGTGTAAAACACCAACAGACTACATTCAGTTTATCAGTGTAAAACACCAACAGACTACATTCAGTTTATCAGTGTAAAACACCAACAGACTACATTCAGTTTATCAGTGTAAAACACCAACAGACAGTTATCAGTGTCAGACTACATTCAGTTTTCAGTGTAAAACACACCAACAGACTACATTCAGTTTATCAGTGTAAAACACCAACAGACTACATTCAGTTTATCAGTGTAAAAACCAACAGACTACATTCAGTTTATCAGTGTAAAACACCAACAGACTACATTCAGTTTATCATTAAAACACCAACAGACTACATTCAGTTTATCAGTGTAAAACACCAACACCATTCAGTTTATCAGTGTAAAACACAACAGACTACATTCAGTTTTATCAGTGTAAAACACCAACAGACTACATTCAGTTTATCAGTGTAAAACAAACACTACACAGACAGTGTACACAGACTACAATCATATCAGTGTAAAACACCAACAGACTACCAACAGACTACATTCAGTTTATCAGTGTAAAAAACACCAACAGACTACATTCAGTTTATCAGTGTAAAACACCAACAGACTACATTCAGTTTATCAGTGTAAAACACCAACAGACTACATTCAGTTTATCAGTGTAAAACACCAACAGACTACATTCAGTTTATCAGTGTAAAACACCAACAGACTACATTCAGTTTATCAGTGTAAAACACCAACAGACTACATTCAGTTTATCAGTGTAAAACACCAACAGACTACATTCAGTTTATCAGTGTAAAACACCAACAGACTACATTCAGTTTATCAGTGTAAAACAAACAACAGACTACATTCAGTTTATCAGTGTAAAACACCAACAGAAACATTCAGTTATCAGTGTAAAACACCAACAGACTACATTCAGTTTATCAGTGTAAAACACCAACAGACTACATTCAGTTTATCAGTGTAAAACACCAACAGACTACATTCAGTTTATCAGTGTAAAACACCAACAGACTACATTCAGTTTATCAGTGTAAAACACCAACCAACAGACTACATTCAGTTTATCAGTGTAAAACACCAACAGACTACATTCAGTGTAAAACAGTCAGTTATCAGTGTAAAAACACCAACAGACTACATTCAGTTTATCAGTGTAAAACACCAACAGACTACATTCAGTTTATCAGTGTAAAACACCAACAGACTACATTCAGTTTATCAGTGTAAAACACCAACAGACTAATCAGTGTAAAAGACAGACTACATTCAGTTTATCAGTGTAAAACACCAACAGACTACATTCATTCAGTGTAAAACACCAACAGACTTATTCAGTGTGTAAAACACCAACAGACTACATTCAGTTTATCAGTGTAAAACACCAACAGACTACATTCAGTTTATCAGTGTAAAACACCAACAGACTACATTCAGTTTATCAGTGTAAAACACCAACAGACTACATTCAGTTTATCAGTGTAAAACACCAACAGACTACATTCAGTTTATCAGTGTAAAACACCAACAGACTACATTCAGTTTATCAGTGTAAAACACCAACAGACTACATTCAGTTTATCAGTGTAAAAAACACCAACAGACTACATTCATTTTATCAGTGTAAAACACCACAGACTACATTCAGTTTATCAGTGTAAAACACCAACAGACTACATTCAGTTTATCAGTGTAAAACACCAACAGACTACATTCAGTTTATCAGTGTAAAACACCAACAGACTACATTCAGTTTATCAGTGTAAAACACCAACAGACTACATTCAGTTTATCAGTGTAAAACACCAACAGACTACATTCAGTTTATCAGTGTAAAACACCAACAGACTACATTCAGTTTATCAGTGTAAAACACCAACAGACTACATTCAGTTTATCAGTGTAAAACACCAACAGACTACATTCAGTTTATCAGTGTAAAACACCAACAGACTACATTCAGTTTATCAGTGTAAAACACCAACAGACTACATTCAGTTTTCAGTGTCAGTGTACAAAACACCAACAGACTACATTCAGTTTATCAGTGTAAAACACCAACAGACTACATCAGTGTAAAACACCAAACACCAGTGTAAAAACAGACTACATTCAGTTTATCAGTGTAAAACACCAACTACAGACTACATTCAGTCAGTTATCAGTGTAAAACACCACAGACTACATCAGTGTAAAACACCAACAGACTACATTCAGTTTATCAGTGTAAAACACCAACAGACTACATTCAGTTTATCAGTGTAAAACACCAACAGACTACATTCAGTTTATCAGTGTAAAACACCAACAGACTACTACATTCAGTTGATCAGTGTAAAACACCAACAGAACATTCAGTTTATCAACAGACTACATTCAGTTTATCAGTAAAAAAACACCAACAGACTACATTCAGTTTATCAGTGTAAAACACCAACAGACTACATTCAGTTTATCAGTGTAAAACACCAACAGACTACATTCAGTTTATCAGTGTAAAACACCAACAGACTACATTCAGTTTATCAGTGTAAAACACAACCAACAGACTACATTCAGTTTATCAGTGTAAAACACCAACAGACTACATTCAGTTTATCAGTGTAAAACACCAACAGACTACATTCAGTTTATCAGTGTAAAACACCAACAGACTACATCAGTTATCAGTGTAAAACACCAACAGACTACATTCAGTTTATCAGTGTAAAACACCAACAGACTACATTCAGTTTATCAGTGTAAAACACCAACAGACTACATTCAGTTTATCAGTGTAAAACACCAACAGACTACATTCAGTGATCAGTGTAAAACACCAACAGACTACATCAGTTTATCAGTGTAAAAACACAACAGACTACATTCAACAGACTACATTCAGTTTATCAGTGTAAAACACCAACAACTACATTCAGTTTATCAGTGTAAACATTCAGACTACATTCATTTATCAGTGTAAAACACCAACAGACTACATTCAGTTTATCAGTGTAAAACACCAACAGACTACATTCAGTTTATCAGTGTAAAAAACCAACCAACTACAGAGTTTACAGTGTAAAACACCAACAGACTACATTCAGTTTATCAGTGTAAAACACCAACAGACTACATTCAGTTTATCAGTGTGTAAAACACCAACAGACTACATTCAGTTTATCAGTTTATCAGTGTAAAACACCAACAGACTACTACATTCAGACTTATCAGTGTAAAAACACCAACAGACTACATTCAGTTTATCAGTGTAAAACACCAACAGACTACATTCAGTTTATCAGTGTAAAACACCAACAGACTACATTCAGTTTATCAGTAAAACACCAACAGAAAACACCAACAGACTACATTCAGTTTATCAGTGTAAAACACAACACCAACAGACTACATTCAGTTTATCATTCAGTGTAAAACACCAACAGACTACATTCAGTTTATCAGTGTAAAAACACCAACAGAAAAACACCAACAGTGTAATTCACACCAACAGACAACAGACTACATTCAGTTTATCAGTGTAAAACACCAACAGACTACATTCAGTTAAAACACCACAGATCAGTGTCAAAAACACCAACAGACTACATTCAGTTATCAGTGTAAAACACCACAACAGACTACATTCAGTTTATCAGTGTAAAAAAACAGACTACACAGACTACAGACTACATTCAGTTTATCAGTGTAAAACACCAACAGACTACATTCAGTTTATCAGTGTAAAACACCAACAGACTACATTCAGTTTATCAGTGTAAAATCAGTTTATCAGTGTAAAACACCAACAGACTACATTCAGTTTATCAGTGTAAAAACACCAACAGACTACATTCAGTTTCATTATCAGTGTAAAACACCAACAGACTACATTCAGTTTATCAGTGTAAAACACCAACAGACTACATTCAGTTTATCAGTGTAAAACACCAACAGACTACATTCAGTTTATCAGTGTAAAACACCAACAGACTACAGTTTTCAGTTTATCAGTGTAAAACACACCAACAGACTACATTCAGTTAATCAGTGTAAAACACAACAGACTACATTCAGTGATCAGTGTAAAACACCAACAGACTACATTCAGTTCATCAGTGTAAAACACCAACAGACTACATTCAGTTTAAAACATCAGTGTAAAAAACACCAACAGACTACATTCAGTTTATCAGTGTAAAACACCAACAGACTACATTCAGTTTATCAGTGTAAAACACCAACAGACTACATTCAGTTTATCAGTTACCAACAGTGTTTAAAGTGTAAAACACCAACAGACTACATTCAGTTTATCAGTGTAAAACACCAACAGACTACATTCAGTTTATCAGTGTAAAACACCAACAGACTACATTCAGTTTATCAGTGTAAAACACCAACAGACTACATTCAGTTTATCAGTGTAAAACACCAACAGACTACATTCAGTTTATCAGTGTAAAACACCAACAGACTACATTCAGTTTATCAGTGTAAAACACCAACAGACTACATTCAGTTTATCAGTGTAAAAACACCAGAACATTCAGTTTATCAGTGTAAAACACAACACTACATTCAGTTTATCAGTGTAAAACACACCAACACTACACAGTTTATCATGTCAGACTACATTCAGTTTAGTGTAAAACACCAACAGACTACATTCAGTTTATCAGTGACTACATTCAGTTTATCAGTGTAAAACACACAACAACAGACTACATTCAGTTTATCAGTGTAAAACACCAACAGACTACATTCAGTTTATCAGTGTAAAACACCAACAGACTACATTCAGTTTATCAGTGTAAAACACCAACAGACTACATTCAGTTTATCAGTGTAAAACACCAACAGACTACATTCAGTTTATCAGTGTAAAACACCAACAGACTACATTCAGTTTATCAGTGTAAAAACACCAACAGACTACATTCAGTTTATCAGTGTAAAACACCAACAGACTACATTCAGTTTATCAGTGTTCAACAGACTACATTCAGTTTTATCAGTGTAAAACACCAACAGACTACATTCAGTTTATCAGTGTAAAACACCAACAGACTACATTCAGTTTATCAGTGTAAAACACCACAGACTACATTCAGTTTATCAGTGTAAAACACCAACAGACTACATTCAGTTTATCAGTGTAAAACACCAACAGACTACATTCAGTTTTATCAGTGTAAAAACACCAACAGACTACATTCTACATTTTATCAGTGTAAAACACCAACAGACTACATTCAGTTTATCAGTGTAAACACCAACAGACTACATTCAGTTATCAGTGTAAAAAACACCAACAGACTACATTCAGTTTATCAGTGTAAAACACCAACAGACTACATTCAGTTTATCAGTGTAAAACACAACAGACTACATTCAGTTTATCAGTGTAAAACACCAACAGACTACATTCAGTTTATCAGTGTAAAACACCACAGACAGAGATACATTCAGTTTATCAGTGTAAAACACCAACAGACTACATTCAGTTTATCAGTGTAAAACACCAACAGACTACATTCAGTTTATCAGTGTAAAACACCAACAGACTACATTCAGTTTATCAGTGTAAAACACCAACAGACTACATTCAGTTTATCAGTGTAAAACACCAACAGACTACATTCAGTTTATCAGTGTAAAACACCAACAGACTACATTCAGTTTATCAGTGTTTACATTCAGTTTATCAGTGTAAAAAACACCAACAGACTACATTCAGTTTATCAGTGTAATTCAACAGACTACATTCAGTTTATCAGTGTAAAACACCAACAGACTACATTCAGTTTATCAGTGTAAAACACCAACAGACTACATTCAGTTTATCAGTGTAAAAAACACCAACAGTGTACTACATTCAGTTTATCAGTGTAAAACACCAACAGACTACATTCAGTTTATCAGTGTAAAACACCAACAGACTACATTCAGTTTATCAGTGTAAAACACCAACAGACAACAGACTACATTCAGTTTATCAGTGTAAAACACCAACAGACTACATTCAGTTTATCAGTGTTTATCAGTTTATCAGTGTAAAAACACCAATTCAGTTTATCAGACACCTACATTCAGTTTATCAGTGTAAAACACCAAACTACATTCAGTTTATCAGTGTAAAACACCAACAGACTACATTCAGTTTATCAGTGTAAAAAAACCAACAGACTACAATCAGTGTAAAACACCAACAACAGACTACATTCAGTTTATCAGTGTAAAACACCAACAGACTACATTCAGTTTATCAGTGTAAAAACACCAACAGACTACATTCAGTTTATCAGTGTAAAAAAACAGACAACAGACTACATTCAGTTTATCAGTGTAAAACACCAACACTACTTCAGTTTATCAGTGTAAAACACCAACAGATCAGTGTAAAACACCAACAGACTACATTCAGTTTATCAGTGTAAAACACCAACAGACTACATTCAGTTATCAGTGTAAAACACCAACAGACTACATTCAGTTTATCAGTGTAAAACACCAACAGACTACATTCAGTTTATCAGTGTAAAACACCAACAGACTACATTCAGTTTATCAGTGTAAAACACCAACAGACTACATTCAGTTTATCAGTGTAAAAACACCAACAGACTACATTCAGTTTATCAGTGTAAAACACCAACAGACTACATTCAGTTTATCAGTGTAAAACACCAACAGACTATTCAGTTTATCAGTGTAAAACACCAACAGACTACATTCAGTTATCAGTGTAAAAACACCAACAGACTACATTCAGTTTATCAGTGTAAAACACCAACAGACTACATTCAGTTTATCAGTGTAAAAACACCAACAGACTACATTCAGTTTATCAGTGTAAAAAAACACTACAACAGACTACATTCACCAACAATCAGTGTTTAAAAACACCAACAGACTACATTCAGTTTATCAGTGTAAAACACCAACAGACTACATTCAGTTTATCAGTGTAAAACACCAACAGACTACATTCAGTTTATCAGTGTAAAACACCAACAGACTACATTCAGTTTATCAGTGTAAAACACCAACAGACTACATTCAGTTTATCAGTGTAAAACACCAACAGACTACATTCAGTTTATCAGTGTAAAACACCAACAGACTACATTCAGTTTATCAGTGTAAAACACCAACACAGACTACATTTCAGTTTATCAGTGTAAAACACCAACAGACTAGTGTACATTCAGTTACATCAGTGTAAAACACCAACAGACTACATTCAGTTTATCAGTGTAAAACACCAACAGACTACATTCAGTTTATCAGTGTAAAACACCAACAGACTACATTCAGTTTATCAGTGTAAAAACACCAACAGACTACATTCAGTTTATCAGTGTAAAACACCAACAGAAACATTCAGTTTATCAGTGTAAAACACCAACAGACTACATTCAGTTTATCAGTGTAAAACACCAACAGACTACATTCAGTTTATCAGTGTAAAAAACAGACTACATTCAGTTTATCAACAGACTACATTCAGTTTATCAGTGTAAAACACCAACAGACTACATTCAGTTTATCAGTGTAAAACACCAACAGACTACATTCCGTTTTATCAGTGTAAAACACCAACAGACTACATTCAGTTTATCAGTGTAAAACACCAACAGACTACATTCAGTTTATCAGTGTAAAACACCAACAGACTACATTCAGTTTATCAGTGTAAAACACCAACAGACTACATTCAGTTTATCAGTGTAAAACACCAACAGACTACATTCAGTTTATCAGTGACTACATTCAGTTTATCAAAAACACCAACAGACTACTTCAGTTTATCAGTGTAAAACACCAACAGACTACATTCAGTTTATCAGTGTAAAACACCAACAGACTAAATCAGTGTAAAACACCAACAGACTACATTCAGTGTTATCAGTGTAAAACACCAACAGACTACATTCAGTTTATCAGTGTAAAACACCAACAGACTACATTCTATCAGTGTCAGTTATCAGTGTAAAACACCAACAGACTACATTCAGTTTATCAGTGTAAAACACCAACAGAACAGACTACATTCAGTTTATCAGTGTAAAACACCAACAGACTACATTCAGTTGATCAGTGTAAAACACCAACAGACTACATTCAGTTGATCAGTGTAAAACACCAACACTTCAGTTGATCAGTGTAAAACACCAACAGACTACATTCAGTTTATCAGTGTAAAACACCAACAGACTACATTCAGTGATCAGTGTAAAACACCAACAGACTACATTCAGTGATCAGTGTAAAACACCAACAGACTACATTCAGTTTATCAGTGTAAAACACCAACAGACTACATTCAGTGATCAGTGTAAAACACCAACAGACTACATTCCTGTCCGAGAAAGGGTTTCGTTTAGTAAGAATAAACCCTTCATAAAGGGAACATTGTAAAGTGTAAAACATCTGTGGACCAAATAACACCCTATTCCCTATATAAATAGGGTATAGGGTATCATTTGGGACTTAACCTACATCCCTGTCCTAGAAACCAAGGGGCCACTCTCCCCCAGGAGTCACACTGTTTTGGAGGGAGACAGAAACATGACTGTAAGCTTAGCACGAGATCCAGTCCCGCGTCCCAAATGACACACTGTTCCCTATATAGTGCACAACTTTTACTACTAGAGCCCCGGTCAAAAGTAGTGCACTATGTAGGGAATAGGGTGCCATTTGGGACGCTGGACCTAGTCTCTGGGACGCAAGCCAAAAACCAACTCTGCTCGGCACAGGACACGGTAAAGATGCAGCAACAGCTGATGTCTCCAGTCATGCCGTTCACACGCACACGCGTGTGTTTTGTTCTTCGTGGGAACCTCAAATTAATTTCCATTCAAATTCCTATTTTCCCTAACCCTTACCATAACCTTAACCCTGACCTTAACCCTAATTCTTAACCCTAAACTTAACCCCTAACCCTTATTCTCACCCTTATTCTAACCTTTATTCTAACCCTAACCTCAAAGCTTAAAATAACCTTTGTCCTCATGGTGTGATGCGGGATTTGAAGGAGTCAGGCGCAGGAGGGTAAATCACAGAATACAGCGTAACCAGTCCAGTGCGCAAAACAGGAGCACTGGAACAAACATGCCCACGGGGAAAATACCCCCGGCAATACAAAATACTGAGCTCCACCGAGCTGCTAATCCTCACAATAAACAATCACCCACAAGGACAAGGGGGGCAGAGGGAACACTTATACAGGTACTGATGAGGGGAATATGAACCAGGTGTGTGTAATAAACAAGACAAGACAAATGGAACGATGAGATATGGAGTGGCAGTGGCTAGAAGGCCGGTGACGACGGACGCCGAAGCCTGCCCGAACAAGGAGAGGGAGGCAGCTTCGGAGGAAGTCGTGACAGCTCCAATTTCTTCTGGAAAGCCCTGACTGCTGTTATCACACACTGTGTTGTCCCGTCTTTTAACATTCAGTTGATTAAGGTGTGATGTAATGTCTGTCAAAAAATGCAACTGTTTCCATCTGGTCCTCATCTTCCAAAAACTCCGAAAACTGAGTTGCCTTGTCACTCTTTTGCTCTGATAAGAAAGCTTTGATTTCCTCCTGAATGGCCCAAAAGCGTTCCAAAACCCTGACGTTGTTGTGCAGTAGTAAGTCATCAAAACTGGCATTTGGCCTCTGTCAGAATGCCTCGTAGCAGGCGGTGTTGTAGGGATGACGTTGCTCTCAAAAAGTTCATCAGTTTCATCATCGTTGTCATGACCTCAGAATACTATTTTCCCAGACTGGCAACACAGGACAGATTGATGGATGATGCAGTGATATGATGTCAGGTCAAGGTGGTCCTCTTTCAAACGTGCAACCAGTCCCCTCCCTCTTCCTATCATGGGCTGGAGCTCCATCTGTGGTGATGGAGACCACTGACTTCAGATCTGTCCCCCTTTCTGTCAACATCCCTTTGATGGCCTCATGGATATCCTCTCCCCGTGTGTACGCTTCTAGATTTGTTAAGCCCAACAGCTCCTCACAGAATTCCTTCTTTGTTTCGTTATAAAATCTGACATACACCAGAAGCTGGGCATTATCAGGGTTATCTTTTGATTCATCCACAGCTAGTGAAATGCATGGTGCATTCCGAATGACCTCATCAAGTTGTGAAGTTAAATCTTCAGCTAATATTTCAGTTCTCCTCATTTGCTGTGGAATCTGACAGTGGGATCTGTTTGATCTTTTCCCTGAGCTCATTTTTTTTGTTTACCTTCAAGCAAGGTGTCAGCAACTGTGTGCATTCTTTTACCATCTCAGCATCTGAAAATAGTTTTTTGTGTTTTCCCAAAACCCAAGCTATCCTCAGTGAACACTGCATTGCACGTTGTTGGGCTGTCAGGGAATTGACAAGGACTTTGGGTGGACCTCTCATATTGGGATTTGAGTTGGTTAATCTTGTTTGTTCTCACCTCCGTGTTCAGGGGATACGTCTGATCCAGTTGACTATGCCTGGTGTCATCATGGCGCTTAACGTTAGCACTTTTCAGGAGAGCTACGGACTCACTGCATATCAGGCACATTGGTGTTGTGCTAGTTGCGGGGAGAATGAATAAATACTGTTCCGTTCACTCGTCTTTGAATATACGGTTTTCAGAGTGAATTTTTACTTTGAACAAGCCAAATTAACAAAGATACTGGTAACTAAGCTCCTTCTATCGGTGATATTTACAGTTGAACCGCGGTCAAATATGTCCAAAGATTCCGCTGAGGATATTTGGATTAATGTGATTGGGTAAGACGCGGCCTCTTGTATTTGCATATAACCACGCGATTGGATTAGACGGGGAACTAGTAGAGAGAGAGAGAAAGAATATCACTGGCCAAACAACACAACATTAGACACTTTATGGAACACAAAGCCTTCACTGTCTCATCCTGGAATATCCAAGGCCTGAGGTCATCTGCCTTTGGCCTAAAGAGCAGGAACCTGGACTTCACCAAAAAAATCGGAAATACAGACATTGTCATCCTACAAGAAACATGGTATAGAGGAGACGGACCCACTGGTTGCCCTCTAGGTTACAGAGAGCTGGTAGTCCCATCCACCAAACTACCAGGTGGGAAACAGGGAAGGGACTCACGGGGTATGCTAATTTGGTATAGAGCAGACCTAACTCACTCTATTAAATTAATCAAAACAGGAACATTTTACATTTGGTTAGAAATTCAAAAGGAAATTATCTCAACAGAGAAAAATTTCCTCCTATGTGCTACCTATATCCCCCCACTAGAATCCCCATACTTGAAAGAAGACAGCTTCTCCATCCTGGAGGGGGAAATCAATCATTTCCAGACCCAGGGACATGTACTAGTCTGTGGCGACCTAAATGCCGGAACTGGACAAGAACCTGACACCCTCAGAACACAGGGGGACAAACACCTACCTGGAGGTGACAGCATTCCCTCCCCCATATGCCCCCCTAGGCACAACTACGACAACATAACCAACAAAAACGGGTCACGACTCCTGCAGCTCTGTCGCACACTGGGTCTGTACATAGTCAATGGTAGGCTTCGAGGGGACTCCTATGGTAGGTACACCTATAGCATAGCTCATCTCTTGGCAGTAGTACTGTAGACTACTTTATCACTGACCTCAACCCAGAGTCTCTCAGAGCGTTCAGTCAGCCCACTGACACCCCTATCAGACCACAGCAAAATCACAGTTTACTTGAACAGAGCAATACTCAATCATGAGGCATCAAAGCCAAAGGAACTGAATAATATTTAAGAAATGCTATAGATGGAAGGAAAGTAGTGTTGAAACCTACCAAAAAACAATTAGGCAACAACAACATTCAATCCATTCTAGACGACTTCCTGGACAAAACGTTCCACTGTAATAGTGAAGGTGTAAACTTGGCAATAGAAAACCTAAACAGTATATTTGACCTCTCAGCTTCCCTATCAAATCTAAAAATCTCTAACAGAAAACCGAAGAAAAGTAACAACAGTGATAAATGGTTTGATGAAGAATGCAAAAACCTAAGAAAGAAATTGAGAAACCTATCCAACCAAAAACAGAGACCCAGAAAACCTGAGCCTACGCCTTCACTATGGTGAATCACTAAAACAATACAGAAATACACTATGGAAAAAGAAGGAACAGCATGTCAGAAATCAGCTCAATGTAATTGAAGCATCCATAGACTAACCACTTCTGGAAAAATTGGAAAACAATAAACAAACAACAACACGAAGAGCTATCTATCCAAAAAGGAGATGTATGGGTAAACCACTTCTCTAATCTTTTTGCCCCTATAACAGAGAACAAACAGCAAAAAAAATATACATGATCAAATGCAAATCTTAGAATCAACTATTAAAGACTACCAGAACCCACTGGATTCTCCAATTACGTTGAATGAACTACAGGACAAAATACAAACCCTCCAACCAAAAAAGGCCTGTGGCAACCTTGGGAAAATCCTCTGCATTATCATTAACAGCAGACTAGTTCATTTCCTCAGTGAAAACAATGTACTGAGCAAATGTCAAATTGGCTTTTTACCAAATTACCGTACGACAGACTACGTATTCACCCTGCACACCCTAATTGACAAACAAACAAATGAAAACAAAGGCAAAGTCTTCTCATGCTTTGTTGATTTCAAAAAAGCTTTTGACTCAGTTTGGCATGAGGGTCTGCTATACAAATTGATGGAAAGTGGGGTTGGGGGAAAAACATTCGACATTATAAAATCCATGTACACAAGCAACAAGTGTGCAGTTAGAATTGGCAAAAAACACACACATTTCTTTCCACAGGGCCGTGGGGTGAGACAGGGATGCAGCTTGAGCCCCACCCTCTTCAACATATATATCAACGGATTGGCGAGAGCACTAGAACAGTCTGCAGCACCCGGCCTCACCCTACTAGAATCTGAAGTCAAATGTCTACTGTTTGCTGATGATCTGGTGCTTCTGTCACCAACCAAAGAGGGCCTACAGCAGCACCTAGATCTTCTGCACAGATTCTGTCAGACCTGGGCCCTGACAATAATTTTATTTATTTATTTTTATTTCACCTTTATTTAACCAGGTAAGCCAGTTGAGAACAAGTTCTCATTTAGAACTGCGACCTGGCCAAGATAAAGCAAAGCAGTGTGATAAAAACAACAACACAGAGTTACATATGGGGTAAACAAAACATAAAGTCAAAAATACAACAGAAAATATATATACAGTGTGTGCAAATGTAGCAAGTTATGGAGGTAAGGCAATAAATAGGCCATAGTGCAAAATAATTACAATTGGTATTAACACTGGAATGATAGATGTGCAAGAGATGATGTGCAAATAGAGATACTGGGGTGCAAATGAGCAAAATAAATTACAATATGGGGATGAGATAGTTGAGTGGGCTAATTTCAGATGGGCTGTGTACAGGTGCAGTGATCGGTAAGCTGCTCTGACAACTGACGCTTATAGTTAGTGAGGGAGATAAGAGTCTCCAGCTTCAGAGATTTTTGCAGTTCGTTCCAGTCATTTGCAGCAGAGAACTGGAAGGAATGGCGGCCAAAGGAGGTGTTGGCTTTAGGGATGACCAGTGAGATATACCTGCTGGAGCGCATACTACGGGTGGGTGTTTTTATGGTGACCAATGAGCTAAGATAAGGCAGAGATTTGCCTAGCAGTGATTTATAGATGGCCTGGAGCCAGTGGGTTTGGCGACGAATATGTAGTGAGGACCAGCCAACAAGAGCGTACAGGTCACAGTGGTGGGTAGTATATGGGGCTTTAGTGACAAAATGGATGGCACTGTGATAGACTACATCCAATTTGCTGAGTAGAGTGTTGGAGGCTATTTTGTAAATGACATCGCCGAAGTCAAGGATCGATAGGATAGTCAGTTTTACGAGGGCATGTTTGGCAGCATGAGTGAAGGAGGCTTTGTTGCAAAATAGGAAGCCGATTCTAGATTTAACTTTGGATTGGAGATGCTTAATATGAGTCTGGAAGTAGAGTTTATAGTCTAACCAGACATCTAGGTATTTGTAGTTGTCCACATACTCTAGGTCAGACCCATCGAGAGTAGTGATTCTAGTCAGGTGGGCGGGTGCCAGCAGTGTTCGATTGAAGCGCATGCATTTAGTTTTACTAGTGTTTAAGAGCAGTTGGAGGCTACGGAAGGAGTTTTGTATGGCGTTGAAGCTCGTTTGGAGGTTTGTTAACACAGTGTCCAATGAAGGGCCAGATGTATACAAAATGGTGTCGTCTGCGTAGAGGTGGATCTGAGAGTCACCAGCAGCAAGAGCGACATCATTGATATACACGGAGAAAAGAGTCGGCCCAAGAATTGAACCCTTTGGCACCCCCATAGAGACTGCCATAGGCCTAGACAACAGGCCCTCCGATTTGACACATTGAACTCTCTCTGAGAAGTAGTTGGTGAACCAGGCGAGGCAGTCATTTGAGAAACCAAGGCTATTTAGTCTGCCAATAAGAATGCGGTGGTTGACAGAGTCGAAAGCCTTGGCCAGGTCGATGAAGAGACTGTCTATTATCGATCGCGGTTATAATATCGTTTAGGACCTTGAGCGTGGCTGAGGTGCACCCATGACCAGCTCGAAACCGGATTGCATAGCGGAAAAGGTACGGTAGGATTCGAAATGGTCGGTGATCTGTTTGTTAACTTGGCTTTCAAAAACTTTCGAAAGGCTGGGCAGGATGGATATAGGTCTGTAACAGTTTGGATCTAGAGTGTCACCCCCTTTGAAGAGGGGAATGACCGCAGCAGCTTTCCAATCTCTGGGGATCTCAGACGTTACGAAAGAGAGGTTGAACAGGCTAGTAATAGGGGTTGCGACAATTTCGGCGGCTATTTTTTTTAGAAAGAAAGGGTCCAGATTGTCTAGCCCAGCTGATTTGTAGGGGTCCAGATTTTGCAGCTCTTTCAGAACATCAGCAGAGAGAGAGAGAGAGAGAGAGAGAGAGAGAGAGAGAGAGAGAGAGAGAGAGAGAGAGAGAGAGAGAGAGAGAGAGAGAGAGAGAGAGAGAGAGAGAGAGAGAGAGAGAGAGAGAGAGAGAGAGAGAGAGAGAGAGAGAGAGAGAGAGAGAGAGAGAGAGAGAGAGAGAGAGAGAGAGAGAACTTTTTGAAAAGCATGAAAAGGTAGCGTAAGGATAATGGGATAATGTCTTACTGTGGTGTATGCAGTTTGAGAAGGTTTGAATCCCAAGCAACCAGTAGTGGTAGATAATGGGTGGAACACATACACATAGTTTGAAGTACAATACCAACATAGCTACTGTAGTAGGTCCAAGCTGTGTGCTGGAAAACCTTGGTAGAGCATGGGTGGAATAGGCATTGTGGTGCTCATGTGAATTTCCTTTCTTTTTCGGCTTTAGACCAATGGCTATTCTCACTTAAAACATAGTTGTTTGTTTTTAATCTTATACCTGCTTTTGTTCTTTCACAGGGAGAAGAGTTAGCCTGGTGGCCAACTTCGTGAAGAGACATTTCAACCTAAGGTGTATTGTCAAGCAGCGATATGGAGGTAGGTAATCACCTAGTTTATACAGTGGGGGGAAAAAAGTATTTAGTCAGCCACCAATTGTGCAAGTTATCCCACTTAAAAAGATGAGAGAGGCCTGTAATTTTCATCATAGGTACACGTCAACTATGACAGACAAAATGAGATTTTTTTTCTCCAGAAAATCACATGGAGGTAGGTAATCACCTAGTTTATACCTGCGGTGTATTGTCAAGCAGCGGTATGGAGGTAGGTAATCACCCAGTTTATACCTGCGGTGTATTGTCAAGCAGCGGTATGGAGGTAGGTAATCACCCAGTTTATACCTGCGGTGTATTGTCAAGCAGCGGTATGGAGGTAGGTAATCACCCAGTTTATACCTGTGGTGTATTGTCAAGCAGCGGTATGGAGGTAGGTAATCATGTAGGTTATACCCAGGGTGGTCCTCTTAATAAGCAGTACTGGTAGGCATCAGGGTCAAATTTCACACTGAAATTCCTATTCTCTTCAATGGTTTTCAATGAGGAAAGTTTGGAATTGAAATGGAATTTGGTTTACTTTTTGGAATTGACTGGAGTTGAAAATGGTTTTGACCCTGACTCTGGAAGGTACAGTAAATCATGTTCGAGAGGGTCGCCTCTTCTGTTGTGTCCTTCTCACTTCTGTTACCATCTCAACACTGCAGTTGAAGTAAGGAAGCCTCCCATAGTACACCCCCTGGACAGGACTCTAGTTCAGTTCAAGCAGACCCATCATCTGCGTTGATTCAATGCTGACTTGAAAGTATACCATGTCTATATTGAAGGAGTTCAGGAGAAAGGATGCTTGTACGTGCCTTTTAAAGACCCTTGAACTCATAAATCATATTTACGTATGTGCTTATGCAAAGCAGTGAGTGCACACAGATCTACCTTTTTAAAAACCTAGTTCTGACTCTGCAATTCATACAAAAATATTCTCAATACAAAATGCCTTTAGGTCAAGTGGTTCCAATTATTTTTTTTTATTTTTTTCTCTCCTTCACTTGTTGAACGTCCTGACCCTACCTTCTATGGCCATGGGGGCGTGCTTTAGAACATCCTGGTGTTACGTTTGTCTCTGGAGGGTCTCCTTAGTCTGCCGTTAGGTTTGTCCCTGGAGGGCCTCCTTACTGAGACCGTAATGAGATGGAGGCCCCTACATGTCCTCTTTCTCTTGGAACCCTTAATATTGTTTCCCTGACGACGAGCACTGTCCTAAGCTGACACCAGACCTGTCAGTGGTTGAGATGACAACTTCACTCAACAACTCTATTAAAGGCACGCCCTGTGATTTTTACAACCATTTTTTTTTTTTTTCAAAATGCTCCTCCTTCTCCCAACATGCTCCTCTTCCTATATGGAACTCTTCCTCCCAGAACACTTAATATCTGCTCTCTAAGGACCAGGATGTGAAGGAGCACTGATCCCAGACCTGTCAGTAAAGTTAATATCTGCCCCCTGAGGACTGACCCCAGACCTGTCAGTAAAGTTCAAATCTGCCCCCTGAGGACTGAGCACTGACATGTCAAAGGCTGAGTTGACAGATTCACTCAACAACTCACACTATTAAAGTCCCACTCCTTAATTTGAAAAACAACAGAATGGCAGTCCAATGGGTAGGCCTGTAGTGCATTTGGAAAGTATTCATACCACTTGACTTTTTCCACATTTTTTAACGTTACAGCCTTATTCTAAAATTGATTAAATTGTTTTTTCCCCCCCCTCATCAATCTACACACAATACCCCATAATGACAAAGTGAAAACAGGTTTTTAGACATTTTAGCAAATTTATTAAAAATAGAAAACTTAAATATCACATTTACATAAGTATTCAGACCCTTTACTCAGTACTTTGTTGAAGCACCTTTGGCAGCGATTACAGCCTTGAGTCTTCTTGGGTATGACGCTACAAGCTTATCACACCTGTATTTGGGGAGTTTCTCCCATTCTTCTCTGCAGATCCTCTCAAGCTCTGTCAGGTTGGATGGGGAGCATCACTGCATGCCACCACCATGCTTCACCGTAGGGATGGTGCCAAGAGGTTTCCTCTAGAAGTGACGCTTGGCATTCAGACCAAAGAGTTCAATCTTGGTTTCGTTAGACCAGAGAATCTTGTTTCTCATGGTCTGAGAGTCCTTTAGGTGCCTTTTGGCAAACTCCAAGCGGGCTGTCATGTACCTTTTACTGAGGAGTGGCTTCTGTCTGGCCACTCTACCATAAAGGCCTGATTGGTGGAGTGCTGCAGAGATGGTTCCCCTTCTGGAAGGTTCTCCCATCTCCACAGAGGAACTCTGGAGCTCTGTCAGAGTTACCATCGGGTTCTTGGTCACCTCCCTGACCAAGGCCCTTCTCCCCTGATTGCTCAGTTTGGCCGGGCAGCCAGCCCTAGGAAGAGTCTTGGTGGTTCCAAACTTCTTCCATTTAAGAATGATGGAGGCCACTGTGTTCTTGGGGACCTTCAATGCTGCAGAAATGTTGTGGTACCCTTCCCCAGATCTGTGCCTCGATACAATCCTGTCTCGGAGCTCTAAAGGACAATTCCTTTGACCTCATGGCTTGGTTGTGGAAACATCTCAAGGATGATCAATGGAAACAGGATGCACCTGATCTCAATTTCGAGTCTCATAGCAAATGGTCTGAATACGTATGTAAATAGTTTTTTTTTTTTTTTTTTTTTTTTTGTCTAAATACCTGTTTTCACTTTGTCATTATGGGGTATTGTGTGTAGATTGATGAGGGAAAAAAAAAAAAGTTAATCCATTTTAGAATAAGGCTGTAACGTAACAAAATGTGTAAAAAGGGGAAGGGGCCTGAATACTTTCCGAATGCACTGTACATATCATCAGACATAGTCAACATGATGACTGTATAGTCCGGCAACGTGGTTATTCTAAGTCTAGGTAGACTGGAGAGTATTTATCTGCCACTACTGATAATGTCCTGAGAGACAAGAAGCAGTCCAGCAGTTTGGCTTCTATTATATAATAATTATTATAATTATTCAGGAAGCAATCTCTTAGCTGGAACCCACTAAACAGAAATACTTCCTGTGGCTTTCTTTACTTCTCATACCTTTTAACCTTTTATTAAGGCTCTGTTTACATGTAATAAGTTATATTAAAGGTGAATAGAACCTTCCATTCTACCTCTAGAGAAACCTAAAGACGCTCTTCCTCCGTAGAGAGTCAGAATACCTTTAATGCGTCCCAAATGGCATCCTATTTCCTGGTCAGAAGTAGTGTGCTATTTAGGAAATAGGGTGCCATTTGGACACAGCCGTGATTGGTAATTTTAAACTAAAATTGCTCCATATTGTACACTGTTGTTCACGTGGTTCTGGGACACACACACACACACACACACACACATCTGTAAACTGTCCTTTTCTGTGGTTTGAGGGTTTAGTAAATATCTGGCCTTGCTAACCTAACCCTCAACTTACCCTGATTCAGCTTGATATCTGGCCAAGACTTGCATATTATTATATTAACTACCATAATGTGTGTGTCTCTCTCTCTCTGTGTGTGTGTGTGTGTGTGTGTGTGTGTGGGTGTGGGTGTGGGTGGGTGTGTCTGAATATTCATGTGTTTATAACATGTGTGTGTGTTTTCTTCCCAGAGTTGAGTGTGTTTCCTGAGCGTTATATGGTGTGTGTGTATATATGGGTGTGTGTGTGTGTGTGTGTGTATATATATGGTGTGTGTGTATATATATGGTGTGTGTGTATATATGGTGTGTGTGTATATATGGTGTTTGTGTGTGTGTATATATATGGTGTGTGTGTATATATGGTGTGTGTGTGTATATATATGGGGTGTGTGTGTGTGTGTGTATATATATGGTGTGTGTGTATAATGTGTGTGTGTTTTCTCCGCAGAGCTGCGTGTGTTTCCTGAGCGTTATGTGGTGTGTGTGTATATATATATGGTGTGTGTGTATATATGGGGTGTGTGTGTGTGTGTTTATATATGGTGTGTGTGTATAATGTGTGTGTGTGTTTTCTCCGCAGAGCTGCGTGTGTTTCCTGAGCGTTATGTGGTGTGTGTGAGCCGACTGGAGGATGCCTCAGCTAACCCAACCCCGGCGGTAACCGTAACCGTGGTGAGTGGCTGTTTATACTCCACTGCTTCCTCTTCCTTCCAGTCGCTTGGCAACATTACTAGCACGGGGCTGTCTTGTCTGTTATTATAGGGCTGCGCTGCCAAATAGTGCTCCCACTTCCCACTGTATATGCTGGAACTTGTTTACTTAGGTTGGCCCCCGGATGCGCTGCCAAATTGTACGCCCGTGTCCCACTGGCTGTGTCCCAAACAGCAGCCTATTCCCTGTGGGGCCCTGGTCAAAGTAACGCACTTCATAGGGAATAGGGTGCCGTTTTGGGATGTGGCCTGTATATGCTGGCTTTGTTTATATAGTGTGGCCCCTGGACCTGCCAGGGTTGTTTCCAGGCCCCCGACCCCCAGGGATGGGGACAGAGTCTGTGGTTGTGGAGGGAGTTATGGGGTGAAAGGTCATGGGGTTTACAGGGGTCGCACACCACTGGATCTGGGGTCCAGGGAGAGACCAACATCTGTTTGTCACGACAATGACCATAAGTCCATTTGTCACGACAATGATCGTAAGAGCTGGGCAAGACAGCAGAAACAGACCTGGGACCAGACTAGTCTCATTGAACCCATTGACCATAGGAGTTGGGCAAGACGGCAGAAACAGACCTGGGACCAGACCAGGACATTCACTGAGACTGAGACCAGGCTGAATAGAGCTTGGCTACGTTAAACCCTGGGAGCATTCTGTTTCAGGCCGGATTCATAAAGCATCTCAGAGTCCTGATCTAGGATCAGTTTAGCCTTTCAGATCTTAATGAATAATATCACCAGGAGTCCTGGTCTAGGATCAGTTTAGCCTTTCAGATCTTAATGAATAATATCACCAGGACGGGGGGGGGACCTGAATGGTGACTCATCTTCTCAAGCTAAACAGAGCTAAACCTCTCCTCATTCGCTAGCTTTATTACCACTAATAACAGGCTAATATAATAGCCAATTAGTTTTACTCAGATGATGTATAGGCCAGTACAGGGTGATGTATAGGCCAGTACAGGGTGATGTATAGGCCAGTACAGGGTGATGTATAGGCCAGTACAGGGTGATGTATAGGCCAGTACAGGGTGATGTATAGGCCAGTACAGGGTGATGTATAGGCCAGTACAGGGTGATGTATAGGCCAGTACAGGGTGATGTATAGGCTAGTACAGGGTGATGTATAGGCCAGTACAGGGTGATGTATAGGCCAGTACAGGGTGATGTATAGGCCAGTACAGGGTGATGTATAGGCCAGTACAGGGTGATGTATAGGCCAGTACAGGGTGATGTATAGGCCAGTACAGGGTGATGTATAGGCCAGTACAGGGTGATGTATAGGCCAGTACAGGGTGATGTATAGGCCAGTACAGGGTGATGTATAGGCCAGTACAGGGTGATGTATAGGCCAGTACAGGGTGATGTATAGGCCAGTACAGGGTGATTTATTGGCCAGTACAGGGTGATGTATAGGCCAGTACAGGGTGATGTATAGGCCAGTACAGGGTGATGTATAGGCTAGTACAGGGTGATGTATTGGCCAGTACAGGGTGATGTATAGGCCAGTACAGGGTGATGATGTATAGGCCAGTACAGGGTGATGATGTATAGGCCAGTACAGGGTGATGTATAGGCCAGTACAGGGTGATGTATAGGCCAGTACAGGGTGATGTGTAGGCCAGTACAGGGTGATGTATAGGCCAGTAAAGGGTGATGTATAGGCCAGTACAGGGTTATGTATAGGCCAGTACAGGGTGATGTATAGGCCAGTACAGGGTGATGTATAGGCCAGTACAGGGTGATGTATAGGCCAGTACAGGGTGATGTATAGGCCAGTACAGGGTGATGTAAAGCCAGTACAGGGTGATGTATAGGCCAGTACAGGGTGATGTATAGGCCAGTACAGGGTGATGTATAGGCCAGTACAGGGTGATGTATAGGCCAGTACAGGGTGATGTATAGGCCAGTACAGGTTGATGTATAGGCCAGTACAGGGTGATGTATAGGCCAGTACAGGGTGATGTATAGGCCAGTACAGTGAGTGCACATGTAAGAATATGTGGCCTCATTGGGACACCAACCCATGGCCCCGTAGTTGGTAGTGCCTGGCTCTTACCAACTGAGTCACACTGGACCACTGACATCTCTGACACCTTTTAAGAACATGTAGGCCTAGGCTACGCTTTGGATATTTATCTGACTGTGGTTGTTAATGTTTTTCCTTATTTATCTGACTGGTTGTTAATGTTTGTCCTTATTTATCTGACTGGTTGTTAATGTTTGTCCTTATTTATCTGACTGGTTGTTAATGTTTGTCCTTATTTATCTGACTGGTTGTTAATGTTTGTCCTTATTTATCTGACTGGTTGTTAATGTTTGTCCTTATTTATCTGACTGGTTGTTAATGTTTGTCCTTATTTATCTGACTGGTTGTTAATGTTTGTCCTTATTTATCTGACTGGTTGGTAATGTTTGTCCTTATTTATCTGACTGTGTTTGTTAATGTTTGTCCTTATTTATCTGACTGGTTGTTAATGTTTGTCCTTATTTATCTGACTGGTTGTTAATGTTTGTCCTTATTTATCTGACTGGTTGTTAATGTTTGTCCTTATTTATCTGACTGGTTGTTAATGTTTGTCCTTATTTATCTGACTGGTTGGTAATGTTTGTCCTTATTTATCTGACTGGTTGTTAATGTTTGTCCTTATTTATCTGACTGGTTGTTAATGTTTGTCCTTATTTATCTGACTGGTTGTTAATGTTTGTCCTTATTTATCTGACTGGTTGTTAATGTTTGTCCTTATTTATCTGACTGGTTGGTAATGTTTGTCCTTATTTACAGTGGGGAAAAAAGTATTTAGTCAGCCACCAATTGTGCAAGTTCTCCCACTTAAAAAGATGAGAGAGGCCTGTAATTTTCATCATAGGTACACGTCAACTATGACAGACAAATTGAGGGAAAAAAATCCAGAAAATCACATTGTAGGATTTTTAATGAATTTATTTGCAAATTATGGTGGAAAATAAGTATTTGGTCACCTACAAACAGGCAAGATTTCTGGCTCTCACAGACCTATAACTTCTTCTTTAAGAGGCTCCTCTGTCCTCCACTCGTTACCTGTATTAATGGCACCTGTTTGAACTTGTTATCAGTATAAAAGACACCTGTCCACAACCTCAAACAGTCACACTCCAAACTCCACTATGGCCAAGACCAAAGAGCTGTCAAAGGACACCAGAAAAAAAATTGTAGACCTGCACCAGGCTGGGAAGACTGAATCTGCAATAGGTAAGCAGCTTGGTTTGAAGAAATCAACTGTGGGAGCAATTATTAGGAAATGGAAGACATACAAGACCACTGATAATCTCCCTCGATCTGGGGCTCCACGCAAGATCTCACCCCGTGGGGTCAAAATGATCACAAGAACGGTGAGCAAAAATCCCAGAACCACATGGGGGGACCTAGTGAATGACCTGCAGAGAGATGGGACCAAAGTAACAAAGCCTACCATCAGTAACACACTACGCCGCCAGGGACTCAAATCCTGCAGTGCGAGACGTGTCCCCCTGCTTAAGCCAGTACATGTCCAGGCCCGTCTGAAGTTTGCTAGAGTGCATTTGGATGATCCAGAAGAGGATTGGGAGAATGTCATATGGTCAGATGAAACCAAAATATAACTTTTTGGTAAAAAACCCAACTCATCGTGTTTGGAGGACAAAGAATGCTGAGTTGCATCCAAAGAACACCATACCTACTGTGAAGCATGGGGGTGGAAAAATCATGCTTTGGGGCTGTTTTTCTGCAAAGGGACCAGGACGACTGATCCGTGTAAAGGAAAGAATGAATGGGGCCATGTATCGTGAGATTTTGAGTGAAAACCTCCTTCCATCAGCAAGGGCATTGAAGATGAAACGTGGCTGGGTCTTTCAGCATGACAATGATCCGAAACAACACCGCCCGGGCAACGAAGGAGTGGCTTCGTAAGAAGCATTTCAAGGTCCTGGAGTGGCCTAGCCAGTCTCCAGATCTCAATCCCATAGAAAATCTTTGGAGGGAGTTGAAAGTCCGTGTTGCCCAGCGACTGCCCCAAAACATCACTGCTCTAGAGGAGATCTGCATGGAGGAATGGGCCAAAATACCAGCAACAGTGTGTGAAAACCTTGTGAAGACTTACAGAAAAACGTTTGACCTGTGTCATTGCCAACGAAGGGTATATAACAAAAGTATTGAGAAACTTTTGTTATTGACCAAATACTTATTTTCCACCATAATTTGCAAATAAATTCATAAAAAATCCTACAATGTGATTTTCTGGATTTTTTTTCCTCATTTTGTCTGTCATAGTTGACGTGTACCTATGATGAAAATTACAGGCCTCTCTCATCTTTTTAAGTGGGAGAACTTGCACAATTGGTGGCTGACTAAATACTTTTTTTCCCCACTGTATATGACTGGTTGTTAATGTTTGTCCTTATTTATCTGACTGGTTGTTAATGTTTGTCCTTATTTATCTGACTGTGGTTGGTAATGTTTGGCCTTATTTATCTGACTGGTTGTTAATGTTTGTCCTTATTTATCTGACTGTGGTTGGTAATGTTTGTCCTTATTTATCTGACTGGTTGTTAATGTTTGTCCTTATTTATCTGACTGGTTGTTAATGTTTGTCCTTATTTATCTGACTGGTTGGTAATGTTTGTCCTTATTTATCTGAATGGTTGTTAATGTTTGTCCTTATTTATCTGACTGGTTGTTAATGTTTGTCCTTATTTATCTGACTGGTTGTTAATGTTTGTTCTTATTTATCTGACTGGTTGTTAATGTGGGTCCTTATTTATCTGACTGGTTGGTAATGTTTGTCCTTATTTATCTGACTGGTTGTTAATGTTTGTCCTTATTTATCTGACTGGTTGTTAATGTTTGTCCTTATTTATCTGACTGTGGTTGTTAATGTTTGTCCTTATTTATCTGACTGGTTGGTAATGTTTGTCCTTATTTATCTGACTGGTTGGTAATGTTTGTCCTTATTTATCTGACTGGTTGTTAATGTGTGTCCTTATTTATCTGACTGGTTGTTAATGTTTGTCCTTATTTATCTGACTGGTTGTTAATGTTTGTCCTTATTTATCTGACTGGTTGTTAATGTTTTTCCTTATTTATCTGACTGGTTGTTAATGTTTGTCCTTATTTATCTGACTGGTTGTTAACGTTTGTCCTTATTTATCTGACTGGTTGTTAATGTGTGTCCTTATTTATCTGACTGGTTGGTAATGTTTGTCCTTATTTATCTGACTGTGGTTGGTAATGTTTGTCCTTAATTATCTGACTGGTTGTTAATGTTTGTCCTTATTTATCTGACTGGTTGTTAATGTTTGGCCTTATTTATCTGACTGGTTGTTAATGTTTGTCCTTATTTATCTGACTGGTTGTTAATGTTTGTCCTTATTTATCTGACTGGTTGGTAATGTTTGTCCTTATTTATCTGACTGGTTGGTAATGTTTGTCCTTATTTATCTGACTGGTTGTTAATGTTTGTCCTTATTTATCTGACTGGTTGTTAATGTTTGTCTTATTTATCTGACTGGTTGTTAATGTTTGTCCTTATTTATCTGACTGGTTGTTAATGTTTGTCCTTATTTATCTGACTGGTTGTTAATGTGTGTCCTTATTTATCTGACTGGTTGTTAATGTTTGTCCTTATTTATCTGACTGGTTGTTAATGTTTGTCCTTATTTATCTGACTGGTTGTTAATGTTTGTCCTTATTTATCTGACTGGTTGGTAATGTTTGTCCTTATTTATCTGACTGGTTGTTAATGTTTGTCCTTATTTATCTGACTGGTTGTTAATGTTTGTCCTTATTTATCTGAATGGTTGTTAATGTTTGTCCTTATTTATCTGACTGGTTGTTAATGTTTGTCCTTATTTATCTGACTGTGGTTGGTAATATTTGTCCTTATTTATCTGACTGGTTGTTAATGTTTGTCCTTATTTATCTGACTGGTTGTTAATGTTTGTCCTTATTTATCTGACTGGTTGTTAATGTTTGTCCTTATTTATCTGACTGGTTGTTAATGTTTGTCCTTATTTATCTGACTGGTTGGTAATGTTTGTCCTTATTTATCTGACTGGTTGGTAATGTTTGGCCTTATTTATCTGACTGTGGTTGTTAATGTTTGTCCTTATTTATCTGACTGTGGTTGTTAATGTTTGTCCTTATTTATCTGACTGTGGTTGTTAATGTTTGTCCTTATTTATCTGACTGTGGTTGTTAATGTTTGTTCTTATTTATCTGACTGGTTGGTAATGTTTGGCCTTATTTATCAGACTGGTTGTTAATGTTTGTCCTTATTTATCTGACTGTGGTTGTTAATGTTTGTCCTTATTTATCTGACTGGTTGGTAATGTTTGTCCTTATTTATCTGACTGGTTGTTAATGTGTGTCCTTATTTATCTGACTGGTTGTTAATGTTTGTCCTTATTTATCTGACTGGTTGTTAATGTGTGTCCTTATTTATCTGACTGGTTGTTAATGTTTGTCCTTATTTATCTGACTGGTTGTAAATGTTTGTCCTTATTTATCTGACTGGTTGTTAATGTTTGGCCTTATTTATCTGACTGGTTGTTAATGTTTGTCCTTATTTATCTGACTGGTTGTTAACGTTTGTCCTTATTTATCTGACTGGTTGTTAATGTGTGTCCTTATTTATCTGACTGGTTGTTAATGTTTGTCCTTATTTATCTGACTGTGGTTGTTAATGTTTGTCCTTATTTATCTGACTGTGGTTGTTAATGTTTGTTCTTATTTATCTGACTGGTTGGTAATGTTTGGCCTTATTTATCAGACTGGTTGTTAATGTTTGTCCTTATTTATCTGACTGTGGTTGTTAATGTTTGTCCTTATTTATCTGACTGGTTGGTAATGTTTGTCCTTATTTATCTGACTGGTTGTTAATGTGTGTCCTTATTTATCTGACTGGTTGTTAATGTTTGTCCTTATTTATCTGACTGGTTGTTAATGTTTGTCCTTATTTATCTGACTGGTTGTTAATGTTTTTCCTTATTTATCTGACTGGTTGTTAATGTTTGTCCTTATTTATCTGACTGGTTGTTAACGTTTGTCCTTATTTATCTGACTGGTTGTTAATGTGTGTCCTTATTTATCTGACTGGTTGTTAATGTTTGTCCTTATTTATCTGACTGGTTGTTAATGTTTGTCCTTATTTATCTGACTGGTTGTTAATGTTTGTCCTTATTTATCTGACTGTGGTTGGTAATATTTGTCCTTATTTATCTGACTGGTTGTTAATGTTTGTCCTTATTTATCTGACTGGTTGTTAATGTTTGTCCTTATTTATCTGACTGGTTGTTAATGTTTGTCCTTATTTATCTGACTGGTTGTTAATGTTTGTCCTTATTTATCTGACTGGTTGTTAATGTTTTTCCTTATTTATCTGACTGTGGTTGGTAATATTTGTCCTTATTTATCTGACTGGTTGTTAATGTTTGTCCTTATTTATCTGACTGGTTGTTAATGTTTGTCCTTATTTATCTGACTGGTTGTTAATGTTTGTCCTTATTTATCTGACTGGTTGTTAATGTTTGTCCTTATTTATCTGACTGGTTGGTAATGTTTGGCCTTATTTATCTGACTGGTTGTTAATGTTTGTCCTTATTTATCTGACTGGTTGTTAATGTTTGTCCTTATTTATCTGACTGGTTGTTAATGTTTGTCCTTATTTATCTGACTGGTTGGTAATGTTTGTCCTTATTTATCTGACTGGTTGTTAATGTTTGTCCTTATTTATCTGACTATGGTTGGTAATGTCTGTCCTTATTTTTCCAGAGACCACCATGCCTGACAACAACACACATTTTCTTTCACACGAACACAGACAAACTCAACACCTTGTTGTCTGGTCTGAGGGAGATTCCACATGAAGTTAGTTCCCTAGTCAGAAGTCAAGTGCCTTCATTGATTTGATACACATTCAGAGGTTTGTGGGAAAGCTGTAGCCGAAGGCTAGCCAGTGTAGGAACAGCTGTGGCCGATCATAGCCCCACCGTTCAGAGCCCATGTGACACACACTCTCACCCACGTCATATGACCTTTTCTCCTCTTTAGTTATTTTGTGTCCAGTCATGACAGAGACAGACGTAGTGTCTTCCAGAGTCTTCCAGAAACTAGTTGCTCATTTGAACCCACTCTGCCCTCCCCAGAGAGGACTGTGGGAAATCAACGAGGAGCCTCATTCTCACCTTGGCGCTGACATCAGAGGATGCCTCTCTCTCTCTATGAATGCCTCCCAAATGGCACCCTATTCCCTATATAGTGCACTACTTTTGACCGGTTCCCTATGGCGATATAGTGCACTATATAGGGAATAGGGTGCCATTTGGGACGCACCCTCTGTCTCCCATCTATATACCCCATGATCCTCTCTGTTATTCTATCAGGACTGTCTCACATCTATCTACAGTGAGGGGAAAAAAAGTATTTGATCCCCTGCTGATTTTGTACGTTTGCCCACTAACAAAGAAATGATCAGTCTATCATTTTAATGGTAGGTTTATTTGAACAGTGAGAGACAGAATAACAACAACAAAAATCCAGAAAAACGCGTGTCAAAAATTGTATAAATTGATTTGCATTTTAATGAGGGAAATAAGTATTTGACCCCCTCTCAATCAGAAAGATTTCTGGCTCCCAGGTGTCTTTTATACAGGTAACGAGCTGAGATTAGGAGCACACTCTTAAAGGGAGTGCTCCTAATCTCAGTTTGTTACCTGTATAAAAGACACCTGTCCACAGAAGCAATCAATCAATCATATTCCAAACTCTCCACCATGGCCAAGACCAAAGAGCTCTCCAAGGATGTCAGGGACAAGATTGTAGACCTACACAAGGCTGGAATGGGCTACAAGACCATCGCCAAGCAGCTTGGTGAGAAGGTGACAACAGTTGGTGCGATTTATTCGCAAATGGAAGAAACACAAAAGACCTGTCAATCTCCCTCGGCCTGGGGCTCCATGCAAGATCTCACCTCGTGGAGTTGCAATGATCATGAGAACGGTGAGGAATCAGCCCAGAACTACACGGGAGGATCTTGTCAATGATCTCAAGGCAGCTGGGACCATAGTCACCAAGAAAACAATTGGTAACACACTACGCCGTGAAGGACTGAAATCCTGCAGCGCCCGCAAGGTCCCCTGCTCAAGAAAGCACATATACAGGCCCGTCTGAAGTTTGCCAATGAACATCTGAATGATTCAGAGGAGAACTGGGTGAAAGTGTTGTGGTCAGATGAGACCAAAATGGAGCTCTTTGGCATCAACTCAACTCGTCGTGTTTGGAGGAGGAGGAATGCTGCCTATGACCCCAAGAACACCAACCCCACCGTCAAACATGGAGGTGGAAACATTATGCTTTGGGGGTGTTTTTCTGCTAAGAGGACAGGACAACTTCACCGCATCAAAGGGACGATGGATGGGGCCATGTACCGTCAAATATTGGGTGAGAACCTCCTTCCCTCAGCCAGGGCATTGAAAATGGGTCGTGGATGGGTATTCCAGCATGACAATGACCCAAAACAACTGGCCAAGGCAACAAAGGAGTGGCTCAAGAAGAAGCACATTAAGGTCCTGGAGTGGCCTAGCCAGTCTCCAGACCTTAATCCCATAGAAAATCTGTGGAGGGAGCTGAAGGTACAAGTTTGCAAACGTCAGCCTCGAAACCTTAATGACTTGGAGAAGATCTGCAAAGAGGAGTGGGACAAAATCCCTCCTGAGATGTGTGCAAACCTGGTGGCCAACTACAAGAAACATCTGACCTCTGTGATTGCCAACAAGGGTTTTGCCACCAAGTACTAAGTCATGTTTTGCAGAGGGGTCAAATACTTATTTCCCTAATTTAAAATGCAAATCAATTTATAACATTTTTGACATGCGTTTTTCTGGATATTTTTGTTGTTATTCTGTCTCTCACTGTTCAAATAAACCTACCATTAAAATTATAGACTGATCATGTCTTTGTCAGTGGGCAAACGTACAAAATCAGCAGGGGATCAAATACTTTTTTTTACCTCACTGTACCCCATGATCTGTGTCTCTACCTCTCTGTTATTCTATCAGGGTTTTTGCTATTGTTTCTCTTTACTCTGTGAGTTTCCCAGTCTCCCCCACTACTCTGTGAGTCTCCCAGTCTCCCCCACTACTCAGTGAGTCTCCCAGTCTCCCCCACTACTCTGTGAGTCTCCCAGTCTCCCCCACTACTCTGTGAGTCTCCCAGTCTCCCCCACTACTCTGTGAGTCTCCCAGTCTCCCCCACTACTCTGTGAGTCTCCCAGTCTCCCCCACTACTCTGTGAGTCTCCCAGTCTCCCCCACTACTCTGTGAGTTTCCCAGTCTCCCCCACTACTCAGTGAGTTTCCCAGTCTCCCCCACTACTCTGTGAGTCTCCCAGTCTCCCCCACTACTCAGTGAGTTTCCCAGTCTCCCCCACTACTCTGTGAGTCTCCCAGTCTCTCCCACTACTCAGTGAGTTTCCCAGTCTCCCCCACTACTCTGTGAGTTTCCCAGTCTCCCCCACTACTCTGTGAGTCTCCCAGTCTCCCCCACTACTCTGTGAGTTTCCCAGTCTCCCCCACTACTCTGTGAGTCTCCCAGTCTCCCCCACTACTCTGTGAGTCTCCCAGTCTCCCCCACTACTCTGTGAGTCTCCCAGTCTCCCCCACTACTCTGTGAGTTTCCCAGTCTCCCCCACTACTCTGTGAGTCTCCCAGTCTCCCCACTACTCTGTGAGTCTCCCAGTCTCCCCCACTACTCTGTGAGTCTCCCAGTCTCCCCCACTACTCTGTGAGTCTCCCAGTCTCCCCCACTACTCTGTGAGTCTCCCAGTCTCCCCCACTACTCTGTGAGTTTCCCAGTCTCCCCCACTACTCTGTGAGTCTCCCAGTCTCCCCCACTACTCTGTGAGTCTCCCATCTCTCCCCCTCTACTCTGTGAGTTTCCCAGTCTCCCCCACTACTCTGTGAGTTTCCCAGTCTCCCCCACTACTCTGTGAGTCTCCCAGTCTCCCCCACTACTCTGTGAGTCTCTCCCAGTCTCCCCCACTACTCTGTGAGTTTCCCAGTCTCTCCCACTACTCTGTCGTTGAATGAAAGTGGAGCGAGGAAGATAGTTGAGACGTCAGTTCATATTGTGTAAGGCCCCAACCTTTTCCAGCTGAGGGAGGGAGGGAGGGAGGGAGGGAGGGAGGGAGGAGAGGAAGGAGGGAGGGAGGGAGGGAGGGAGGAGAGGAGAGGAAGGGAAGGGACTTCTCTGGTTCCCCTCCTTAGGATCTAGTTCACTCAGGCAGACTGGGGACTCTTGTGGGGAGATCTCTCAATTCCAATTCAATTCAAAGCGCTTTATTGGCATGGGAAACATATGTCTACATTGCCAAAGTAAGTGAAATAGATTATAAACAAAGTGAAAGAAACAATCATAAATGAACGATAATATTACATTCACAAAAGTTCCAAAAGAATAAAGACATTTCAAATGTCATATTATGTATATCTACAGTGTTGTAACAATGTGCAAATAGTTAAAGTACAAAAGGGAAAATAAATAAACATAAATATGGGTTGTATTTACAATGGTATTTGTTCTTCACTGGTTGCCCTTTTCTTGTGGCAACAGATCACAAATCTTGCTGCTGTGATTGCACACTGTGGTATTTATTTATCAAGATATGATTTGTTTTCGAATTCTTTGTGGATCTCTGTAATCTGAGGGAAACATGTGTCTCTAATATGGTCATACATTTGGCAGGAGGTTAGGAAGTGCAGCTCAGTTTCCACCTCATTTTGTGGGCAGTGTGCACATACAGTGCATTCGGAAAGTATTCAGACCCCTTCACTTTTTCCACATTTTGTTACTTGACAGCGTCATTCTATAATAGATTAAATAAATAAAAATCCTAATCAAACTACACACAATACCCCATAATGACAAAGCGAAAACAGGTTTTTAGAAATGTTTGCACATTTATTAAACATAAAAAACAGATACCTTATTGACATAAGTATTCAGACCCCTTCCCTATGAGACTCGAAATTGAGCTCAGGTGCATCCTGTTTCCATTGATCATCCTTGAGATGTTTCTAAAACTTGATTGGAGTCCACCTGTGGTAAATTCAATTGATTGGACATGATTTGGAAAGGCACACACCTGTCTATATAAGGTCCCACCGTTGACAGTGCATGTCAGAGCAAAAACCAAGCCATGAGGTCAAAGGAATTGTCTGTAGAGCTCAGAGACAGATTGTATCGAGGCACAGATCTGGGGAAGGGTACCACAACATTTCTGCAGCATTGAAGGTCCCCAAGAACACAGTGGCCTCCATCATTCTTAAATGGAAGAAGTTTGGGACCACCAGGACTCTTCCTAGAGCTGGGCACCCGACCAAACTGAGCAATCAGGGGAGAAGGGCCTTGATCAGGGAAGTGACCAAGAACCCGATGGTCACTCTGACAGAGCTCCAGAGTTCCTCTGTGGAGATGGGAGAACCTTCCAGAAGGACAACCATCTCTGCAGCACTCCACCAATCAGGCCTTTATGGTAGAGTGGCCAGACGGAAGCCACTCCTCAGTAAACGGCACATGACAGCCTGCTTGGAGTTTGCCAAAAGGTACCTAAAGGACTCTCAGACCATGAGAAACAATATTCTCTGGTCTGATGAAACCAAGATTGAACTCTTTGGCCTGAATGTCAAGCGTCACGTCTGTAAGAAACCTGGCACCATCCCTACGGTGAAGCATGGTGGTGGCAGCATCATGTGGTGGGGATGTTTTTCAGCGGCAGGGACTGGGAGACTAGTCAGGATCGAGGGAAAGATGAACAGAGCGAAGTACAGAGAGATCCTTGATGAAGACCTGCTCCAGAGCGCCCAGTACCTCAGACATTGGCGAAGGTTCACCTTCCGACAGGACAATGACCCACTCAGCCAAGACAACACAGGAGAGGCTTCAGGACAAGTCTCTGAATGTCCTTGAGTGGCCCAGCCAGAGCCCGGACTTGAACCCAATCGAACAACTCTGGAGAGACCTGAAAATAGCTGTGCAGTGACGCTCCCCATCCAACCTGACAGAGCTTGAGAGGATCTGCAGAGAAGAATGGGAGAAACAACCCAAATACAGGTGTGCCAAGCTTATAGCGTCATACCCAAGAAGACTCAAGGCTGTAATCGCTGCCAAACGTGCTTCAACAAAGTACTGAGGAAATGGTCTGAATACTTATGTAAATGTGATATTTCCGTTTTTTATTTTGAATACATTTGCAAACATTTCTAAAAACCTTTTTTGCTTTGTCATTATGGGGTATTGTGTGTAGATTGATGAGGGGAAAAATCTATGTAATCCATTTTAGAATAAGGCTGTAACGTAACAAAATGTGGAAAAAGACAAGGGGTCTGAATACTTTCTGAATGCACTGTAGGTTAACACACAGCTCAGTTTGTACCTCATTTTGTGGGCAGTGTGCACATAGCCTGTCTTCTTTTGAGAGCCAGGTCTGCCTACGGCAGCCTCTCTCAATAGCAAGGCCATGCTCAGAGTCTGTACAGTGGGGAGAACAAGTATTTGATACACTGCCGATTTTGTAGGTTTTCCTACTTACAAAGCATGTAGAAGTCTAATTTTTATCATAGGTACACTTCAACTGTTTGAGACGGAATCTAAAACAAAAATCCAGAAAATCACATTGTATGATTTTTAAGTAATTTATTTGCATTTTATTGCATGACATAAGTATTTGATACATCAGAAAAGCAGAACTTAATATTTGGTACAGAAACCTTTGTTTGCAATTACAGAGATCATACGTTTCCTGTAGGTCTTGACCAGGTTTGCACACACTGCAGCAGGGATTTTGGCCCACTCCTCCATACAGACCTTCTCCAGATCCTTCAGGTTTCGGGGCTGTCGCTGGGCAATACAAACTTTCAGCTCCCTCCAAAGATTTTCTATTGGGTTCAGGTCTGGAGACTGGCTAGGCCACTCCAGGACCTTGAGATGCTTCTTACGGAGCCACTCCTTAGTTGCCCTGGCTGTGTGTTTCGGGTCGTTGTCATGCTGGAAAACCCAGCTCTTACTGAGGGAAGGAGGTTGTTGGCCAAGATCTCGCGATACATGGCCCCGTCCATCCTCCCCCGTCCATCCTCCCCCGTCATGTGTTTTGAAGGACTCTGTTGCTATATATGACAAAACTGAAATGCTGAATTGTTTCAATGAGCACTTTGTATCATCTGGTAGGCTGTTTGATTCAGTGTCCTCTGTCTCTGTACAACCCTGTGTGGATGAACCAGTGTCCTCTGTCTCTGTACAACCCTGTGTGGATGAACCAGTGAGAGCTGGTCAAACTTTTAGTTTTCTGCCATTCTCAGTGCAGGTGGTACATAAAGCCCTGAAATCCTTAGATCAAAGAAAGCCTGCAGGTCCTGATCTTTTGGATCCCTGCTTTTTAAATCTGGCAGCTGATTTCATAGCTGAACCACTTACATATCTGTTCAATCTAACCCTGGAATGTAATGAAATTCCAAAGATCTGGAAATCAGCATTTGTCCTACCACTTTTAAAAGGGGGAGATCCAACTCTTTTAAATAATTATAGGCCAATCTCTAAGCTGTCACCCCTGGTGAAAATACTTGAAACCCTTGTAAGTGAACAGCTAAAAGAGTTTTTATTTACTAACTCTATTTTATCAATGTATCAATCGGGCTTCAGGAAGAAGCATAGCACAATTACAGCAGCCACGAAGGTTTTAAATGATATCACTGAAGCCCTTGACAAAAAACAGCACTGTGTCTCACTTTTTATTGATCTCTCTAAGGCTTTTGATACAGTTGATCATGCTATACTAAGACAGAGATTGTTGAGTGTAGGTCTTTCGGAGCATGCAGTTGCATGGTTTGCTAACTATCTGTCTGATAGAACTCAGTGCACTCAATTTGATGGGGCTTATGTCTGTTAAATTGTCTGTCCTGAATGGTGTGCCCCAGGGCTCTGTACTTGGTCCTCTCTTATTCACTATTTATATTAATGATTTAGACAAAAATGTCCAAAATGCACAACTTCATTTTTATGCTGATGATACTGTTATTTACTGTTGTGCCTCATCTCTTACAAAAGCTTTCCAGAACTTGCAAACTGCTTTTTATACTGTTCAACATACCTTGTGTCAATTGAAGCTTATCCTCAATACTGACAAAACTAAACTAATGGTGTTTTCTAATGCAAGAAATAGACCCCTGAACAATTCACCTGTTACTACCTGTCAGGGCAAGGAGATTGAGGTTGTAACCTCATATAAATATCTTGGAATTCTAATTGATGACGGCCTCTCTTTTAAATTGCATATTCAACAACTTACAAAAACATTGAAGCTGAAATTGGGATTTTATTTTAGGAATAAGGCCTGTTTTTCTTTTGAAGCCAGAAGGAGGCTAGTATCAGCTACATTTATGCCTTTACTAGATTATGGGATATTTTATATATGAATGCTTCCGCTCAGTGTTTGAGATCAATTGACACTCTTTATCATGGTACTTTGAGATTTATTTTAAACTGCAAAACCCTTACGCACCACTGTACTTTGTATACCAGGGTTGGCTGGCCTTCTCTAGTCACTCGTAGGCTCAGTCACTGGTATACTTTTTATTTACAAAGCCATTTTGGGTTTACTACCTTTTTATTTGGGCATTTTTATTGTTCAGAAATGTGGTGGGTACTCTCTTCGTTCACTGGACTTTATCCTGCTAACTGTTCCAAATGTCCGAACTGAATTTGGTAAAAGGTATTTTATGTACTCTGCGCCATCGTCTTGGAACACCTTACAAAATAATTTTAAACTGGAAGAACTTGTCCCGATTGGTGTTTTTAAATCTCTGATGAAGGATTTTGAGGCTGATTCCCTGACCTGTCAATGTTTTTAATTTGCTGTTTTTGATATTGTTATACTCTTGTGAATTCATGAATGGTTTTTTACTAGATTACTTGTAGTTTTTCATGTTGTCTGTCTGTAATTTTTTGTAATGACTTGGTGCTGCCTATCTTGGCCAGGACGCTCTTGAAAAAGAGATTTTAAATCTCAATGAGCCCTTCCTGGTTAAATAAAGGTTAAATAAAAAATAAAAATAAATAAAAATACGGTGCAGTCGTCCTGTCCCCTTTGCAGAAAAGCATCCCCAAAGAATGATGTTTCCACCTCCATGCTTCACGGTTGGGATGGTGTTCTTGGGATTGTACTAATCCTTCTTCTTCCTCCAAACACGGCGAGTGGAGTTTAGACCAAAAAGCTCTATTTTTGTCTCATCAGACAACATGACCTTCTCCCATTCCTCCTCTGGATCATTCAGATGGTCATTGGCAAACTTCAGACGGGCTTGGACATGCGATGGCTTGAGCAGGGGGACATTTACATTTACATTTTAGTCATTTAGCAGACGCTCTTATCCAGAGCGACTTACAGTTAGTGAATACATATTTTTTTTATACTGGCCCCCCGTGGGAATCGAACCCACAACCCTGGCGTTGCAAACGCCATGCTCTATCAACTGAGCTACATCCCTGCCGGCCATTCCCTCCCCTACCCTGGACGACGCTGGGCCAATTGTGCGCCGCCCATGAGTCTCCCGGTCGCGGCCGGCGGCGACAGAGCCTGGATTCGAACCAGGATCTCTAGAGGCACATGCGCTGCAGGATTTTAATCCATGACGGCGTAGTGTGTTACTAATGGTTTTCTTTGAGACTGTGGTCCCAGCTCTCTTCAGGTAAATGACCAGGTCCTGCCGTGTAGTTCTGGGCTGATCCCTCACCTTCCTCATGATCATTGATACCCCACGAGGTGAGATCTTGCATGGAGCCCCAGACCGAGTGTGATTGACCGTCATCTTGAACTTCTTCCATTTTCTAATAATTGCGCCAACAGTTGTTGCCTTCTCACCAAGCTGCTTGCCTATTGTCCTGTAGCCCATCCCAGCCTTTTGCAGGTCTACAATTTTATCCGTGATGTCCTTACACAGCTCTCTGGTCTTGGCCATTGTGGAGAGGTTGGAGTCTGTTTGAGTGTGTGGGCAGGTGTCTTTTATACAGGTAACGAGTTCAAACAGGTGCAGTTAATACAGGTAATGAGTGGAGAACAGGAGGGCTTCTTAAAGAAAAACTAACAGGTCTGTGAGAGCCGGAATTCTTACTGGTTGGTAGGTGATCAAATACTTATGTCATGCAATAAAATGCAAATTAATTACTTAAAAATCATACAATGTGATTTTCTGGATTTTTGTTTTAGATTCCGTCTCTCACAGTTGAAGTGTACCTATGATAAAAATGACAGACCTCTACATGCTTTGTAAGTAGGAAAACCTGCAAAATCGGCAGTGTATCAAATAGTTGTTCGCGTCACTGGACAGCTCCCGGCTGGGTTTCCCTTTGTAATCCTTGATAGTTTGCAAGTCCTGCCTCTCTTTGGAGGGCATAGCGGGATTTCTTATCAGCAGCGTCCAGATTAGTGTCCCGCTCACTGAAAGCGGCAGCTCTAGCCTTTAGCTCTTATTAATGAAGCTGCTGACTGCTGTGGTAAACTCCTCAATGCCATCGGATGAATCCGGAAACGTATTCCAGTCTGTGCTGAGAGAAACAGTCCTGTAGCTTAGCATCCGCTTCATCTGAGACCACTTCCATATTGAGCGCGTCACTGGCACTTCCTGTTTGAGTTTTTGCTTGGAAGCTGGAATCAGGAGGATAGAGTTATGGTAAAATTTGCCAAATGGAGGGTGAGGGAGAGCTTTGTATGCGTCTCTGTGTGTGGAATAAAGGTGATCTAGAGTTGTTTCGCCTCTAAGTGCACAGGTGACATGCTGGTAGAAATTAGGTTTACCAGCATGTAGAAACCTACAAGTTTCTACCAGTTAAATATGTGGGAGGGTACCAGCAAACAGTTTCATAGTCCCTACCTGCCTGCCTGCCAACCCCCCACCCAAACGGTTTCATAGTCCCTACCTGCCTGCCTGCCAACCCCCACCCAAACCCCCACCCAAACGGTTTCATAGTCCCTATCTGGCTGCCTGCCAACCATAAACTGTTTCCACCAGTGTTGATTGGTAAACTGTGAGTTACTCCTTGTGACCTAGCTACAGTAAAGCATGTTGGAGGGAAGAAACCTACAGAAACATAACACCGGGATATTTACGAGCTTGATCTTTGTGAATTAATTGTTTGGCCTGGAGATAGATGGCATTGAGGGAAGGGGGGAGGAGCTATCATTCTGTATATACCTGTACAGGTATTGGTCTATGCATGTTAGTTGTCTTTGTAACCTGGAAGATGTGGTGAGGTTAAACTAACAAACAGGCCCTTGTCTGTTTCTTTAGTGGATCCAGAGGTGTGCTGGAGTCTGAGGCGAGTGGAGACAGTGGAGGAGGTTGTGGAGAATGCATCCCAAATAGCACCCTATTCCCTATGTAACCCACTACTTCTAACCAGGGCCCACAGGGCACTATATAGGAAATAGGGTGGCATTTGGGACTCGGCCATAGACTCAGTAGCATCTCACGGGGCGGTAGGCGGTATCCTCTGCTACACTGACGCTGGTCAATAGAGTTGTTGTCTTTTCATCACCTCTTGTTGGTGCTGATAATTAGTCAAACATCACATGATCCAGCTCCGAAGGTGTTCCACTGGAAAGATTGATTCCTTTATTGAGATTGTAATACTTTCGTGACGATCAGAAGCGTATCAAAAACAAAAAATGGTCTGGATAAATAATGTGATTGGTCTGCGGTGTGTATCATCATAGAGGAAAATAGCATGACACCAAGGAAACGCCAAACCAAACAAACCGTCGTACAAGGTGACAAGATCAGATGAATGAATGATGAATTATTATTATTATTATTATAATGAATTGATGGTTGATTGCAGTTCAGTGTGGTAGAGATAGAGAATCTATCCTTTTCATATCTAGTACTGAGCCCTGGGGGGACACCAGTACCAAATCCAATACCGTAAACCACTTCAGTTCCCTCTGCTTGATGTGTTTGAGCAGTTGAAAGAAGTGCTGGTCTGAATCCAGATATGTGATGAATCAAGGTTAATGTAGCGTTTTCTCTCTTTTGCAGAACTGTCTGCCAGATCTGCACTCTAGTGTATTGGCCATCAAAGCATACAGTGAGGGAAAAACAGTTTGATCCCCTGCTGATTTTGTACGTTTGCCCACTGACAAAGAAATGATCAGTCTATCATTTTAATGGTAGGTTTATTTGAACAGTGAGAGACAGAATAACAACAACAAAAATAAGTATTTGACCCCCTCTCAATCAGAAAGATTTCTGGCACCCAGGTGTCTTTTATACAGGTAACGAGCTGAGATTAGGAGCACACTCTTAAAGGGAGTGCTCCTAATCTCAGTTTGTTACCTGTATAAAAGACACCTGTCCACAGAAGCAATCAATCAATCAGATTCCAAACTCTCCACCATGGCCAAGACCAAAGAGCTCTCCAAGGATGTCAGGGACAAGATTGTAGACCTACACAAGGCTGGAATGGGCTACAAGACCATCGCCAAGCAGCTTGGTGAGAAGGTGACAACAGTTGGTGCGATTATTCGCAAATGGAAGAAACACAAAATAACTGTCAATCTCCCTCGGCCTGGGGCTCCATGCAAGATCTCACCTCGTGGAGTTGCAATGATCATGAGAACGGTGAGGAATCAGCCCAGAACTACACGGGAGGATCTTGTCAATGATCTCAAGGCAGCTGGGACCATAGTCACCAGAAAACAATTGGTAACACACTACGCCGTGAAGGACTGAAATTCTGCAGCGCCCGCAAGGTCCCCCTGCTCAAGAAAGCACATATACAGGCCCGTCTGAAGTTTGCCAATTAACATCTGAATGATTCAGAGGAGAACTGGGTGAAAGTGTTGTGGTCAGATGAGACCAAAATGGAGCTCTTTGGCATCAACTCAACTCGCCGTGTTTGGAGGAGGAGGAATGCTGCCTATGACCCCAAGAACACCATCCCCACCGTCAAACATGGAGGTGGAAACATTATGCTTTGGGGGTGTTTTTCTGCTAAGGGGACAGGACAACTTCACCGCATCAAAGGGACGATGGACGGGGCCATGTACCGTCAAATCTTGGGTGAGAACCTCCTTCCCTCAGCCAGGGCATTGAAAATGGGTCGTGGATGGGTATTCCAGCATGACAATTACCCAAAACACACGGCCAAGGCAACAAAGGAGTGGCTCAAGAAGAAGCACATTAAGGTCCTGGAGTGGCCTAGCCAGTCTCCAGACCTTAATCCCATAGAAAATCTGTGGAGGGAGCTGAAGGTTGAGTTGTCAAACGTCAGCCTCGAAACCTTAATGACTTGGAGAAGATCTGCAAAGAGGAGTGGGACAAAATCCCTCCTGAGATGTGTGCAAACCTGGTGGCCAACTACAAGAAATGTCTGACCTCTGATTGCCAACAAGGGTTTTGCCACCAAGTACTAAGTCATGTTTTGCAGAGGGGTCAAATACTTATTTCCCTAATTAAAATGCATATCAAATGTATAACATTTTTGACATGCGTTTTTCTGGATTTTTTTGTTGTTATTCTGTCTCTCACTGTTCAAATAAACCTACCATTAAAATTATAGACTGATCATTTCTTTGTCAGTGGGCAAATGTACAAAATCAGCAGGGGATCAAATACTTTTTTCCCTCACTGTATTAGCGCATATCTGTCCATTATTGTACAGTGTAGAGATACACACACACACACACACACACACACAAGCATATCTGTCCATTGTAGAGATAACGGACATCGTCTTTCCATGTCAATGTTCCCTTATCTTGGTGGAAGGAGAAGAGACTCCAATTTGTGCTCTATCACCTTCTGTCCTATTGTTGTTGTCATAGCTAGCAAACAACAGCAGAGACAGGATATTGGCTGTCTGTTCCTCCTTCTTTAATTCAGTTCTTTACCATACCACATACACTCAGTTCTTCAGTTCTTCAGCATACCACATACACTCAGTGTCACGCCCTGGCCTTGAGAGGCCGGTTTGGTCAGGGCGTGAGAATCTATGCTAGAAATTCTATATTTATGTTCTAGGTATTGTATTTCTATGTTTGGCCGGGTTTGATTCCCAATCAGAGGCAGCTGTCGCTCGTTGTCTCTGATAGGGGATCATACTTAAGTAGCCTGTTTGCCTACCTTAGTTGTGGGATCTTGTTCCTGTATAGGCTTGTATGTGTATAGCCTGAGGACGTCACGTTACGTTGTTTTGTTTATGTGTATTTTAGGTATGTTCGCATACCACGCTGCACCTTGGTCTGACCCGTCTCAACGATCGTGACACTCAGTTCTTTACCATACCACATACACTCAGTTCTTTGGGGCATGGGATTCTACAAGGTGTGGCGTTTTAAACGTTGCTCAATTGGTATCAAGGTATCTAACGTGTGCCAGGAAAACATTCCCCACACCATTCCACCGCCGCCACCAGCCTGTTCCGTTGACACCAGGCAGGATGGGTCCATGGACTCATGCTGTTTACGCCAAATCCTGACCTTGCCATCAGCATAACGCAACAGGAACCAGGATTTGTCAGACCAGGCGATGTTTTTCCACTCCTCAATTGTCCAGTGTTGGTGATGGCGTGCCCGCTGGAGACGCTTCTTCTTGGTTTTAGCTGATAGGAGTGAAAACGCGGGTGGTTGTCGGTTGCAATACCCGTGATAAAGACCGACGGGTTGTGTGTTCCGAGATGCCGTTCTCCACTGTTGTACTGCGCCGTTATTTGGCTGTTTGTGGCCCGCCTGTTAGCTTGCACAATTCTTGCCATTCTCCTTCGACATCTCATCAACAAGCTGTTTTCCCCCACAGGACTGACGCTGACTGGATGTTTTTATGTTTGTCGCACCATTCTCTGTCGTGCGTTAAAAGCCCAGGAGGCCGGCCGTTTCTGACCTACTGGACCCGCCGTGCCTGGCACCGACGATCATGCCACGCTCAAAGTCGCTTAGGTCGCTCGTTTTGCCCATTCTAACGTTCAATCAAACAGTAACTGAATGCCTGGATGCCTGTCTGCCTGCTTTATATAGCAAGCCATGGCCACGTGACTCACTGTCTGTAGGAGCGATCCATTTTCATGAACGGTGTGGTGTACCTAATAAACTGGCCACTGAGTGTACTTTATTGTCCATTAACGTGGAAATTCATTTTGTGACGTCAGCGTAGAAATACACAAACACATTACAGTACAGTATCGTTACATTGCAGTACATTCTCAGTACGTTATCTGACAGCCTGATGTGTTTCAGCTTTTCCGTTGGGAATTTGTTGTTGACTTTCCAGGGTAGATGGGGCAATGTAAGTGTACGGGGAGCTGTGTGTTGCTGGGTTGGGTGTCGGCCTGCGGGGGGAGAGCAGTAGACAGACTGGTTCTGGGGTTTAAAAGCTGCAGGGTGAGGTGGCTGTTATTTACTAACCTCCCTCTCTCTGTTTCTCTCTACTTTTCTCCTTCTGTCTCTCCCTCCCTCTGTTTCTCCCGATCTCTCTCTCTATGGCCCCTCCCTAGTTTAGTGGCCGTAGGGAGCTTGCATCATTCCTCCCCAGATTAGAGCTCTGCAGTTCCCACTCACTACTTACTGCCCCAGCCACACAGAGCGTGATAATTATTACATTTACACTCTCACTCTCTCTCTCTCTCTCTCTCTCTGTCTCTCTCTCTCTCTCTCGCTCTCGCTCTCTCTCACTCTCTCTCTCTCTCTCTCTCTCTCTGTGTCTCTCTCTCTCGCTCTCTCTCTCAAAATTCAATTGGCATGGAAAGTGTAACCACATACATTGCCGAAACAAATATATAGACACATCAAATCAATGATG
>CM072218.1:107411649-107434149 GCA_036851935.1 Coregonus suidteri | reverse complement strand
CGTTCTAGTCTCCATTCATGATAGCCCTAACCCTGAGTCCGTTCTAGTCTCCATTCATGATAACCCTAACCCTGAGTCCGTTCTAGTCTCCATTCATGATAACCCTAACCCTGAGTCCGTTCTAGTCTCCATTCATGATAACCCTAACCCTGAGTCCGTTCTAGTCTCCATTCATGATAACCCTAACCCTGAGTCCGTTCTAGTCTCCATTCATGATAACCCTAATCCTGAGTCCGTTCTAGTCTCATTCATGATAACCCTAACCCTGAGTCCGTTCTAGTCTCCATTCATGATAACCCTAACCCTGAGTCCGTTCTAGTCTCATTCATGATAACCCTAACCCTGAGTCCGTTCTAGTCTCCATTCATGATAACCCTAACCCTGAGTCCGTTCTAGTCTCATTCATGATAACACTAACCCTGAGTCCGTTCTAGTCTCCATTCATGATAACACTAATCCTGAGTCCGTTCTAGTCTCCATTCATGATAACCCTAATCCTGAGTCCGTTCTAGTCTCATTCATGATAACCCTAACCCTGAGTCCGTTCTAGTCTCATTCATGATAACCCTAACCCTGAGTCCGTTCTAGTCTCCATTCATGATAACCCTTAGTCCGTTCTAGTCTCCATTCATGATAACCCTAACCCTGAGTCCGTTCTAGTCTCCATTCATGATAACACTAACCCTGAGTCCGTTCTAGTCTCCATTCATGATAACACTAACCCTGAGTCCGTTCTAGTCTCCATTCATGATAACCCTGAGTCCGTTCTAGTCTCATTCATGATAACCCTGAGTCCGTTCTAGTCTCCATTCATGATAACCCTAACCCTGAGTCCGTTCTAGTCTCATTCATGATAACCCTGAGTCCGTTCTAGTCTCCATTCATGATAACCCTGAGTCCGTTCTAGTCTCCATTCATGATAACCCTGAGTCCGTTCTAGTCTCCATTCATGATAACCCTGAGTCCGTTCTAGTCTCCATTCATGATAACCCTGAGTCCGTTCTAGTCTCCATTCATGATAACCCTGAGTCCGTTCTAGTCTCCATTCATGATAACCCTGAGTCCGTTCTAGTCTCATTCATGATAACCCTGAGTCCGTTCTAGTCTCCGTTCATGATAACCCTGAGTCCGTTCTAGTCTCCGTTCATGATAACCCTGAGTCCGTTCTAGTCTCCGTTCATGATAACCCTGAGTCCGTTCTAGTCTCCGTTCATGATAACCCTGAGTCCGTTCTAGTCTCCGTTCATGATAACCCTGAGTCCGTTCTAGTCTCCATTCATGATAACCCTGAGTCCGTTCTAGTCTCCATTCATGATAACCCTGAGTCCGTTCTAGTCTCCGTTCATGATAACCCTGAGTCCGTTCTAGTCTCCGTTCATGATAACCCTGAGTCCGTTCTAGTCTCCGTTCATGATAACCCTGAGTCCGTTCTAGTCTCCGTTCATGATAAACCTGAGTCCGTTCTAGTCTCCGTTCATGATAACCCTGAGTCCGTTCTAGTCCCCATTCATGATAACCCTGAGTCCGTTCTAGTCTCCATTCATGATAACCCTGAGTCCGTTCTAGTCTCCATTCATGATAACCCTGAGTCCGTTCTAGTCTCATTCATGATAACCCTGAGTCCGTTCTAGTCTCCGTTCATGATAACCCTGAGTCCGTTCTAGTCTCCGTTCATGATAACCCTGAGTCCGTTCTAGTCTCCGTTCATGATAACCCTGAGTCCGTTCTAGTCTCCGTTCATGATAACCCTGAGTCCGTTCTAGTCTCCGTTCATGATAACCCTGAGTCCGTTCTAGTCTCCATTCATGATAACCCTGAGTCCGTTCTAGTCTCCATTCATGATAACCCTGAGTCCGTTCTAGTCTCCGTTCATGATAACCCTGAGTCCGTTCTAGTCTCCGTTCATGATAACCCTGAGTCCGTTCTAGTCTCCGTTCATGATAACCCTGAGTCCGTTCTAGTCTCCGTTCATGATAAACCTGAGTCCGTTCTAGTCTCCGTTCATGATAACCCTGAGTCCGTTCTAGTCCCCATTCATGATAACCCTGAGTCCGTTCTAGTCTCCATTCATGATAACCCTGAGTCCGTTCTAGTCTCCATTCATGATAAGACTCTTGGCTTACTTATTCTTTCCGATGTGATGAGAGTTTTTATCTACCATGTCATACTGAAATGAGTTGGTATAAAGACATTACTTGGATCCCTCGTCACTCCTGTTCATGCTAGCCTGAGTCTCAGATCTGTTTGTGCTGTCTTGCAGCTTCCATTGCTGTTATTGTCACACGTGGAGTTGGCAAGACAGCACAAATATATTGAAACAAAAGTTTCATATAGGTTATAGTTATAGTTCATATAAGGAAAACTATTTTTTTTGTTCAGTATAGATCTGGGACTCAGGCTACATTCATGCAATAAGTTTGGGTTAAATTGATGGGCTCTTGACACAAGTTCTGGTCCATTGCCCCCGCCTTCCTTTCCCTGTCATCCCAAGATACCCCTGACATCAACCCAAATTTCACTCTCTCCTCCTCCTCCCCCACCTATCCTCCTCCTCCTCCCCCACCTATCCTCCTCCTCCTCCCCCACCTATCCTCCTCCTCCTCCCCCCCCCCCCCTCCTCCTCCTCCTCCTCCTCCTCCTCTCCCTCCTCCTCCTCCCCCTCCTCCTATCCTCCTCCTCCTCCTCTCCCTCCTCCTATCCTCCTCCTCTCCCTCCTCCTATCCTCCTCCTCTCCCTCCTCCTATCCTCCTCCTCCTCTCCCTCCTCCTATCCTCCTCCTCCTCCTCTCCTCCTCCTCCATCCTCCTCCCCTCCCCCCTCCTCCTCCTCCTCCTCCCCCCCCCCCCCTCCTCCTCCTCCTCCCCCCCTCCTCCTCCTCCATCCTCCTCCCCTCCCCCTCCTCCCCCCCTCCTCCTCCTCCTCTCCCTCCTCCTCCTCCCCCTCCTCCTATCCTCCTCCTCTCCCTCCTCCTATCCTCCTCCTCTCCCTCCTCCTATCCTCCTCCTCCTCCTCCTATCCTCCTCCTCCTCCTATCCTCCTCCTCCTCTCCCTCCTCCTATCCTCCTCCTCCTCCTCTCCTCCTCCTCCATCCTCCTCCTCCTCCTCCTCTCCCTCCTCCTCCCCCCCCCCCCCCTCCTCCTCCTCCTCCTCCTCCTCCCCTATTGTACGCCCCTCATCATAAGCCCCAGTTCTGTTCCTGCTCAGCCATGGAAGGTGGGCTCTGATTGGTCTTCATTAGGTGGCTGTTGAAGGCGCACGTTGGTGAGATTCAATAATCTTTTACCTCTCTCTCCGTTCTGCCTCGCAGGGCGCCCAACCCAGCAGCTAGATTGAACTTCAGGACTTCAAAGATCTGTGTGGGCTGGATCGTTCATTACTTCCTGAGTTCCTGCTTTTCATCCACGTCTCTCTCTCTGGCTCTCTCTCTCAATTCAATTTCAATTCAATGTAAGGGCTTTATTGGCATGGGAAACATATGTTAACGTTGCCAAAGCAAGTGTAATGGATAATAAACAATAAATATTAACAGTAAACATTACACTCAGAAGTTCCAAAAGAATAAAGACATTTCAAATGTCATATTATGTCTATATACAGTGTTGTAACAATGTGCAAATAGTTAAAGTACAAATGGGAAAATAAATAAACATAAATATGGGTTGTATTTACAATGGTGTTTGTTCTTCACTGGTTGCCCTTTTCTTGTGGCAATAGGTCACACATCTTGCAGCTGTGATGGCACACTGTGGTTTTTCACCCAGTAGATAAGGGAGTTTATCAAAATTGGGTTTGTTTTCGTATTCTTTGTGGGTCTGTGTAATCTGAGGGAAATATGTGTCTCTAATATGGTCATACATTTGGCAGGAGATTAGGAAGTGCAGCTCAGTTTCCACCTCATTTTGTGGGCAGGGTGCACATAGCCTGTCTTCTCTTGAGAGCCAGGTCTGCCTACGGCGGCCTTTCTCAATAGCAAGGCTATGCTCACTGAGTCTTTACATAGTCAAAGCTTTCCTTAAGTTTGGGTCAGTCACAGTGGTCAGGTATTCTGCCACTGTGTACTCTCTGTTTAGGGCCACATAGCATTCTAGTTTGTTCTGTTTTTTTGTTTGTTCTTTCCAATGTGTCAAGTAATTCTCTTTTTGTTTTCTCATGATTTGGTTGGGTCTAGTTGTGTTGTTGTTGTCCTGGGGCTGTGTGGGGTCTGTTTGTGTTTGTGAACAGAGTCCCAGGACAAGCTTACTTAGGGGACTCTTCTCCAAGTTCATCTCTCTGTAGGTGATGGCTTTGTTATGGAAGGTTTGGGAATCGCTTCTTTTTAAGTGGTTATAGAATTTAACGGCTCTTTTCTGGATTTTGATAATTAGCGGGTATTGGCCTAATTCTGCTCTGCATGCATTATTTGGTGTTTTACGTTGTACACAGAGGATGTTTTTGCAGAATTCTGCATGCAGAGTCTCAATTTGGTGTTTGTCCCATTTTGTGAATTCTTGGTTGGTGAGCGGACCCCAGACCTCACAACCATAAAGGGCAATGGGTTCTATAACTGATTCAAGTATTTTTAGCCAGATCCTAATTGGTGTGTCAAATTGTATGTTCCTTTTGATGGCATAGAAGGCCCTTCTTGCCTTGTCTCTCAGATCGTTCACAGCTTTGTGGAAGTTACCTGTGGCGCTGATGTTTAGGCCGAGGTATATATAGTTTTTGGTGTGCTCTAGGGCAACGGTGTCTAGATGGAATTTGTATTTGTGGGCCTGGGAATTTGAACTTTTTTGGAACACCATTATTTTTGTCTTACTGAGATTTACTGTCAGGGCCCAGGTCTGACAGAATCTGTGCAGAAGTTCTAGGTGCTGCTGTAGGCCCTCCTTGGTTGGTGACAGAAGCACCAGATCATCAGCAAACAATAGACATTTGACTTCAGATTCTAGTAGGGTGAGGCCGGGTGCTGCAGACTGTTCTAGTGCCCTCGCCAATTCGTTTATATAAATGTTGAAGAGGGTGGGGCTCAAGCTGCATCCCTGTCTCACCCCACGGCCCTGTGGAAAGAAATATGTGTGTTTTTTGCCGCACACTTGTTGCTTGTGTACATGGGGGGAAAAACATACGACATTATAAAATCCAACCCCACTTTCCATCTATTTGTATGGCAGACCCTCATGCCAAATTGAGTCAAAAGCTTTTTTGAAATCAACAAAGCATGAGTAGACTTTGCCTTTGTTTTGGTTTGTTTGTTTGTCAATTAGGGTGTGCAGGGTGAATACGTGGTCTGTCGTATGGTAATTTGGTAAAAAACCAATTTGACATTTGCTCAGTACATTGTTTTCACTGAGGAAATGAACGAGTCTGCTGTTAATGATAATGCAGAGGATTTTCCCAAGGTTGCTGTTGATGCATATCCCACGGTAGTTATTGGGGTCAAATTTGTCTCCACTTTTGTGGATTGGGGTGATCAGTCCTTGGTTTCAAATATTGGGGAAGATGCCAGAGCTAAGGATGATGTTAAAGAGTTTAAGTATAGCGAATTGGAATTTGTGGTCTGTATATTTTAGTTCATTGAGGATACCATCAACACCACAGGACTCTTTTGGCTGGAGGGTTTGTAGTTTGTCCTGTAGTTCATTCAATGTAACTGGAGAATCCACTGGGTTCTGGTAGTCTTTAATAGCTGATTCTAAGATTTGTATTTGATCATGTATATTTTTTTGCTGTTTGTTCTTTGTTATAGGGCCAAAAAGATTGGAGAAGTGGTTTACCCATACATCTCCGTTTTGGATAGATAACTCTTCGTGTTGTTGTTTGTTTAGTGTTTTCCAATTTTCCAGAAGTGGTTAGAGTCTATGGATTCTTCAATTACATTGAGCTGATTTCTGACGTGTTGTTCCTTCTTTTTCCGTAGTGTATTTCTGTATTGTTTTAGTGATTCACCATAGTGAAGGCGTAGGCTCAGGTTTTCTGGGTCTCTGTTTTTGGTTGGAAAGGTTTCTCAATTTCTTTCTTAGGTTTTTGCGTTCTTCATCAAACCATTTATCACTGTTGTTACTTTTCTTCGGTTTTCTGTTAGAGATTTTTTGATTTGATAGGGAAGTTGAGTTTAGGTTTTCTACTGCCAAGTTTCCACTTTCACTATTACAGTGGAACGTTTTGTCCAGGAAGTTGTCTAAAAGGGATATAATTTGTTGTTGCCTAATTGTTTTTTGGTAGGTTTCGACACTACTTTCCTTCCATCTATAGCATTTCTTAATATTATACAGTTCCTTTGGCTTTGTTGCCTCATGATTGAGTATTTCTCTGTTCAAGTAGACTGTGATTTTGCTGTGGTCTGATAGGGGTGTCAGTGGGCTGACTGTGAACGCTCTGAGAGACTCTGGGTTGAGGTCAGTGATAAAGTAGTCTACAGTACTACTGCCAAGAGATGAGCTATAGGTCTACCTAACATAGGAGTCTCCTGGAAGCCTACCATTGACTATGTACATACCCAGCGTGCGACAGAGACAGCGTCTTCTCTCTCTCTGTCTCTGTCTCTGTCTCTCTCTGTCTCTGTGTCTCTCTCTCTCTCTGTCTCTCTCTCTCTCTCTGTCTGTCTCTGTCTCTGTCTCTCTCTGTCTCTCTCTCTCTCTCTCTCTGTGTCTGTCTCTGTCTCTCTCTCTCTCTGTCTCTCTGTCTCTCTCTGTCTCTCTGTCTGTCTCTCTGTCTCTCTCTCTCTCTCTCTCTCTCTCTCTCTCTCTCTGTCTCTCTCTCTCCCCTCAGTTCTATAGACCACACCAGGGTCATGTTCATTAGACACCAAACAGAAGGAAACAGGGAGGGACTAACATGGATTTATTCAATTAGAACCAGTGAGGAGAAAAACATAATATGGCACATACACTGAGGAGGATATCACGGCAGTCCACTAGAGGATATCACGGCAGTATTATATTAATGAGTCCACTAGAGGATATCACGGCAGTATTATATTAATGAGTCCACTAGAGGATATCACGGCAGTATTATATTAATGAGTCCACTAGAGGATATCACGGCAGTATTGTATTAATGAGTCCACTAGAGGATATCACGGCAGTCCACTAGAGGATATCACGGCAGTATTATATTAATGAGTCCACTAGAGGATATCACGGCAGTATTGTATTAATGAGTCCACTAGAGGATATCACGGCAGTATTGTATTAATGAGTCCACTAGAGGATATCACGGCAGTCCACTAGAGGATATCACGGCAGTATTATATTAATGAGTCCACTAGAGGATATCACGGCAGTATTGTATTAATGAGTCCACTAGAGGATATCACGGCAGTCCACTAGAGGATATCACGGCAGTATTATATTAATGAGTCCACTAGAGGATATCACGGCAGTATTGTATTAATGAGTCCACTAGAGGATATCACGGCAGTATTATATTAATGAGTCCACTAGAGGATATCACGGCAGTATTATATTAATGAGTCCACTAGAGGATATCACGGCAGTATTATATTAATGAGTCCACTAGAGGATAGAATCTTTAATTGAAACAAAGCCGATCACTTCACCTCTGTTTTGGTAAAAAGCTGAGGGTTTGGGGCTGGAAAAAATGTAACCACTCTCAAATCCTTTGACGGAGTTCTGGATGCAAGGACCGACCATCCATGATATCAACATTATAGATTTAACCATGTTTTGAAGCTATACGAGGTTTGTTTACAAACCTTGGAGTAAAACCAGCTTCTATTTGGGGTTCTGATTGGGTACGACAGCTTAACTAAGCTCATGAGGCATTTATAAGTGATATTCTTTAAGATGGGTATACAGTCAGGGTCCGTAATTATTGGCACGTTTTGATAAAGACTGGATAAAATAAATAATACAAATACTGACCAGTGGTGGGTTTGGCGTTGGAAAACAGAAGCACATGCAGAAAACAACCCCATTAGCTACTGTTAAATATGGTGGTGGATCTTTCATGTTATGGGTCTATTTTCCTTCCACTGGTCCTGGGGTTAACGGCATCATGAATTTTACCCGGTACCGGGACATTTTAGCCAAAAACCTGGTTGCCTCTGCCAGGAGTCTGACACTTGGTCGTGAGTGGATCTTCCAGCAAGGAAATAACCCCAAACACAAAGAAATGGTTAATTGACCACAAAAAAAAACCAAAAAAAAAACATTTTGCAATGGCCAGCGACCTTTATGTTACTGGCCCAATGGTCTTAACCGCCCTGTAGGGAATAGGGTGCTGTTTGGGATGCACACTTGGTGACTATGGCACTACATATCACTCAAACACACTGTCCTTGTCGGCCTGGGCATTACATTCACAACAAGGCTTTGATCGTCGAAGTCTCCTTCTGTCTGGTGGAGAGTCTCTTAGTGAAGTGAGGGATTAGACCTTGGTGCCAGCTGGGATGTTACCAAGTGTCCCCTGAGGGTTAATAACACCCATATTTAATGTGATATGTCACTGTTCGAGGGTTAATAACACCCATATTTAATGTGATATGTCACTGTTCGAGGGTTAATAACACCCATATTTAATGTGATATGTCACTGTTCGAGGGTTAATAACACCCATATTTAATGTGCTATGTCACTGTTCGAGGGTTAATAACACCCATATTTAATGTGATATGTCACTGTTCGAGGGTTAATAACACCCATATTGAATGTGCTATGTCACTGTTCGAGGGTTAATAACACCCATATTTAATGTGCTATGTCACTGTTAGAGAAAAGCAATCAGATTTACCACAGTGGAGCACTAAGACTCTAATGAAGGATGTAACATGCAGACTCACCAATGCACATAAGTTAGCTCTTAGTATTATGTGGTTGGATACTTGTAATCAAACTATTTGAAGTAGTACTTTTGACCTGTTTGTTTCAGTATATTTTTAATAGCAGCAGTAAATACAGTCCTCTCCTCCAACAAGCTCCAATCTGTATCTCCTCTGCTCTACACAATGCTCTTTACATGGGTTCTCTGTTTGTGTGTCTCCTTGCCTCTAAGGGCTGTAAAATGCCTTTTACACGGTGTCTTTGGAGCTGAGAGAGAAAGAGAAAGCGAGGGAGGGCTGTAAAACGATCTTTACATGGTGTCTGTGACGATGACAGCAGTTTGCTACAGAGCCAGGCCTTCCAGAGGAAGCCACACACAATATTTTCTGTTTACACTGATTCCCTGTTTGTTTTCTCTCCCACTAATTCTCTCTCTCTCTCTGTCTCTCTCTCTGTGTCTCTGTCTCCCCCTCCCTCCCTCCCCTCCCTCTCTCTCTCTCTCTCTCTCTCTCTCTCTCTCTGTCTCTGTCTCTGTCTCTCTCTCTCTGTCTCTCTCTCTGTCTCTGTCTCTCTCTCTGTCTCTGTCTCCCCCTCCCTCCCTCCCTCTCTCCTCCCCAGAGTCAGAGTACAGAGTCCCAGTATTTTTCCAGACCAGCAGCAGAAACCAGAGATGAACTGAACTCCTCCACAATGACAAAGAGAAGTTCCCTCCAGAAGATGTAAGTTACTATGATCTAATGGGGAGAATGTTCCGGAGCCACAACGTCAGGATAATAAGACACACGATCATCCTCTCTGTCTGTCCGTTTCCTGTTTCAGAGCCAGGCACGCGAATGCCAGGCCCCAACCAGAAACCCAACCCCTGCCCTGTGGATCTATCCTGGGGAGGAAGCTGCACTCTGAGCAGAGCAGTGACCCCCAGCCACTGACAGGCCAGCCCAGCCTTACCACAGAGGCAGTGCTGCTCCACGGCCATCCCACAACGTCCACTGACCCCACAGTACGGGTCGGGGCTGTGGGCGGGGTGGGACCCACAGAGGGGCAGCAAGCCTCTGTGCTGGGGCTCCCAGGAAACACTCACCCCAGTGGGACGGTACTGAGTCAGGGCCATCATCACGATGGTGAGTCCGTGTCCCCAGAAGACAAACCCAGCATGGTCCCAGGAGAAGACCCTCCTCCCCCCCACCCTCCCAGGGCCAAGAGAGTGTGCCTTGGACGACCAGTAGCTTGTTCCTCCAATGAGCTCATAACACCAACACACTCAGCTGAATCCTCCAACCCTCTCCCTCCTCCTCCTCTGTCTCCTCCTCATCTACCTCTGGTCAAATCCAGTACCAAGACAGAGTCCAAGGCTTTCCCTGCTCCAGCCTCAGCCCCAGCCCCAGCCTTGTCCCTGGCACCAGCTCCAGCCGCATCCCTCTCTGCCCCATCCCCGGCCCCTCTCTCCTCTCTCCCAGACCCTGCTCTTTCCCCAGCTCCAGCCCCGGGGCGGACCCAGTCCCAAACCTCTCAAACCACAGTGAAAGTGGAGCTGCTTACTCCAGGGAAACAGTCCCAGAGTCTCCTTCCTCTCACAAGCAGCAATAACACGGAGCAGACGAACCAAAACAGCCCCGCCGCAAGTCTGAGAGGCCGATCTGTCAAGGATGTAGTCTCCTCAGCCTGGTCTATTGCCTCCACATACACCGACGCCATGGGGGAGAGAGAGGAGGAGAGAGAGAACAGAGGGATGGGGAGGAGAGGAGAGGAGAAGAGAGGAAGAGAGGGGAGAGGAAGAGAGGTGAAGAGGGGAAAGATAATGGAGGGAAGGGAGAGGAAGAGAGGAGACGAGGGGAAAGATAATGGAGGGAAGGAGAGTAGGAGAGGAGAGGAGAGGAGAAGTGAGGAGAGGGAGAATGTGGCCAGACCATCCAGACTACGGCGGCTGAAGAAGTGAGGAGGGTGAGACTGAGGGGGTGAGACTGAGGAGGGAGAGACTGAGGGGGTGAGACTGAGGGGGAGAGACTGAGGGGGAGAGACTGAGGGGGAGAGACTGAGGGGGAGAGGGGGAGAGACTGAGGAGGGAGAGACTGAGGAGGGAGAGACTGAGGGGGAGAGACTGAGGGGGAGAGACTGAGGGGGAGAGACTGAGGGGGAGAGACTGAGGGGGAGAGACTGAGGGGGAGAGACTGAGGGGGAGAGACTGAGGGGGTGAGACTGAGGGGGGAGAGACTGAGGGGGGGAGAGACTGAGGGGGAGAGACTGAGGGGGTGAGACTGAGGGGGTGAGACTGAGGGGGAGAGACTGAGGGGGAGAGACTGAGGGGGCGAGACTGAGGGGGTGAGACTGAGGGGGTGGGTGAGACTGAGGGGGAGAGACTGAGGGGGGAGAGACTGAGGAGGGAGAGACTGAGGAGGAGAGACTGAGGAGGAGAGACTGAGGGGGTGAGACCCTGAGGGGGAGAGACTGAGGGGGTGAGACTGAGGAGGGAGAGACTGAGGAGGAGAGACTGAGGAGGAGAGACTGAGGGGGAGAGACTGAGGGGGTGAGACTGAGGGGGAGAGACTGAGGAGGAGGTGAGACTGAGGGGGTGAGACTGAGGGGGTGAGACTGAGGGGGAGAGACTGAGGAGGGAGAGACAGACTGAGGGGGAGAGACTGAGGGGGAGAGACTGAGGGGGAGAGACTGAGGGTACAGTAAAGATGCCTGGTGCCAGGGATAGAGATGATATTGTGGCAGATAGATGTGTTTACCCAATGTCCTGTCTCTTCCACAGAACCACTTTCTCTCTCACACACACACACACACACACACACACACAAGTTGACACACGGACAGTACCCATCCCAAAACCCAAAACAAATCCTGTCTCTCACATGCACATGTCATATGCAAACACTAATACTCAAACATCAATTGCTTAACATAACGTGGCAGAAGTTGTGTTATGGATTGTCAAATAGTTGACATGGATCCAACGTGACCCTCTCTCCACCCTTAAGCAGAAGATGTGGTCAGAAAGAGACTCGTACAGTCGAAAACAAGAAAAACATTTCATTTGAAGTTTAGATTTGGTTTTTGTGTTGAAGTTAAAGGAATGTTGAGACGTACTGCAGGAGTAGTATGTCATGGACTCTGGCAGCATCCCAAATGGCACCCTATACCCTATATAGACCAGGGCCCATAGAGCTTTGGCCAAAAGTAGTGCACTATGTAGGGAATAGGGTGCCTAGGCATCTGAACCCCTCCAGTATCCTCTGCTCTAAGCTTTAGCTACGATTGATCTCTCTCTGTTTCCAGAGTTACTTCATCACTCTTTGTTTTTCGACTGGAGCTCGCTCTCTCTCTCTCTCTCTCTCTCTCTCTCTCTCTCTCTCTCTCTGTGTCTCTCTCTGTCTCTGTCTCTCTCTCTCTCTCTCTCTCTCTCTCTCTCTCTCTCTCTCTCTCTCTCTCTCTCTCTCTCTCTGTCTCGTTCTCTCTCTCTCTCTCTCTCTCTCTCTCTCTCTCTCTGTGTCTCTCTCTGTCTCTGTCTCTCTCTCTCTCTCTCTCCCTCTCTCTCTCTCTCTCTCTCTCTCTCTGTGTCTCTCTCTGTCTCTGTCTCGTTCTCTCTCTCGCTCTCTCACTCATCCTGTGGTTTTGCATGCACAGTAAATACTGTAATGCACTATATTCACAGTCTACAGGACTACAGTGTACCAGGCTTATCTCTTGTCTCTTAGGAGCCCATTGTATTACTCAATATTAAACTGTTTTGAAGATGTATTGGTATATATTCAAGAATTCAACTGTATTTTAACTATGTTTTGCATTTGGGGATAATAGAGGTGTTTCCAGAGGGCAGGGTTCAGGGTAGGGCCAGACCAGTCCCTCTCCATAGTCCCACAGCCAGATAGATTCCTGGGAAACCAGTCAACCCACTTACCCCTGGCTCTCTGGGGCTCCACAGCCATGCAGGCCCTCCCCTACCCTGGCTCTCTGGGGCTCCACAGCCATGCAGGCCCTCCCCTACCCTGGCTCTCTGGGGCTCCACAGCCATGCAGGCCCTCCCCCACCCTGGCTCTCTGGGGCTCCACAGCCATGCAGGCCCTCCCCTACCCTGGCTCTCTGGGGCTCCACAGCCATGCAGGCCCTCCCCTACCCTGGCTCCTGGGGCTCCACAGCCTGGGGCTCTCTGGGGCTCCACAGCCATGCAGGCCCTCCCCTACCCTGGCTCTCTGGGGCTCCACAGCCATGCAGGCCCTCCCCTACCCTGGCTCTCTGGGGCTCCACAGCCATTCAGGCTCTCCCCCACCCTGGCTCGGGCTAGGGCCCATAATAGGGCCCATCAAATAAACCAACTTACCCAGCCCCCCCACTGACTCTCTGCCCCACTAAATGACAGTCACTCACCTCTCTCCGGGCTCTTCTACACTGGCCCTCAAGGGCCCCACCCCACTGGTTCTGGTGTTGCTTTACAGAGAAATCAACCAGCCAGGCTCCTCCTGGCAACCAGGGCTCCACAGCTACACTGGCCCTCAAGCCCCCCCCCCACCCTTTCAGAGAAGCCAACTGACCAGCCCAGGCCCCTCCTCTGGCTCTTTGCCCCCCCCCAGCCCTGGTCTCCTTGGTTCTGTTTGGGTCCAACAGAGAACCAAACCCAGGCCCCCCCACCCAGGCATTCACCCAGCCCCTGCCTCCCTCCCTCTCAGCCCCCCTGGCACTGCTGGAGCCCCTTAACGTTCCATGACGTTCCATTAGATTAGTTATAATGCTGTCTGTCTGTTCGTGTCACTACTGATTTACCGGTTTTATTTTCTATGGTTTTAATAAAGACGTTCCCTATCCCTGAGAGAAGATAGTTTCTGTGTCTTTATGGAAACAAACAGACAGGCTGGGGAGGATTTAGAGGGAGGAACTGAACCAACAGTGAGTTTGTTAGTTAGTCCATTGTAAAGCCTTTTAAAAAAAAATAGGGATTTTCATATTATTTTTGTAAAATGACAGCTATTAAAGAATTCCTGTCAGCCATGTATCCTAGGATAGTAGGATACTACACTTAGGTTAGAAGGCATGGTAACTAAGACAGCCTCCCGAAAAACAGGCAGCATCCGATCCCTTGACCTGTCCTGCCTCCAACTCATGGGCAAAATATACAGTAATGTGAAAAGTAATAGCATTGCAATTAATGACTTGTTGAAATTTAGAAATGGACTGCAATGAAAAATGAATGGACTGCAATGACGTTGGAGGGTTTGCAGTGTAAAGCTGCCATAAAACCTGTAAAAGTGTTAAACCGATTATCAACACCGTCCTCTCTTTCTGAGAATTATCTAAAGGGCCCGGTTTCCCCGATAGCGATGGATCCCGGTTTTCCCGATAGCGATGGAACCTAAGTGTTTTAACGATACATCGTTCCTACGACGACCGCAGAGCGTGCGTTCGCTAAGTGCGTCGTTGGGAACGTGTGTCGATACTGATAGGACCGAAAGAAAGGCAGCGCTGTTCTCGGATCAGCTTTCTCCATTCAGATCTTACCTTAACATTAGAATTACTCCACTACACTGACGACGGATCAGCACCTAAAGAGATATGATTACCCAACAATAATGTACTAAATCAGGTTTGGCACATGTTGATACTCATCATGAAATATATTGAGACATAAATTAGAACTGATTTCCATATGATTTAAATATACAGGCCCATGTAGGCTATTTATCTTTTAATGCAGAGTCATCTCGGTTTTCATTTGATGCATATTTTTTGTCCTTCGTTTGTTGGTACAATTTGAAAAGTATTTGGCAACTTTGTATTTGTAGTCAACATTGTTCTGAAGTTATCGGCGGTCACAGAGAGACCGATAAACATCTTGATTCTATGTTTAGCGGAGATCTTCTGTGTGTAATAAAGTGACGCAGGTCAAAAGAAGCATTAATGGACACACTTAGCAGACCTACCAGTGGTCTGAGGCAGTTTGTAAAATTAGTGTTTTCAAGTGCAACTTTAAGGAACAAATGGTTTTGGGAAACACCTTGGGGGATTTAATGATGCTCCTATGAAGGTTCTAACGATGAACTTAGCCTTAAAATGCTTTTAGCAAAACTGGGCCCTTGGGCTCTTTATTTTGGATTTAATCCTTACAAATGTCTCTCCTAAACCTGGTTCAACTGCTACACTACCATCTAGTAGTCCTACAAGGATCTCTGTAACCTGGTTTCAACTGCTGAACTACCATCTAGTAGTCCTACAAGGATCTCTGTAACCTGGTTTCAACTGCTACACTACCATCTAGTAGTCCTACAAGGATCTCTGTAACCTGGTTTCAACTGCTACACTACCATCTAGTAGTCCTACAAGGATCTCTGTAACCTGGTTTCAACTGCTACACTACCATCTAGTAGTCCTACAAGGATCTCAGTCTTAGCTCCATGACTCACGTGTGGCACAGTTAAGATAATTATCAGGAGAGGTGTTGATGATCTGGTAAGGCTTTGGTTTAATCCTTTCAAATAGCTCCTGTTAAAGACGTTAGTTGGTCCCCCTCAGCAACACACCACTATCTAGTGGGCTTCTGGGCATCTCTGTCTCAGCTCCATAGCCCATAGCATCTCTGTCTCAGCTCCGTAGCCCATAGCATCTCTGTCTCAGCTCCATAGCCCATAGCATCTCTGTCTCAGCTCCATAGCCCATAGAATCTCTGTCTCAGCTCCATAGCATCTCTGTCTCAGCTCCATAGCATCTCTGTCTCAGCTCCATAGCATCTCTGTCTCAGCTCCATAGCCCATAGCATCTCTGTCTCAGCTCCGTAGCCCATAGCATCTCTGTCTCAGCTCCGTAGCCCATAGAATCTCTGTCTCAGCTCCGTAGCCCATAGAATCTCTGTCTCAGCTCCATAGCATCTCTGTCACAGCTCCATAGCCCATAGCATCTCTGTCTCAGCTCCATAGCATCTCTGTCTCAGCTCCATAGCCCATAGCATCTCTGTCTCAGCTCCGTAGCCCATAGCATCTCTGTCACAGCTCCATAGCCCATAGCATCTCTGTCTCAGCTCCATAGCCCATAGCATCTCTGTCTCAGCTCTGTCTCAGCTCCATAGCCCATAGCATCTCTGTCTCAGCTCCATAGCCCATAGCATCTCTGTCTCAGCTCCATAGCATCTCTGTCTCAGCTCCATAGCCCATAGCATCTCTGTCTCAGCTCCATAGCATCTCTGTCTCAGCTCCACAGCCCATAGCATCTCTGTCTCAGCTCCATAGCATCTCTGTCTCAGCTCCGTAGCCCATAGCTTCTCTGTCTCAGCTCCACAGCATCTCTGTCTCAGCTCCATAGCCCATAGCATCTCTGTCTCAGCTCCATAGCATCTCTGTCTCAGCTCCATAGCCCATCTCTGTCTCAGCTCCGGTCTAGCACATCCAGCATCTCTGTCTCAGCCCCATAGCATCTCTGTCTCAGCTCCACAGCCCATAGCATCTGTGTCTCAGCTCCACAGCCCATAGCATCTCTGTCTCAGCTCCGTAGCCCATAGCATCTCTGTCTCAGCTCCATAGCCCATAGCATCTCTGTCTCAGCTCAGTAGAGTGAAGATCGGGTGATGAGGTTTGGAATATATCATCTGGGGTCCTAGTTAACGGCGGCAGGTAGCTTAGTGGGTTAAGAGTGTTGTGCCAGTAACCGAAAGGTCGCTGGTTCTAATCCCCCGAGCCGACTAGGTGAAAAAATCTGTCGATGTGTCCTTAAGCAAGGCACTTAATCCTAATTGCTCATGTAAGTCGCTCTGGATAAGAGCGTCTGCTAAATGACTAAAATGTAATTAACTTTTAAAAGTGCAGGAGTGCCCCAGGGATCAATGTTGGGACCAATTCCATTCAAATTCACAAATGTTCAGTTTACTTCCTGAATTTACTAAATTAAACAGAATTGACCCCAGCCCTGTTCAGGATCATGTGGACCTAGGATGATATTTCTGGAACAATGTCAATCTTCAGGCCAGTTGGTCTGATTGAAAGGAGTTTAGATCCAGCCTACAGTAATCATTAGTCAACACAGACTCTTACAATGAGACCTTGTTGCTCACTATTACATGTGTTCCCACGGTAGTCTCTGAGTCTGAGAACCGTCTCTAACTTGTCTGGTTATTGGCTAAACCCATAGGGTGCCTCCATAATGGCGTCCTTTTCCCTATATAGTGCACTACTTTTGACCAAGTGGGAACATTGCCTTAATAGTGCACTACTTAGGGAATAGGGTGCCATTCTGGACACTGACATAAACTCTAACTTGTCTGGTTAAAAGTGTCTGGGATTAGTGTAAAGACCCTCGGCTCAATTCAATCAAACCCACGTCGCAGTATCTACACAGTGGCCATTTTTCCCATGGTCCAATAAACTCTGATTTTGGGGTACTGTATAAAAACCTAAAACTACTTCACAGGTACAGTATGTTTCCACTTTTCAGAATATGAAGTGTGTGCGTATGGGGAAGATGCTGCGTTTAATGCTATGGCGGTTTGAGTGATTTACATCCATAGTGTTAATCTGTTTAACATTTCACTGTTAGTCTAAACCTGTTGTTTATGAAGCATGTGACAACTAAAATGTAATTGATTTTGATTCTTATCTAACCTCACGATCAATCATTTTACTCAGAACATGACAGTTTTAATTTCTCTTTTCATAACAAAATATTTAATAAATATTGGACTTTCAAAACAAAAATATTGCCAGGATTGCAACATCAACACAAATAATACATTCATGTTCATAACACAAGGGTGGGAAAAGGACAGCAAATGAATGTTGCCATGATCTCATAAAGTATTAACATCTGAGATAAAACATGTTCATCTTAATAGTTTAAAACGGAAACAAAAAGAACAGTCTCCCGCAGTACACTACCAAGCAGGATCAACGCTTTAGCTAGCTACATTGACTAAATATTCGTAAATAACTATTTATTTTGAAAAATAAAATGGTCCAACTGGATCAACAACCAAAAACACAAGTATAGCTTTCTTATAGGAACTGTCCACTGTTCCCAGATTTGTATCAATATTACCTATAATGAATTACAATGAGTGAAATGGTTTTCCTTCCAAAAAAAATAAATAATTAAAGTATGTTAAAAAGCAGCTTTTCCATGTTTTTAATGGTGTGGGTATATAATGGGCAAAAAATATATTCATGTGAGTAGACCACTGATTGGCCAGCTCAGCTAATGAGCCAACATGACATGTTCTATGAGGAAATAGCAAGCATTTTTTAAACGGTCCGTTTGAGGTGGGTTTTTTTTTTCTCTCCAATTTATGGACACAAATACCAGTATAGGACGAGTCAACAACATTATCTGGGTATAAGTTAACAGAATATGGACAGTTACTTTAATGAACACTAAAATCAAAAGTTATTTCTGGTTGTTTATTAAAGTCAGCTGGCTAACTCATTGATGCTGCTTCGTAGCATTACCCCTCAGAGATAAGGAAGGTGGCGTGGATCCGATCTGATTCTACAGAGTCCCAGGGCCCGCAATCACAAAGAGTCTCAGAGGAGAAGTGCTGATCTAGGATCCGTTTTAAATTAAGATAACAACATCATGAATAACATTTTTAAAATGATCAGGGAGGACCTAGATCAGCTCTCGTATTCTGAAACAATTTATGAATACAGGCCCTGATCGGTTTGTGCCATCTTGCCAAATCCATTGCATTGTCGGGCAACATGCATGCAATGGAGTTGGCATGACAGCACAAACAGATCTGGCTGTTGACCCCTCTACCATTCAAGTATTCTAAGACTACATCCCAAATAACACCCTATTCCCTTTATAGTGCACTACTATTGACCAGGGCCCCATAGGAAATAGGGTGCCATTAGGGACCCGTCCTTGGTCCAGCTGTGACTGTATGTGTGATAGATTGTGTGATTTGCCAGAAGTTGGCAGATATACTCAGAAAACTGAAAAACAAGTATGTGACTGAAATACGTGATCATGAGTGACTTTAGATGCTGCTGTATGTGACTGAAATACGTGATCATGAGTGACTTTAGATGCTGCTGTATGTGACTGAAATACGTGATCATGAGTGACTTTAGATGCTGCTAAAGGCTTTTTTGTTCAATTAGTAGTGACAAGCAAAACGCCTGCCACTACACTCAATCTCTGAATCGTTTACAACCCAAAGCAACTATTTATTTTGTATTCGTTTTTATTTCTTCTTCCCCCTAGCAGCAACAATGGATGCTGTAGAATCATAAAAAAAATGAAATCATTAAAAAAACGAAAACAATATTTCATTTTTTTTTTTTTTTTTTTTTTTGCATTTTGTGAAATAATAAAAACAAATGACATTATCAAAAAAGAAACTAAGCTTACGAAGCTATCAGAACCTTAAATCTAGAGACAGAACATATAAATAAAAAGGAATGATATCTTAAGGCTCTTGATTATTATTTAAGTTAATAAATCAAATATACACAATGATTAATAAAAAATAAAAAATAAATGTACATATCTACACATTCTAAATCGACACAAATTCTTCATATTGCCAGCAACTGCTGACATCGACATCGACCCCGCCCACCCCAAAGAATAAATAATTCTAAAGTTGTATTTATTTTGGTTTCATTTCATGACAAGCTGAAAACGCTAATAACTAAACTAGAGAAGAGAGAGCACAAATACATGAAACTAAGTGCGTCTCAAATGGCGCCCTATTCCGTACACAGGGCTCTGATCAAAAGTAGTGTACTAAATAGGGAATAAGTGTTGTGTTTTGAAATGTGAAAACACAACACCACTTTCTCCTGCCAACCAAAGCAACCTTCTCTGCCAGTGTAGCCTTGCTAGTGTTAAATTAACACAGTCAGGGGCTACGTCCGAAACAGCACCCTATTCCCTAGATCGTACACAGGGTCCATAGGGCTCTGGTCAAAAGTAGTGCACTAAATAGGGAACAGGGTGCCACATCTGACGTACCCGGGGATCCATTATATCCAAGCAACAAACCTTGTAGTCACAGAATAATGACGCAACAGTTTAGGAACTACAAAACTACAAATCCCAGAACACTCCCCCCTGGTCCTCTCTTCACCAAGATCAAAAGGGCTTGGTTGCACGGCAACACAGTGTCAACACGGCGTGTCAGAAGGACCACGTTGCCGGAATGACCATAACGTCCAGGAAGGGGAATTCTTTACACAGCGTTTTACTTCCTGCCTCCTATATGTCACTTCCTACTATACGATGTAGTCCATCCTGTTGATGCTGTGTGCCGTCTCCAGGACCCTGTTGTCCTGTTTATTAGTCCAGTTAGGGTGCTTGGAGCTGGGCTGCAGCGTGGTCCCCCGGTCCTCCCGCTCCACCAGTGTGTAGGCAGGCTGTTTGGTTGTAACCGAGAAGCTTCCTTTATTCCCCATCTGTCTCTCTTCGTCGTTGTCCTCCTCCCCCTCTAGGGGGCGGTGGTGTGTTCGTACCTTGGCGATAATCGAGTTCTTATCCTCGTAGTCCTTGATGGCCACCGATGTTGTGAGATGGCCGCCGCCGCCTCCAGCGTGTTTCTCGTTGATGGGGTTCTTGATCTGGTTGAGCTGCTCACGCACGTTGTTGGTTGTGTTGTCATCCGTCGCCGCGGACGACAAGGCTCCGTTTCCATGGTGATTGCCATGTTTCCGACGGCGACGCACGCAGTACAGGAAAACTGAGACGAACGCCAGGATCCAGAAGAGAATGAAGACAGAGGACAGCAGGGGCACAAGGTAGTCTGGAGAGGAGAGAAACAGGAATTCATCAACCATTTCATTGTTAAAGACTACAATTGAGTCTCTCCTGAAATATAGAAGTAATGTAACTTGAGGTCCCTCAAGTGTTAAACATCAAACTGTTTACTCCTACCAAAGGTTACGAACATCAGACTGTTTACTCCTACCAAAGGTTACGAACATCAACACTGTTTACTCCTACCAAAGGTTACGAACATCTACATAAAGACTGTTTACTCCTACCAAAGGTTACGAACATCAACACTGTTTACTCCTACCAAAGGTTACGAACATCAACACTGTTTACTCCTACCAAAGGTTACGAACATCAACATAAAGACTGTTTACTCCTACCAAAGGTTACGAACATCAACATAAAGACTGTTTACTCCTACCAAAGGTTACGAACATCAACACTGTTTACTCCTACCAAAGGTTACGAACATCAACACTGTTTACTCCTACCAAAGGTTACGAACATCAACACTGTTTACTCCTACCAAAGGTTACGAACATCAACACTGTTTACTCCTACCAAAGGTTACGAACATCAACATAAAGACTGTTTACTCCTACCAAAGGTTACGAACATCAACACTGTTTACTCCTACCAAAGGTTACGAACATCAACATAAAGACTGTTTACTCCTACCAAAGGTTACGAACATCAACATAAAGACTGTTTACTCCTACCAAAGGTTACGAACATCAACACTGTTTACTCCTACCAAAGGTTACGAACATCAACATAGACTGTTTACTCCTACCAAAGGTTACGAACATCTACATAGACTGTTTACTCCTACCAAAGGTTACGAACATCAACATAAAGACTGTTTACTCCTACCAAAGGTTACGAACATCAACATAAAGACTGTTTACTCCTACCAAAGGTTACGAACATCTACATAGACTGTTTACTCCTACCAAAGGTTACGAACATCAACATAAAGACTGTTTACTCCTACCAAAGGTTACGAACATCAACATAAAGACTGTTTACTCCTACCAAAGGTTACGAACATCAACATAAAGACTGTTTACGCCTACCAAAGGTTACGAACATCAACATAAAGACTGTTTACGCCTACCAAAGGTTACGAACATCTACATAAAGACTGTTTACTCCTACCAAAGGTTACGAACATCAACATAAGACTGTTTACTCCTACCAAAGGTTACGAACATCAACATAAAGACTGTTTACTCCTACCAAAGGTTACGAACATCAACACTATTTACTCCTACCAAAGGTTACGAACATCAACATAAAGACTGTTTACTCCTACCAAAGGTTACGAACATCTACATAAAGACTGTTTACTCCTACCAAAGGTTACGAACATCAACAAACTGTTTACTCCTACCAAAGGTTACGAACATCTACATAAAGACTGTTTACTCCTACCAAAGGTTACGAACATCAACATAAAGACTGTTTTACTCCTACCAAAGGTTACGAACATCAACATAAAGACTGTTTACTCCTACCAAAGGTTACGAACATCAACACTGTTTACTCCTACCAAAGGTTACGAACATCAACATAAAGACTGTTTACTCCTACCAAAGGTTACGAACATCTACATAAAGACTGTTTACTCCTACCAAAGGTTACGAACATCAACATAAAGACTGTTTACTCCTACCAAAGGTTACGAACATCTACATAAAGACTGTTTACTCCTACCAAAGGTTACGAACATCAACAAACTGTTTACTCCTACCAAAGGTTACGAACATCAACACTGTTTACTCCTACCAAAGGTTACGAACATCAACACTGTTTACTCCTACCAAAGGTTACGAACATCAACATAAAGACTGTTTACTCCTACCAAAGGTTACGAACATCAACATAAAGACTGTTTACTCCTACCAAAGGTTACGAACATCAACATAAAAGACTGTTTTACTCCTACCAAAGGTTACGAACATCAACATAAAGACTGTTTACTCCTACCAAAGGTTACGAACATCTACATAAAGACTGTTTACTCCTACCAAAGGTTACGAACATCAACACTG
>CM072218.1:107386649-107406649 GCA_036851935.1 Coregonus suidteri | reverse complement strand
CGCGGTCAAGAACGCTGAGTTAATCTCAGCCTATGCTGCCCTTCAGTCCCTTGACTTTTTGGCCCTGATGGAGACATGGATCACCCCAGAGAACACTGCTACTCCAGCTGCTCTCTCTTCATGTGTTCTCTCATAGTCCGAGAGCATCTGGTTGTCGCGGTGGTGGCACAGGGTTACGCATTTCTCCTAAGTGGAGATTCTCTTTTCTCCCTCTCACCTCTCCATCTCCTCATTTAAATTCCATACTGTCACTGTCACTTGTCTACTCAAGCTTAACATTATTGTAATCTATCGCCCACCAGGTGCCCTTGGAGAGTTTCTCAATTAGCTTGACACCTTGATAAACACATTTCCTGACGATGGCTCACCGCGCTTCGTACTTGGCGACTTCAACCTCCTGACGTCTGCCTTCGATTCATTTCTTTACAACTCTCTCTTTCCCCTCCTTGCCTCTTTTGACCTCACCCTTTCACAATCCCCTCCAACTCACAAGGCAGGCAATACTCTTGACCTCATCTTTACTAGAGGCTGTTCTCCTACTAATCTCACTGCAACCCCCCTCCAGGTCTCTGACCACTACTTTGTTTCCTTTTCTGTCTCCCTTTCCTCCATCACCACTCAGCCCCTACCCAGATGGTCATCGTCACTCTCTCTCCCCTCTCCTCTTCTATCATCTCTCTCTTCTGCTAAATCCTTCTCCCTCCTGTCTCCTGATTCTGCCTCTTCGACCCTACTCTCCTCCCTTTCCGCATCCTATGACTCACACTGTCCCCTTTCCTCCTGGCCGGCTCGGCCCTCCCCTCCTGTGGCTGAGTGACTCATTGTGAGTTTACAGAACAGGGCTGCGGGCAGCTGAACAAAAATGGAGGAAAACTAAACTTCTGGAGGACCTATCATCCTTTCCCTTCCTCCTCTCTACCTTCTCTTCCTCTGTATCCCCTCTTAAAGCCACTTTCTATCACTAAATGTCAAGCTTCTGCCTCTAACCCTAGGAAACTATTTTCCACCTTCTCCTCCCTCCTTAATCCTCCCCCTCTGCGGACGACTTTGTCAACCACTTTGACGACATCCGCTACTCATTCACCCAGCCTATTGAGTCCACTGCTCCCATTCACACAGAACTACCCTACGCCTTGACCTCTTTCTCCCCTCTCTCCAGATGACATCCTGCGACTAGTGAGGTCTGACCGCCCGACAACCTGCCCGCTCGACCCCATCCCCCCCTCCCTTCTCCAGACCGTCTCTGGAGACCTTCTCCCATTGGCTGCGTCCCCTCTGACTTCAAAATGGTCCGAGTCACTCCCCTCCTCAAGAAACCAACACTCGACTCATCTGACATAAAGAACTACAGACCTGTATCCCTTCTTTCTTTCCTTTCCAAAACACGTGAGCGTGCCGTCTCTGATCAACTCTCTCGCTATCTCTCAGAACCATCTTCTTAACCCTAACCAGTCAGGCTTGAAGACGGGTCATTCAACCAAGACTGCTCCTCTGTGTCACAGAGGCTCTCCGCACTGCAAAGCTGACTCTCTCTCTCCTCTGTTCTCATCCTTCTAGATCTATCCACTGCCTTTTATACCGTGATGAATGCTTTAACTGTGACTGTGATATGTGGTTGTCCCACCTAGCTATTTTAAGATGAATGCTCTAACTGTGACTGTGATATCTGGTTGTCCCACCTAGCTATCTTAAGATGAATGCTCTAACTGTGACTGTGATATGTGGTTGTCCCACCTAGCTATCTTAAGATGAATGCTCTAACTGTGACTGTGATATGTGGTTGTCCCACCTAGCTATCTTAAGATGAATGCTCTAACTGTGACTGTGATATGTGGTTGTCCCACCTAGCTATCTTAAGATGAATGCACTAACTGTGACTGTGATATGTGGTTGTCCCACCTAGCTATCTTAAGATGAATGCACTAACTGTGACTGTGATATGTGGTTGTCCCACCTGCTATCTAAGATGAATGCACTACTGTGACTGTGATATGTGGTTGTCCCACCTAGCTATCTTAAGATGAATGCTCTAACTGTGACTCTGGTTGTCCCACCTAGCTATCTTAAGATGAATGCTCTAACTGTGACTGTGATATGTGGTTGTCCCACCTAGCTATCTTAAGATGAATGCTCTAACTGTGACTGTGATATCTGGTTGTCCCACCTAGCTATCTTAAGATGAATGCACTAACTGTGACTGTGATATGTGGTTGTCCCACCTAGCTATCTTAAGATGAATGCACTAACTGTGACTGTGATATGTGGTTGTCCCACCTAGCTATCTTAAGATGAATGCTCTAACTGTGACTGTGATATGTGGTTGTCCCACCTAGCTATCTTAATATGAATGCACTAACTGTAAGTCGCTCTGGATAAGAGTGTCTGCTAAATGACTAAAATGTAAAATGTAAATGTGTGTTTTGTACCCGCATGGCTGTGTGTGTGTGTGTGCGTGTGTGTGTGTGAATCATACCTGTCTGGCTGGCGCTGGGCCTCTGCTGCACACAGACCTCGGCGATGGCGGTGATGATGCTGTTATTGCCATTGTGTTTAGACACCAGATCAACGATACTATCTGTTATCTCCTTTATAGGTGATCTGTCCATCCGCGGGTCCTCTGTGTACTGGAGAGAGAGAGAGAGAGAGAGAGACACACTAAGGATGAGCATTAGAATAATATTACATTTCTTTGGATATCCGGATAGTCAAAATGCATGTTTAAAAAACTATATGTTTAACTTCCTGCGCAGCCTGTGCGACTTGAGTGCCGCTTGCTTGCATCAGTGCGATGGGCAGGTGAGTTTAACGAGAGAGAAGCCATACAGACTCGCGTTAGTTAGACTAACTTCTATATTCCATAGGTTATCATCCCATCTCGTGTGCCCGTCTTGACTGCATCAAGTCGATGTAAAGAAGCTAGCCAGCTATGTTAGCCAGCTAGCTACCTAGGCTATTTTGCTGCGTTTCACCGTCCTTGTCTACAACTCCATTCAGATTAAACAACAGCCTACCCCTTCTCATTTAATGAACTCCATTCAGATTAAACACTGTGAGACGCCTAAGACAGCGCTACAGGGAGACAGGACGGACAGCTGATCATCCTCGCAGTGGCAGACCACGTGTAACACCTGCACAGGATCGGTACATCCGCACATCACACCTGCGGGACAGGTACAGGATGGCAACATCAACTGCCCGAGTTACACCAGGAACGCAAAATCCCTCCATCAGTGCTCAGACTGTCCACAATAGGCTGAGAGAAGCTGGACTAAGGGCTTGTAGGCCTGTTGTAAGGCAGGTCCTCACCAGACATCACCGGCAACAACGTCGCCTATGGGCACAAACCCACCGTCGCTGGACCAGACAGGACTGGCAAGAAGTGCTCTTCACTGACGAGTCGCGGTTTTGTCTCACCAGGGGTGATGGTCGGATTAATCGGACTGAGCTTGTTGTTGTCATTGCAGGCAATCATTGCAGGCAATCTCAACACTGCGTTAGAGGGAAAACATCCTCCTCCCTCATGTGGTACCCTTCCTGCAGGCTCATCCTGACATGACCCTCCAGCATGACAATGCCACCAGCCATACTGCTCGTTCTGTGCGTGATTTCCTGCAAGACAGGAATGTCAGTGTTCTGCCATGGCCAGCGAAGAGCCCGGATCTCAATCCCATTGAGCACGTCTGGGACCTGTTGGATCGGAGGGTGAGGGCTAGGGCCATTCCCCCAATAAATGTCCTGGAACTTGCAGGTGCCTTGGTGAAAGAGTGGGGTAACATCTCACAGCAAGAACTGGCAAATCTGGTGCAGTCCATGAGGAGGAGATGCACTGCAGTACTTAATGCAGCTGGTGGCCACACCAGATACTGACACTTACTTTTGATTTTGACCCCCTCCCCCTCCCTCCCCTTTGTTCAGGGACACATTATTCAATTTCTGTTAGTCACATGTCTGTGGAACTTGTTCAGTTTATGTCTCAGTTGTTGAATCTTGTTATGTTCATCCAAATATTTACACATGTTAAGTTTGCTGAAAATAAACGCAGTTGACAGTGAGGACGTTTTTCTTTTGCTGAGTTTATATAACACAAAATCTATGTGTATAGTGCGTATGTTATCGTGTTATTGTATGCATGTGTCTATGTTTGTGTTGCTTCACAGTCCCGCTGTTCCATTAGGTGGTTTTTTTAAATCCTAATTTTACTGCTGGCATGAGTTACTTGATGTGGAATAGAATTCCATGTAGTCATGGCTCTATGTAGTACTGTGCGCCTCCCATAGTCTGTTCTGGACTTGGGGACTGTGAAGAGACCTCTGGTGGCATGTCTTGTGGGGTATGCATGGGTGTCTGAGCTGTGTGCAAGTAGTTTAAACAGACAGCTTAGTGCATTCAACATGTCAATACCTCTCACAAATCCAAGTAGTGATAAAGTCAATCTTTCCTCCACTTTGAGCCAGGAGAGATTGACATGCATATTATTAATGTTAGCTCTCTGTGTACATCCAAGGGCCAACCATACTGCCCTGAAAAGTAGGGCAGGTGTGACAAAACTAGGGCCTGCCTTGTTGATAGTGCTGTTAAGAAGGCAGAGCAGCGCTTTATTATGGACAGACTTCTCCCCATCCTAGCTACTGTTGTATCAATATGTTTTGACCATGACAGTTTACAATCCAGGGTTACGCCAAGCAATTTAGTCGTCTCAACTTGCTCAATTTCCACATTATTCATTACAAGAGTTAGTTGAGGTTTAGGGTTTAGTGAATGATTTGTCCCAAATACAATGCTTTTAGTTTTTGAAATATTTAGGACTAACTTATTCCTTGCCACCCATTCTGAAACTAACTGCAGCTTTTTTGTTAAGTGTTGCTGTCATTTCAGTCGCTGTAGTAGCTGACAAGTATAGTGTTGAGTCATCTACCTACATAGACACACTGGCTTTACTCAAAGCCAGTGGCATGTTGTTAGTAAAGATTGAAAAAAAAGTAGGGCCTAGACAGCTGCCCTGGGGAATTCCTGATTCTACCTGGATTATGTTGGAGAGGCTTCCATTAAAGAACACCATCTGTGTTCTGTTAGACAGGTAACTCTTTATCCACAATATAGCAGGGGGTGTAAAGCCATAACATGTGTTTTTTCAGCAACAGACTATGATCGATAATGTCAAAAGCCGCACTGAAGTCTAACAATCTTTTTATCATCAATTTCTCTCAGCCAATCATCAGTCATTTGTGTCAGTGCTGTGCTTGTTGAATGTCCTTCCCTATAAGCGTGCTGAAAGTCTGTTGTCAATTGTATGACCTCTTATACACAATATTAGGCCCAGCCTTTGGAACTTTGGTTTTCCTAGATATGGCTACTATATTGTGATCACTACATCCAATGGATCTGGTATACTGCTTTCATGCCTAAAATCTTGCCAATGAAAAAATCATTAAATATATCTGAAGCATTAGTAAATATATGATCAATACATGTTGATGATTTCATTCCTGTGCTGTTTGTAACTACCCTGGTAGGTTGATTGATAACCTGAACCAGGTTGCAGGCACTAGTTACAGTTTGAAGCGTTCTAAAATGTTGAGTGGGCAGCTTTTTGATGAAAGCCAGTCAAGTGTATTTTACCTCTCTATTGATTTATCACATATATTATCAAGCATTTCACACATGTTATCCAGTTACTGACTGTTAGCACTTGGTGGTCTATAGCAGCTTCCCATCACTACAAAAATGGGCTTTAGGTGAGGCAGATGAACCTGTAGCCATATTACTTCAACAGTATTTAACATGAGATCCTCTCTAAGCTTTACAGGAATGTGGTTCTGAATATAAACAGCAACACCTCCACCATTGGCATTTCTGTCTTTTCTGTAAATGTTATAACCTTGTATTGCTACTAAGCTTTACAGGAATGTGGTTCTGAATATAAACAGCAACACCTCCACCACTGTAAATGTTATAACCTTGTATTGCTACCATCAAGGTAGGTATTATCTAAGTGAGTTTCAGAGATTGTCAGAATATGAATGTCATCTGTTACTAGCAAATTATTAATTTCATGAACCTTGTTTCTTAAGCTACATATGTTAACGTGGGCTATTTTTAACACTTTTCTGGGATGCTTGATTATTTTTCTTGCTTTACTGGGAAGCTTAGCAGAGGTAGACATACTTAGGTTATTTTTATTAGTGCAGGGTGAGCTGCACACAGTGGACTTCCTACTAGAGAACACCACCTCAGTGCTAACAGTATTACTCTGGTTCATAGGCATATGACTACTGCATACAATAGCTGTAGGATGAGCAGAGGAACGTGACGGACTCTCAGCCTCAGGAAGCAACCTGGTGATATCTTGAACTTTTGCCCAAGGAAAACACAAAGTCTTTGCCCCAGGTACAGATATATGCCTCACCATTGAACTCCCTTTCACAATCGCCGTAATGATTCGGCCTCTGCCATGTCTCATCAAGGCAAAGTGTGGCTAAATATATTTTGATTTGTTTAACACTTTTTTTGGTTACTACATGATTCCATATGTGTTATTTCATAGTTTCGATGTCTTCACTATTATTCTACAATGTAGAAAATAGTAACAATAAAGAAAAACACTTGAATGTGTAGGTGTGTCCAAACTTTTGACTGGTCCTGTATGTCTATTGCGTAACCAGGCCAGCCCAGTACAGCTCCTCTTGGCTCTGTAGTGTGAAAAGGGTGACAGACTTATGAAGACTAAGGGAGATCCTTCATGCTTTACTTTGCAGACCATACATTATGTTCAATTTTTCTTACAGTCCACGGAAATGTGTATTTTTGCTTTTAACCCCAAGACACAGACACACAGGTGACAAGATGTGACTTACAATGCTGAGATGGATCTCGTTGCTAGCGGAGGTTGAAGGGTCACAGGTTATGGAAACAGAATACTCAGAGGACACATTCTTCACCACGTACAGTCTCAGCTGCTTACACACTGCCTCGATGCTCAGACCCTGGAGAGACACAGAGAGAGGAGAGAGAAAGTTACATGCCTCGATAATCAGACCCTGGACAGAGAGACAGTCTACCTGAACAGAGCAATACTCAATCATGAGGCATCAAAGCCAAAGGAACTGCACAATATTAAGAAATGCTATCGATGGAAGGAAAGTAGTGTAGAAACCTACCAAAAAACAATTAGGCAACAACAAAATTCAATCACTTTTAGACAACTTCCAGGACAAAACATTTCACTGTAATAGTGAAGGTGTAAACTTGGCAGTAGAAAACCTAAACAGTATAGTTGACCTCTCAGCTTTCCTATCAAATCAAAAAATGTCAAGCAGACAACCTAATTAAATTAACAACAATGACAAATGGTTTGATGAAGAACGCAAAAACCTAAGAAAGAAATTGAGAAACCTATCCAACCAAAAACATAGAGACCCAGAAAACCTGAGCCTACACCTTCACTATGGTGAATCACTAAAACAATACAGAAATACACTACGGAAAAAGGAACAGCATGTCAGAAATCAGCTCAATGTAATTGAAGAATCCATAGACTCTAACCACTTCTGGGAAAATTGGAACACACTAAACAAACAACAACACGAAGAGCTATCTATCCAAAACGGAGATGTATGGGTAAACCACTTCTCTAATATTTTTGCCCTATAACAGAGAACAAACAGCAAAAACATGATCAATTACAAATCTTAGAATCAACTATTAAAGACTACCAGAACCCACTGGATTCCAATTACATTGAATGAACTACAGGACAAACTACAAACCCTCCAACCCAAAAAGGCCTGTGGTGTTGATGGTATCCTCAATGAAATGATAAAATATACAGACCACAAATTCCAATTGGCTATACTTAAACTCTTTAACATCATCCTCAGCTCTGGCATCTTCCCCAATATTTGGAACCAAGGACTGATAATCCCAATCCACAAAAGTGGAGACAAATTTGACCCCAATAACTAACGTGGAATATGCGTCAACAGCAACCTTGGGAAAATCCTCTGCATTATCATTAACAGCAGACTTGTACATTTCCTCAGGGAAAAGAAGTACTGATCAAATGTCAAATTGGCTTTTTACCAAATTACCGTACGACGGGGGGCGCTAGTCAGCAAGCCATGGAGTAGGTCACGTTTTTCCGAGCTCCTGCTGAAATTACATTTATTTAATACTTTCTTTGCGCTTTGACCCAAAAAGAACTAGGAAACACAGCTTTTGAATGACGTGCTTTACTTTATTACACTTTTTATTTTAATGTGTAAATGGCACATAACCTGCAAAAGGTTTAAGTTCAGCGGAGTCACTGACAAAAGACAAAACACGAGGCCCAAGACGAGGAGCTTGAGTTCTTCTCTTCGGCTCGGCGAAAACGAGGATTTGAAGGCCGAGATTCTTGCTGCCCTCAGAGCAGAGAACAAAATCCCTACAGGAACACCGGTCTGCCCTCAGAGCGGACATTTAATCTATACCCAAGTCGGAAGTCAAGGAGGCGCTCAGTGAGGACTTTCATTTTATTAAGTCGGAGTTACAAGCAGTCAAGAATGAACTCGCAAAGCATACAGCAATGGTTCGTACTGAACTGGATACAGTTAAGAAAACGGTCTCCGACATGGAACAAGGCTTGTCAACACGCTCAGACGACACAAACTACGCTACAAACGACTGTTAAGAAGCTCGAAACCGATGTGGCCTGCCTTAAGGAACAATGCATATACTTACAAGGTTATATGCAAAGATCCAATATCAGGATCATGGGGGTGGCTGTGGACCCGGGCTCAAGTTCTACTTCATCGGTCTCAAAGTTATTGAAGGAAGCCCTCAAAATTGGATAAAGACGTCCTTGTAGACCGCTCACGTCGGGGCTCTCAAGCAAGAAAGCCTGGCGGAAAACCTTGCGTCATTGTGGCTAAACTACTATCAGATTGTTATTGATGTTTTTGGGTGTGCCAGAGAATTTGGCCCACTTAGATGCAACGGAGCACCCATCTCCTTCTTCCCAGACTATGCCCCCAGCGTTGCTCATGACCGTGCCGCTTTCAACAATGTCAAGAGTCTGCTCCGTGGACGGACCGACGTTCGGTATGGTGTGGCTTTTCCTGCCCGGATCCGTATAACATACAATGGCACCGAGAAAGAGTTCCAAGACCCCCAAAAGGCGATGGCCTCAGTAGAATGTTCGCCTTTACGGAGGTCGGACGAAGCAAATTAAAAAAACGTTTGGGAAAAAAGTGTTTACCGTACGACAGACCACGTATTCACCCTGCACACCCTAATTGACTAACAAACAAACCAAAACAAAGTCAAAGTCTTCTCAAGCTTTGTTGATTTAAAAAAAAAGTTTGACTCATTTTGGCATGAGGGTCTGCTATACAAATTGATGGAAAGTGGTGTTGGGGGAAAAACATACAACATTATAAAATCTATGTACACAAACAACAAGTGTGCGGTTAAAATTGGCAAAAAACACACATTTCTTTCCACAGGGCTGTGGGGTGAGACAGGGATGCAGTTTAAGCCCCACCCTCTTCAACATATATCTCAACGAATAGGCGAGGGCACTAGAACAGTCTGCAGCACCCGGCCTCACCCTACTAGAATCTGAAGTAAAATGTCTACTGTTTGCTGATGATCTGGTGCTTCTGTCCCCAAGAAAGGAAGGCCTACAGCAGCACCTAGATCTTCTGCACAGATTCTGTCAGACCTGGGCCCTGACAGTAAATCTCAGTAAGACATGGTAGAATTACAACATTATGTTAATCAAATTACTTTTATATTATAATGTATTCCAATATTAGTACTTTCACAATGTCTGTTCTTCCGAGAGGAGCCTCTGAGGCTTAACGCTGACAGTATGCTGGTCTGTCTGCCGGGGTGAGGAGAACCCTCGCTCCAGGTTATTAATGAACACCGGTCTGCCGGGGTGAGGAGAACCCTCGCTCCAGGTTATTAATGAACACCGGTCTGCCGGGGTGAGGAGAACCCTCGCTCCAGGTTATTAACGAACACCGGTCTGCCGGGGTGAGGAGAACCCTCCCTCCAGGTTATTAACAAACACTGGACTTCATAAATTCAGGGAAGGACCTAGTGACCCATGTTGCATTAGTATTTCTGTATGAACAAGTAGTAAATGAACTAGAGACAGATATTTGGCGCCATGTAAATCTTGCTGTCTGTTGCATGAGAGCACAATGTACCTTTGTATAATTTCACACAATTGTTCTTTGACACGAGGACTCAGAAAGAGCTGTAACCTAACCCTGGTTATTTGGGCCTTAAGGTGACCGTTAACGCTCCATTACTGCAGTAATTATTAATACGTTTGATGGTCTCTCCTTTGAAAGTCTCTCCTTTGATTAGAATAATTACCAAGACAAGACAAAAATAATGGTGTTCCAAAAAAGGTCCAGTTGCCAGGACCACAAATACAAATTCCATCTAGACACCGTTGTCTTAGAGCACACAAAAAAATATACATAGCTCGGCCTAAACATCAGTGCCACAGGTAACTTCCACAAATATGTGAACGATCTGAGAGACAAGGCAAGAAGGGCCTTCTATGCCATCAAAAGGAACATAACATTTGACATACCATCTGGCTAAAAATACTTGAATCAGTTATAGAAACCATTGGCCTTGATGGTTGTGAGGTCTGGGGTCCGCTCACCAACCAAGAATTTACAAAATTCTGCATGCAGAATTCTGCAAAAATATCCTCTGTGTACAACTTAAAACAACAAATAATGAATGCAAAGCAGAATTAGGCCAATACCCGCTAATTATCAAAATCCAGAAAAGAGCCGTTCAATTCTACAACCACCTAAAAGGAAGCGATTCCCAAACCTTCCATAACAAAGCCATCACCTACAGAGAGATGAACCTGGAGAAGAGTCCCCTAAGCAAGCTGGTCCTGGGGCTCTGTTCACAAACACAAACAGACCCCACAGAGCCCCAGAACAGCAACACAATTAGACCCAACCAAATGATGAGAAAACTAAAATATAATTACTTCCAATGTGTCAAGTAATTAACAAAAAAACAGAGCAAACTAGAATGCTATTTGGCCCTAAACAGAGAGTACACAGTGGCAGACTACCTGACCACTGTGACTGACCCAAAATTAAGGAAAGCTTTGACTATGTATAGACTCAGTGAGCATAGCCTTGCTATTGAGAAAGGCCGCCGTAGGCAGACATGGCTCTCAAGAGAAGACAGGCTTATGTGCACACTGGTGGAAACTGAGCTGCACTAACCTCCTGCCAAATGTATGACCATATTAGAGACACATATTTCCCTCAGATTACAGCGATCCACAAATAATTTGAAAAAAATCCAATTTTGATAAACTCCCATATCTATTGAGTGAAATACCACAGTGTGCCATCACAGCAGCAAGGTGTGACCTGTTGCCACAAGAAAAGGGCAACCACTGAAGAACAAACACCATTGGAAATACAACCCATATTTATGTTTATTTATTAACTTTTTTACTTTAACTATTTGCACATTGTTACAACACTGTATATAGATAGACATATGACATTTGAAATGTCTATTCTTTTGGAACTTCTGAGTGTAATGTTTACTGTTAATATTTATTTCACTTTTGTTTATTATCTACTTCACTTGCTTTGGCAATATTAACATATGTTTCCCATGCTAATAAAGCCCCTTGAAAAGAGAGAGAGAGAGAGAGAGAGAGAGAGAGAGCGAGAGAGAGAGAGAGCGAGAGAGAGAGAGAGCGAGAGAGAGAGAGAGCGAGACACAGAGAGCGAGAGAGCGAGAGAGAGCGAGAGAGCGAGAGAGCGAGAGAGAGCGAGAGAGCGAGAGAGCGAGAGAGCGAGAGAGCGAGAGAGAGAGAGAGAGAGAGAGAGAGAGAGAGAGAGAGAGAGAGAGAGAGAGCGAGAGAGCGAGAGAGAGAGAGAGAGAGAGAGAGACACAGAGAGCGAGAGAGCGAGAGAGCGAGAGAGCGAGAGAGAGCGAGAGAGAGAGAGAGAGAGAGAGAGAGAGAGAGAGAGAGAGAGAGAGAGAGAGAGAGAGAGAGAGCGAGAGAGAGAGAGAGAGCGAGAGAGAGACACAGAGAGCGAGAGAGCGAGAGAGAGAGAGAGAGAGAGAGAGAGAGAGAGAGAGAGAGCGAGAGAGAGAGAGAGAGAGAGACGAGAGGAGAGAGAGAGAGAGAGAGAGAGAGAGAGAGAGAGAGAGAGAGAGCGAGAGAGCGAGAGAGAGAGAGAGAGAGAGAGAGAGAGAGAGAGAGAGAGAGAGAGAGAGAGCGAGGAGAGAGAGAGAGAGAGCGAGAGAGAGAGAGAGAGAGAGAGAGACACAGAGAGCGAGAGAGAGCGAGAGAGAGAGAGAGAGAGAGAGAGAGAGAGAGAGAGAGAGCGAGAGAGCGAGAGAGAGAGAGAGAGAGATATGACGGAAATATGTTGCAGTGACAGAACATTAACCTCTGCAGATGATCAGGCTAACTGACTAAATCAGTTAAAGACAAGCAAGAGAGAGGAACAAAAACCAGTTTCCAGCTAAACCTCTCGTTGAGTATGAGGAGAGAACGCTGTCACTGTCTGAAGCTAAAGCCGTCACGCTGCAGAGTGATGAGGCTTTGTGCTGGTGGAGTCGCCAGCGGCCCCTGTTACAGCTTAGATCCATATGATCTCCTCTGTGTGTGTGTTCTGCCATTCATCTTACAATAATCCTACATTGCGGTCACATTCTAAGGGGATAGTATTAACTAATTCTCTTGGCAGCAGTTATGGATGTTGTAGTTTGGTTTCAGATTAAGAACACCCGTAGGACCTCTATACCAGGCGGTGTCAGAGGAAGGCCCTGAAAATGGTCAAAGACTCCAGCCACCCTAGTCATAGACTGTTCTCTCTGCTACCACACGGCAAGCGGTACAGATGAACCAAGTCTAGAACCAACAGGACCCTGAACAGCTTCCAAGCCATTAGACTGCTAAATAGTTAGTCTGGGTACCTATTGGTTAACTATTTAACTATCTGCATTTACCTTTTTGCACTATCACATACACTGCTTCTACTGTTGTCTATCCTGTTACCTAGTTACTTTAGCCCTACCTACAGTGCATTCGGAAAGTATTCAGACCCCTTCCCTATGAGACTCGAAATTGAGCTCAGGTGCATCCTGTTTCCATTGATCATCCTTGAGATGTTTCTATAACTTGATTGGAGTCCACCTGTGGTCAATTCAATTGATTGGACACGATTTGGAAAGGCACACACCTGTCTATATAAGGTCCCACAGTTGACAGTGCATGTCAGAGCAAAAACCAAGCGTTGAAGGTCTCCAAGAATACAGTGGCCTCCATCATTCTTAAATGGAAGAAGTTTGGAACCACCAAGACTCTTCCTATAGCTGGCCGCCCGGCCAAACTGAGCAATCGGGGGAGAAGGGCCTTGGTCAGGGAGGTGAACAAGAACCCAATGGTCACTCTGACAGAGCTCCAGAGTTCCTCTGTGGTGATTTTACATTTTAGTCATTTAGCAGACGCTCTTATCCAGAGCGACTTACAGTTAAGTGAGTGCATACATTTTCATACTGGCCCCCAGTGGGAAACGAACCCACAACCCTGGCGTTTACAGGGAGAATCTTCCAGAAGGACAACCATCTCTGCAGCACTCCACTCCAGGCCGTTATGGTAGAGTGGACAGACAGAAGCCACTCCTCAGTAAAAGGCACATGACAGCCCACTTGGAGTTTGCCAAAAGGCACCTAATGAACTCCCAAGACCATGAGAAACAAGATTCCCTGGTCTGATGAAACCAAGGTCGATCTCTTTGGCCTGAATGCCAAGTGTCACGTCTGGAGGAAACCTGGTACCATCCCTACGATGAAGCATGGTGGTGGCAGCATCATGCTGTGGGGATGTTTTTTAAGCGGCATGAGACTAGTCAGGATCGAGGGAAAGATGAACGGAGCAAAGTACAGAGAGATCCTTGATGAAAACCTGCTCCAGAGCGCTCAGGACCTCACTTCTGCCAAGCTTTTAGCGTCATACCCAAGAAGACCGAAGTAAGCCTGCGAGTGCTGAGTAAGGGTCTGCTGGAAATGTGAAGTGCTTTTCGTTATGGGGTATTACGGCAGGTAAGTGGTGTAGTGCCAGTAACCGAAAGGTCGCGTCCCCTGACTAGGTGAAAAATCTGTTGATGTGCCCTTGAGCAAGGCACTTAACCCTAATGTAAGTCGCTCTGGATTAGCTTCTGTAAACGACTAAAATGTTAAATGTATTGGGTATTGATGAGGAAAAAAACTATTTCATCCATTTTAGAATAAGGCTGTAACGTAACAAAATGTGGAAAAAGTAAAGGGGTCTAAATACTTTCCGAATGCACTGTCTATGTACCTCGATTATCTCGTATCCCTGCAGATCGACAGCTATATGCACAGGGGTACCCCACCACGTACACAGCCAAGTTATCCTCATTGTGTATTTATTCCTCGTGTTATAATTGTTTCTATATTTTTAACTCTGCATTGTTGGGAAGGGACCGTTAGACCCGTCAGGTAAGTCTTTCAGGTAAGTATTTACTGTAGTCTACACTTGTTGTTAACTAATAAGCACGTGACAAATAAAATGTGATTTGAGTCGGATGGAGAAAACAAAAAAATGAGGAAGTCCCCTTTTCTCGTTCCTGTAACGGGACTGACAACCTATCCCTTTGCTGGTCGGGATGAGTAGTTCGTTTAGCTCAGAGCGTGGTGTGTGTGTGTGTGTGTGTGTGTGTGTGTTTGTTCAGGCAGCCTAATTCGGATCTTTTTCCACTAATTTGTCTTGACCAATCAGATCAGCTCTTTTGCTGATATTTGGGCAGAAGATCAGAATTGGGCTGCCTGTGTAAACTCAGCCATATTGAGTTAGAGAGTGACAGAGGAGCTGGGCTGAATGGCTGAGCAGCAGAGGGCTGAGAGCGGAGGGCTGAGAGCGGAGGGCTGAGAGCGGAGGGCTGAGAGCAGAGGGCTGAGAGCGGAGGGCTGAGAGCGGAGGGCTGAGAGCAGAGGGCTGAGAGCAGAGGGCTGAGAGCAGAGGGCTGAGAGCAGAGGGCTGAGAGCAGAGGGCTGAGAGCGGAGGGCTGAGAGCAGAGGGCTGAGAGCAGAGGGCTGAGAGCAGAGGGCTGAGAGCAGAGGGCTGAGAGAGCAGAGGGCTGAGAGAGGGCTGAGAGCGGAGGGCTGAGAGCAGAGCGGAGGGCTGAGAGCAGAGGGCTGAGAGCGGAGGGCTGAGAGCGGAGGGCTGAGAGAGGGCTGAGAGCGGAGGGCTGAGAGCGGAGGGCTGAGAGCAGAGGGCTGAGAGCGGAGGGCTGAGAGCAGAGGGCTGAGGGCGGAGGGCTGAGAGCAGAGGGCTGAGAGCAGAGTGGAGGAGGAGAGTTAGAGACTGAATAGGGCTCTGGTCAAAAGTAGTGCACTATTTGGAATAGGAAGAGTGAACAGTAAAAGTGTGACTGAAGAGGACTCACCCTGGGCATGGTCTCTTTGGTGAACGTGAGCGTGATGTTGGCACAGCTGTTGTCGTGGTAACCAGAGCTGGGGTGGCATTTGGTGGTTGGTTGTGGTGGGGATGAGGGGTAGCACTCCCCAAGATTCTGACACGGCCGGACAAAACACTGCTCCTCCCTGATTGGTACACAGCTCTGACCAGACAGACACCCGGCCCCGCCCCCTCCGCTGCCTCGACCTTTGACCCCACCGCTGACCCGGCACGACTTAGGACCACACCACATCTGGAACACAACGAGACAAAATACCCAAATCAAGATCCAGACAATAACACTTTGAAACCTACCTGGGTTGAAGTAGAATTTATTTGATTTTAAATCGTTTTCAGCGTCAGATAGGCAGGTTGCACTTGTGACAATTTCATTGGTTATTTGAGAGAAAACCCAAGTCTGCCACAAACATCTATGGAAAGTAAGAACTTCAGTTAGCCCGTACCCTGGTACACACCACCTTCCCATTAAAACACTGGCAGGTGTTACAGTCCTCCTCCCACTTCGCTCCTTCAGGGGTCAGGCGACCGCTCACTGAGCACGGTCTCTGTGTCACTGTAACACCAAGAAATAAAACAAGTCAGAACAATGAAGGCTCTCCTGACTGACCGTGTGGTACCCTGCCTCCTGACTGACCGTGTGGTACCCTGCCTCCTGACTGACCGTGTGGTACCCTGCCTCCTGACTGACCGTGTGGTACCCTGCCTCCTGACTGACCGTGTGGTACCCTGCCTCCTGACTGACCGTTTGGTACCCTGCCTCCTGACTGACCGTGTGGTACCCTGCCTCCTGACTGACCGTGTGGTACCCTGCCTCCTGACTGACCGTGTGGTACCCTGCCTCCTGACTGACCGTGTGGTACCCTGCCTCCTGACTGACCGTGTGGTACCCTGCCTCCTGACTGACCGTGTGGTACCCTGCCTCCTGACTGACCGTGTGGTACCCTGCCTCCTGACTGACCGTGTGGTACCCTGCCTCCTGACTGACCGTGTGGTACCCTGCCTCCTGACTGACCGTGTGGTACCCTGCCTCCTGACTGACCGTGTGGTACCCTGCCTCCTGACTGACCGTGTGGTACCCTGCCTCCTGACTGACCGTGTGGTACCCTGCCTCCTGACTGACCGTGTGGTACCCTGCCTCCTGACTGACCGTGTGGTACCCTGCCTCCTGACTGACCGTGTGGTACCCTGCCTCCTGACTGACCGTGTGGTACCCTGCCTCCTGACTGACCGTGTGGTACCCTGCCTCCTGACTGACCGTGTGGTACCCTGCCTCCTGACTGACCGTGTGGTACCCTGCCTCCTGACTGACCGTGTGGTACCCTGCCTCCTGACTGACCGTGTGGTACCCTGCCTCCTGACTGACCGTGTGGTACCCTGCCTCCTGACTGACCGTGTGGTACCCTGCCTCCTGACTGACCGTGTGGTACCCTGCCTCCTGTCTGACCGTGTGGTACCCTGCCTCCTGACTGACCGTGTGGTACCCTGCCTCCTGACTGACCGTGTGGTACCCTGCCTCCTGACTGACCGTGTGTGTTAACCTACAGTGCATTCAGAAAGTATTCAGACCTCTTGACTTTTTCCACATTTTGTTACGTTACAGCCTTATTCTGAAATGGATTAAATTGTTTTTTTTCCCCCCCTCATCAATCCACAACCCCATAATGATGAAGCAAAAACTGGTTTTTAGAAATTGTAGCAAATGTATTAAAAATAAAAAACGTATTTACATAAGTATTCAGACCCTTTACTCAGTACTTTGTTGAAGCAGCTTTGGCAGCGATTGCAGCCTCGAGTCTTCTTGGGTATGACGCTACAAGCTTGGCACACCTGTATTTGGGGAGTTTCTCCCATTCTTCTCTGCAGATCCTCTCAAGCTCTGTCAGGTTGGATGGGGAGCGTTGCTGCACAGCTATTTTCAGGTCTCTCCAGAGATGTTCGATCGGGTTCAAGTCCGGGCTCTGGCCGGGCCACTCAAGGACATTCAGAGACTTGTCCCGAAGCCACTCCTGTGTGCTTAGGGTCGTTGTCCTGTTGGAAGGTGAACCTTCACCCCAGTCTGAGGTCCTGAGCGCTCTGGAGCAGGTTTTCATCAAGAATCTCTCTGGACTTTGCTCCGTTCATCTTTCCCTAGAATCCCTGCCTTTGAAAAACATCCCCAAAGTGAAGCTGCCACCACCATGGTCACCGTAGGGATGGTGCCAGGTTTCCTCCAGACGTGACACTTGGCATTCAGGCCAAAGTGTTCAATCTTGGTTTCATCAGACCAGAGAATCTTGTTTCTCATGGTCTGAGACTTTAGGTGCCTTTTGGCCGTTCCAAGCCTGTCATGTGCCTTTTACTCAGAGATGGCTGTGTCTGGCCACTACCATAAAGGCCCTGATTGGTGGAGTCCAGAGATGGCCGCTGGAAATATCTCCACAGAGGAACTCTGGAGCTCTGTCAGAGTGACACGGGTTCTTGGTCAACCTCCCTGACCAAGGCCCTTCTCCCCTGATTGCTCAGTTTGGCCGGGCGGCCAGCTCTAGGAAGAGTCTTGGTAGTTCCAAACTTCTTCCATTTAAGAATGATGGAGGCCACTGTGTTCTTGGGGACCTTCAATGCTGCAAAAAAAATGTTGGTACCCTTCCCCAGATCTGTGATTCGACACAATCCTGTCTCGGAGCTCTACGGACAATTCCTTCGACCTCATGGCTTGGTTTTTGCTCTGACATGCACTGTCAACTGTGGGACCTTATATAGACAGGTGTGTGCCTTTCCAAATCATGTCCAATCAATTGAATTTACCACAGGTGGACTCCAATCAAGTTGTAGAAACATCTCAAGGATGATCAATGGAAACAGGATGCACCCGAGCTCAATTTCGAGTCTCATAAGGGTCTGAATACTTATGTAAATAAGGTATTATGTTTTTTTTTTTTTTATCCATTTGCAAACGTGGGGAAAAAATGTCACTGTCATTATGGGGTATTGTGTATAGATTGGTGAGGAAAAAATCTATTTAATCCATTTTAGAATAAGGCTGTAACGTAACAAAATGTGGAAAAATGTCAAGGGGTCTGAATACTTTCCAAATGCAGTGTATCTCCTGACCGTGTGTGTGTGTGTGTGTGTGTGTGTGTGTGTGTGTGTGTGTGTGTGTGTGTGTGTGTGTGTGTGTGTGTGTGTGTGTGTGTGTGTGTGTGTGAACCTACCTTCCTGACAACGTGGTCCAGCTCTGTCTTGGGGACACAGGCAGCGGTAGCCATTGATCTCATCAATACAGCTAGCACCGGAGAAACAGGGAGAAGACTGGCACTCATTGATATCTACACACACACACACACACACACACACACACACACACACAGGAGAGAATAAAACAGTGGTGAGGAACAACATAAAGATATTGGCTATACTCTTTTGAAGTTAGATTTGTGGACTGACTTTTCAATCACAGTCTCTCTCTGGAGCACAACCATAGTTAATAACAGACAGTCTCTAAATCAGCCTGGATCTATTACACACAGGATCTCCTCTACATTACACCCAGGATCCCCTCTACATTAGACCCAGGATCCCCTCTACATTAGACCCAGGATCCCCTCTACATTAGACCCAGGATCCCCTCTCCATTAGACCCAGGATCCATTAGACCCAGGATCCCCTCTCCATTAGACCCAGGATCCCCTCTACATTAGACCCAGGATCCCCTCTCCATTACACCCAGGATCCCCTCTACATTACACCCAGGATCCCCTCTACATTACACCCAGGATCCCCTCTACATTAGACCCAGGATCCCCTCTACATTAGACCCAGGATCCCCTCTACATTAGACCCAGGATCCCCTACATTAGACCCAGGATCCCTCTCCATTACACCCAGGATCCCCTCTACATTACACCCAGGATCCCCTCTACATTAGACCAGGATCCCCTCTACATTAGACCCAGGATCCCCTCTACATTAGACCCAGGATCCCCTCTCCATTAGACCCAGGATCCCCTCTACATTAGACCCAGGATCCCCTCTACATTAGACCCAGGATCCCCTCTACATTAGACCCAGGATCCCCTCTACATTAGACCCAGGATCCCCTCTACATTAGACCCAGGATCCCCTCTACATTAGACCCAGGATCCCCTCTACATTAGACCCAGGATCCCCTCTACATTAGACCCAGGATCTCCTCTACATTAGACCCAGGATCCCCTCTACATTAGACCCAGGATCATTAGCAGGCATGTGGAGAGCTGAAGGCTAGAGTGTAGAACGGACAGGAGGAATGTAGAAACCATCTGAAAGCCTTTAGGAGGGAAAACAATCTGAGTAATCACTGTCAGAGAGCACCTCTATATGTGTGTGTGTGTGTGTGTGTGTGTGTGTGTGTGTGTGTGCATAATCTTAGTCAGAGAACAAGACCAATTGGTTGATTAGCCGCTGGCCTCGTAAGCCAGTCTGCCCCGAGACTGTCAAGGCAGCGCAGTGTGTGTGTGTGTGTGTGTGTGTGTGTGTGTGTGTGTGT
>CM072218.1:107354149-107384149 GCA_036851935.1 Coregonus suidteri | reverse complement strand
AGGTGAAAAACTAAGCAACTACAGTACAGACTGCAGAACAAACCTGGGTTCAAATACTATTCAACATTACTTCAAATACTTTAGCTGGACTTGAATGAGCTTCGAATAGTATTTGAACCCAGGTACCCATGTTCTTCTCACGCTTGTTTGACTCTATAGGAAACGTTTAGCTTCCACTTACCATGGGTGTGGGTTGCAGTCGTTGGTATCTGAGTGAGAGAGAGAGAGAGAGAGAGGTTGTGTTATTTTTCACACGCATGTGAGCAGAGACAGATAACAGGAGAGAGAGAGAACGTCGAGGCTATCATGAGGCGTGTTTTTATCGCGTAGTCTTGTCTTGTTTAGCGCGTTGTGTTGTGTGTCCTGATGACTCTGTCTGTGTTATTACAGAGCAAACAGCGTCGCCTCTCACCCAGCTTACGAGGAACAGCTTCACCCCATGGGGCGGCAGGTAGTCTAGCGATTAAGAACATTGGACCAGTAACTGAAAGGTCGCTGGTTCAAATCTCCGAGCCGGCAATTTGAAAAAAATCTGCCGTTCTGCCCTCAAGCAAAGTAGTTAACCCCCAATCACCTATATTACAGGTTGAGAACATGGCAGTCTTTATATCAGATGTGACTCAGGTTGTGAACATGGCAGTCTTTATATCAGATGTGACTCAGGTTGTGAACATGGCAGTCTTTACATCAGATGTGACTCAGGTTGTGAACATGGCAGTCTTTACATCAGATGTGACTCTGGTTGAGAACATGGCAGTCTTTACATCAGATGTGACTCTGGTTGTGAACATGGCAGTCTTTACATCAGATGTGACTCTGGTTGTGAACATGGCAGTCTTTACATCAGATGTGACTCTGGTTGTGAACATGGCAGTCTTTACATCAGATGTGACTCAGGTTGTGAACATGGCAGTCTTTACATCAGATGTGACTCTGGTTGTGAACATGGCAGTCTTTACATCAGATGTGACTCAGGTTGTGAACATGGCAGTCTTTACATCAGATGTGACTCAGGTTGTGAACATGGCAGTCTTTACATCAGATGTGACTCAGGTTGTGAACATGGCAGTCTTTACATCAGATGTGACTCTGGTTGTGAACATGGCAGTCTTTACATCAGATGTGACTCAGGTTGTGAACATGGCAGTCTTTCATATGATGTGACTCAGGTGTGAACATGGCAGTCTTTACAGGTGTGAACATGATCAGATGTGACTCTGGTTGTGAACATGGCAGTCTTTACATCAGATTGTGACTCTGGTTGTGACATGGTTGTGAACATCTTTACATCAGATGTGACTCTGGTTGTGAACATGGCAGTCTTTACATCAGATGTGACTCTCTGGTTACATGAACACTCTGGTTATTACATCAGATGTACTCATTAGAACAGGCAGTCTTTACATGTGTGACTCTGGTTGTGAACTGGCAGTCTTTACATCAGATGTGACTCTGGTTGTGAACATGGCAGTCTTTACATCAGATGTGACTCTGGTTGTGAACATGGCAGTCTTTACATCAGATGTGACTCTGGTTGTGAACATGGCAGTCTTTACATCAGATGTGACTCTGGTTGAGAACATATAAGGCTACATTTAGACAGGCAGCATGACTGTGGATAAAAGTGTCTGCTAAATGGTATATAGTATACGAACTCTGTTTACAGGTGTCTCCATGCCAACCCACCTTCTCTCTCTCCCCTCCTCCTCCACCAGGTAAAGGTGTTTCCCTCCTCCTCCTCCACCAGGTAAAGGTGTTTCCCCTCCTCCTTCCCCCCCCAGGTATACTCACTCTGTTTACAGGTGTCTCCATGCCAACCCACCTTCTCTCTCCCCTCCTCCTCCTCCTCCTCCACCAGGTAAAGGTGTTTCCCCTCCTCCTTCCCCCCCAGGTATACTCACTCTGTTTACAGGTGTCTCCATGCCAACCCACCTTCTCTCTCCCCTCCTCCTCCTCCTCCACCAGGTAAAGGTGTTTCCCCTCCTCCTCCCCCCCCAGGTAAAGGGTTTCCCCTCCTCTATACTCACTCTGTTTACAGGTGTCTCCTGCCAACCCACCTTCTCTCTCCCCTCCTCCTCCCCCCCCAGGTAAAGGTGTTTCCCCTCCTCTATACTCACTCTGTTTACAGGTGTCTCCCTCCCAGCCCTCCTTGCAGACGCAGGTGAAGGAGTCCCCGCTGGTCACACAGGTCCCCCCGTACTCACAGGGGTTAGGAAGACAGCTGCTGTTCTTATCTAGGGGATGAAAGAGGGAGAAGTTAGTTTTAGTTGTCATCCAGGATCCCCCCCCCGTACTCCCAGGGGTTAGGAAGACAGCTGCTGTTCTTATCTAGGAGATGAAAGAGGGAGAAGTTAGTTTTAGTTGTCATCCAGGATCCCCCCCCCCCCCGTACTCCCAGGGGTTAGGACGACAGCTGCTGAGGAGAGGAGACACCGGGTTTAGTCTACACTCAATCTAACGTTTACAGACCAACACAACTCGACTGCTTCCCTCTGCCTGGTGGTTTCTTTCTCTGAGGGGATCCACTTGTGTGCTCTCTAAAACGGATTATCAGAGAGGTCAGGGCTTTTTAAGAAGATAACTCAACACTCACCAGAGGAAAAGAGGAGTGAGAGGGAGGGAGGGGGGGAATGGAGAGAGGGGTGGTGGGTCCGCAAGAGAGGGGGGAGGGGGGGAATGGAGAGAGGGGTGGTGGGTCCTGCAAGAGAGGGGGGAGGGGGGGAATGGAGGGAGGGGTGGTGGGTGAGAGGGCGGAGGGGGGAAATGGAGGGAGGGGTGGTGGGTCTGCAAGAGAGGGGGGAGGGGGGGGGGGGGGGGGGGAATGGAGGGAGGGGTGGTGGGTCCGCAAGAGAGGGGGAGGGGGGGAATGGAGAGAGGGGTGGTGGGTCTGCAAGAGAGGGGGGAGGGGGGGAATGGAGGGAGGGGTGGTGGGTCTGCAAGAGAGGGCGGAGGGGGGGAATGGAGGGAGGGGTGGTGGGTCCGCAAGAGAGGGGGGAGGGGGGGAATGGAGAGAGGGGTGGTGGGGGGGAATGGAGGGAGGGGTGGTGGGTCTGCAAGAGAGGAGGGAGGGGGGGAATGGAGAGAGGGGTGGTGGGTCCGCAAGAGAGGGCGGAGGGGGGGAATGGAGGGAGGGGTGGTGGGTCTGCAAGAGAGGAGGGAGGGGGGGGGGAATGGGAGGGATGGAGGAGGGGTGGTGGGTCTGCAAGAGAGGGGGGAGGGGGGGAATGGAGAGAGGGGTGGTGGGTCTGCAAGAGAGGGAGGAGGGGGGGGAATGGAGAGAGGGGTGGTGGGTCTGCAAGAGAGGGGGGAGGGGGCGTTGACAGAATGAGAGGATAAAACTGTTTGCACCTGGAGGATTTGACGCAGATTAAATCACAGGTCATGCACTATGGAGAGTTGTCCACTTTAGCATCTCCATGTCTCTATAACCCCAGGGGACCGGATGTATCAAGGATCTCAGAGTAGCAGTGCTGATCTATGTACCCTGATAGAGGGATAAATATAATAATATATATATAAAGATACCTTAACAGAAAAAGTGAAAGTCAACCAGTAAAATACTACCTGAGTAAAAGTCTAAAAGTATTTGGTTTTAAATATACTTAAGTATCAAAAGTAAAAAGTACAAATCATTTCAAATTCCTTATATTAAGCAAACCAGATGGCAACATATTATTGTTTGTACATTTACGGCTAGCCAGGGGCACACTCCAACACCCAGACATCATTTACGGCTAGCCAGGGGCACACTCCAACACCCAGACATCATTTACGGCTAGCCAGGGGCACACTCCAACACCCAGACATCATTTACGGCTAGCCAGGGGCACACTCCAACACCCAGACATCATTTACGGATAGCCAGGGGCACACTCCAACACCCAGACATCATTTACGGCTAGCCAGGGGCACACTCCAACACCCAGACATCATTTACGGCTAGCCAGGGGCACACTCCAACACCCAGACACACTCCAGGGGCACACTCCAACACCCAGACATCATTTACAAACGAAGCCTTTGTGTTTAGTGAGTCCGCCAGATCAGAGGCAGTAGGGATGACCAGGGATGTTCTCTTGATAAGTGTGTGAATTGGACCATTTTCCTGTCCTGCTAAGCATTCAAAATGTAATGAGTACTTTTGGGTGTCAGGGAAAATGTATGGAGTAAAAAGTACATTATTTTCTGGTCAAAGGCTAAACCGATTCTAAATCAGCACTCCTTTTTGACCATGAGTGATACTGATTGATATAGCCCATGTTTGAACTCCCAGGTTTTATAACTCTGGACAACTGTTACATTTACTGTAGTACATGATGATGCCTCTATTAACTCATTACAGGTAGCCCCTCCCATCCAGACTAACTCACCTATATTACAGGTAGCCCCTCCCTCCCATCCAGACTAACTCACCTATATTACAGGTATCCCCCCTCCCTCCCATCCAGACTAACTCACCTATATTACAGGTAGCCCCTCCCATCCAGACTAACTCACCTATATTACAGGTAGCCCCTCCCATCCAGACTAACTCACCTATATTACAGGTAGCCCCCCTCCCATCCAGACTAACTCACCTATATTACAGGTAGCCCCCTCCCTCCCATCCAGACTAACTCACCTATATTACAGGTAGCCCCTCCCTCCCATCCAGACTAACTCACCTATATTACAGGTAGCCCCTCCCATCCAGACTAACTCACCAATATTACAGGTAGCCCCCCTCCCATCCAGACTAACTCACCTATATTACAGGTAGCCCCTCCCATCCAGACTAACTCACCTATATTACAGGTAGCCCCCCTCCCATCCAGACTAACTCACCTATATTACAGGTAGCCCCCCTCCCATCCAGACTAACTCACCTATATTACAGGTAGCCCCTCCCTCCCATCCAGACTAACTCACCTATATTACAGGTAGCCCCTCCCATCCAGACTAACTCACCTATATTACAGGTAGCCCCTCCCATCCAGACTAACTCACCTATATTACAGGTAGCCCCCCCTCCCATCCAGACTAACTCACCTATATTACAGGTAGCCCCTCCCATCCAGACTAACTCACCTATATTACAGGTAGCCCCTCCCTCCCATCCAGACTAACTCACCTATATTACAGGTAGCCCCTCCCATCCAGACTAACTCACCTATATTACAGGTAGCCCCCTCCCATCCAGACTAACTCACCTATATTACAGGTAGCCCCTCCCATCCAGACTAACTCACCTATATTACAGGTAGCCCCCTCCCATCCCATCCAGACTAACTCACCTATATTACAGGTAGCCCCTCCCATCCAGACTAACTCACCTATATTACAGGTAGCCCCCTCCCTCCCATCCAGACTAACTCACCTATATTACAGGTAGCCCCCCCTCCCATCCAGACTAACTCACCTATATTACAGGTAGCCCCCTCCCATCCAGACTAACTCACCTATATTACAGGTAGCCCCCCCTCCCATCCAGACTAACTCACCTATATTACAGGTAGCCCCTCCCATCCAGACTAACTCACCTATATTACAGGTAGCCCCCTCCCTCCATCCAACTAACTCACCTATATTACAGTACCATCCAGACTAACTCACCTATATTACAGGTAGCCCCTCCCATCCAGACTAACTCACCTATATTACAGGTAGCCCCTCCCTCCCATCCAGACTAACTCACCTATATTACAGGTAGCCCCTCCCTCCATCCAGACTAACTCACCTATATTACAGGTAGCCCCCTCCCATCCAGACTAACTCACCTATATTACAGGTAGCCCCTCCCATCCAGACTAACTCACCTATATTACAGGTAGCCCCCCCTCCCATCCAGACTAACTCACCTATATTACAGGTAGCCCCCCTCCCATCCAGACTAACTCACCTATATTACAGGTAGCCCCCCCTCCCATCCAGACTAACTCACCTATATTACAGGTAGCCCCTCCCATCCAGACTAACTCACCTATATTACAGGTAGCCCCTCCTCCCATCCAGACTAACTCACCTATATTACAGGTAGCCCCCCCTCCCATCCAGACTAACTCACCTATATTACAGGTAGCCCCCCCCTCCCATCCAGACTAACTCACCTATATTACAGGTAGCCCCCTCCCATCCAGACTAACTCACCTATATTACAGGTAGCCCCCCCTCCCATCCAGACTAACTCACCTATATTACAGGTAGCCCCTCCCTCCATCCAGACTAACTCACCTATATTACAGGTAGCCCCCCCCCCCATCCAGACTAACTCACCTATATTACAGGTAGCCCCCCTCCCATCCAGACTAACTCACCTATATTACAGGTAGCCCCCCCCTCCCATCCAGACTAACTCACCTATATTACAGGTAGCCCCTCCCATCCAGACTAACTCACCTATATTACAGGTAGCCCCTCCCTCCCATCCAGACTAACTCACCTATATTACAGGTAGCCCCTCCCTCCATCCAGACTAACTCACCTATATTACAGGTAGGTAGCCCTCCCATCCAGACTAACTCACCTATATTACAGGTAGCCCCCCCTCCCATCCAGACTAACTCACCTATATTACAGGTAGCCCCTCCCTCCCATCCAGACTAACTCACCTATATTACAGGTAGCCCCCTCCCCAGATCCAGACTAACTCACCTATATTACAGGTAGCCCCCCCTCCCATCCAGACTAACTCACCTATATTACAGGTAGCCCCTCCCTCCCATCCAGACTAACTCACCTATATTACAGGTAGCCCTCCCATCCAGACTAACTCACCTATATTACAGGTAGCCCCTCCCATCCAGACTAACTCACCTATATTACAGGTAGCCCCTCCCTCCCATCCAGACTAACTCACCTATATTACAGGTAGCCCCTCCCTCCCATCCAGACTAACTCACCTATATTACAGGTAGCCCCTCCCTCCCATCCAGACTAACTCACCTCAGGTAGCCCCCTCCCTCCCATCCAGACTAACTCACCTATATTACAGGTAGCCCCTCCCTCCCATCCAGACTAACTCACCTATATTACAGGTAGCCCCTCCCTCCCATCCAGACTAACTCACCTATATTACAGGTAGCCCCTCCCATCCAGACTAACTCACCTATATTACAGGTAGCCCCTCCCATCCAGACTAACTCACCTATATTACAGGTAGCCCCTCCCTCCCATCCAGACTAACTCACCTATATTACAGGTAGCCCCCTCCCTCCCATCCAGACTAACTCACCTATATTACAGGTAGCCCCTCCCTCCCATCCAGACTAACTCACCTATATTACAGGTAGCCCCTCCCTCCCATCCAGACTAACTCACCTATATTACAGGTAGCCCCCCTCCCATCCAGACTAACTCACCTATATTACAGGTAGCCCCCCCCCTCCCATCCAGACTAACTCACCTATATTACAGGTAGCCCCTCCCTCCCATCCAGACTAACTCACCTATATTACAGGTAGCCCCCCCATCCATCCAGACTAACTCACCTATATTACAGGTAGCCCCTCCCTCCCATCCAGACTAACTCACCTATATTACAGGTAGCCCCTCCCTCCCATCCAGACTAACTCACCTATATTACAGGTAGCCCCTCCCTCCCATCCAGACTAACTCACCTATATTACAGGTAGCCCCTCCCATCCAGACTAACTCACCTATATTACAGGTAGCCCCCCCCTCCCATCCAGACTAACTCACCTATATTACAGGTAGCCCCCCTCCCATCCAGACTAACTCACCTATATTACAGGTAGCCCCCCCTCCCATCCAGACTAAACTCACCTATATTACAGGTAGCCCCCCTCCCTCCCATCCAGACTAACTCACCTATATTACAGGTAGCCCCTCCCTCCCATCCAGACTAACTCACCTATATTACAGGGTAGCCCCTCCCATCCAGACAAAGACTAACTCACCTATATTACAGGTAGCCCCCTCCCTCCCATCCAGACTAAACTCACCTATATTACAGGTAGCCCCCTCCCTCCCATCCAGACTAACTCACCTATATTACAGGTAGCCCCCTCCCATCCAGACTAACTCACCTATATTACAGGTAGCCCCCCCCTCCCATCCAGACTAACTCACCTATATTACAGGTAGCCCCCCCTCCCATCCAGACTAACTCACCTATATTACAGGTAGCCCCCCTCCCATCCAGACTAACTCACCTATATTACAGGTAGCCCCCCCTCCCATCCAGACTAACTCACCTATATTACAGGTAGCCCCCCCTCCCATCCAGACTAACTCACCTATATTACAGGTAGCCCCTCCCTCCCATCCAGACTAACTCACCTATATTACAGGTAGCCCCCCCTCCCATCCAGACTAACTCACCTATATTACAGGTAGCCCCCTCCCTCCCATCCAGACTAACTCACCTATATTACAGGTAGCCCCCTCCCATCCAGACTAACTCACCTATATTACAGGTAGCCCCTCCCATCCAGACTAACTCACCTATATTACAGGTAGCCCCCTCCCATCCAGACTAACTCACCTATATTACAGGTAGCCCTCCCATCCAGACCCTACAGGTAGCCCCCCCCCATCCAGACTAACTCACCTATATTACAGGTAGCCCCTCCCATCCAGACTAACTCACCTATATTACAGGTAGCCCCCCTCCCATCCAGACTAACTCACCTATATTACAGGTAGCCCCCCCTCCCATCCAGACTAACTCACCTATATTACAGGTAGCCCCTCCCTCCCATCCAGACTAACTCACCTATATTACAGGTAGCCCCTCCCATCCAGACTAACTCACCTATATTACAGGTAGCCCCCTCCCTCCCATCCAGACTAACTCACCTATATTACAGGTAGCCCCTCCCATCCAGACTAACTCACCTATATTACAGGTAGCCCCCTCCCATCCAGACTAACTCACCTATATTACAGGTAGCCCCCCCCCCCTCCAGACTAACTCAACTATATTACAGGTAGCCCCTCCCATCCAGACTAAACTCACCTATATTACAGGTAGCCCCTCCCTCCCATCCAGACTAACTCACCTATATTACAGGTAGCCCCCCCTCCCATCCAGACTAACTCACCTATATTACAGGTAGCCCCCTCCCTCCCATCCAGACTAACTCACCTATATTACAGGTAGCCCCCCCTCCCATCCAGACTAACTCACCTATATTACAGGTAGCCCCTCCCATCCAGACTAACTCACCTATATTACAGGTAAGCCCCCCCTCCCATCCAGACTAACTCACCTATATTACAGGTAGCCCCTCCCATCCAGACTAACTCACCTATATTACAGGTAGCCCCTCCCTCCCATCCAGACTAACTCACCTATATTACAGGTAGCCCCCTCCCCATCCAGACTAACTCAGACTAACTCACCTATATTACAGGTAGCCCCCTCCCATCCAGACTAACTCACCTATATTACAGGTAGCCCCTCCCTCCCATCCAGACTAACTCACCTATATTACAGGTAGCCCCTCCTCCCATCCAGACTAACTCACCTATATTACAGGTAGCCCCCTCCCATCCAGACTAACTCACCTATATTCCAGGTAGCCCCTCCCACTCTAACTCACCTATATTACAGGTAGCCCCCCCCTCCCATCCAGACTAACTCACCTATATTACAGGTAGCCCCCCCTCCCATCCAGACTAACTCACCTATATTACAGGTAGCCCTCCCATCCATTACTCACCTATATTACAGGTAGCCCCCCTCCCATCCAGACTAAACTCACCTATATTACAGGTAGCCCCTCCCTCCCATCCAGACTAACTCACCTACACTATTACAGGTAGCCCCCTCCCTCCCATCCAGACTAACTCACCTATATTTCAGGTAGCCCCTCCCTCCCATCCAGACTAACTCACCTATATTACAGGTAGCCCCTCCCATCCAGACTAACTCACCTATATTACAGGTAGCCCCCCCTCCCATCCAGACTAACTCACCTATATTACAGGTAGCCCCCCCCTCCCATCCAGACTAACTCACCTATATTACAGGTGCCCTCCCATCCAGACTAACTCACCTATATTACAGGTAGCCCCTCCCATCCAGACTAACTCACCTATATTACAGTAGCCCCCCCCTCCCATCCAGACTAACTCACCTATATTACAGGTAGCCCCCTCCCATCCAGACTAACTCACCTATATTACAGGTAGCCCCCTCCCATCCAGACTAACTCACCTATATTACAGGTAGCCCCTCCCATCCAGACTAACTCACCTATATTACAGGTAGCCCCCTCCCTCCCATCCAGACTAACTCACCTATATTACAGGTAGCCCCTCCCTCCCATCCAGACTAACTCACCTATATTACAGGTAGCCCCCTCCCTCCCATCCAGACTAACTCACCTATATTACAGGTAGCCCCTCCCATCCAGACTAACTCACCTATATTACAGGTAGCCCCCTCCCTCCCATCCAGACTAACTCACCTATATTACAGGTAGCCCCCTCCCATCCAGACTAACTCACCTATATTACAGGTAGCCCCTCCCATCCAGACTAACTCACCTATATTACAGGTAGCCCCTCCCTCCCATCCAGCTAACTCACCTATATTACAGGTAGCCCCTCCCATCCAGACTAACTCACCTATATTACAGGTAGCCCCTCCCTCCCATCCAGACTAACTCACCTATATTACAGGTAGCCCCTCCCATCCAGACTAACTCACCTATATTACAGGTAGCCCCTCCCATCCAGACTAACTCACCTATATTACAGGTAGCCCCCTCCCTCCCATCCAGACTAACTCACCTATATTACAGGTAGCCCCTCCCTCCCATCCAGACTAACTCACCTATATTACAGGTAGGCCCCTCCCTCCCATCCAGACTAACTCACCTATATTACAGGTAGCCCCCTCCCATCCAGACTAACTCACCTATATTACAGGTAGCCCCTCCCCCATCCAGACTAACTCACCTATATTACAGGTAGCCCCTCCCATCCAGACTAACTCACCTATATTACAGGTAGCCCCCCCCTCCCATCCCAGACTAATCACCTATATTACAGGTAGCCCCCCCCTCCCATCCAGACTAACTCACCTATATTACAGGTAGCCCCTCCCATCCAGACTAACTCACCTATATTACAGGTAGCCCCTCCCTCCCATCCAGACTAACTCACCTATATTACAGGTAGCCCCTCCCATCCAGACTAACTCACCTATATTACAGGTAGCCCCCCCTCCCATCCAGACTAACTCACCTATATTACAGGTAGCCCCTCCCTCCCATCCAGACTAACTCACCTATATTACAGGTAGCCCCCTCCCTCCCATCCAGACTAACTCACCTATATTACAGGTAGCCCCTCCCTCCCATCCAGACTAACTCACCTATATTACAGGTAGCCCCCTCCCTCCCATCCAGACTAACTCACCTATATTACAGGTAGCCCCTCCCATCCAGACTAACTCACCTATATTACAGGTAGCCCCTCCCTCCCATCCAGACTAACTCACCTATATTACAGGTAGCCCCTCCCTCCCATCCAGACTAACTCACCTATATTACAGGTAGCCCCCTCCCTCCCATCCAGACTAACTCACCTATATTACAGGTAGCCCCTCCCATCCAGACTAACTCACCTATATTACAGGTAGCCCCCCCTCCCATCCAGACTAACTCACCTATATACAGGTAGCCCCTCCCTCCCATCCAGACTAACTCACCTATATTACAGGTAGCCCCTCCCTCCCATCCAGACTAACTCACCTATATTACAGGTAGCCCCTCCCTCCCATCCAGACTAACTCACCTATATTACAGGTAGCCCCCCCTCCCTCCCATCCAGAGACTAACTCACCCATATCCAGACTCCCATCCAGACTAACTCACCTATATTACAGGTAGCCCCCCTCCATCCAGACTAACTCACCTATATTACAGGTAGCCCCTCCCATCCAGACTAACTCACCTATATTACAGGTAGCCCCTCCCTCCCATCCAGACTAACTCACCTATATTACAGGTAGCCCCTCCCTCCCATCCAGACTAACTCACCTATATTACAGGTAGATCCAGACTAACTCACCTATATTACAGGTAGCCCCCTCCCTCCCATCCAGACTAACTCACCTATATTACAGGTAGCCCCTCCCATCCAGACTAACTCACCTATATTACAGGTAGCCCCTCCCATCCAGACTAACTCACCTATATTACAGGTAGCCCCTCCCTCCCATCCAGACTAACTCACCTATATTACAGGTAGCCCCTCCCTCCCCATCCAGACTAACTCACCTATATTACAGGTAGCCCCTCCCATCCAGACTAACTCACCTATATTACAGGTAGCCCCTCCCTCCCATCCAGACTAACTCACCTATATTACAGGTAGCCCCTCCCCCATCCAGACTAACTCACCTATATTACAGGTAGCCCCCCCTCCCATCCAGACTAACTCACCTATATTACAGGTAGCCCCCTCCCTCCCATCCAGACTAACTCACCTATATTACAGGTAGCCCCCCCCCATCCAGACTAACTCACCTATATTACAGGTAGCCCCCCCTCCCATCCAGACTAACTCACCTATATTACAGGTAGCCCCCCCCCTCCCATCCAGACTAACTCACCTATATTACAGGTAGCCCCCTCCCTCCCATCCAGACTAACTCACCTATATTACAGGTAGCCCCTCCCTCCCATCCAGACTAACTCACCTATATTACAGGTAGCCCCTCCCATCCAGACTAACTCCCTATATTACAGGTAGCCCCTCCCATCCAGACTAACTCACCTATATTACAGGTAGCCCCCCCCTCCCATCCAGACTAACTCACCTATATTACAGGTAGCCCCCTCCCTCCCATCCAGACTAACTCACCTATATTACAGGTAGCCCCCTCCCTCCCATCCAGACTAACCCACCATATATTACAGGTAGCCCAGGTAGCCCCCTCCCATCCAGACTAACTCACCTATATTACAGGTAGCCCCTCCCATCCAGACTAACTCACCTATATTACAGGTAGCCCCCTCCCATCCAGACTAACTCACCTATATTACAGGTAGCCCCCTCCCATCCAGACTAACTCACCTATATTACAGGTAGCCCCCCCTCCCATCCAGACTAACTCACCTATATTACAGGTAGCCCCCCCTCAGACTAACTCACCTATATTACAGGTAGCCCCCCCCTCCCATCCAGACTAACTCACCTATATTACAGGTAGCCCCCCTCCCATCCAGACTAACTCACCTATATTACAGGTAGCCCCCTCCCATCCAGACTAACTCACCTATATTACAGGTAGCCCCTCCCATCCAGACTAACTCACCTATATTACAGGTAGCCCCCCCCTCCCATCCAGACTAACTCACCTATATTACAGGTAGCCCCCCCTCCCATCCAGACTAACTCACCTATATTACAGGTAGCCCCTCCCATCCCATCCAGACTAACTCACCTATATTACAGGTAGCCCCTCCCATCCAGACTAACTCACCTATATTACAGGTAGCCCCTCTCCATCCAGACTAACTCACCTATATTACAGGTAGCCCCCTCCCATCCAGACTAACTCACCTATATTACAGGTAGCCCCTCCCATCCAGACTAACTCACCTATATTACAGGTAGCCCCTCCCTCCCATCCAGACTAACTCACCTATATTACAGGTAGCCCCTCCCATCCAGACTAACTCACCTATATTACAGGTAGCCCCCCTCCCATCCAGACTAACTCACCTATATTACAGGTAGCCCCTCCCATCCAGACTAACTCACCTATATTACAGGTAGCCCCTCCCATCCAGACTAACTCACCTATATTACAGGTGCCCCCCCCTCCCATCCAGACTAACTCACCTATATTACAGGTAGCCCCTCCCATCCAGACTAACTCACCTATATTACAGGTAGCCCCTCCCATCCAGACTAACTCACCTATATTACAGGTAGCCCCTCCCTCCCATCCAGACTAACTCACCTATATTACAGGTAGCCCCTCCCATCCAGACTAACTCACCTATATTACAGGTAGCCCCTCCCTCCCATCCAGACTAACTCACCTATATTACAGGTAGCCCCTCCCTCCCATCCAGACTAACTCACCTATATTACAGGTAGCCCCTCCCATCCCTCCCTATATTACAGGTACTAACTCACCTATATTACAGGTAGCCCCCCTCCCATCCAGACTAACTCACCTATATTACAGGTAGCCCCTCCCTCCCATCCAGACTAACTCACCTATATTACAGGTAGCCCCCTCCCTCCCATCCAGACTAACTCACCTATATTACAGGTAGCCCCTCCCTCCCATCCAGACTAACTCACCTATATTACAGGTAGCCCCTCCCCTCCCATCCAGACTAACTCACCTATATTACAGGTAGCCCCCTCCCTCCCATCCAGACTAACTCACCTATATTACAGGTAGCCCCCCCTCCCATCCAGACTAACTCACCTATATTACAGGTAGCCCCTCCCTCCCATCCAGACTAACTCACCTATATTACAGGTAGCCCCTCCCATCCAGACTAACTCACCTATATTACACAGGTAGCCCCCTCCCTCCCATCCAGACTAACTCACCTATATTACAGGTAGCCCCTCCCTCCCATCCAGACTAACTCACCTATATTACAGGTAGCCCCCTCCCATCCAGACTAACTCACCTATATTACAGGTAGCCCCTCCCTCCCATCCAGACTAACTCACCTATATTACAGGTAGCCCCTCCCATCCAGACTAACTCACCTATATTACAGGTAGCCCCTCCCATCCAGACTAACTCACCTATATTACAGGTAGCCCTCCCTCCCATCCAGACTAACTCACCTATATTACAGGTAGCCCCTCCCATCCAGACTAACTCACCTATATTACAGGTAGCCCCCTCCATCCAGACTAACTCACCTATATTACAGGTAGCCCCTCCCTCCCAGACTAACTCACCTATATTACAGGTAGCCCCCCCTCCCATCCAGACTAACTCACCTATATTACAGGTAGCCCCCTCCCTCCCATCCAGACTAACTCACCTATATTACAGGTAGCCCCTCCCATCCAGACTAACTCACCTATATTACAGGTAGCCCCCTCCCTCCCATCCAGACTAACTCACCTATATTACAGGTAGCCCCTCCCATCCAGACTAACTCACCTATATTACAGGTAGCCCCCCCCTCCCATCCAGACTAACTCACCTATATTACAGGTAGCTCCCCCCCTCCCATCCCATCCAGACTAACTCACCTATATTACAGGTAGCCCCTCCCATCCAGACTAACTCACCTATATTACAGGTAGCCCCCCCTCCCATCCAGACTAACTCACCTATATTACAGGTAGCCCCCCTCCATCCAGACTAACTCAGGTAGCCCCCTCCCTCCCATCCAGACTAACTCACCTATATTACAGGTAGCCCCTCCCTCCCATCCAGACTAACTCACCTATATTACAGGTAGCCCCCTCCCTCCCATCCAGAGACTAACTCACCATATTACAGGTAGCCCCCTCCCTCCCATCCAGACTAACTCACCTATATTACAGGTAGCCCCCTCCCATCCATCCAGACTAACTCACCTATATTACAGGTAGCCCCCTCCCATCCAGACTAACTCACCTATATTACAGGTAGCCCCCTCCCATCCAGGAGAGCACTTGCACTGGAAGGTGTCTCCCTCGTCATGGCATGTTCCTCCGTTGTTACAGGTAGCCTCATCACACTGGCTCTCACCTGGAGACACACACAGGGTTAAAGAGTTAGTGTTTTCATAACCCACACATAAGCACATACCATGAACCTCCACAGACACATTACACTGATAGAAAATGAGAGAGACAAAAAGGAGAGTGAGAGAGAGAGAGACAGAAAGAGAGCGAGACAGAGAGACAGAGAGAGACAGAGAGACAGAGAGACAGAGAGACAGAGAGAGAGACAGAGAGACAGAGAGAGAGAGAGAGAGACAGAGAGAGAGAGAGAGAGAGAGAGAGAGAGAGAGAGAGAGAGAGAGAGAGAGAGAGAGAGAAGAGAGAGACAGAGAGACAGAGAGACAGAGAGACAGAGAGACAGAGAGACAGAGAGACAGAGAGAGAGAGAGAGAGAGAGAGACAGAGAGAGAGACACAGAGAGAGAGAGAGACAAACAGAGAGAGAGAGAGACAAACAGAGAGAGAGAGAGAGAGAGACAAACAGAGAGAGAGAGAGGTGTTCTTACGGGAGTGGCAAGTCTTCCCCTTCCAGCCGTTCTTACACTCACAGTAGAAATCAGTCACCAGGTCTCGACATGTTCCTCCATTATGACAGGGACTAGTGCTGCAGTCATCAATATCTGGAGAGGAGAGGGAGAGGGAGAGGGAGAGGAGAGGGAGAGGGAGAGGGAGAGGGAGAGGAGAGGAAGAGTCAAACTTGTGCCAGGTTAGATTGCTACCTTTTCATAATGGGCTAACTACATGTAGCGACCTACTTAGTGAAACATATTTCAGGCTTTTATGCGTGTCAAAGATGATGGGTAAGAATGTGGACCGCAGGAAGACTGGCGGCTGCTAAGGCATCAGCTAAAGAGGATCCAAATAAAGACAAACAGTTGTGCCGGGGGCTGGTCTAGTGGTAGTGACCCTGGAGACAGCGGTTCAATCCCCGGGTCTGCCATTTGCTCTCTGTGCTGTCACCCTCATCAACATGTATAACTCTTTATCTCTCAATAGAAGTTGAAAACACTCTTTTAAAAAGAATAAATACTGCACTTACTGGTCTCACAGTGATCCCCCTCCCAGCCATCTCCACAGATACACTGGTATACACTGACTTTATCAATACAGGTTCCTCCATTATCACACGGGTTACTCTCACAATCATTAATATCTGGGAAGAGAGAGGGGGAGAGGGGGGAAGAGAGAGAGGGGGGGAAGAGAGAGAGAGAGAGTGGGGAAGAGAGAGGGGAGGGGGGAAGAGAGAGAGAGAGAGAGAGAGAGAGAGAGAGCGAGACAGCGACACAGAGAGACAGAGAGACAGAGAGACAGAGAGACAGAGAGACAGACAGAGAGACAGAGAGACAGAGAGACAGAGAGACAGAGAGACAGAGAGACAGAGAGACAGAGAGAGAGAGAGAGAGAGAGAGACAGAGGAATCATTAGAAAGTACAATAGGTTTAAATTTAAATGGATAAAAAGGGAAAAAAACTAAGAAGGTCCAGTAAGGTCATGCTTTAGTAGTTTGATGTGTGGAATGTGGTGTGTGGTTGGTCTGTGTTCTGTGCCAAGGTCATAGTGTTTGTGGACAGAGACACTGGGTACTGTTGATGTACTGTTGATAGCTGCCTGCCAGTGGTGCTTTGAAGGACAGCATGGGTGGTTTGGTTTGCCTTAGTGAGATACAGTTGAAGTCGGAAGTTTACATACACTTAGGTTGTAAGTCATTCAAACTTGTTTTTCAACCACTCCACAAATTTCTTGTTAACAAACTAGTTTTGGCAAGTCGGTTAGGACATCTACTTTGTGCATGACAAGTAATTGTTCCAACAATTGTTTACAGACAGATTATTTCACTTATAATTCACTGTATCACAATTCCAGAGGGTCAGAAGTTTACATACACTAGGTTGACTGTGCCTTTAAACAGCTTGGAAAATTCCAGAAAATGATGTCATGGCTTTAGAAGCTTCTGATAGGCTAATTGACATAATTTCAGTCAATTGGAGGTGTACCTGTGGATGTATTTCAAGGCCTACCTTTAAACTCAGTGCCCCTTTGCTTGACATCATGGGAAAATCAAAAGAAATCAGCCAAGACCTCAGAAAACAAATGGTAGACCTCCACAAGTCTGGTTCATCCTTGGGAGCAATTTCCAAACGCCTGAAGGTACCACGTTCATCTGTATAAACAATAGTACGCATGTATAAACACTATCGGACCACGCAGCCGTCATACCGCTCAGGAAGGAGACATGTTCGGTCTCCTAGAGATGAACGTACTTTGGTGCGAAAAGTGCAAATCAATCCCAGAACAACAGCAAAGAACCTTGTGAAGATGCTGGAGGAAACAGGTACAAAAGTATCTATATCCACAGTAAAACCAGACCTATATCGACACAACCTGAAAGGCCGCTCAGCAAGGAAGAAGCCACTGCTCCAAATCCGCCATAAAAAAGCCAGACTACGGTTTGCAACTGCACATGGGGACAAAGATCGTACTTTTTGGAGAAATGTCCTCTGGTCTGATTAAACAAAAATATAACTGTTTGGACATAATGACCATCGTTATGTTTGGAGGAAAAAGGGTGTTGCTTGCAAGCCGAAGAACACCATCCCAACCATGAAGCACGGGGGAGGCAGCATCATGCTGTGGGGGTGCTTTGCTGCAGGAGGGACTGGTGCACTTCATAAAATAGATGGCATCATGAGGAAGGAAAATTATGTGGATATATTGAAGCAACATCTCAAGACATCAGTCAGGAAGTTAAAGCTTGGTCGCAAATGGGTCTTCCAAATGGACAATGACCCCAAGCATACTTCCAAAGTTGTGGCAAAATGGCTTAAGGACAACAAAGTCAAGGTATTGGAGTGGCCATCACAAAGCCCTGACCTCAATCCTATAGAAAATGTGTGGGCAGAACTGAAAAAGCGTGTGCGAGCAAGGAGGCCTACAAACCTGACTCAGTTACACCAGCTCTGTCAGGATTCACCCAACTTATTGTGGGAAGCTTGTGGAAGGGAACCCGAAACGTTTGACCCAAGTTAAACAATTTAAAGGCAATGCTACCAAATACTAATTGAGTGTATGTAAACTTCTGACCCACTGGGAATGTGATGAAAGAAATAAAAGCTGAAATAAATCATTCTCTCTACTATTATTCTGACATTTCACATTCTTAAAATAAAGTGGTGATCCTAACTGACCTAAAACAGGGAATATTTACTAGGATTAAATTAAATTAAAACTGAGTTTAAATGTATTTGGCTAAGGTGTATGAAAACTTCCGACTTCAACTTTATGTCATGTCTAAGTCAGTATGTCACGTCTATAAGTCAATATGTCTGCTATATGTCATGTCTATAAGTCATGCTATATGTCACGTCTATAAGTCATGCTATATGTCACGTCTATAAGTCAGTATGTCTGCTATATGTCACGTCTATAAGTCAGTATGTCTGCTATATGTCACGTCTATAAGTCAGTATGTCTGCTATATGTCACGTCTATAAGTCATTATGTCTGCTATATGTCACGTCTATAAGTCATTATGTCTGCTATATGTCACGACTATAAGTCAGTATGTCTGCTATATGCCGCTTTGGATAAAAGCGTCTGCTAAATGGCATATTATTATTATATTATAGTATGTCTGCTATATGTCACGTCTATAAGTCAGTATGTCTGCTATATGTCACGTCTATAAGTCAGTATGTCTGCTATATGCCACGTCTATAAGTCAGTATGTCTGCTATATGTCATGTCTATAAGTCAGTATGTCTGCTATATGTCACGTCTATAAGTCAGTATGTCTGCTATATGTCACGTCTATAAGTCAGTATGTCTGCTATATGTCACGTCTATAAGTCAGTATGTCTGCTATATGTCACGTCTAAGTCAGTATGTCTGCTATATGTCATGTCTGCTATATGTCACGTCTATAAGTCAGTATGTCTGCTATATGTCACGTCTATAAGTCAGTATGTCTGCTATATGTCATGTCTAAGTCAGTATGTCTGCTATATGTCACGTCTATAAGTCAGTATGTCTGCTATATGTCATGTCTAAGTCAGTATGTCTGCTATATGTCACGTCTATAAGTCAGTATGTCTGCTATATGTCACGTCTATAAGTCAGTATGTCTGCTATATGTCACGTCTATAAGTCAGTATGTCTGCTATATGTCATGTCTGCTATATGTCACGTCTATAAGTCAGTATGTCTGCTATATGTCACGTCTATAAGTCAGTATGTCTGCTATATGTCATGTCTAAGTCAGTATGTCTGCTATATGTCACGTCTATAAGTCAGTATGTCTGCTATATGTCACGTCTATAAGTCAGTATGTCTGCTATATGTCACGTCTATAAGTCAGTATGTCTGCTATATGTCACGTCTAAGTCAGTATGTCTGCTATATGTCACGTCTATAAGTCAGTATGTCTGCTATATGTCACGTCTATAAGTCAGTATGTCTGCTATATGTCACGTCTATAAGTCAGTATGTCTGCTATATGTCAAGTCTATAAGTCAGTATGTCTGCTATATGTCATGTCTGCTATATGTCACGTCTATAAGTCAGTATGTCTGCTATATGTCACGTCTATAAGTCAGTATGTCTGCTATATGTCATGTCTAAGTCAGTATGTCTGCTATATGTCACGTCTAAGTCAGTATATCTGCTATATGTCACGTCTAAGTCAGTATGTCTGCTATATGTCACGTCTATAAGTCAGTATGTCTGCTATATGTCACGTCCATAAGTCAGTATATCTGCTATATGTCACGTCTATAAGTCAGTATGTCTGCTATATGTCATGTCTAAGTCAGTATGTCTGCTATATGTCATGTCTAAGTCAGTATGTCTGCTATATGTCATGTCTAAGTCAGTATGTCTGCTATATGTCACGTCTATAAGTCAGTATGTCTGCTATATGTCACGTCTATAAGTCAGTGTCTGCTATATGTCACGTCTACAAGTCAGTATGTCTGCTATATGTCACGTCTATAAGTCAGTATGTCTGCTATATGTCACGTCTATAAGTCAGTATGTCTGCTATATGTCACATCTATAAGTCAGTATGTCTGCTATATGTCACGTCTATAAGTCAGTATGTCTGCTATATGTCACGTCTATAAGTCAGTATGTCTGCTATATGTCATGTCTAAGTCAGTATGTCTGTTATATGTCACGTCTATAAGTCAGTATGTCTGCTATATGTCATGTCTAAGTCAGTATGTCTGCTATATGTCATGTCTAAGTCAGTATGTCTGCTATATGTCATGTCTAAGTCAGTATGTCTGCTATATGTCATGTCTAAGTCAGTATGTCTGCTATATGTCACGTCTAAGTCAGTATGTCTGCTATATGTCACGTCTATAAGTCAGTATGTCTGCTATATGTCACGTCTATAAGTCAGTATGTCTGCTATATGTCATGTCTAAGTCAGTATGTCTGCTATATGTCATGTCTAAGTCAGTATGTCTGCTATATGTCACGTCTATAAGTCAGTATGTCTGCTATATGTCATGTCTATAAGTCAGTATGTCTGATATATGTCACGTCTACAAGTCAGTATGTCTGCTATATGTCACGTCTATAAGTCAGTATGTCTGCTATATGTCACGTCTAAGTCAGTATATCTGCTATATCTTGTATGAACTAGGCCCAGGTTACGTTCCTGTTAAAAACACAGACACCACCTTGCTGATGAGCGAATCTATCCTATGGAAGAAATAGCAGGTCATGTCTAAGTCAGTATGTCTGCTATATGTCATGTCTAAGTCAGTATGTCTGCTATATGTCATGTCTAAGTCAGTATGTCTGCTATATGTCATGTCTAAGTCAGTATGTCTGCTATATGTCATGTCTATAAGTCATTATGTCTGCTATATGTCATGTCTAAGTCAGTATGTCTGCTATATGTCATGTCTAAGTCAGTATATCTTACTCTCGTGGCAGTATGTGCCTCTGAACCCCTCCTGACAGTCACAGCTGAACTGTCCTCCAGCCTGGCTCCGACAGCGGCCGTGAGGACCACACACGTTAGAGGAGATGAACCGCTCCCCTCCAGGGGTGCTGTTGGACCCCACGGCAACCGTGCAGCTGTCAATCACTGTGGGGGGAGGGGTGGGGTAGCGAGAGAGGGAAGAGATGGGGTGGGGGAGAGGGAGAGAGAGAGAGAGGGTGTGGGGGAGAGGGAGAGGGAAGAGATGGGGTGGGGGAGAGGGAGAGAGAGAGGGTGTGTTATTTTTCACATGCATGTGAGCAGAGATGACAACAGGAAGCGTCAAGTGTTCAAGCATCTTCGGGACTTAGGAAAGCGCTGTGTAAATCCTATCCTATTAAGATGGCAATTTGAGAAACAATCAAACGTGTAACCACAGTAGACGCATGCCACTGACACCCACTGCAGAACATATAGACGTGAGCCTCGTATCCATAAAAGGAGTGCTGTAGGTAGGATCAAACGGCATCTAATTCATTATGATCTAAACAGATCCCAGATCAGCAGTCCAGGTCTACGTTCCTGTTAAAACACAGACACACCTTGCTGATTGAGAGATCTAGCCTATGGAAGAATAGCAGCAACGGAAATAAGCTGTTATGGTGTCATAGGCAATTCATACAGTGATCTCTCTCACTCTGCACTCCAGTCACCTCTTTCCCCCGTCTGTCTGGTCTAGTTAACACAGAGAGCTGAATCTAAACACCAAACACTATACTTCTGCCGAGAGAGAGAGAGAGAAGAGAGAGAGAGAGAGACACACAGAGAGAGAGAGAGAGAGAGAGAGAGAGAGAGAGAGAGAGAGAGAGAGAGAGAGGTGACAGAGAGAGAGAGAGACAGAGGGTGACAGAGAGAGAGAGAGAGAGAGAGAGAGCGAGAGAGAGAGAGAGAGAGAGAAGAGAGGGGGGGGGAGAGAGAGAGAGAGAGAGAGAGAGAGGGTGAGAGAGAGAGAAGAGAGAGAGAGAGAGAGAGAGAGAGGGAGAGAGAGAGGAGAGATGAGAGAGAGAGAGAGAGAGAGAGAGAGAGAGAGAGAGAGAAGAGATGGGGTGGGAGACAGAGAAGAGATGGGGTGGGAGACAGAGAAGAGATGGGGTGGGAGAGACAGAGAAGAGATGGGGTGGGAGACAGAGAAGAGATGGGGTGGAGAGAGAGACAGAGAAGGGATGGGGTGGGAGAGAGACAGAGAAGAGATGGGGTGGAGAGAGAGAGAGAAGAGATGGGGTGAGAGAGAGAGAGAAGAGATGGGGTGGGAGAGAGAGAGAGAGAGAGATGGGGTGGAGAGAGAGAGAGAAGAGATGGGGTGGGAGAGAGAGAGAGAAGAGATGGGGAGGAGAGAGAGAGAAGAGATGGGGTGAGAGAGAGAGAGAAGAGATGGGGTGGGAGAGAGAGAGAGAGAAGATGGGGTGGGAGAGAGAGAGAGAGAAGAGATGGGGTGGGAGAGAGAGAGAGAAGATGGGGTGGGAGAGAGAGAGAGAGAAGATGGGGTGGGAGAGAGAGAGAGAAAGATGGGGTGAGAGAGAGAGGGAGAAGAGATGGGGTGGGGGAGAGAGAGAGGAGGGCGGGGAGAGTGAGAGAGGAAAGAGATGGGCGAGAGAGAGAGGGGCAGTGGGAGAGAGAGGAGAGAGATGGGGGGAGAGAGAGAGAAGAGATGGGGTGGGAGAGAGAGAGAGAGAGATGGAGGGAGGGAGAGAACCACAACCCATGTTATCTAGCTCTGTGGTTGGTCTGGAGAGAGAGAGAGAGTCGACACACAGAGCGGGAGATGGGGGGTTGGAGAGACAGAAGAGATTAGTGGGGCATTTATCATGAAGGGTTATTATCGAGAAGAAAAGCCCCATCTTGGCTGATGAGAGAGAAGAGTGTGAAAACTGAGACATAGAGAGCTGTGTGTGTAGGAACCTATCCTTAGACCTTACTCAGCATGGCTTTGTATCACCTTACAGACAGCACTGGAAAAAACCACAGGCAGAGTGAGAGAGAAGGAGGGGTAAAGCAGGGCCAGTAGAGGGTGGGAGAGAGAGAGAGGAGAGACTAAAGCAGGGACAGTAGAGGTTGAGAGAGAGAGAGAGAAGAGGGGTGGGAAAGCAGGCCAGTAGAGGTTGAGAGAGAAGAGAGAAGAGAACTGGGAGAGAGAGAGGGAGAGTAGAGGTTGGGACAGAGAGAGAAGAGGAGAGAACTAAGAGAGGGAGAGAAGAGAGGTGGGACAGAGAGAGAGAGAAGAGAACTAGAAGAGAGGGACAGTAGAGGTTGGACAGAGAAGAGAGGAGAGAACTAAAGCAGGGACAGTAGAGGGAGACAGAGAAGAGAGGAGAACTAAAGCAGGGACAGAAGAGAGGTGTGACAGAGAAGAGAGAGAGAACTAGAAGCAGAGAGATGGGGTGGGAGAGAGAGGTGGGGGTGACAGAGAGAAGAGATGGGAGGAGAACTAGAAGCAGGGCCAGTAGAGGATTGACAGAGAAGAGAGGAGAACTAGAAGCAGGGCCAGTAGAGGAGATGACAGAGAAGAGAGGGAGAACTAAAGCAGGAGAGAGTAGAGGTTGACAGAGAGGAGAGAGAGAGAACTAAAGCATGGGGGCCAGAGAGAGGGAGACAGATGGGGTGGGAGAGAGAGAGAGAAGAATGGGGTAAAGCAGAGGCCAGAAGAGGTTGACAGAGAAGAGAGAGGAGAGTTTTTTTTTTTCTTTGGGGTAAAGCAGGGCCAGTAGAGGTTGAGAGAGAGAGAAGAGATGGGGTGGGAGAGAAGAGAAAGATGGGACAGTAGAGAGTTGACAGACTGAAGAGAGGAGAACTAAAGCATGGGGGGCCAGAGAGAGGAAGAGAGACTGGAGAGAGGAGAAGAGAAGGGGGGCCAGAGAGAGGTTTGACAGACTGTGGGAGAGAGAGAGACTAAGAGCAGGGCCAGTAGAGAGAGTGAGACAGAGAAGAGAGGAGAAGAGAAAGCAGGGCCAGGAGAGGTTGACAGAGAAGAGAGAGAGAACTAAAGCAGGGCCAGTAGAGAGAGAGACAGACTGAAGAGAGGAGAGACTAAAGCAGGGCCAGTAGAGAGAGGTTGAGATGAGACTGAAGAGAGAGAGAGAGAGAAAGATGGGGTGGGAGAGAGAGAGAGAGGAGCCAGTAGAGGTTGACAGAGAGAAGAGAGAGAGAAGAGAAAGCAGGGACAGTAGAGGTTGACAGAGAAGAGAGGAGAACTAAAGCAGGGCCAGTAGAGGTTGGCAGAGAGCGAGAGAGGAGAAACTAAAGCAGGGCCAGTAGAGGTTGACAGGAGAAGAGAGGAGTAAACTAAAGCAAGGCCAGTAGAGGTTGACAGAGAAGAGAGGAGATCAACTAAAGCAGGGCCAGTAGAGGTTGACAGAGAAGAGAGGAGAACTAAAGCAGGGCTGTAGAGGTTGACAGAGAAGAGAGGAGAACTAAAGCAGGGCCAGTAGAGGTTGACAGAGAAGAGAGGAGAACTAAAGCAGGGCCAGTAGAGGTTGACAGACTGAAGAGAGGAGAACTAAAGCAGGGCCAGTAGAGTTGACAGAGAAGAGAGGAGAACTAAAGCAGGGCCAGAAGTAGAGGTTGACAGACTGAAGAGAGGAGAACTAAAGCAGGGGCCAGTAGAGGTTGACAGACTGAAGAGAGGAGAACTAAAGCAGGGCCAGTAGAGGTTGACAGAGAAGAGAGGAGAACTAAAGCAGGGCCAGTAGAGGTTGACAGACTGAAGAGAGGAGAACTAAAGCAGGGCCAGTAGAGGTTGACAGAGAAGAGAGGAGAACTAAAGCAGGGCCAGTAGAGGTTGACAGAGAAGAGAGGAGAACTAAAGCAGGGAAAGTAGAGGTTGACAGAGAAGAGAGGAGAACTAAAGCAGGGACAGTAGAGGTTGACAGAGAAGAGAGGAGAACTAAAGCAGGGACAGTAGAGGTTGACAGAGAAGAGAGGAGAACTAAAGCAGGGACAGTAGAGGTTGACAGAGAAGAGAGGAGAACTAAAGCAGGGACAGTAGAGGTTGACAGAGAAGAGAGGAGAACTAAAGCAGGGACAGTAGAGGTTGACAGAGAGAAGAGAGGAGAACTAAAGCAGGGACAGTAGAGGTTGACAGAGAAGAGAGGAGAACTAAAGCAGGGCCAGTAGAGGTTGACAGAGAGGAAGTCCTCTGTAGCTCAAGCTGGTAGAGTACGGCGTTGTAACGCCAAAGTAGTGGGTTCGATCCCCAGGACCAGTAGATACACTGAAGAAATGTATGCACGCATGACTGTAGAGGTTGCTTTGGACTAAAAGGCGTCTGCTAAAGCAGGGCCATATTAAGATTTGAGAGAGAAGAGAGGAGAACTAAAGCAGGGCCAGTAGAGGTTGACAGACTGAAGAGAGGAGAACTAAAGCAGGGAAAGTAGAGGTTGACAGAGAAGAGAGGAGAACTAAAGCAGGGCCAGTAGAGGTTGACAGACTGAAGAGAGGAGAACTAAAGCAGGGACAGTAGAGGTTGACAGAGAAGAGAGGAGAACTAAAGCAGGGACAGTAGAGGTTGACAGAGAAGAGAGGAGAACTAAAGCAGGGACAGTAGAGGTTGACAGAGAAGAGAGGAGAACTAAAAGCAGGGACAGTAGAGGTTGACAGAGAAGAGAGGAGAACTAAAGCAGGGCCAGTAGAGGTTGACAGACTGGAGAGAGGAGAACTAAAGCAGGGACAGTAGAGGTTGACAGAGAAGAGAGGAGAACTAAAGCAGGGCCAGTAGAGGTTGACAGAGAAGAGAGGAGAACTAAAGCAGGGCCAGTAGAGGTTGACAGAGAAGAGAGGAGAACTAAAGCAGGGACAGTAGAGGTTGACAGACTGAAGAGAGGAGAACTAAAGCAGGGCCAGTAGAGGTTGACAGAGAAGAGAGGAGAACTAAAGCAGGGCCAGTAGAGGTTGACAGACTGGAGAGAGGAGAACTAAAGCAGGGACAGTAGAGGTTGACAGAGAAGAGAGGAGAACTAAAGCAGGGCCAGTAGAGGTTGACAGAGAAGAGAGGAGAACTAAAGCAGGGCCAGTAGAGGTTGACAGAGAAGAGAGGAGAACTAAAGCAGGGCCAGTAGAGGTTGACAGACTGAAGAGAGGAGAACTAAAGCAGGGCCAGTAGAGGTTGACAGAGAAGAGAGGAGAACTAAAGCAGGGCCAGTAGAGGTTGACAGAGAGAGAGGAGAACAAAAGCAGGGCCAGTAGATGTTGACAGAGAGAGAAGAGAACTTAAAGGGACAATGTGGACGTACCTTTACACGTGGTGGTGTGACAGTGGTCTTTGAGGTGAGAGCAGTTTTTTCCTTCGTAGTCATCTGAACAGGCACAGTAGTAGTCTGTAGCCAGGTTGAAACATGAAGCACCATTCTGACACGGGTTGGGGAGGCAGTAGTCTATGTCCAACTAGAGAGGGGAGGGAGGGAGGGAGGGAGGGAGGGAGGGAGGGAGGGAGGGAGGGAGGGGGGAGGGAGGGGAGGAGGGAGGGATGAGAGGGAGAGAGGGAGGGAGGTAGGGGGGGAGGGAGGGAGGGGAGGAGGGAGGGAGGGGGGGAGGGGAGGAGGGGAGGAGGGAGGGAGGGGGGGAAGGGAGGGAGGGAGGGAGGGAGGGAGGAGGAGAGGAAGGGGGGAGGGAGGGAGAGTGAAATCAGTTAGTGAATTCAACTAAGAACCACATATCACTTAAAACCTTCCGCAAAAACTGCAGTTCTCAGAGAAAGTATTTACAAGAAAAAGAGGCAGACAGAGAGAGAGAGAGAAAGAGAGGGATGATACAGGTCAGTACTAAACACAGCCCAGCCCACAGCAGCCTCCCGACACAGGGCTGACAGGAAATATACTACAACACACACACACACACACACACACACACACACACACGAGAGGCTTCGTCAGTGCGTCTGGGTTTAACACACAGCAGACAGGATCAGCTTCACTAAGACTAAACCCTGACTTAAAATGAAGGTGGAGGGAGGGAGGGAGGGGGAGGGGGAGGGAGGGGTAATATAGTAGGCAGGTTGGAGGGAGGGAGGGAGGGAGGGGTAATATAGTAGGCAGGTTGGAGGGAGGGAGGGAGGGAGGGGTAATATAGTAGGCAGGTTGGAGGAGGGAGGGAGGGAGGGAGGGAGGGGTAATATAGTAGGCAGGTTGGAGGGAGGGAGGGAGGGAGGGAGGGAGGGGTAATATAGTAGGCAGGTTGGAGGGAGGGAGGGAGGGAGGGAGGGGTAATATAGTAGGCAGGTTGGAGGGAGGGAGGGAGGGAGGGGTAATATAGTAGGCAGGTTGGAGGAGGGAGGGAGGGAGGGAGTAGGAGGGGAGGGAGGAGGGAGAGGGAGGGAGGGAGGGAGGGAGGGAGGGGTAATATAGTAGCAGGTTGGGAGGGAGGGAGGGAGGGGTAATATAGTAGGCAGGTTGGAGGGAGGGAGGGAGGGAGGGGGTAATATAGTAGGCAGGTTGGAGGGAGGGAGGGAGGGAGGGAGGGAGGGAGGGGTAATATAGTAGGCAGGTTGGAGGGAGGGAGGGAGGGAGGGAGGGAGGGGTAATATAGTAGGCAGGTTGGAGGGGGAGGGAGGGAGGGAGGGGTAAGGGTAGGCAGGGGAGGGAGGGAGGGAGGGAGGGAGGGGTAATATAGTAGGCAGGTTGGAGGGAGGGAGGGAGGGAGGGGGGTATATATAGTAGGCAGGTTGGAGGGAGGCAGGGAGGGAGGGAGGGAGGGGTAATATAGTAGGCAGGTTGGAGGGAGGGAGGGAGGGAGGGAGGGGGGAGGGGGTAATATAGTAGGCAGGTTGGAGGGAGGGAGGGGGAGGGAGGGGTAATATAGTAGGCAGGTTGGAGGGAGGGAGGGAGGGAGGGGAGGGAGGGAGGGGTAATATAGTAGGCAGGTTGGAGGGAGGGGTAATATAGTAGGCAGGTTGGAGGGGGGGGGAGGGAGGGGAGGGAGGGGTAATATAGTAGGCAGGTTGGAGGGAGGGAGGGAGGGAGGGGTAATATAGTAGGCAGGTTGGGAGGGAGGGAGGGAGGGAGGGAGGGGTAATATAGTAGGGAAAACTGGAATAAGTGGCACAATCCACCATGCCAACCAGTGGAGGCTGCTGAGGGGGAGGACGGCTCATAATAATGTCTGGAACGGAGCAAATGGAATGGCATCACCATGGAAACCATGTGTTTGATAAATTTGCTACCATTCCACTGATTCCGCCTCAGTCATTACCACGAGCCCATTCTCCCATTAAGGTGCCACCAACCTCCTGTGGAAGGGACAGGAACTAAGGTTAGGGGGGGAAGGGTTTCAGTGTTGCTCACCAGGGGCAGGACGGGAACTAAGTTAGGTTAAAAACGACAGTGGGGAAGGGTTTGAGAGTTGCACCAAAACTCACCTGACAGAGTTGTCCCGAGAATCCTACCATACAGAGGCAGGTGAATCCGTTAACCTGGTCTTGGCATCGCCCACTGTTCAGACAGGGAGAGCCGGCACACTCATCCACATCTCTCTCACAGTGGTCTCCAGAGTAGCCCGCCGGACACACACAGCGGTACCCATTCACCAAGTCCTAGAATACAGAACATCAAACATAAAAGGGATAGTTGTTTAGTATTGCACCACTAGCTGGTTCCACTAGCAAAACACACTAGCCACGTCCAGGAACACAGACAACCATCCAGTGAGCTGGGCAGCGACCCCTTTTAGCTCAAGAGGAAAATCCTCCTCAGAGAACAGAAAGTGCTTGGCTAATACTCAGTCGGGGAAAGAGACCAGAAGAAGAAGAGGGTGGTAGAAAGGAAGGAAATTAACACCAGTACGAAGGAACAATCACAGGGTCCTCCAACACAACACTGGAAATGAGTTTGTGGTGTGTAAAAAGAAAACTGTGACAAAAGACATGCTGAACATAAAACAAGTGTTTTGATATCTCAGAGACAGGACAAATTCATGTAGTTTGTAGCTCCCAAACAACAACATACCCTGCAGGTTCCTCCGTGCTGACATTGGTCCTTGCAGTCATTGATATCTAGACGGGGAAAAAAATGACATGTTTTAAACACCATAATGTAACTATCTGGATAATATGATGTTTTTAACATAATAACCACTAACTACTTCATAGCTGCCTCTCTGCTCGACCCTCGATAAACTCTCCTTCATAAACTGCTGGTTTGGAAGGGTGTTGGGCAAATCCTTGCTGTTCCTGACCAAGTGAAAGTGGCACTGTGTGTGTGTGTGTGTGTGTGTGTGTGTGTGTGTGTGTTTAACTAGCGCTAGATTGTTTTTAGCCTGCGAGGCGAGCGCTAATCAGCGTATCCTTGACTACACAGAGCTAATCAGCGTATCCTTGGCTACACAGAGATAATCAGCGTATCCTTGGCTACACAGAGCTCTAGTAAATGATAAAGGATC
>CM072218.1:107264149-107349149 GCA_036851935.1 Coregonus suidteri | reverse complement strand
CCCACCCCCTATCCTACACCCCCTGAATCCCCCCACCCCCTGAATCCCCCCACCCCCTATCCTACACCCCCTGACACAGTCGGTGAGGTTATGGCCGCCCATTCAGCTCCTGACTGTGAAGCCCAAGCCATTGATCATATATGTGGATACTCAAAATAGAGATGTATTTTTATTTCTAGAATCAGATACCTATATGAACGACAAGGCAGGTCATCTTAATTCTGGAATGGGCAATCACTTTCATCCTTTTCCTGGGTTTTATATAGCCTCTGCTATAGGCATATGCTGCAGTTGATTGACTGGTTCCTCAAGTGACGTCAAAGTCCATTGTTTCAGAACACCAAAACGTTCAAAAGTAGTTTGTAAAATGTTGGTTTAAAATTGAATATTGTTAATGTTTTGGGGATGAAATGTTAATAGATATAATACTATGGTGCCTGGTGAAAGGTTTCCTTCTCCATGACCTCTTGTTTTATATACAGCCTTTAAAAAAGGTCCCCAGTCAATCATTATGTATTCATCCTTATCCTCCAATCAGCACCTCATCTATCAATCCTACCCTCTACCCCTCCCCTCCCTCTACATCCACCCCCCTCCCCCTCTCCCTCCCTCCCGTCATCCTCTCATCTTCTGCCGCCCCTCAGGGAGGGAAGGGAGGGAGAGGCCTGGCATGAGGGAGGGAGAGGAGGAGAGGCCTGGTCACAGTGCATTGGTTGGGACGAAGAGAGGAGAGGGAGTTAGAGGAGGGGGAGGGGGGGGGGGGGGGGGGGGGGGTGAAAGAGGGGGCCTGAGGGTACCTACCCCTTTCACAGTAACTACCTACAGTTGAAGTCGGAAGTTTACATACACTTAGGTTGGAGTAATTAAAACTCGTTTTTCAACCACTCCACAAATTTCTATATAGTTTTGGCAAGTCGGTTAGGACATCTACTTTGTGCATGACACAAGTAAGTGTTCCAACAATTGTTTACAGACAGATTATTTCACTGTATCACAATTCCAGTGGGTCAGAAGTTTACATACACTAAGTTGACTGTGCCTTTAAACAGCTTGGAAAATTCCAGAAAAAGATGTCATGGCTTTAGAAGCTTCTGATAGGCTAATTGACATCATTTCAGTCAATTGGAGGTGTACCTGTGGATGTATTTCAAGGCCTGCCTTCAAACTCAGTGCCTCTTTGCTTGACATCATGGGAAAATCAAAAGAAATCAGCCAAGACCTCAGAAAAAAAAATGTAGACCTCCACAAGTCTGGTTCATCCTTGGGAGCAATTTCCAAACGCCTGAAGGTACCACGTTCATGTTCATAAACACCATGGGACCACGCAGCCGGCATACCGCTCAGGAAGGAGACATGTTCTGTCTCCTAGAGATGAACGTACTTTGGTGCGAAAAGTGCAAATCAATCCCAGAACAACAGCAAAGGACCTTGTGAAGATGCTGGAGGAAACAGGTACAAAAGTATCTATATCCACAGTAAAACGAGTCCTATATCGACACAACCTGAAAGGCCGCTCAGCAAGGAAGAAGCCACTGCTCCAAATCCGCCATAAAAAAGCCAGACTATGGTTTGCAACTGCACATGGGGACAAAGATCGTACTTTTTGGAGAAATGTCCTCTGGTCTGATTAAACAAAAATAGAACTGTTTGGCCTTAATGACCATCGTTATGTTTGGAGGAAAAAGGGGTGTTGCTTGCAAGCCGAAGAACACCATCCCAACCTTGAAGCACGGGGGGTGACAGCATCATGCTGTGGGGGTGCTTTGCTGCAGGAGGGACTGGTGCACTTCACAAAATAGATGGCATCATGAGGAAGGAAAATTATGTGGATATATTGAAGCAACATCTCAAGACATCAGTCAGGAAGTTAAAGCTTGGTCGCAAAATGGGTCTTCCAAATGGACAATGACCCCAAAGTTGTGGCAAAATGGCTTAAGGACAACAAAGTCAAGGTATTGGAGTGGCCATCACAAAGTCCTGACCTCAATCCTATAGAACATTTGTGGGCAGAACTGAAAAAGTGTGTGCGAGCAAGGAGGCCTACAAACCTGATTCAGTTACACCAGCTCTGTCAGGAGGAATGGGCCAAAATTCACCCAACTTATTGTGGGAAGCTTGTGGAAGGGAACCCGAAACGTTTGACCCAAGTTAAACAATTTAAAGGCAATGCTACCAAATACTAATTGAGTGTATGTAAACTTCTGACCCACTGGGAATGTGATGAAAGAAATAAAAGCTGAAATAAATCATTCTCTCTACTATTATTCTGACATTTCACATTCTTAAAATAAAGTGGTGATCCTAACTGACCTAAGACAGGGAATTTTTACTAGGATTAAATGTCAGGAATTGTGAAAAACTGAGTTTAAATGTATTTGGCTAAGGTGTATGTAAACTTCCGACTTCAACTGTAGCCCTCTCTCACCAACTACCCACCCCTCTCTACCCACCCCTCCACAGTAACTACCCACCCCTCCACAGTAACTACCCACCCCTCCACAGTAACTACCCACCCCTCACACCAACTACCCACCCCTCCACAGTAACTACCCACCCCTCCACAGTAACACCCACCCCTCCACAGTCACTACCTACCCCTCCACAGTCACTACCTACCCCTCACAGCTGACCCCATAGTAGCCCTCAGCCACAGGAGCACTGGTACCTACCCCTCTCACAGCTGACCCCAGAGTAGCCCTCAGCACAGGAGCACTGGTACCTACCCCTTCACAGCTGACCCCAGAGTAGCCCTCAGCACAGGAGCACTGGTATTTGTCAGGTCCCGTGTTGCTGCAGGTTCCTCCATTCAGACAGGGCTGTTTGGTCCCACAGAAGTTCAGATCTGAGAGAAAGAGATTCAGAGATGGCAGGAACACCGGCTACTACGAGTGACTGAGACATTTCTGAGGGTAGTTGTATAATGACTTTTATGTCTGAGAAAAGAGAATAATTCAAATGACTTAAAAAGTGTATCCTTCCTTCCTTCCTTCCTTCCTCCCTCGCTTGAAGTAATCACTGATTAGACATGTTAGGAAACAAGGCGTCCACTACATGGCCTTCACCTGTTCCCCGTGGTCTCTAAGCAGTGGGAGGAAGGACAGGACTAGGGGTTAGGATAGACCGAAGGACAGTATTAGCACCTACCTTTGTCACAGAGATGTCCTCCCCAGTTGGTATCACACAGACACTGCCATGGTTCAACACAGGTTCCATGGACACAGCCAGGGTGAGGAATACACTGATCACAGTACTGCCCCTGCCAGCCATACAGACACCTGGAGGACACACACAGAGTAAGATACCTGACAAACACACACTACAGTTAGCCATCTATCCCCCACACACAGAGTAAGATACCTGACAAACACACACTACAGTTAGCCATCTATCCCCCACACACAGAGTAAGATACCTGACAAACACACACTACAGTTAGCCATCTATCCCCCACACACAGAGTACGATACCTGACAAACACACACTACAGTTAGCCATCTATCCCCCACACACAGAGTAAGATACCTGACAAACACACACTACAGTTAGCCATCTATCCCCCCCCCCACACAGAGTACGATACCTGACAAACACACACTACAGTTAGCCATCTATCCCCCCCACACAGAACAAGATACCTGACAAACACACACTACAGTTAGCCATCTATCACCCACACACAGAGTAAGATACCTGACAAACACACACTACAGTTAGCCATCTATCCCCCCCACACACACAGAGAGCAAGATACCTGACAAACACACACTACAGTTAGCCATCTATCCCCCCCACACACAGAGCAAGATACCTGACAAACACACACTACAGTTAGCCATCTATCCCCCCCTCCACACAGAGCAAGATACCTGACAAACACACACTACAGTTAGCCATCTATCCCCCCCACACACAGAGCAAGATACCTGACAAACACACACTACAGTTAGCCATCTATCCCCCCCACACACAGAGCAACGATACCTGACAAACACACACTACAGTTAGCCATCTATCCCCCCCCACACAGAACAAGATACCTGACAAACATACACTACAGTTAGCCATCTATCCCCCCCACACACAGAGCAAGATACCTGACAAACAAACACTACAGTTAGCCATCTATCCCCCACACACAGAACAAGATACCTGACAAACACACACTACAGTTAGCCATCTATCCCACACACACAGAGTACGATACCTGACAAACACACACTACAGTTAGCCATCTATCCCCCCCACACACAGAGCAAGATACCTGACAAACACACACTACAGTTAGCCATCTATCCCCCCCACACACAGAGCAAGATACCTGACAAACACACACTACAGTTAGCCATCTATCCCCCCACACACAGAGCAAGATACCTGACAAACACACACTACAGTTAGCCATCTATCCCACACACACAGAGTACGATACCTGACAAACACACACTACAGTTAGCCATCTATCCCCCCACACACAGAGCAAGATACCTGACAAACACACACTACAGTTAGCCATCTATCCCCCCCCACACACAGAGCAAGATACCTGACAAACACACACTACAGTTAGCCATCTATCCCCACACACACAGAGTACGATACCTGACAAACACACACTACAGTTAGCCATCTATCCCCCCCACACACAGAGCAAGATACCTGACAAACACACACTACAGTTAGCCATCTATCCCACACACACAGAGTACGATACCTGACAAACACACACTACAGTTAGCCATCTATCCCCCCACACACAGAGTACGATACCTGACAAACACACACTACAGTTAGCCATCTATCCCCACACACACAGAGCAAGATACCTGACAAACACACACTACAGTTAGCCATCTATCCCACACACACAGAGTACGATACCTGACAAACACACACTACAGTTAGCCATCTATCCCCCCCACACACAGAGCAAGATACCTGACAAACACACACTACAGTTAGCCATCTATCCCACACACACAGAGTACGATACCTGACAAAACACACACTACAGTTAGCCATCTATCCCCCCCACACACAGAGTACGATACCTGACAAACACACACTACAGTTAGCCATCTATCCCCCCCACACACAGAGTACGATACCTGACAAACACACACTACAGTTAGCCATCTATCCCCCCCACACACAGAGTACGATACCTGACAAACACACACTACAGTTAGCCATCTATCCCCCACACACAGAGTACGATACCTGACAAACACACACTACAGTTAGCCATCTATCCCCCACACACAGAGTACGATACCTGACAAAACACACACTACAGTTAGCCATCTATCCCCCCCACACAGAACAAGATACCTGACAAACACACACTACAGTTAGCCATCTATCCCCCCACACAGAACAAGATACCTGACAAAACACACACTACAGTTAGCCATCTATCCCCCACACACAGAGTAAGATACCTGACAAACACACACTACAGTTAGCCATCTATCCCACACACACACACACAGAGATAACATCTCCCAGACTGTCCTACTAACCACACAGAGATAACAGTTTGTCCCTGTCTAACGTACACAGAGAATCACGCTCAGTCATGCACCCGAGAGCACACACACACACCCAACTTCACTGTGGAGTTGCAAACACATATTTCATGGGAAATGCAAGACAAATAAAACCCCAAAGCAAAGAGTCATACAAAACTTTGACAAACTGTTTACACATCCCCGCTGAGAAACTAGACTCCATAACAGTGTTGTTAAACCAAAGCCACCATCTCTGGTAAAACTAACCGAAGAGTCAGAGAGAATTCTCGTCTCAACCACAACGTCTTACAATACAGACCACTTAAGACCGTTAAGGCATATTTACACAACAGCCTTTCAACAATGCCTGGGAACCACACACACACACACACAGAAAGAAATAAGTATTCAGCGTGAAGTCAAGTTAACCAACACAAAAACAAAAAACAGTCAGTTAGGCCTCCCGAGTGGCGCAGCGGTCTGAGGCGCTGCATCTCAGTGCTTGAGGCGTCACTACAGACCGAGTGGCGCAGTGGTCTAAGGCACTGCATCTCAGTGCTTGAGGCGTCACTACAGACCCCAGTGGTCTGAGGCGCGATTCCAGGCTGTATCACTACAGACCCCCTGGGCCGTGATTGGGAGTCCCATAGGGCGGCGCACAATTGGCCCAGCGTCGTCCGGGTTTGGCCGGTGTAGGCCGTCATTGTAAATAAGAATTTGTTCTTAACTGACTTGCCTAGTTAAATAAATATATATATATATATATTTATATATATATATATAGGGACCGTATAGCAATATATATATATATATATATATATATATCTCTGTTACAATATTTTAAATACATGGTTTGTGAGGGACCGTTAGCAAGGCTAACATTAGCATGATGTGGCGAGACCGTCTCTCTGTTACAACACATGGCAGCCAGGACCGGGTTTGGCAGGACCGGGTCTACCCTGGCAGCCAGGACCGGGTCTACCCTGGCAGCCAGGACCGGGTCTACCCTGGCAGCCAGGACCGGGTCTACCCTGGCAGCCAGGACCGGGTCTACCCTGGCAGCCAGGACCGGGTCTACCCTGGCAGCCAGGACCGGGTCTATTTGTTCAAATGTATGTCTGTTTTCTCTAAATAAGCATTGTTGTACTATTAGACACTGCATTTCAAACAGTCAGCAATAATCTAATGGGTTCAGGTCTTGTGAAGTTTTAGCGAGGTTGACTATAAGCCTTCCACAACCATAAGACCCACTAATAATGTAATTATGTTATCAAAATAGTTTAACCGGCTTTTTTTTTGCAATAATCACTGGTCTGGCTTTCAATGTCTGTCTATGAAAATGCCCTTTTTATTTACAAATGTAACTAGAACCATCCATAAACACATTCACTAATAATGACTAACTTCTTCTAGCAGGCATTTGCCTATAGACATTTAACACAGGCCTCATCAACAATCTCTCAAGCCCACGTGCTAGTGATTAGCCAGCTAATCTTTACATTTCAAGTTTTAGCCAACTTGGATCTATTTGCTAGCTAACAAGGCAGAACAGTTGAATTGTTATGAACACACTCTCCTGTCCGTCTCCAACGGTTTGAACAGCGTGCTAGCCTGTCCACTTTGTTCAGATGTTGAAATCAAGTGACCTACCTTATTTCTCAGAATGAGAACGAGTTGCTAATTCCTTATATATAATTGCGTTTTATACTTATTGCAAATGTATAAAACACCGACTAGACGGCTAGTGTAACAGTCTGTGGCTAAAATGCTGCTAGCGGTACGTGGTGCCGCAATGCCCAATGTTTTAGTATCGTCTGCTCTGCGCGCAACTTGAGGAGTTGAGACACAAAACGGGTATCTTTAGAAAAGTTAACTTCTCTATTACAGTAAAATAAATGTCCCAATGTTTTTCGGTGTCCATGTGACCGATTCTGTTGGACCAAACCCTCAAATGCAAATAGCGAGTTGAAACCGTTTGTCAGAGATGCAGGGTGTGTGTGTGTAAACCATAGAGGAAGAGGTGAATCAAGAGGTTTCGCCAATGTGTTTCTATGGGCTTACAGTGGGGGAAAAAAGTATTTAGTCAGCCACCAATTGTGCAAGTTCTCCCACTTTAAAAGATGAGATAGGCCTGTAATTTTCATCATAGGTACACGTCAACTATGACAGACAAAATGAGGAAAAAAAAATCCAGGAAACCACATTGTAGGATTTTTAATGAATTTATTTGCAAATTATGGTGGAAAATAAGTATTTGGTCAATAACAAAAGTTTCTCAATACTTTGTTATATACCCTTTGTTGGCAATGACACAGGTCAAATGTTTTCTGTAAGTCTTCACAAGGTTTTCACACACTGTTGCTGGTATTTGGCCCATTCCTCCATGCAGATCTCCTCTAGAGCAGTGATGTTTTGGGGCTGTCGCTGGGCAACACATACTTTCAACTCCCTCCAAAGATTTTCTATGGGGTTGAGATCTGGAGACTGGCTAGGCCACTCCAGGACCTTGAAATGCTTCTTACGAAGCCACTCCTTCGTTGCCCGGGCGGTGTGTTTGGGATCATTGTCATGCTGAAAGACCCAGCCACGTTTCATCTTCAATGCCCTTGCTGATGGAAGGAGGTTTTCACTCAAAATCTCACGATACATGGCCCCATTCATTCTTTCCTTTACACGGATCAGTCGTCCTGGTCCCTTGGCAGAAAAACAGCCCCAAAGCATGATGTTTCCACCCCCATGCTTCACAGTAGGTATGGTGTTCTTTGGATGCAACTCAGCATTCTTTGTCCTCCAAACACGACGAGTTGAGTTTTTACCAAAAAGTTCTATTTTGGTTTCATCTGACCATATGACATTCTCCCAATCCTCTTCTGGATCATCCAAATGCACTCTAGCAAACTTCAGACGGGCCTGGACATGTACTGGCTTAAGCATGGGGACACGTCTTGCACTGCAGGATTTGAGTCCCTGGCGGCGTAGTGTGTTACTGATGGTAGGCTTTGTTACTTTGGTCCCAGCTCTCTGCAGGTCATTCACTAGGTCCCCCCGTGTGGTTCTGGGATTTTTGCTCACCGTTCTTGTGATAATTTTGACCCCACGGGGTGAGATCTTGCGTGGAGCCCCAGACCGAGGGAGATTATCAGTGGTCTTGTATGTCTTCCATTTCCTAATAAATTGCTCCCACAGTTGATTTCTTCAAACCAAGCTGCTTACCTATTGCAGATTCAGTCTTCCCAGCCTGGTGCAGGTCTACAATTTTGTTTCTGGTGTCCTTTGACAGCTCTTTGGTCTTGGCCATAGTGAAGTTTGGAGTGTGACTGTTTGAGGATGTGGACAGGTGTCTTTTATACTGATAACAAGTTCAAACAGGTGCCATTAATACAGGTAACGAGTGGAGGACAGAGGAGCCTCTTAAAGAAGAAGTTACAGGTCTGTGAGAGCCAGAAATCTTGCTTGTTTGTAGGTGACCAAATAATTATTTTCCACCATAATTTGCAAATAAATTCATTAAAAATCATACAATGTGATTTTCTGGGAAAAAAAAATTCTCATTTTGTCTGTCATAGTTGACGTTTACCTATGATGAAAATTACAGGCCTCTCTCATCTTTTTAAGTGGGAGAACTTGCACAATTGGTGGCTGACTAAATACTTTTTTTCCCCACTGTATTTTGGATCTAAGCTTGTCACCTGCCCTTCCCCGCCTTTGGGACATGACTCCCATTGTCAGGGCGGAGACATGAGCATCTCTCCATTGTATACAGATCTCTGGCGCACACAGCACAGAAGGAGCGAACAAGACCAGTACAAAAATATAACGCGTTAAGACAAGTGGACATAAACGCTCATAAAAACAAAACAAAAAAATAACAAAAACATTGATTCTTTCGATACAGGCATTTGGAATATCGCTCAAAAACATGATATATTCTTAACTCTAATGGTTAATTGGGCTTTGTAAACAACGCCTCTCTTCCCCATCTCTCCCTCAGGGTGTATCATGAACAGCACATTAGGAAACCGTTATCTACACAAACACTGCACTTTAACACAGATCTAACACTAAATAATATCTTGACTGATAGACTGCTCTATTACAGAACATGCAAACAATTCAAGTATCAACATGGCTGGCTGGCTGGCTGGCTGTCCGTATGTCCAGAGAGGGACAACGTCATATAAAAACAGCACAGCTCCAAGCCATGCCTCATTCCACAAATCAGGCTAATTCCAGAATGGCTGGGAGTTCCAGTGGAAGTCTGGTATGAAGCACTGGTTCTAATAGTCTGTTAGTCACTGGTTCTAATAGTCTGTTAGTCACTGGTTCTAATAGTCTGTTAGTCACTGGTTCTAATAGTCTGTTAGTCACTGGTTCTAATAGTCTGTTAGTCACTGGTTCTAATAGTCTGTTAGTCACTGGTTCTAATAGTCTGTTAGTCACTGGTTCTAATAGTATGTTAGTCACTGGTTCTAATAGTCTGTTAGTCACTGGTTCTAATAGTCTGTTAGTCACTGGTTCTAATAGTCTGTTAGTCACTGGTTCTAATAGTCTGTTAGTCACCGGTTCAAATAGTCTGTAGTCGCTGGTTCTAATAGTCTGTTAGTCACTGGTTCAAATAGTCTGTTAGTCACTGGTTCTAATAGTCTGTTAGTCACTGGTTCTAATAGTCTGTTAGTCACTGGTTCTAATAGTCTGTTAGTCACTGGTTCTAATAGTCTGTTAGTCACTGGTTCTAATAGTCTGTTAGTCACTGGTTCTAATAGTCTGTTAGTCACTGGTTCTAATAGTCTGTTAGTCACTGGTTCTAATTGTCTGTTAGTCACTGGTTCTAATAGTCTGTTAGTCACTGGTTCTAATAGTCTGTTAGTCACTGGTTCTAATAGTCTGTTAGTCACTGGTTCTAATAGTCTGTTAGTCACTGGTTCTAATAGTCTGTTAGTCACTGGTTCTAATAGTCTGTTAGGAACAGCCGAGCACACAGACGCCATCCCTTGCCCAGAGGGGGACCACGCAGACACAACCACAGACAGACAGAGGACTAGGGTTGGGTTCAGACCCCATCCCTCCCTGAGCCCTTACTAGTACCACAGGCCAGCTGGAACACAGCTCCACTCCCTCAGACCCTATAGCCAGCTGGAACACGGCTCCACTCCCTCAGACCCTATAGCCAGCTGGAACACAGCTCCACTCCCTCAGACCCTATAGCCAGCTGGAACACAGCTCCACTCCCTCAGACCCTATAGCCAGCTGGAACCCAGCTCCACTCCCTCAGACCCTATAACCAGGCAGCTCCACTCCCTCAGACCCTATAACCAGCTGGAACACAGCTCCACTCCCCAGACCCTATAGCCAGCTGGAACACAGCTCCACTCCCTCAGACCCTATAGCCAGCTGGAACACAGCTCCACTCCCTCAGACCCTATAGCCAGGCAGCTCCACTCCCTCAGACCCTATAGCCAGCTGGAACACAGCTCCACTCCCTCAGACCCTATAGCCAGCTGGAACACAGCTCCACTCCCTCAGACCCTATAGCCAGCTGGAACACAGCTCCACTCCCTCAGACCCTATAGCCAGCTTGAACACAGCTCCACTCCCTCAGACCCTATAGCCAGCTGGAACACAGCTCCACTCCCTCAGACCCCTATAGCCAGCTGGAACACAGCTCCACTCCCTCAGACCCTATAGCCAGCTGGAACACAGCTCCACTCCCTCAGACCCTATAGCCAGCTGGAACACAGCTCCACTCCCTCAGACCCTATAGCCAGCTGGAACACAGCTCCACTCCCTCAGACCCTATAGCCAGCTGGAACACAGCTCCACTCCCTCAGACCCTATAGCCAGCTGGAACACAGCTCCACTCCCTCAGACCCTATAGCCAGGCAGCTCCAGCTCCACTCCCTCAGACCCTATAGCCAGCTTGAACACAGCTCCACTCCCTCAGACCCTATAGCCAGCTGGAACACAGCTCCACTCCCTCAGACCCTATAGCCAGCTGGAACACAGCTCCACTCCCTCAGACCCTATAGCCAGCTGGAACATAGCTCCACTCCCTCAGACCCTATAGCCCAGGCAGCTCCACTCCCTCAGACCCTATAGCCAGCTGGGACACAGCTCCACTCCCTCAGACCCTATAGCCAGCTGGAACACAGCTCCACTCCCTCAGACCCTATAGCCAGCTGGAACACAGCTCCACTCCCTCAGACCCTATAGCCAGCTGGAACACAGCTCCACTCCCTCAGACCCTATAGCCAGCTGGAACACAGCTCCACTCCATCAGACCCTATAACCAGCTGGAACACAGCTCCACTCCCTCAGACCCTATAGCCAGCTGGGACACAGCTCCACTCCCTCAGACCCTATAGCCAGCTGGAACACAGCTCCACTCCCTCAGACCCTATAGCCAGCTGGAACACAGCTCCACTCCCTCAGACCCTATAGCCAGCTGGAACACAGCTCCACTCCCTCAGACCCTATAGCCAGGCAGCTCCACTCCCTCAGACCCTATAACCAGCTGGAACACAGCTCCACTCCCTCAGACCCTATAGCCAGCTGGAACACAGCTCCACTCCCTCAGACCCTATAGCCAGCTGGAACACAGCTCCACTCCCTCAGACCCTATAGCCAGCTGCAACACAGCTCCACTCCCTCAGACCCTATAGCCAGCTGGAACACAGCTCCACTCCCTCAGACCCTATAGCCAGGCAGCTCCACTCCCTCAGACCCTATAACCAGCTGGGACACAGCTCCACTCCCTCAGACCCTATAGCCAGCTGGAACACAGCTCCACTCCCTCAGACCCTATAGCCAGCTGGAACACAGCTCCACTCCCTCAGACCCTATAACCAGGCAGCTCCACTCCCTCAGACCCTATAGCCAGCTGGAACACAGCTCCACTCCCTCAGACCCTATAGCCAGGCAGCTCCACTCCCTCAGACCCTATAACCAGCTGGAACACAGCTCCACTCCCTCAGACCCTATAGCCAGCTGGAACACAGCTCCACTCCCTCAGACCCTATAGCCAGGCAGCTCCACTCCCTCAGACCCTATAACCAGCTGGAACACAGCTCCACTCCCTCAGACCCTATAGCCAGGCAGCTCCACTCCCTCAGACCCTATAGCCAGCTGGAACACAGCTCCACTCCCTCAGACCCTATAGCCAGGCAGCTCCACTCCCTCAGACCCTATAGCAGGCAGGCTCCACTCCCTCAGACCCTATAACCAGGCAGCTCCACTCCCTCAGACCCTATAGCCAGCTGGAACACAGCTCCACTCCCTCAGACCCTATAGCCAGCTGGAACACAGCTCCACTCCCTCAGACCCTATAGCCAGCTGGAACACAGCTCCACTCCCTCAGACCCTATAACCAGCTGGAACACAGCTCCACTCCCTCAGACCCTATAGCCAGCTGGAACACAGCTCCACTCCCTCAGACCCTATAGCCAGGCAGCTCCACTCCCTCAGACCCTATAACCAGCTGGAACACAGCTCCACTCCCTCAGACCCTATAGCCAGCTGGAACACAGCTCCACTCCCTCAGACCCTATAGCCAGGCAGCTCCACTCCCTCAGACCCTATAACCAGCTGGAACACAGCTCCACTCCCTCAGACCTATAGCCAGCTGGAACACAGCTCCACTCCCTCAGACCCTATAGCCAGCTGGAACACAGCTCCACTCCCTCAGACCCTATAGCCAGGCAGCTCCACTCCCTCAGACCCTATAGCCAGCTGCAACACAGCTCCACTCCCTCAGACCCTATAGCCAGCTGCAACACAGCTCCACTCCCTCAGACCCTATAGCCAGCTGGAACATAGCTCCACTCCCTCAGACCCTATAGCCAGGCAGCTCCACTCCCTCAGACCCTATAACCAGCTGGGACACAGCTCCACTCCCTCAGACCCTATAGCCAGGCAGCTCCACTCCCTCAGACCCTATAACCAGCTGGAACACAGCTCCACTCCCTCAGACCCTATAGCCAGGCAGCTCCACTCCCTCAGACCCTATAGCCAGCTGGAACACAGCTCCACTCCCTCAGACCCTATAACCAGGCAGCTCCACTCCCTCAGACCCTATAGCCAGGCAGCTCCACTCCCTCAGACCCTATAACCAGGCAGCTCCACTCCCTCAGACCCTATAGCCAGCTGGAACACAGCTCCACTCCCTCAGACCCTATAGCCAGCTGGAACACAGCTCCACTCCCTCAGACCCTATAACCAGCTGGAACACAGCTCCACTCCCTCAGACCCTATAACCAGCTGGAACACAGCTCCACTCCCTCAGACCCTATAGCCAGCTGGAACACAGCTCCACTCCCTCAGACCCTATAACCAGCTGGAACCCAGCTCCACTCCCTCAGACCCTATAGCCAGCTGGAACACAGCTCCACTCCCTCAGACCCTATAGCCAGCTGGAACACAGCTCCACTCCCTCAGACCCTATAGCCAGGCAGCTCCACTCCCTCAGACCCTATAACCAGCTGGAACACAGCTCCACTCCCTCAGACCCTATAGCCAGCTGGAACACAGCTCCACTCCCTCAGACCCTATAGCCAGGCAGCTCCACTCCCTCAGACCCTATAACCAGCTGGAACACAGCTCCACTCCCTCAGACCCTATAGCCAGGCAGCTCCATTCCCTCAGACCCTATAGCCCAGGCAGCTCCACTCCCTCAGACCCTATAACCAGGCAGCTCCACTCCCTCAGACCCTATAGCCAGCTGGAACACAGCTCCACTCCCTCAGACCCTATAGCCAGCTGGAACACAGCTCCACTCCCTCAGACCCTATAGCCAGGCAGCTCCACTCCCTCAGACCCTATAGCCAGCTGGAACACAGCTCCACTCCCTCAGACCCTATAGCCAGCTGGAACACAGCTCCACTCCCTCAGACCCTATAGCCAGCTGGAAACACAGCTCCACTCCCTCAGACCCTATAGCCAGCTGGAACACAGCTCCACTCCCCAGACCCTATAGCCAGGCAGCTCCACTCCCTCAGACCCTATAACCAGCTGGAACACAGCTCCACTCCCTCAGACCCTATAGCCAGGCAGCTCCACTCCCTCAGACCCTATAGCCAGCTGGAACACAGCTCCACTCCCTCAGACCCTATAGCCAGCTGGAACACAGCTCCACTCCCTCAGACCCTATAGCCAGGCAGCTCCACTCCCTCAGACCCTATAGCCAGGCAGCTCCACTCCCTCAGACCCTATAGCCAGCTGGAACACAGCTCCACTCCCTCAGACCCTATAGCCAGCTGGAACACAGCTCCACTCCCTCAGACCCTATAGCCAGCTGGAACACAGCTCCACTCCCTCAGACCCTATAGCCAGGCAGCTCCACTCCCTCAGACCCTATAGCCAGCTGGAACACAGCTCCACTCCCTCAGACCCTATAGCCAGCTGGAACACAGCTCCACTCCCTCAGACCCTATAGCCAGCTGGAACACAGCTCCACTCCCTCAGACCCTATAGCCAGCTGGAACACAGCTCCACTCCCCAGACCCTATAGCCAGGCAGCTCTCCACTCCCTCAGACCCTATAACCAGCTGTAACACAGCTCCACTCCCTCAGACCCTATAGCCAGGCAGCTCCACTCCCTCAGACCCTATATAGCCAGCTGGAACACAGCTCCACTCCCTCAGACCCTATAGCCAGCTGGAACACAGCTCCACTCCCTCAGACCCTATAGCCAGCTGGAACACAGCTCCACTCCCTCAGACCCTATAGCCAGCTGGAACACAGCTCCACTCCCTCAGACCCTATAGCCAGGCAGCTCCACTCCCTCAGACCCTATAGCCAGGCAGCTCCACTCCCTCAGACCCTATAACCAGGCAGCTCCACTCCCTCAGACCCTATAGCCAGGCAGCTCCACTCCCTCAGACCCTATAACCAGGCAGCTCCACTCCCAAACCAGGGCCTTAACACACACACACACACACACCGTTTCCGTGGCAGTATGGACTCTTCACAACGTGATGAAACTTTGGTGTTTTTGCAAACGATGAACAGAATAGACTTGGAAGCTCTAACCCTGGCAATATGACTGGTAAACTGATAGGTACACTCGCAATGGCTGATTTTGAATTTTAAAAAGACCCCTTGAAGTATATATATTATTAAGGGCCTCCCGAGTGGCGCAGCAGTCTAAGGCACTGCATCGTGGTGCTTGAGGCGTCACTACAGACCCGGGTTCGATCCCAGGCTGTGTCATAACCAGCCGTGACCGGGAGTCCCATAGGGCGGCGCACAATTGGCCCAGCGTCGTCGGGTTTGGCCGGGGTGGCTTTACTTGGCTCGTCGCGCTCTAGCGACTCCTTGTGGCGTGCCGGGCGCCTGCAGGCTGACTTCGGTCGTCAGTTGAACAGTGTTTCCTCCGGTGCGGCCGGGTGTTAAGAAGCGCGGTCAGGTGGGTCATGTTTCGGAGGATGCATGACTCGACCTTCGCCTCTCCCGTTGGGGAGTTGCAGTGATGAGACAAGATTGTAATTGGATATCCCGAAATTGGGGAGAACATTTTTATATATATATATTTTTTTTTTACTTATTTGATGAGAAATTGTATTTGGCCTTACTGCTATCAGCCCATACAAATGCATTGAATAACTACATGGAACAGAGAGTCCCAAAACATAATCAAAAGGAAGTTTGTTTTGAAGTGTCTGTCCTATATCTGAGCAATATAAGAAAGATCAGGAAACATTTGTAACAAATGTTTTACATGTATTTAACCCCTTATTTATGGCACTAAACAGTGTCCATATAGACTGCCATTAATCTTTTCATCTGGTACCGGGGGACCTTCAGACGGGTCTTGTGAGGCCTGTGGACATCCAAGAGCACAACAACCGACATGTACATGTTTGTGATATTCTCACCCTTTGCACAGAGGGGTCATATTAGTGTGTAGCCCAAACTGTTCGGACGCTACAGACAGGAAGTCGGCAGCTCTGTCACCTTTCAACGCAGATGCGGTAGTGTTACGTCGGCCGATGTGGTGGATTGAGACGCATCCAATGCAAAAAAAAACAGACATCGCCTAGCTTTTTTTATTACGCTAATTCGATTTTGTAATGTCAGTTAAGTTGAATCAATAAATCACAGGTTTGTACACTTCCTGCTTTGCTCATATGGGTACTCTCAAAATGGCTGCCAGTCCACCCATTATGCAATCATTGACTTGAATGGGGACGTCCGTTCTATTAGTTATATTTCTATGGCAGCACGTGTAGTAAGGAGCGGAGGAGAGGAGAAACATGTTAGCCTACAATTTGATTAAAATATTTTGCTACGCGAACGGTTATTACAGAGATCGTGGTCAATTGGGCTGGCCAATTACCGTCATTCCAAAATTCCATGACCGTCACTCATAACAAATATCATGGCAGACATGAAGACATGGAGGATCAAAAGCAGATTCCAGTTAGAGAAAAAAGAGGGAGGACAGGAAACTTACTTGCAGCCACCTGGCTCTTTACAGTGTCCATGTTCTGTACTGCAGCCCTGCCGGCAGATGGCTGGAGGGAGGAGGAGAGCCTTCTGAGCGAGAGAGCGAGAGAGCGAGAGAGCGAGAGGAAGAGCACATATGAACATGTCAGTGAATATCTGAAATGTTAGCAGTTTGTCTACCGTCTGTTGATGTGACACATGAAGGTAGAACGTTTATCAACATCTTGAACGTCCTTCCTACTGTTTTCAGAACGTAATATTTCCCTTTCTCCAGTCAATTGTATCATAATTCTATAGCCTCCAGGCATACAGACAAACTGTCCCGGTCTCTCTGTCCCGGTCTCTCTGTCCCGGTCTCTCTGTCCCTGTCTCTCTGTCCTGTCTCTCTGTCCCTGTCTCTCTGTCCCTGTCTCTCTGTCCCTGTCTCTCTGTCCCTGTCTCTCTGTCCCTGTCTCTCTGTCCCTGTCTCTCTGTCCCTGTCTCTCTGTCCCTGTCTCTCTGTCCCTGTCTCTCTGTCCCTGTCTCTCTGTCCCTGTCTCTCTGTCCCTGTCTCTCTCTGTCCCTGTCTCTCTGTCCCTGTCTCTCTGGCTTCCCTGTCTCTCTGTCCCTGTCTCTCTGTCCCTGTCTCTCTGTCCCTGTCTCTCTGTCCCGGTCTCTCTGTCCCGGTCTCTCTGTCCCGGTCTCTCTGTCCCGGTCTCTCTGTCCCGGTCTCTCTGTCCCGGTCTCTCTGTCCCGGTCTCTCTGTCCCGGTCTCTCTGTCCCGGTCTCTCTGTCCCTCTCTCTGTTCCTCTCTCTGTGTAGAGACGTCTCCCCCAGCCAACCGGTGTTCGTATCCATTTAACCAGAAGAAGACCCTTTAGGTTGAAACCTTCTGCGAAGGGATCTCAAGAGGTTAGCAGGAAGTAGCCAGTGTATACATACGTGTGTTACATTCTAGTCCAGACCAGCCCTCCAGACAGGTCTTATTCCCGTTGTAGTCGCAGGTGTAGTGTCCGAAGAACTCGTCTCGGGGCCGGCAGAACTTGTTGCATCCGAAGCCATAGTAGTGGTCGTCACAGCTGACCCGGATCTGATAGTCAAACTGACCAATAGGACCGTTGTGGCTGAGCTTCTGCCACTGGTGACTGGGGTTGATCATCCCACTGTGGGACGCCTTCTCGATCATTTGACCATCGCCACCTAGTGGGTTAAAGATATATAACCGGTTAGAATATATTAGATATAGAACATGTTAGAACATATAGCATGGCTGGGGTTGATCATCCCAGAGTGGGACACCTTCTCTACTTGACCATCACCACCTAATGGAAGGACACCTTCTCTCTATAATGACACCTTCCATCACCACCTAATGGAAGGACACCTTCTCTATCTGACCATCACCACCTAATGGAAGGACACCTTCTCTATCTGACCATCACCACCTAATGGAAGGACACCTTCTCTATCTGTCATCACCACCTAATGGAAGGACACCTTCTCTATCTGTCATCACCACCTAATGGAAGGACACCTTCTCTATCTGTCATCACCACCTAATGGAAGGACACCTTCTCTATCTGACCATCACCACCTAATGGAAGGACACCTTCTCTATTTGACCATCACCACCTAATGGAAGGACACCTTCTCTATCTGTCATCACCACCTAATGGAAGGACACCTTCTCTATCTGTCATCACCACCTAATGGAAGGACACCTTCTCTATCTGTCATCACCACCTAATGGAAGGACACCTTCTCTATCTGACCATCACCACCGAATGGAAGGACACCTTCTCTATCTGACCATCACCACCTAATGGAAGGACACCTTCTCTATCTGACCATCACCACCTAATGGAAGGACACCTTCTCTATCTGACCATCACCACCTAATGGAAGGACACCTTCTCTATCTGTCATCACCACCTAATGGAAGGACACCTTCTCTATTTGACCATCACCACCTAATGGAAGGACACCTTCTCTATCTGACCATCACCACCTAATGGAAGGACACTCTCTAGTTGACCATCACCACCTAATGGAAGGTTCAGAAAATACAAACAATATCAGCTGCATTGGTGTTAGAAATTAAAACGATGATATTACAGGCAATCCTTGAATTACTTAATTTGAGCTCCTAACGGAGCAAATGGCCCTTCGCTATGTAGACGTAGCATGTCCTATGATAATGCCCTAACGTAGCAGCATGCCCTGGTGAATGGTAGACGTAGCATGTCTTATGATAATGCCCTGGCGAATGGTAGACGTAGCATGTCCTATGATAATGCCCTGGCGAATGGTAGTATAATCATGTGGATCCATTGGAATCATCAATTCAGGACGGTTCCTCCCTGTGCCAAACGTCAACAGAACAAAACAGCCGACCAAGCTGAATGAGTTTCACATCTCCATTTCCCTGTAGAATTAAAACAGAGGGAAAGAAACAGCGGAGGAGGAAAGTAGAAAAAAATTATGTTTAATGAGTGCTGCCCTCTTTTCCTCCCTCTCTCTCTCTCAGCAATGGTCTGTGGCAGCTCTCTACTCTCTCCTTCCCTCTCTCCTTCCCCCTCTCTCCTCCCCTCTCTCCTTCCCCCTCTCCCCTCTCCCTCTCTCCTTCCCTCTCTCTCCTCCCCTCTCTCTCCTCCCCTCTCTCTCCTTCCCCCTCGCCTCCCCTCTCGCCTTCCCTCTCTCCTTCCCTCTCTCCTCCCCTCTCTCTCCCCTCTCTCCTCCCCTCTCTCCTTCCCTCTCTCTTCCCTCTCTCCTTCCCTCTCTCCTTCCCTCTCTCCTTCCCTCTCTCCTTCCCTCTCTCATCCCTCTCTCCTTCCCTCTCTCCTTCCCTCTCTCCTTCCCTCTCTCCTTCCCTCTCCTTCTCTCTTGCTGGTTGGTTTTTCCTCTCAGGTTTATAGCATTATAATATGACTGGCCCGTAAGACTACCACCACCATGCTTAACCGTTGGAATTAAGGTTATTACTGTGGAATGCAGTGTTTGGTTTTCGGCAGACATAAAATGGGACCCATTTCGCCCAAAAAGTTATACTTTTGAATCATCTGTCCATAGAACGTTCTTCCAAGAGTCTTGATGATCATCCAGGTGCTTTTTGGCAAACTTGAGTCAACTTTTTGGACGAGATTGGTCCCATTATGTCTGGCGAAAACCAAACACCGCATTGGTGGTGGTGGTGTGATGGTTTGGAGATGCTTTGCTGCCTCAGGACCTGGACGACTTGCCTTAATAGAAGGAACCATGAATTCTGCTCTGTATCAGAGAATTCTACAGGAGAATGTCAGACCATCCGTCTGTGAGCTGAAGCTGAAGCGCAGCTGGGTCATGCAGCAAGACAATGATCCAAAACACACAATCATGTCTATATGAAAATTGTTAAAAAGCAACACATTTGAAGATTTGGAATGGCCTAGTCAAATCCAGACCTAATCCAAGTTGAGATGTTGTGGCAGGGCATGAAACGAGCAGTTCATGCTTGAAAACCCACAAATGGTTGCTGAGTTAAAGCAGTTCTGCATGGAAGAGTGGCCAAAATTCCTCCACAGCGACGTGAGAGACTGATCAACAACTACAGGAAGCATTTGATTGTTGCAGCTAAAGGTGGCACAACCAGTTATTGAGTGTAAGGGGGCAATTACTTTTTCACACAGGGGAATTGGGTGTTGCATAACTTCGTTAACTAAATAAATAAAATAAGTATACTTTTTTTTTTTTTTTTTTTGTAAAGTCATGTTCCTTTATCTAATATTAGGGTTTGGTTGAAGATCTGATGACATTCAGTATAAAAAAGATGCAAAAATACATTCACGGCACTGTGCCTATATTTTTTAAATAGAATTTCTAAATGGTCTGAGAACAACATTGGCAGGGCAATTCAATCATAGCCAATATGCAGTGATAATGTATTGGACCTATAGCACAAACGTCATTGCTACATAACTGTTTTTAATAGGTTAATGTTGCATAGGCTTACTCATGTTGAATGAAATGAGCGGAAGAACTCGGCTTGCATTTGGACTGGTTGGTGACCACTGCCCTAGACCTTCAGCACTGAACCCTGACAGTTTGTTTGTGTTCTCTCTCTCTGTAACCGAGATGCAGGGACTGACCCTGAGAGAGATGAGTTAGTTAGTGTAAAATACTTCCAGACCAGCTGACTGACCTCCAGAGAACAGGTGGGTTAGTGTAACTGAACCCCTGACAGAGAGACAGGTGAGTTACTAGTGTTTGGGGCGGCAGGTAGCTACTAGTGGTTAACTACTACGTTGTACTACTACCACTAACCTACTACCACTAAGGTCACTAATGGTTCACTAATACTACTACTACCCACTAAGCCGACTACTACTACTAAAATCTGTCAACTACTACTACTACTACCCTTGAGCACTACTGGCACTACTACTACTACTATTACTATACTACTGTAACTACTCTACTACTACTATTAATATACTACTGTCACCACTACTACTACTATTAATATACTAATGTCACTACTACTACTACTACTACTACTAATACTACTAGTACTACCATGGGCTGTACTACTACTATCCATACTGTCCCTGACAGAGAGACAGGTGAGTTACTGTCAATGGGACTACTACTACTACTCTACTAGACTACTACTAACCACCACTACTACTACCACTACACCACTACTACGCTACTAATTGTTGTTTTAAGGTCATACCAAGGATTTGTTCTGAAGTGTCTATCCTATATCTGAGAGATATACGAAATATCAGTGAACATTATATACATATATACACTACCGTTCAAAAGTTTGTGCTCACTTAGAATTGTCCTTGTTTTCCCATGACAACATACATGAAATGAGTTTGAATAGGAAATATAGCAAAATGAATAGGAGATTTAGTCATTGACAAGGTTAGAAATAATGATTTTTAATTGAAATAATAATTGTGTCCTTCAAACCTTTGCTTTCGTCAAATAATCCTCCATTTGCAGCAATTACAACCTTGCAGACCTTTGGCATTCTAGTTGTCAATTTGTTGAGGTAATCTGAAGAGATTTAACCCCATGCTTTCTGAAGCACCTCCCACAAGTTGGATTGGCTTGATGGGCACTTCTTACGTACCATACGGTCAAGTTGCTCCCACAACAGCTCAATAGGATTGAGATCCGGTGACTGTGCTGGCCACTCCATTATAGACAGAATACTAGCTGACTGCTTCTTCCCTAAATAGTTATTGCATAGTTTTGGAGCTTTGCTTTGGGTCATTGTCCTGTTGTAGGAGGAAATTGGCTCCAATCAAGTGCCGTCCACAGGGTATGGCATGGCGTTGCAAAATGGAGTGATAGCCTTCCTTCTTCAAGATCCCTTTTACCCTGTACAAATCTCCCACTTTACCACCACCAAAGCAGCCCCAGACCATCACATTGCCTCCACCATGCTTGACAGATGGCATCAAGCACTCTTCAAGCATCTTTTCATTTGGTCTGCGTCTCACAAATGTTCTTCTTTGTGATCCAAATACTTCGATTTGTCTGTCCATAACACTTTTTTCCAATCTTCCTCTGTCCAGTGTCTGTGTTCTTTTGCCCATCTTAATCTTTTATTTTTATTGGCCAGTCTGAGATATGGCTTTTTCTTTGCAACTCTGCCTAGAAGGTCAGCATCCCGGAGTCGCCTCTTCACTGTTGACGTTGCACGGGGCCTCCCACTCCTCTTTCTATTCTGGTTAGAGCCAGTTTGCGTTGTTCTGTGAAGGGAGTAGTACACAGCGTTGTCCGAGACCTTCAGTTTCTTGGCAATTTCTCGCATGGAATAGCCTTCATTTCTCAGAACAAGAATAGACTGACGAGTTTCAGAAGAAAGTTCTTTTGAGCTTGTAATCGAACCCACAATTGCTGATGCTCCAGATACTCAACTAGTCTCAACAAGGGCAGTTTTATTGCTTCTTTAATCAGCACAACAGTTTTCAGCTGTGCTAACATAATTGCAAAAGGGTTTTCTTATGATCAATTACCCTTTTAAAATGATAAACTTGGATTAGCAAACACAACGCGCCATTGGAACACAGGACTGATGGTTGCTGATAATGGGCCTCTGTACGCCTACGTAGATATTCCATTTTTAAAAAAAAAAAATCAGCCATTTACAACATTAACAATGTCTACACTGTATTTCTGATCAATTTGATGTTATTTTAATGGACCAAAAAATTGCTTTTCTTTCGAAAACAAGGACATTTCTAAGTGAGCCCAAACTTTTGAACGGTAGTGTATATATTTTTATATTGTATTTAACCCCTTTTTATTTTTGACACTAAACAGTCTCCATATATACACACTTCCAATCATTTTTTCAACTGGTACAGGGGGACCTTCAGACGAGTCGTGTAAGGCCTGTGGGCGTCCTAAAGCAAAACCATGTACGTGTTCGTGAGAGCCTCATCTCTCCATAGAGGGGTCATAATCGTTTTTAGGCCAAACCGTTCGAACGCTACAGACGACTTTGTGAGAATAACTATTTTTCGGGACGTCTCACGGTCCTGACAAACACCGCTGTAGCTCTGCCATAGGTGGATGCGTTGGATCGAAAAAGCATCCAATGCAAAAAAACATCTCTAACTTAACTGACAGATTGTTTTTTTTGTTGTTGGTATTTTACCCCCTTTTTCTCCTCAAGATCAAAATTGTCTCGTCGCTGCAACTCCCCAACAGGCTCGGGAGGCGAAGGTCGAGTCATGTGTCCCCCCGAAAACATCACCCGCCAAACCGCGCTTCTTAACACACCGCCCGCTTAACCCGGAAGCCAGCCGCACCAACGTGTCAACGGAAACACTGTTCATCTGAAGGTCAGCCTGCAGGCGCCCGGGCCCGCCACAAGGAGTCGCTAGAGCGCGATGAGCCAAGTAAAGCCCCACCGGCCAAACCTTCCCCTAACCCGGATGACGCTGGGCCAATTGTGTGCCGCCTCATGGGTCTCCCGGTCGTGGCCAGCTGCAACACAGCCCGGGATCGAACCCGGGTCTGTAGTGACGCCTCTAGCACTGCGATGCAGCGCCTTAGACCGCTGCGCCACTCGGGAGGCCTAACTGACAGATTAGGATTTGTTTATTATGCAAGCGCGGACATCAACCGTATGCTTTTTTTTTTTTTTGGAGCAGTCATCTCAGATTTTATTTTGTAACAACTGCATTGGCAACTTTGTATTTGTAGTCAACATTGTTCTGAAGTTATCGGCGGTCACAGAGAGACCGATGAACATCTTGATTATATGTTTAGCGGAGATCTTATGTGTATATGTGGAAGGGCAAAAAAAATAATAATCTTACGACACACTTAGCTGTTCTACAAGTGGTCTGAGGCAGTCAGTAAACAAAATGTTTTTTTTCAAGTCCAACTTTAGTAACAACGGTTTTTGAGAAACACCTCGAGATTTAACGACGCTCCTATGAAGGTTCTAATGATGAACTTAGCCTTGAGATGCTTTTGGGGAAACTGGCCCAGACCTGCAGTAAAATGACGGACCAGGGTATCTCCTCTAGCAGTATTTTACTGTGACACTTCCTGCAGGTCATTACAACGCATAGTAAAAAACTGCTAGCTGCTGGGAGGTAGTTATCCTGCTCCATAAACATCCACTACAGTTGACCGGGGCAACTCTAGCAGGGCAGAAATTTGACGAACTGACTTGTTGGAAAGGTGGCATCCTATGAAGGTGCCGCGATGAATGTCACGGAGCTCTATTCAGGGTCTACTCCCACAGCCAACTACAGTAAAACACAGGGTCTACTCCCACAGCCAACTACAGTAAAACACAGGGTCTACTCCCACAGCCAACTACAGTAAAACACAGGGTCTACTCCCACAGCCAACTACAGTAAAACACAGGGTCTACTCCCACAGCCAACTACAGTAAAACACAGGGTCTACTCCCACAGCCAACTACTGTAAAACACAGGGTCTACTCCCACAGCCAACTACAGTAAAACACAGGGTCTACTCCCACAGCCAACTACAGTAAAACACAGGGTCTACTCCCACAGCCAACTACAGTAAAACACAGGGTCTACTCCCACAGCCAACTACAGTAAAACACAGGGTCTACTCCCACAGCCAACTACAGTAAAACACAGGGTCTACTCCCACAGCCAACTACAGTAAAACACAGGGTCTACTCCCACAGCCAACTACAGTAAAACACAGGGTCTACTCCCACAGCCCACTACAGTAAAACACAGGGTCTACTCCCACAGCCAACTACTGTAAAACACAGGGTCTACTCAGCCAACTACAGTAAAAACAAGGGTCTACTCCCACAGCCCACTACAGTAAAACACAGGGTCTACTCCACAGCCAACTACAGTAAAACACAGGGTCTACTCCCACAGCCAACTACAGTAAAACACAGGGTCTACTCCCACAGCCAACTACAGTAAAACACAGGGTCTACTCCCACAGCCAACTACAGTAAAAACACAGGGTCTACTCCCACAGCCAACTACAGTAAAACACAGGGTCTACTCCCACAGCCAACTACAGTAAAACACAGGGTCTACTCCCACAGCCAACTACAGTAAAACACAGGGTCTACTCCCACAGCCAACTACAGTAAAACACAGGGTCTACTCCCACAGCCAACTACAGTAAAACACAGGGTCTACTCCCACAGCCAACTACAGTAAAACACAGGGTCTACTCCCACAGCCAACTACAGTAAAACACAGGGTCTACTCCCACAGCCAACTACAGTAAAACACAGGGTCTACTCCCACAGCCAACTACTGTAAAACACAGGGTCTACTCCCACAGCCAACTACTGTAAAACACAGGGTCTACTCCCACAGCCAACTACTGTAAAACACAGGATCTCATCCAACAAATGTGCTGCATCAGAATGAGTCAACAGAAAAGCAACATTCTTTGACTGTCCTGTATCATCCACTTTCCAGCCCAACACTGTAGCACTTTCTACTACCCTTTAGTCCAGACAGTCAACATGGTGCTACATAACTACATTACATGATGAAATGTAGACCGTCTCTGTACAGTCCTTCAAGGTCATCTACAATGTAAACCACACTGACACTACTGCATTACATCATACACTTTCCCCTGTACTGGAGTTCCATCACACTTTTCCCTCACCTTTAGCACAGACAGACACAGAGACAGACGCACACAGAGACAGAGAGACAGACGCACACAGAGACAGACATACAGAGACAGAGAGACAGCCAGCCAGAGACAGACAGCCAGCCAGAGACAGCCAGCCAGCCAGCCAGAGACAGCCAGCCAGCCAGCCAGAGACAGCCAGCCAGCCAGCCAGCCAGCCAGAGACAGCCAGCCAGCCAGCGACAGCCAGCCAGCCAGCCAGCCAGAGACTGACAGCCAGCCAGCCAGCCAGAGACTGACAGACAGCCAGCCAGCCAGAGACAGACAGACAGCCAGCCAGCCAGAGACAGACAGACAGCCAGCCAGCCAGAGACAGACAGACAGCCAGCCAGAGACAGACAGACAGCCAGCCAGAGACAGACAGACAACCAGCCAGCCAGAGACAGACAGACAACCAGCCAGAGACAGCCAGCCAGCCAGCCAGAGACAGCCAGCCAGAGACAGCCAGCCAGCCAGCCAGCCAGAGACTGCCAGCCAGAGACTGACAGCCAGCCAGCCAGCCAGAGACAGACAGACAGCCAGCCAGCCAGAGACAGACAGACAGCCAGCCAGAGACAGACAGACAACCAGCCAGCCAGCGACAGACAGACAGCCAGCGACAGACAGACAGCCAGCCAGCCAGAGACAGACAGCCAGCCAGCCAGAGACAGACAGCCAGCCAGCCAGAGACAGACAGCCAGCCAGCCAGAGACAGACAGCCAGCCAGCCAGAGACAGACAGCCAGCCAGCCAGAGACAGACAGCCAGCCAGCCAGAGACATGGTGCTACATCACTGTGCCATAATTAAACATAGAAGGTATTCATATTGTACTGTAACCTACTGTAGCTGATAGATCAGGTAGCATAGCAGACATGCTCCTGCATCGTGACTGGAGCCAGGTCTGATCTCACTAGACACATACACTCACTACACACACACACACATATATCTGAAATGCCCCTGTGCTGCACTGCATTGTGACTGGAGCCAGATCACCGCTCTGTGCACTGGGTTAAGATACAACATCTACTTCACACCTCCTCTGTGACAGTGTGTGTGTGTGTGTGTGTGTGTGTGTGTGTGGCTAGCACCAGCTGCAATCACTCATCTGAAATATATTAACATTTTCATATGAAGGACAGCCACATATGAAGGACAGCCACATATGAAGGACAGCCACATATGAAGGACAGCCACATATGAAGGACAGCCACATATGAAGGACAGCCACAGACCACCACCCCCCCTCTTCCTCTACCTCCGAAACCCTTCTGTCTGCATCCCAGACACACCACTCCTCCACCTCAGAATCCCTTCTCTCCCTCTCTCTCCCTCTCTCTCCTTCTCCCAGTCTGCAGCTCTCCCTCTCTCTCCCCCCAGTCTGCAGCTCTCCCTCTCTCTCCTTCTCCCAGTCTGCAGCTCTCCCTCTCTCTCCCTCTCTCTCCCTCTCTCTCCCTCTCTCCCCCCAGTCTGCAGCTCTCCCTCTCCCTCCCCCCCAGTCTGCAGCTCTCCCTCTCCCTCCCCCCCAGTCTGCAGCTCTCCCTCTCCCTCCCCCCCCAGTCTGCAGCTCTCCCTCTCTCTCCTCCCCCCAGTCTGCAGCTCTCCCTCTCTCTCCTCCCCCCAGTCTGCAGCTCTCCCTCTCTCTCCTCCCCCCAGTCTGCAGCTCTCCCTCTCTCTCCTTCTCCCAGTCTGCAGCTCTCCCTCTCTCTCTCCCCCCAGTCTGCAGCTCTCCCTCTCTCTCCTCCCCCCAGTCTGCAGCTCTCCCTCTCTCTCCCCCCAGTCTGCAGCTCTCCCTCTCTCTCCTCCCCCCAGTCTGCAGCTCTCCCTCTCTCTCTCCCCCCAGTCTGCAGCTCTCCCTCTCTCTCCTCCCCCCAGTCTGCAGCTCTCCCTCTCTCTCCTTCTCTCTCCCAGTCTGCAGCTCTCCCTCTCTCTCCTCCCCCCAGTCTGCAGCTCTCCCTCTCTCTCCTCCCCCCCAGTCTGCAGCTCTCCCTCTCTCTCCTCCCCCCAGTCTGCAGCTCTCCCTCTCTCTCCTCCCCCCAGTCTGCAGCTCTCCCTCCTCCCCCCAGTCTGCAGCTCTCCCTCTCTCTCCTCCCCCCCCAGTCTGCAGCTCTCCTCTCTCTCCTCCCCCCAGTCTGCAGCTCTCCCTCTCTCTCCCTCTCTCTCCCTCTCTCTCCTTCTCCCAGTCTGCAGCTCTCCCTCTCTCTCCTCCCCCCAGTCTGCTCTCCTCTCTCCTCCTCTCCCTCTCTCTCCCTCTCTCTCCTTCTCCCAGTCTGCAGCTCTCCCTCTCTCTCCCTCTCTCTCCCTCTCCCAGTCTGCAGCTCTCCCTCTCTCTCCTTCTCCAGTCTGCAGCTCTCCCCCTCTCTCTCCCCCCAGTCTGCAGCTCTCCCTCTCTCTCCTTCTCCCAGTCTGCAGCTCTCCCTCTCTCTCCTTCTCCCAGTCTGCAGCTCTCCCTCTCTCTCCTTCTCCCAGTCTGCAGCTCTCCCTCTCTCTCCTCCCCCCAGTCTGCAGCGCTCCCTCTCTCTCCTTCTCCCAGTCTGCAGCTCTCCCTCTCTCTCCTCCCCCCAGTCTGCAGCTCTCCCTCTCTCTCCTCCCCCCAGTCTGCAGCTCTCCCTCTCTCTCCTTCTCCCAGTCTGCAGCTCCTCCCTCTCTCTCCTCCCCCCAGTCTGCAGCTCTCCTCTCTCTCTCCTTCCCCAGTCTGCAGCTCTCCCTCTCTCTCCTTCTCCCAGTCTGCAGCTCTCCCTCTCTCTCCTCCCCCCAGTCTGCAGCTCTCCCTCTCTCTCTCCTTCTCCCAGTCTGCAGCTCTCCCTCTCTCTCCTTCTCCCAGTCTGCAGCTCTCCCTCTCTCTCCTTCTCCCAGTCTGCAGCTCTCCCTCTCTCTCCTTCTCCCAGTCTGCAGCTCTCCCTCTCTCTCCTTCTCCCAGTCTGCAGCTCCCTCTCTCTCCTTCTCCCAGTCTGCAGCTCTCCCTCTCTCTCCTTCTCCCAGTCTACAGCTCTCCCTCTCTCTCCCCCCAGTCTGCAGCGCTCCCTCTCTCTCCTTCTCCCAGTCTGCAGCTCTCCCTCTCTCTCCTTCTCCCAGTCTGCAGCTCTCCCTCTCTCTCCTTCTCCCAGTCTGCAGCTCTCCCTCTCTCTCCTTCTCCCAGTCTGCAGCTCTCCCTCACTCTCTCTCCTTTCCTCACTGCTTTTCCCTGTGTTCTTCCGTCAGGTCGTTACAGACACCTGTCAACATGTGCTCACACACACCGGGCCATGTGGGAGAGGTGGAGGAGAGGAGTCACACACACCGGGCCATGTGGGAGAGGGGGCAGAGAGGAGAGGAGTCACACACACCGGGCCATGTGGGAGAGGGGGAGGAGAGGAGTCACACACACCGGGCCATGTGGGAGAGGGGGAGGAGAGGAGTCACACACACACCGGGCCATGTGGGAGAGGGGGAGGAGAGGAGTCACACACACCGGGCCATGTGGGAGAGGGGGAGGAGAGGAGTCACACACACCGGGCCATGTGGGAGAGAGGGAGGAGAGGAGTCACACACACCGGGCCATGTGGGAGAGGGGGAGGAGAGGAGTCACACACACACCGGGCCATGTGGGAGAGGGGGAGGAGAGGAGTCACACACACCGGGCCATGTGGGAGAGGGGGAGGAGAGGAGTCACACACACCGGGCCATGTGGGAAGAGGAGTCACACCGGGCCATGTGGGAGAGGGGGAGGAGAGGAGTCACACCGGGCCATGTGGGAGAGGAGGGTGAGAGGAGTCACACACACCGGGCCATGTGGGAGAGGGGGCGGAGAGGAGTTCAGGAAAAATAAACATCATTTTTCTGGCCTTCAACAGCTAGCACCTCCCTAACGTTAACACGCAAGACAGAGAGAAAGAATGAAAGATTGGACTGGAAGGACAGAGCTACTCACCACTGGTGTCGTTATTGGCGTCCAAGGCTTCCACTATCAACGTGTAGGACCTCTGGGGAAGATGGAGAGATCAGGGTCAACACAACATCAACCAAACATAGCTGCTAACTTTCCCTGCTCATTTCTCCCAATACTAAAAAAAACTCTTCCCACCATGATTTCTGAATAGGCTAACTTTGGGAATTTTTGTAAAGTTACCAGAAAATTGCAGCCCTAACCAAACAAGAATATCAAAGAGCAACTCTGAACCAAAACATTGATAGCAAGTAGCAGCACTAACAGTAACACTGGGCGCAAACATTATCTAGTGTAATTATGACTGATTTTTAATGGAATATCTACATAGGCGTACAGAGGCCCATTATCAGCAACCATCAGTCCTGTGTTCCAATGGCACATTGTGTTTGCTAATCCAAGTTTATCATTTTAAAAAGGTTAATTGATCATTAGAAAACCCTTTTGCAATTATGTTAGCACAGCTGAAAACTGTTGTGCTGATTTAAAGAAGCAATAAAACTGGCCTTCTTGAGACTAGTTGAGTATCTGGAGCATCAGCAATTGTGGGTTTGATTACAGGCTCAAAATGGCCAGAAACAAATAACTTTCTTCTGAAACTCGTCAGTCTATTCTTGTTCTGAGAAATGAAGGCTATTCTATACGAGGAATTGCCAAGAAACTGAAGATCTCGTACAACGCTGTGTACTACTCCCTTCACAGAACAGCACAAACTGGCTCTAACCAGAATAGAAAGAGGAGTGGGAGGCCCCGGTGCACAACTGAGCAAGAGGACAAATACATTAGAGTGTCTAGTTTGAGAAACAGGCACCTCACAGGTCCTCAACTGGCAGCTTCATTAAATATTACCCGCAAAACACCAGTCTCAACGTCAACAGTGAAGAGGCGACTCCGGGATGCTGACCTTCTAGGCAGAGTTGCAAAGAAAAAGCCATATCTCAGACTGCCCATCTTAATCTTTTCTTTTTATTGGCCAGTCTGAGATATGGCTTTTTCTGTTATATGGCAATTTGATGTTATTTTAATGGACAAAAACAATTGCTTTTCTTTCAAAAACAAGGACATTTCTAAGTGACCCCAAACTTTTGAACGGTAGTGTACAGTCGTGGTCAAAAGTTGAGCATGACGCAAGTTTTGGTCTTCACAAAGTTTGTTGCTTCAATGTTTTTAGATATTTTTGTCAGATGTTACTATGGTATACTGAAGTATAATTACAAGCATTCCATAAGTGTCAAAAGCTTTTATTGACAATTACATTAAGTTTATGTGCAAAGAGTCAATATTTGCAGTGTTGACCCTTCTTTTTCAAGACCTCTGCAATCCACCCTGGCATACTGTCAATTAACTTCTGGGTCACATCCTGACTGATGGCAGCCCATTCTTGCATAATCAATGCTTGGAGTTTGTCAGAATTTGTGGGTTTTTGTTTGTCCACCCATCTCTTGAGGATCGACCACAAGTTCTCAATGAGATTAAGGTTTGGGGAGTTTCCTGGCCATGGACCCAAAATGTAGATGTTTTGTTCCCCGAGCCACTTAGTTATCACTTTTGCCTTATGGCAAGGTGCTCCATCATGCTGGAAAAGGCATTGGTCGTCACCAAACTGTTCTTGGATGGTTGGGAGAAGTTGCTCTCAGAAGATGTGTTGGTACCATTCTTTATTCATGGCTATGTTCTTAGGTTAAAATTGTGAGTGAGCCCACTCCCTTGGCTGAGAAGCAACCCCACACATGAATGGTCACAGGATGCTTTACTGTTGGCATGACACAGGACTGATGGTAGCGCTCACCTTGTCTTCTCCGGACAAGGTGTTTTCCGGATGCCCCAAACAATCGGAAAGGGGATTCATCAGAGAAAATGACTTTACCCCCAGTCCTCAGCAGTCCAATCCCTGTACCTTTTGCAGAATATCAGTCTGTTTTTTCCTGGAGAGAAGTGGCTTCTTTGCTGCCCATCTTGACACCAGGCCATCCTCCAAAAGTCTTCGCCTCACTGTGCGTTTTGACCACGACTGTGTGTGTGTGTGTGTGTGTGTGTGTGTGTGTGTGTGTGTGTGTGTGTGTGTGTGTGTGTATATATATATATACACACATAAAAAAAAACACATGGTGTGGTCTGAGTGGCGCAGTGGTCTAAGGCACTGCATCGCAGTGCTAACTGTGCCACTAGATCCTGGTTCGAATCCAGGCTCTGTCGCAGCCAATAACGGCCGCGACCGGGAGACTCATGGGCGGCGCACAATTGGCCCCAGCGTCGTCCAGGGTAGGGGAGGGAATGGCCGGCAGGGGATGTAGCTCAGTTGATAGAGCATGGCGTTTGCAACGCCAGGGTTGTGGGTTCGATTCCCACGGGGGGCCAGTATAAAACAAAATATGTATTCACTAACTGTAAGTCGCTCTGGATAAGAGCGTCTGCTAAATGACTAAAATGTAAATGTCTTTGGCTAAAGGTATACAACCAGCATGCATTAGTACACCTTGTGTGAATCAGGTTTAAAACCGGTTTGAATTCCCAGCAGGGGAAAAATACATAACAGCAATTAAATAACGATGAATCACCGTTCTGGGATTCAAGCTAAAACACTTACAGCCAATAACAAGGCTATATATGCTCAGTAATTCAGTGAGAACTGCTGAGACTGCACGTTCAGTAGACCAAGTTGGAACAGAACAGAACTACAGACTAGAAAACCTCATGTCTGTGAGAGAGCAGTGACTGAGGACTGTCATAGACACTCATACTGGGTGAGATCTCTGGGAGAGAACTGGTGAAAGCCTTGTGGTTGAGTCGGTCAAGTCAGGACAGGATAGGCAGACTAGATATGGCATGTATGTGATTGTGAAACAGACAGATAGGATAGTGGAGTACAAAGATGAGGAGGTAGAGGTCAGGACAGACACAGAGAATGTCACGTCTGGGAGAGACGGGAGAATCTACAGGTGGTTGGGGAGGAGCAGTCATACAACAAGCTGAGAGGAACTGCTGAGAGACGGCGGTTTAGTGGAGTAGGCCAAGTCAGGACAGGACAGGACAATTTCATCCTGTCAGAAAGAGAGAGAGAGCTGTGACAGATTGGGTTGAAGACTGTGAGAGACCGAGAGCGGCGACTGTGAGAGACAGAGAGCGGCGACTGTGAGAGACCGAGAGCGGCGACTGAGAGAGACCGAGAGCGGCGACTGAGAGAGACCGAGAGCGGCGACTGTGAGAGACCGAGAGCGGCGACTGTGAGAGACCGAGAGCGGCGACTGTGAGAAAGGAACAGTTGCAGAAGGCCTGTATCTATAGATCAGTGGTTCCATTTAGCTGGCTCAGATCTCTGGAGGAGAAGGCCTGTATCTATAGATCAGTGGATCCATTTAGCTGGCTCAGATCTCTGGAGGAGAAGGCGGCCTGTATCTATAGATCAGTGGTTCCATTTAGCTGGCTCAGATCTCTGGAGGAGAAGGCCTGTATCTATAGATCAGTGGGATCCATTTAGCTGGCTCAGATCTCTGGAGGAGAAGGCCTGTATCTATAGATCAGTGGTTCCATTTAGCTGGCTCAGATCTCTGGAGGAGAAGGCGGCCTGTATCTATAGATCAGTGGTTCCATTTAGCTGGCTCAGATCTCTGGAGGAGAAGGCCTGTATCTATAGATCAGTGGATCCATTTAGCTGGCTCAGATCTCTGGAGGAGAAGGCCTGTATCTATAGATCAGTGGATCCATTTAGCTGGCTCAGATCTCTGGAGGAGAAGGCCTGTATCTATAGATCAGTGGATCCATTTAGCTGGCTCAGATCTCTGGAGGAGAAGGCGGCCTGTATCTATAGATCAGTGGTTCCATTTAGCTGGCTCAGATCTCTGGAGGAGAAGGCCTGTATCTATAGATCAGTGGATCCATTTAGCTGGCTCAGATCTCTGGAGGAGAAGGCCTGTATCTATAGATCAGTGGTTCCATTTAGCTGGCTCAGATCTCTGGAGGAGAAGGCGGCCTGTATCTATAGATCAGTGGATCCATTTAGCTGGCTCAGATCTCTGGAGGAGAAGGCCTGTATCTATAGATCAGTGGTTCCATTTAGCTGGCTCAGATCTCTGGAGGAGAAGGCCTGTATCTATAGATCAGTGGATCAGTAGAACTCACACTACTCTCAGGTTACACATAAACACACAGACAATTGTGTTGCTGCACTTCAATAGCTGACTCCATTTCAATAGCTGACTCCTTATGCTAGCATCCAACACCGACTTGTCACACTCACACACACACACTTGACAGCCACTCACTTTCCACAACAGTGACCCAAGCGTAAACAAATGACTCTTCAGCGTCCATCGACCACACAGTAAATATATCCTACCAAAGTGTCTCCTTCATCAGGACTTTCTCTTGCCTCATCCTGTTCAAACCACTCTGCAGCTAAAAAAAGGGTACACAACTTCACACGTGAAACTCTCTCATAATTAAATCTGTCAATCAGTATCCTTCATCTAAACGTCTCCTCTCCAACTAAACAAACAGCAATAGATCACACCTTTAACGTTTTCATGACTCATTCCCTCGTCCTCTCACCAGACTGACTCGCATGTCTCTTGCTTCATCAGCTAAGCGGCTATAGTTTATTCCAACAGTCATCCATCCCTCTGATCTGACACCAGGTTACCCGTCAATAACTCAATAGCTACAGGAACAGACCTCGTTTATGTAAAAATATTACAGATGTATTATCCTACGTTATATAAAAAAAAAGACAGAACATAGACATTTTAGTCATGAATGGACCTGATAGATGACTGTAGGTAGGGCTGTGGCAAAAAATAGCACCCTATTCCCCTATGGGCCCTGATCAAAAGTAGTGCACTACATAGGGAATAGGGTGCCATTTGGGCCAGTCTAGAATGCACCGGACTCGCTACAGAAAACGTACAGCAGAGCTCTCAACTCAACATGTTACACAGCAGAGCTCTCACCTCAACATGTTACACAGCAGAGCGCTCAACTCAACATGTTACACAGCAGAGCTCTCAACTCAACATGTTACACAGCAGAGCTCTCAACTCAACATGTTACACAGCAGAGCTCTCACCTCAACATGTTACACAGCAGAGCTCTCGACTCAACATGATACACAGCAGAGCTCTCACCTCAACATGTTACACAGCAGAGCTCTCAACTCAACATGTTACACAGCAGAGCTCTCACCTCAACATGTTACACAGCAGAGCTCTCACCTCAACATGTTACACAGCAGAGCGCTCAACTCAACATGTTACACAGCAGAGCTCTCGACTCAACATGTTACACAGCAGAGCTCTCAACTCAACATGTTACACAGCAGAGCTCTCGACTCAACATGTTACACAGCAGAGCTCTCAACTCAACATGTTACACAGCAGAGCTCTCACCTCAACATGTTACACAGCAGAGCTCTCAACTCGACATGTTACACAGCAGAGCTCTCAACTCAACATGTTACACAGCACACAGCAGCCTTTCCTAATCAGCACAGGCAGGCTTTCATACCAAACAACTCCCTACCTGGGTGGCTGGATAACAGCAGAGGAAAAGATATTCAGCAACTTTTTTTTTGCAGGATAAAGGAAATACGTTGGTTTTAACAAGGCACATTTCTATGGTTCTCCCAACAGTGGTTGTACAAAAGCCCTCAGAATGGTGAATATCCTGTCATCTTGCTGTAGGGTTCAAGCTGGAAAGCGAGGTGGTGACAGCATTTATTTTTCTCTCCTAAGTGTCAGCGTCCCTGTGGCTGTCCTCCCTAGTACCTCCACAGTAGTTGAAGAGGATTTGTCCTCACCCTCCCTAGTACCTCCACAGTAGTTGAAGAGGATTTGTCCTCACCCTACCTAGTACCTCCACAGTAGTTGAAGAGGATTTGTCCTCACCCTACCTAGTAGCACCACTAGTCTGGTCTAGCTTGTGGTGTGTGGTTGGGGACGAGCAGCGATCCAGACATCCCTGTGGTGGACTAAAACCTCCCAGCCCCATTCAGACAATACTGGGTATTCAATCCTCACACTAGTCACTGACGTACAGACTGACAGAGAGACCGACTAGGGACACTGGTCTGCAATGCTAAAATGTACCGCTTTTTATTGACCTCTTGTAAAGTAATTATAGTCTAGTTTATTTAACCAATCTTATCCTCTTGCGATAGCCCAAAGCCTTGTTTAAAAAAAAACAAAAAAACAAGAGGTAACACTGTAGCCAACAGTTTGTATTTATGTTGGAACTGTCTTTTATCTTTATGCCTTGTTTAAATATAGAAAGTGTTCTGACATTTACTATCTATTAAAGCTCACATAAAAGCATTTGGTGTGTGTTCCAAATGGCACCCTATACCCTACTGGACTGGAGCCCTATGGGTCCTGGTCAAACGCAGTGCACTATGTAGAATATAGGGTGCCATTTGGAACAGACGCTTGGTCGGTACTTCTGTAGAGAGAGAGAGAGAGATACACACCATACGTTGTCTCAGTCTCTCTCACTCTATAACTCAGCTGGTTATCAGTTAAGAGTGGCACAGCATGGCCACACTCACACACGGTTATCAGCTAAGAGAGTATCCCTGCATGTCTTCAGCTGCCAGGGTCCCTTTCCCAGGCTACAGCCAGACTCCCAACTAACTCTTTGAACTGTAGTTGGACTGGTCATAAACACAGAGACAAACACTCCAGAGGGCTTTGAACTGTAGTTGGACTGGTCATAAAACACAGAGACAAGATGCTCCAGAGGGCTTTGAACTGTAGTTGGACTGGTCATAAAACACAGAGACAAACACTCCAGAGGGCTTTGAACTGTAGTTGGACTGGTCATAAAACACAGAGACAAACACTCCAGAGGGCTTTGAACTGTAGTTGGACTGGTCATAATACACAGAGACAAACACTCCAGAGGGCTTTGAACTGTAGTTGGACTGGTCGTAATACACAGAGACAAACGCTCCAAACGCTCTCCCTATCTCTCCTGGCCATCCTACACACAACAACATGACGCTGGTACCGTCACGGCCCTAACACACACACACACACACACACACACACTGGACAAACAAAGCCGACAGGACATCTGATTAAACTCCATCTCAGCTCCAATCACTATCTGAGCTGCCAGAACACCTGACTGAATTAATTCACACACATCATAATGATACAGCTAAACCAAACGTTGTAGTCTGTCAGCTACCGTGTTCATAAAGCACTACATTTACCTCCTAGCACTATAGTCAATACAGTATTTACCTCCTAGCACTATAGTCAATACAGTATTTACCTCCTAGCACTATAGTCAATACAGTATTTACCTCCTAGCACTATAGTCAATACAGTATTTACCTCCTAGCACTATAGTCAATACAGCATTTCCCTCCTAGCACTATAGTCAATACAGTATAGTTATTTCCCTCCTAGCACTATAGTCAATACAGCATTTACCTCCTAGCACTATAGTCAATACAGCATTTCCCTCCTACTGTAACCAATATTTCCTCCTAGCACTATAGTCAATACAGTATTTACCTCCTAGCACTGTAACCAATACAGTATTTACCTCCTAGCACTGTAACCAATACAGCATTTACCTCCTAGCACTGTAACCAATACAGTATTTACCTCCTAGCACTGTAACTGTAACTATAAAATCAATACAGTATTTACCTCCTAGCACTGTAACCAATACAGTATCCTACCTGTCCTACAGTATTTACCTCCTAGCACTGTAACCAATACATACAGTATACAGTATTTACCTCCTAGCACTGTAACCAATACAATATTTACCTCCTAGCACTGTAACAATACAATTTACCTCCAGTATTTACCTCCTACCTCCTAGCACTGTAACCAATACAGTATTTACCTCCTAGCACTGTAACCAATACAGTATTTACCTCCTAGCACTGTAATCAATACAGTATTTACCTCCTAGCACTGTAATCAATACAGTATTTACCTCCTAGCACTGTAACCAATTTATTTACCTCCTAGCACTGTAACCCAGTATTTACCTCCTAGCACTGTAACCAATACAGTATTTACCTCCTAGCACTGTAACCAATACAGTATTTACCTCCTAGCACTGTAACCAATACAGTATTTACCTCCTAGCACTGTAACCAATACAGTATTTACCTCCTAGCACTGTAACCAATACAGTATTTACCTCCTAGCACTGTAACCAATACAGTATTTACCTCCTAGCACTGTAACCAATACAGTATTTACCTCCTAGCACTGTAACCAATACAGTATTTACCTCCTAGCACTGTAATCAATACAGTATTTACCTCCTAGCACTGTTAACCAATACAGTATTTACCTCCTAGCACTGTAAAACCAACTACATATTTACCCTAGCACTGTAACCAATACAGTATTTACCTCCTAGACTGTAAACAATACAGTATTTACCTCCTAGGCACTGTAACCAATGGACTGTAACCAATACAGTATTTACCTCCTAGCACTGTAACCAATACAGGATGTAATTGACCTCTACTGTAACCAATACAGGGACCTGTTGACCTCTACTGCGGGGTGTTGACCTCTACTGCGGGGTGTTGACCTCTACTGCGGGGTGTTGACCTCTACTGCGGGGTGTTGACCTCTACTGCGGGGTGTTGACCTCTACTGCGGGATGTTGACCTCTCCTGCGGGATGTTGACCTCTACTGTGGGATGTTGATCAGTTATCAGTGTTCCTGAATCAATCAACCCCATCTATCACTCTCCCTGACCCCATTTACCTGAGTAGGCTAGATCTAGATTCTGCTACAGGTACTCTGGTTGAACATAATACAACTCAAACTCAGGCTTTGTCATGAAGAGAAACACTTACCCCCAGTCTCTCTCACACACACACACACACACACACAGATAAAACACTTTCCTCCAATCTCTCTCTCACTTTCCTCCAATCTCTCTCTCTCTCTCACACACAGAAAAAACACTTTCCCTCAATCTCTCCCTCTCACACACACACACAAAGAAAAACCACTTTCCTCCAAATCGCTCACACACACACACACACACACACACACACAGAAGCGCCTTCACAGTTCAAAGCCTGGCAGGCAGCACCATGACTGACAAGAGTGGCAGGGAAAAACACACAACACCTTGGGTGTTTCCCAATATGCATACTACAGTGCTCCACACTCTCATGCTCCGAGGACGTTCCCTCAAGTGTATTACCTCACGCTGCATCTCCCCGTTCACTGAACCTTCTTCCAGTCAGGACAACGGCAACAATAGAGACCAAACAAGATCTGCACAAAGCAAAACGCTTTACTTCATAATTATCAGCTTGATATATATGTGAATCAAAATAATGTAGCTACTAGCCAGGTAGTTTAACAGGGGGGGGGGAAAAATGATCTAAAACTAATGTTATGCAAGGTAGATGTACATTCTTCGTGGGTCGCTAGCTGACAATTCTTCGTGGCTATCTGGCTAGCGATCAGCACTAGCTAGCTAGCCAGTTAGCCCTATTGACTTACTATGGGCTTGCGATCAACGGTACGTAGATGTATTTATTAACCTATCAAGATCAAATATTGTAGTCAGGCAACATATGAGCTGGGTAACGCTCCATTCTGAAGTCGGGGTGTATTTTCTCTCGCTTCAGCTTCAAATAACGTCCGCCATTGATTTCAATACGTTTTGCGTGATATTTTTACATGGGGCTGCGTCACAATGTTTTGCATAAGTTCCGTTGAAGCTTGCGTCTGTGCATGCTTCAAAACATGTACAAACGGAGCTCTCCGTGCTCCGTTTTGCATACTTTGATTTGGACTCATACTCCGACACTCCCGTGCTCCAATTTGCTCGGAGGACGGAAGTATGCATTTTGAGAAACACCCCTTGTTTACCCTGAGATTGTAATCACGACAGGAGGCTGAGGAGATATGAGAGGTCTGAGGAGCAGTCACCCTTTCTTCCTCTTGAGTACTTGAACAGGAGATGAAGGATAAGGAGGACCCATCTCTGATAACAGCCTGCAACCCCCCCCCCACCCCCTTCCCAACAATGCCAAGAGTGTGCAAAGCTGTCATCAAGGCAAAGGGTGGCTACTTTGAAGAATCTCAAATATATTTTGATTTGTGCAACACTTTCTGGGTTACTACATGATTCCATGTGTTATTTCATAGTTTTGATGTCTTCACTATTATTCTACAATGTATAGTAAAAAATGTGTACCCTTGAGATGTTTGTGTACAACTTGACTGGTACTGGACTCACACACTATTCAGACCCTTTTCCACAATGTTACATTACGATACAGCCTTATTTGACACGGATTTGGAAATAACTCAACCTGTCTACATATAAGGTCCCACAGTTGACAGTGCAAATTTGTCAGAGCAAAAACAGAAGCCATGAGACCCTTTCGAAGGAAAATTGTCCGTTTCCATTATCCTTGAGAGCTCCGAGACAGGATTTGAGATTGAGGCACAGATCTGGGAAAGTGGTACAAAAAAACATTTCGAAAGGAATTGTTGGTAGAGCAGCATTGAAAGGTCCCCAAGAACACAGTGGCCTCTATCATTCTTAAATGGAAGAAGTTTGGAACCACCCAGACTCTTCCTAGAGCTGGCCGCCCGGCCAAACTGAGTAATCGGGGGAGAAGGGCCTTGGTCAGGGAGCTCAAGAGTTCCTCTGTGGAGATGGCAGAACCTTCCAGAAGGACAACCATCTCTGCAGCACTATACCAATCAGGCATTTATGGTAGAGTGGCCAGATGGAAGCCACTCCTCAGTAAAAGGCACATGACAGCCCACTTGGAGTTTGCGGAAAGGCACCTAAAGGACTCTCAGACCATGAGAAACAAGACCTGAATGCCAGCCACGTCTCTACAAGTGAAGCATGGTGGTGGCAGTATCATGCTGTGGGGATGTTTTTCAGCGGCAGGGACTGGGAGACTAGTCAGGATCGAGGGAAAGATGAACGGAGCAAAGTCCAGAGAGATCCTTGATAAAAACCTGCTCCAGAGCGCTCAGGACCTCAGACTGGGGCGAAGGTTTCCTCTTCCAACAGGACACGACCCTAAGCACACAGCCAAGACAACGCAGGAGTGGCTTAGGGACAAGACTCAAGGCTGTAATCGCTGCCAAAGGTGCTTCAACAAAGTACTGAGTAAAGGGTCTGAATACTTATGTAAATGTTATTATTTTTTTATTATTTTTTTATTTTTATTAATGTAAACATTTGTGTGTAGATTGATGAGGGGGAAAAACGATTTAATCAATTTTAGAATAAGGCTGTAACGTAACAAAATGTGGAAAAAGTCAAGGGGTCTGAATACTTTCCGAATGCAGTGTAGACCCCCCCCCCCCCCCAACCCAATAGACTGGTTGTCTAAGTGTTGCTATGGCTACGGGGCCCAGCCCCATATGGAACTTTATTCCATATAAGACCAGGACCCAATGGGCTCTGGTCAAAAGTAGTGCACTATATAGGGAATAGGAGGGCATTTGGGACCCATCTCAGATCATCTCTCCTACTCTGTCAAATACCACCACAGTGAAACAAACAATAGCACAAGCAGGGGAGAGAGAGAGAAGCAGACCATCGACAAAGCTAAGGACTAGGAAGAGGGGGAGAGAAAAAAAAATGAACAACATGTTTCTGTTCTGTTTCACTGGAGTAATTTGCACTCAACTGCCACATGAGAGGAGACTGTATAAAACACTCACGTCATTACTCCTGGTCTCCCTCTCACTCTCTCTCTCACGTCATTACTCCTGGTCTCCCTCTCACGTCATTACTCCTGGTCTCCCTCTCTCTCTCTCTCTCTCTCTCTCTCTCTCTCTCTCTCTCTCTCTCCCTCCCTCTCTCTCTCTCCCTCTCACACAATGGGGCATTACTCCTGGTCTCTCCCTCTCTCTCTCTCTCGCTCTCTCTCTCGCTCTCTCTCTCTCTCTCCCTCTCTCTCTCTCTCTCCCTCTCTCCCTCTCTCTCTCTCTCTCTCGCTCTCTCTCTCACACAAATGGCATTACTCCTGGTCTCTCCTCTCTCTCCCCTCTCACACAATCAACATTACTCCTGGTCTCCCTCTCTCTCTCTCTCACACAAACAACATTACTCCTGGTCTCCCACAGCGTTGAGCCTCCTGTAGTAGCCAGGACCATTGAACCTCCTGTAGTGCCCAGGGATAGGGCCACTGAGCCTCCTGTAGTAGCCAGAACCAGGCCATTGAGCCTCCTGTAGCAAGCCAGGACCAGGGCCACTGAGCCTCCCTGTAGTAGCCAGGGACCAGGGCCACTGAGCCTCCTGTAGTAGCCAGGACCAGGGCCCTGAGCCTCCTGTAGTAGCCAGGACCAGGGCCACTGAGCCTCCTGTAGTAGCCAGGACCAGGGCCACTGAGCCTCCTGTAGTAGCCAGGACCAGGGCCACTGAGCCTCCTGTAGTAGTCAGGACCAGGGCCACTGAGCCTCATGTAGTAGCCAGGACCATTGAGCCTCCTGTAGTAGCCAGGACCACTGAGCCTCCTGCAGCCAGCCAGGGCCACTGAGCCTCCTGCAGCCAGCCAGGACCATTGAGCCTCCTGTAGTAGCCAGGACCAGGGCACTGAGCCTCCTGTAGAAGCCAGGACCAGGGCCACTGAGCCTCCTGTAGCAGCCAGGACCAGGGCCACTGAGCCTCCTGCAGCCAGCCAGGACCATTGAGCCTCCTGCAGCCAGCCAGGGCCACTGAGCCTCCTGTAGCAGCCAGGACCAGGGCCACTGAGCCTCCTGTAGAAGCCAGGACCAGGGCCACTGAGCCTCCTGTAGAAGCCAGGACCAGGGCCACTGAGCCTCCTGTAGAAGCCAGGACCAGGGCCACTGAGCCTCCTGTAGAAGCCAGGACCAGGGCCACTGAGTCTCCTGTAGAAGCCAGGACCAGGGCCACTGAGCCTCCTGTAGTAGCCAGGACCAGGGCCACTGAGCCTCCTGTGTAGCCAGGGCCACTGAGCCTCCTGTAGTAGCCAGGGCCACTGAGCCTCCTGTAGAAGCCAGGACCAGGGCCACTGAGCCTCCTGTAGAAGCCAGGACCAGGGCCACTGAGCCTCCTGCAGCCAGCCAGGACCATTGAGCCTCCTGCAGCCAGCCAGGACCATTGAGCCTCCTGTAGTAGTCAGGACCATTGAGCCTCCTGTAGAAGCCAGGACCAGGGCCATTGAGCCTCCTGTAGAAGCCAGGACCAGGGCCACTGAGCCTCCTGTAGAAGCCAGGACCAGGGCCATTGAGCCTCCAGTAGTAGCCAGGACCAGGGCCACTGAGCCTCCTGTAGAAGCCAGGACCAGGGCCACTGAGCCTCCTGTAGAAGCCAGGACCAGGGCCACTGAGCCTCCTGTAGAAGCCAGGACCAGGGCCACTGAGCCTCCTGCAGCCAGGACCAGGGCCACTGAGCCTCCTGTAGAAGCCAGGACCAGGGCCACTGAGCCTCCTGTAGTAGCCAGGACCAGGGCCACTGAGCCTCCTGCAGCAAGCCAGGACCAGGGCCACTGAGCCTCCTGCAGCCAGCCAGGACCATTGTGCCTCCTGTAGCCAGCCAGGACCAGGGCCACTGAGCCTCCTGCAGCCAGCCAGGACCATTGAGCCTCCTGTAGTAGCCAGGACCAGGGCCACTGAGCCTCCTGTAGTAGCCAGGACCAGGGCCACTGAGCCTCCTGTAGAAGCCAGGACCAGGGCCACTGAGGCTCCTGCAGCCAGCCAGGACCAGGGCCACAAGCTAGGAGGGACAGAGACGAGGTCTAGGTGGTAGGGACAGACCTCCCTCCCTGGGAACAATACCCTTAATACATTTCATTAGGGGGGGGGGGGGGGGGGGGGGGGAATAGCTCGCTTGCTTGAAAGTTTACGAACCTATTTATTTAGCTAGAGAAACTTTAAAATCGTTTCAGATACAGATCAATGATGAAGAAGCCCATTGAGCAGGTTGTCTGTCTGAACTGGCTGTCGTGTTGACCTGTCTACCTGTTCCACTGATCTAGGCCTATCAGTGCAGCACATGTGGATGGATAGCCAGGGTCTCATTAAGTGGCAGGGTTAAAGATATGAAATGCCTGAGCTCCAACCGAGTGTGGCTGAATTAGAGGGACCCCCACAAAGCCCCAGGCCCAGCCAACAGTGAAGAACAAGAGGCCAGGCAGAACCAGGCAGTACGTCGCAGTGCTCCACAGGTGATGCAGAGTGCAAAAAATCGAACACTATTGTTGCACTCTCGGTTTGCACTTCTGCGACTATTCTATCGGTTCCATTGTGCCGACCAATCTCAATTAAGCCCAACTAAAATATTTGAACCCAGGTCTGAGGGGGCTGGAAGAAATACTCTCCCTTCAGTGGAACCAAATCGTTTCTGCCATCTGTTCACAAGAACCAATCAATTTATGAGAGGAACAAAGAGTGACTAACCCTAGTGATTGTTGCTGCTTACTGAAGTACAGAGACACTTGGAGGAGGAAGCCAGAGCGTCTCTACTCTATTACACCAACCTCTAGGCCTAACCAAATTGGGCAAGACAGCCTCTTTTGTAATGGACAATGGGCAACTAGGGCCAACCCACACCAAGACAGAAACGTTACCCTGTATGACCCTATTGTTGACATTTCAGCTGTGGTTAGAGCAATGCCGAGATAAATCCATCCATGTATATAAAATGTTGACCCTTTTTTTGTTACATTTTCCATGTCCAGTTCATTCATTATTTCACGTATTTATTATAATTATCAATGGTTTGTAACCAAAGCCAGACATGGGCCTCGTTAGTACATCTGGCTACAGAAAGGTTGACGTTTGCTTTGTTTGCGCTATCAAGTTGCCATGACATTAACGTCAACATTGACCTTAGGCTAGTGTTTGCTGCGGCTCGACCAAACTAACTGTTAGGCTGCCAACATCTACAACGAGGAGTAGACAATAACGCTAGCTAAGTAAATTAAAATCTGAATCACGAAGGAGAACTTTTACAAAATTGTACTGTATTGGGGTAAATCCATTAGAATTAAATCACTTTTTGACAGAATCCCATTTGGATTTGAAACCTTCCATACATATTTGCCCAAATGTAGAAGAAATGGTCAGAAAGTGGATTTAAGGTGCTCAAAGTTGACCCATTTCGCGCTGGAAAAGATAAACGGTTGACATTGATATAAATTTAAAAGCTTACAAAACAAACAGTGTTTATCAAACTATTTTATAATTTCTTGGGGGGGGGGGGGGGGGGGGGGGGGGGGGGGAACAGTCAGAAGTCCACCATCGGGTGGTCCCTAAAACACAACGTGCCGAAGGAACGGCAGATCAACATTCGGTGTGGTGTGTGGTCCTTAACAGGACGGGTACATGCTAATAGCCCGATGGCCTGTCTGTCTAGACAACCCATCAAGCCGCAGCTTGTGCGGAGGGACACTGTAGTGGGCTGGGGAAGCAATTGCGTGGCCGAATTGTTAACTTTCATGGCGCCGACTGGGTAAGACGGTTCGGGAGGGGCTGTCACGTGTGCTAGCAAAGCAAAAGGTTCTGGGTTCGAGCTTCGGTGTGAGACAAAATCAGGAGGAAGTGGTACTCGCTAAGCAAGCAGCGTGACGTCCGTTAAAACATGGAAACCAGGCAGTTCTGTCCTCCTGCTTTCCTGTTTCCCCTCTCTGGATCCCCCCACCTCATATCAAACGCTGTGTGAGATTCTCTGGATCCCCCCACCTCATATCAAACGCTGTGTGAGATTCTCTGGATCCCCCCCACCTCATATCAAACGCTGTGTGAGATTCTCAGGATCCCCCACCTCATATCAAACACTCTGTGAGCTTCTCTGGATCCCCCCACCTCATATCAAACGCTGTGTGAGATTCTCTGGATCCCCCACCTCATATCAAACGCTCTGTGAGCTTCTCTGGATCCCCCCACCTCATATCAAACACTGTGTGAGCTTCTCTGGATCCCCCACCTCATATCAAACGCTCTGTGAGCTTCTCTGGATCCCCCACCTCATATCAAACACTGTGTGAGCTTCTCTGGATCCCCCCACCTCATATCAAACACTGTGTGAGCTTCTCTGGATCCCCCCACCTCATATCAAACGCTGTCCTATTTCACAACGTGGCATTTTATTACTCTTCTGTGGTGAGATCAAAGAGTCCAGTAGTCTGAAAAATGTTAGAAAATCTTTGTTATAAATGGTTTACCTATTTATTATGTAGCCTGCCTTTAGAAAAATAGACTTCATTTGAAGTGAGACAGTAACCTACACTGTTGAACTACTAACTTGTAGCTAGCTGAATTAAAAATAAACACCAAGGGAAGGAGCCACATCTGCTGAAGGCGTTATCTGATACAGATGAATGATCAAATGTTTTTTGGTCACACAGTCTCGCTTGCTACACGCCCACAATAATCCACATTTCGATCATGATAACTACTGACACAATTCATAATGGAGAGAGTTGTGCCATAAATAAATAAAATATAATTAAAATGATGCAAATGTCACACCTGTGACCGGTAAATTAGTTAATGAGAAAGCCCTGGATGTCTCCTCAACTCAAAAGGACCATTTATGGTAGGTCAACCATTAATGTTGACAATATGCAACATTCATTCACTTTTTATTATGTGTTTTAGACAAGTGATTGATGGGCAGTAAAATTGGGCCATAAAATTGCAAAGAATACAACAGTGCTAAGGTTCTACCACCTACCACATGGTGACCTAGCCCATTCCTAGACTACCTCCAGAGTCTATAGACCACCTAGCCCATTAATAGACTAGCCCTTAATAGACTCAGTCTATAGACCACCTAGCCCCATAGACTACCTAGCCCATTAATAGACTACCTTCAGTCTATAATGACCACCTAGCCCACCTTAATAGACTACCTTCAGTCTATAGACCACCTAGCCCATTTAACTAGACTAAAGACCCACTAGCTACCTTCGCTTAGACCACCTGCCCATTAATAGTACGGACTAAATACTGCATTTGTGGTAAAAATAAGGAACTTATCTTTCATATCACGAGAACCTTATAAAAAAAAATGAAACGTTTAAATGCTCCAGTGATGCTCTCTCTTTCATCACTACCCAACGCTTAGGTTTACCTCCACTGTAGTCATATCCTTCCATATCCTCGTCTGTACATAATGCCCTGAATCTATTCTACAACACCCGGAAATCTGCCCCTTTTATTCTCTGTACCCAACGCACTAGAAGACCAGTTCTTAAAGCCTTTAGCCATATCCTTATTCTATTCCTCCTCTGTTCCTCTGGTGATGTAGAGGTTAACCCAGGCCCTGTAGCCCCCAGTATCACTCCTACTCCCCAGGCGCTATCATTTGTTGACTTCTGTAACCGTAAAAGCCTTGGTTTCTTGCATGTTAACATCAGAAGCCTCCTCCCTAAGTTTGAGTTATTCACTGCGTTAGCACACTCCGCCAACCCTGATGTTCCAGCAGTGTCTGAATCCTGGCTTAGGAAGTCCACCAAAAATTCAGAAATGTCCATCCCCAACTACAACATTTTCCGTCTAGATAGAACTGCCAAAGGGGGTGGAGTTGCAATCTACTGTAGAGGTAGCCTGCAGAGCTCTATCATACTATCCAGGTCTGTGCCCAAACAGTTTGAGCTTCTACTTCTAAAAATCCACCTTTCCAGAAATAAGTTTCTCACTGTTGCCGCTTGCTACAGACCCCCCTCAGCCCCCAGCTGTGCCCTGGACTCCATATGTGAATTGATTGCCCCCCATCTATCCTCAGAGTTCGTACTGCTTGGTGACCTAAACTGGGATATGCTTAACACCCCGGCCATCCTACAATCTAAACTAGATGCCCTCAATCTCACACAAATTATTAAGGAACCTACCAGGTATAACCCTAAATCCGTAAACATGGGCACCCTCAGATATCATCCTGACTAATTTACCCTCTAAATACACCTCCGCTGTCTTCAACCAGGATCTCAGCGATCACTGCCTCATTGCCTGCATCCGTAACGGGTCCGCGGCCAAACGACCACCCCTCATCACTGTCAAACGCTCTCTAAAACACTTTAGCGAGTAGGCCTTTCTAATTGACCTGGCCCGGGTATCCTGGATGGATATTGACCTCATTCCGTCAGTAGAAGATGCCTGGTTGTTCTTTAAAAGTGCTTTCCTCTCCATCTTAAATAAGCATGCCCCATTCAAAAAATACAGAACTAAGAACAGATATAGCCCCTGGTTCACCCCAGACTTGACTGCCCTTGACCAGCACAAAAAAACATCCTGTGGCGTACTGCATTAGCATCGAACAGCCCCCGCGATATGCAACTTTTCAGGGAAGTTAGGAACCAATATACACAATCAGTTAGGAAAGCAAAGGCCAGCTTTTTCAAACAGAAATGTGCATCCTGTAGCACTAACTCAAAAAGTTTTGGGACACTGTAAAGTCCATGGAGAATAAGAGCACCTCCTCCCAGCTGCCCACTGCACTGAGGCTAGGAAAACACTGTCACCACCGATAAATCTACGATAATCGAGAATTTCAACAAGCATTTTGCTACAGCTGGCCATGCTTTCCACCTGGCTACCCCTACCCCAGCCACCAGCTCTGCACCCTCCGCTGCAACTTGCCCATGCCCCCCCCCCCCCCCCCCCCCCCCCACCCCCCCCCCCCCCCCCCCCCCCCCCCCCCCACCCCCCCCCCCCCCCCCCCCCCCCCCCCCCCCCCCCCCCCCCCCCCCCCCCCCCACCCCCCCCCCCCGCTCTCCTTCACCCAAATTCACCCCGACAGCTGATGTTCTGAAAGAGCTGCAAAATCTGAACCCCTACCAGCTGGGCTAGACAATCCCCCTGGACCCTTTCTTTCTAAAATTAGCCCCCGAAAAATTGTCACAACCCCTATTACCCCCCCCCCCCCCCCCCCCCCCCCCCGTTCCCCCCTCTTCTGACACTTCACCCAAATTCAGACCTATATCCAGTCCCTGCCTTTCGAAAGTATTTGAAAGCCAAGTTAACAAACAGATCACCGACCATTTCAGATCCCACCGTACCTTCTCCCACCGCTATGCAATCTGGCTTCCGAGCTGGTCATGGGTGCACCTCAGCCACGCTCATGGTCCTAAACGATATTATAACCGCGATCGATAATAGACAGTACTGTGCAGCCGTCTTCATCGACCTGGCCAAGGCTTTCGACTCTGTCAATCACCGCATTCTTATTGGCAGACTAAAAAGCCTTGGTTTCTCAAATGACTGCCTCGCCTGGTTCACCAACTACTTCTCAGAGAGAGTTCAAAGTGTCAAATCGGAGGGCCTGTTGTCTGGACCTCTGGCAGTCTCTATGGGGGTGCCACAGGGTTCAATTCTCAGACCGACTCTACTCTCTGTGTATATCAATGTCGCCGCTCTTGCTGCTGGTTACTCTCAGATCCACCTCTACGCAGACAACACCATTTTGTATACATCTGGCCCTTCATTGGACACTGTTAACAAACCTCCAAACGAGCTTCAACGCCATACAACACTCCTTCCGTAGCCTCCAACTGCTCATAAACACTAGTAAAACTAAATGCATGCTCTTCAATCGAACGCAGCTTGCACCCGCCTGCCCGACTAGAATCACTACTCTCGATGGGTCTGACCTACAGTATGTGGACATCTACAAATACCTAGGTGTCTGGTTAGACTGTAAACTCTCCTTCCAGACTCACATTAAGCATCTCCAATCAAAAGTTAAATCTAGAATCGGCTTCCTATTTTGCAACAAAGCCTTCACTCATGCTGCCAAACATGCCCTCGTAAAACTGACTATCCTACCGATCCTTGCCTTCGGCGATGTCATTTACAAAATAGCCTCCAACACTCTACTCAGCAAATTGGATGTAGTCTATCACAGTGCCATCCGTTTTGTCACCAAAGCCCCATGTACTACCCACCATTGTGACCTGTACGCTCTCATTGGCTGGCCCTCACTACATATTCGTCGCCAAACCCACTGGCTCCAGGTCATCTATAAATCACTGCTAGGCAAATCCCTGCCTTATCTTAGCTCATTGGTCACCATAGCAACACCCACCCGTAGTATGCGCTCCAGCAGGTATATCTCACTGGTCATCCCCAAAGCCAACACCTCCTTTGGCCGCCATTCCTTCCAGTTCTCTGACTGGAACGAACTGCAAAAATCTCTGAAGCTGGAGACTTATCTCCCTCACTAACTTTAAGCATCAGTTGTCAGAGCACCTTACCGATCACTGCACCTGTACACAGCCCATCTGTAATTAGCCCACCCAACTACCTCATCACCATATTGTTATTTATTTTGATCATTTGCACCCCAGTATCTCTATTTGCACATCTATCATTCCAGTGTCAATACTCAATTGTAACTATTTTGCACTATAGCCTATTTATTGCCTTACCTCCATAACTTACTACATTTGCACACACTGTATATAGATTTATATTGTGTTATTGACTGTACGTTTTGTTTACCCCATATGTAACTCTGTGTTGTTGTTTTTATCGCACTGCTTTGCTTTATCTTGGCCAGGTCGCAGTTGTAAATGAGAACTTGTTCTCAACTGGCTTACCTGGTTAAATAAAGGTGAAATAAAAATAAATAAATAAAATAAAAAGGGGAGACCGGGGGAAGTTGGAACATATATAGTATTTTTAAATCGCTAAACATGTCTGGGTTAGTGATCATTTGGAGAGTGGCTCTCTATCTGCCCTCACCATTCTGAATGTCTAAAGAATCCATATGTTCTTCTGAAATATGAACACAGAAATACTGGACATTTTGAACTCTTATTATGGTGGTGATTTTACAATTACAATCATGGTGTTGAATTTGACCGCATTTTTCTGGTCTCAGTCTTGGACTCCTCACCTCCCTCCAGGTCTCGCCCCCCTCCGATCTTGGTCTTGACTCGGTCTCGCTTTAGGTGGTCTCGAACCCAACACTGCCCCCTACCGGCGAACGATGAACTCAAAACTTCAAAGAGTCCTGAATCTACAAGCCTCTCGTTCACCAGTTCACGGGATCATTGGAGCTGTCATTTATGACAGACTTGAAAAAGCGTGATTGCTGGGCATACACATAATATTATTTCTTGGTACACTTGAAACTAGGTCTAGTTGGCCGCAACAGGACTAGATTGTGAACGATTCTTGGCGGAATTAATTGTTGTTTGACTGCTGTTAGGGTGATAAGCAGTGCACAATATCGTTCGCAAACTGCAGCACCCCAAACGATTCGTTCTCGTTCGTTGAGCAGAGGCTGTGTATGTTTTGGTTCTAAAAAGCTGTGTCCATTACAACATTAATAATTAATTAATTGCATTAATTCTTGCACCATGCGATCAATTATCAGTTCTAAACATGTATTTATCTTCTGTACGCTGCCTGCAGCATCATCTATTTTGCCTGCGCGCATATATGACAGACGGTTGTTGGTCGGAGAGTACGAGTCGTCGGAGGAGCGGGTATTAATCCTAATTCATTGCGGCCAGCAGGTCAAACTAACGACTAGAATTAACGAGTCATTTAGAAAAAACTAATCATGACTCTTGAGTCAGTAAATGAATGAATCGTTCGCGACCTGCCAGTGCTGGGCTTAGACAGAAAGAGTTGCCAGTATTCATTTTTTGAGTGCCGGTACTGTTTATATTTAGGTGAAGGAACTCTGCAATAATTTAAGCTAATATTATATAAGAGGTGCAGGAACTCATGCAGTAGAAAATGTGAGGTTTTCGGTACTCAGTTCAGGTGAGCTCCTGCCCAAGTCAAACACTGCGAACTGCAGATCACAAAAAAAAAAAAAGACACCCGTGTGTAAATGTAAGACGGACACCACCAACGTTACTGAAAAACACTGTCGGCTCCAACGGTGTTAAAACCGGTTAAAACAGTGCACAGTAAGTGGATATTTTGCATTTGTGAAATTATTTTGATGTGATATGAAAGTGCAGGGCGTTATGTTTCTAGAACCGGACTGCAATTGAGAATCGATTCACGTTTAGATTGAGGAATCCGCTGTTTAGGCTGCCATCGCCTCTAAACAGAGCATGTAAGTTACTTGAACTATAAGGAGTAACGTTAGGCTCCTTTAGTCGATTATTGGGATAGTGGCGACCATGCAATCCTTTTCGCTGATTTCTTTTCTTTCGGGGACGAAAACAATGATAATGGAAGCCTTTTCACAGTTTAACCTAATGATGTTATTAGCACACAACGAGACGAGAGGTCTAGGATATCAAGATATCAACTTACCGGCCAGGCGAAACTGAACGGCAAAACAATCTTGGATCTTTCGTTCCTCGCCAAGTTCTTCAAAGAAAATGTATTCCCTCCAAGGACAGGGGTAGAACCGGACCCGAAGCTGCAAGGTCCCGCAGCCGAGACCCGCGACTGGTATTCCTTCAAACACACTTTAAAATACGTATCACACTCATCCATCCTGCATTTCCGATCCCCGGCGTTCCGTGAGCCGTCGCAACACAGCCCGTTAAGAAGCTCGCCGTTCAGGTTGTTCATCGATAAGATTTCCAACTCGAACTGACCCGTTCCCTCGGCCACCTGTTGATAAAGCAGAACGAAGAAACTGTGTGAAACCGATGGACATATAGAGAACGATTGTTATGCAGTCTCTACAAAAGTTGCAAACTATGGGTAATAAGATCAAACTAACGGAGCCATAAAGTTATCGAAAACAACAATCTGACTCGCTAACAAATTTGAACTGGCAAAACTAAAAATGGTCTTGTTTCGCTTGGGGAAGAGGGTTGCAGCCGATCAATACAGCCAGCCACAGTTTAAATGCACACATCAAAAGAACTTAGGGACTCCAGCTAAATATTTCCCACACTCCGAGCTAACTTGATGTTTTAACTAGCCTATATAAAGTCGCCTACTGAAGAATCAATGCGTCCAGAGAAGCTGTCTGATCATATTCCACAATGTGCAACTGTAAAGTAATCCACATACCTTTGCACAAACGCACAACAATAAGGCATGTAAGCAAAAATCAGCAACGCCAACAACCGAGCCCCGTCTCAAAATCATGCCTCTGGTGTTGCCTTTGCCTCTCGGGTCGCTCTGCTTGGAAACTAGACCGTGTCTGGCCGATTCACCGCAACAATGCACTCCTCCGATTTGAACATACACCAAGCAGAGCACAAGACTTTCTCCAACAAGCCACAGCTTTGCAACACAGAGAAAATGATTCCCTTTTGCGCCCCTTTGTATGTCCGTCTGCTCAAGTTCTTCTAGTTAGGTAGTTCGTATCGTTACATTCCTATTTTTTTTAGCCACTTCTACGCAGCGAAAAGTCTCTACCTACACGCCAGTCATGTGGGTTGGTGCACTATCTGTCCACGACTGAACTTAATGCCTGTTAAAACTACACAGCAAGTTCAGCGAGGGGCGGGGGTAGAACGCTGACGTCCATATATATATATATATTAATGAGACAAGGAGATGACCACGCCTCTTTGTTGAATATTTGAGTAGCCTTGTTGTAATCTATTTAAACCTAATGTAGCGAAGTTACGTCAAAGGCTCTCTTCCGATTCCCTTGAAACACCGAAAAACACGGTTGTTGGGGACTCGGCAGAAGCTGTAGAGCAGGGTTCTAACCCTAACCCTAACCCCTGGAGGGCCGAAACACCTCTGGTTTTCATCCCCTCCTTCTAATCAGGGGCTAATTCAGACCTGGGACACCAGGTGAGTGCAATTAACTACCAGGTAGAAATAAAAAACAGAAGTGTTTCGGCCCTCCGGGACCGGAATTGAAGAACCCTGCTGTAGAGCATGCAGTTTGTAGTCCTAAAAACCGGAAATGAGTTACCTCTGGTTCATTCAGCCATTCCCATGGGGAAAATGAATGGAACATAATAGGTATTTTGGGATAAACGCAGAAAATAAACACTGAGATTAACACAAGTTTAGGAGATTTTATACGTTTTGTTCTATGAGATAATATCAGTCAGTTAACATGACCTATATGACTTATTTTACATTTTTACATTTTAGTCATTTAGCAGACGCTCTTATCCAGAGCGACTTACAGTTAGTGAGTGCATACATTATTTTATTTTATTTTTCATACTGGCCCCCCCCGTGGGAATCGAACCCACAACCCTGGCGTTGCAAACGCCATGCTCTACAAACTGAGCTACATCCCTTATAAAGCCTTTATGTAATTTGTGCTTTTTTAAATGACATAAATGCTTCAAAATTCACAAAAAGTGACGTTAGCTGATTAATGTTATCTCATAGAACAAAACTTATAAGATCTCCTAAGCCTGTGTTTACCACTGACCTTATTTTCTGTGTTTATCCAAAAACCCTACAAAAATGGCATTCATTTCCCCATAGGCTTTATCCAACGAACCATGGCAGAATTAGTGCCTACAAAAAGACGCCTTTACTATTGCTCTCTATAATATACTGTACTGGTATTCAAACCTATGAGTTATGATTCTGCAAGTCAAACAACATTTGAGTTGAACAACTGTTAGAAAAAGAGAGGAAACACTTAGTAAGTTAATTTTAAATGATTACAGTCAAAAAATCAGCCTAAAAAGTAGGTCAACGTACATTATATCAATATGTTCCTTTCTGCATATTTAATAAGGAATATCAAATATGTGCTTATCAAAATAGCTGATGAATTAGCCCCATGAGTGAGTCTGGGAATTCAGATTATGCAGAAAATAGATTTAGAGAAATTCCTTTGCTTCTGGCACATGATTTGTTCTTTGTGATGTGGAACACTGACAATGTCTAAAAAAATGTCGTCCCAAATGGGGAAACCTATTCCCTACATAGTGCACTACTTTTGACGAGGTCGTATAAGGAATAGGGTACCAGTTAGGATGCAGTCAATGTCAAGTCAAAATGTATTTGTCACATGCTTTGTAAACAACAGTTGCAGACCAACAGTGAAACGCCTTCTTACGGATCCTTTTCCAACAACGCAGAGTTAAAGATGAAGATAGAAAAATAAAATACGAAAATAGTGACACAAGGAATAAATACACAGTGAATAACCAATAACGATAATGAGTCATCATAATAACATGGTTATATACAGGGAGTACCAGGTAATAACATGGTTATATACAGCAAGTACCAGGTAATAACATGGTTATATACAGGAAGTACCATAACATGGCTATATACAGGGATTACCAGGTAATAACATGGTTATATACAGGGAGTACCAGGTAATAACATGGTTATATACAGGGAGTACCAGGTAATAACATGGCTATATACAGGGAGTACCAGGTAATAACATGGCTATATACAGGAAGTACCAGGTAATAACATGGTTATATACAGGAAGTACCATAACATGGCTATATACAGGAAGTACCAGGTAATAACATGGCTATATACAGGGAGTACCAGGTAATAACATGGTTATATACAGGGAGTACCAGGTAATAACATGGCTATATACAGGGAGTACCAGGTAATAACATTGCTATATACAGGAAGTACCAGGTAATAACATGGCTTTATACAGGAAGTACCAGGTAATAACATGGCTATATACAGGAAGTATCAGGTAATAACATGGCTATATACAGGAAGTATCAGGTAATAACATGGCTATATACAGGAAGTACCAGGTAATAACATGGTTATATACAGGAAGTACCATAACATGGTTATATACAGGAAGTACCAGGTAATAATAATAATAATATGCCATTTAGCAGACGCTTTTATCCAAAGCGAATTACAGTCATGCAGTGCATACATTTTTTTGTGTATGGGTGGTCCCAGGTAAACGAACCCACTACCTTGGCGTTACAAGCGCCGTAACTCTATACAGCTGAGCTACAGAGGACCACAACATGGCTATATACAGGGAGTACCAGGTAATAACATGGTTATATACAGGGAGTACCATAACATGGTTATATAATAAGGTAATAATAATAATAATAATAATAAGCCATTTAGCAGACGCTTTTATCCAAAGCGACTTACAGTCATGCGTGCATACATTTTTTTGTGTATGTGTGGTCCCGGGGATCGAACCCACTACCTTGGCGTTACACAGCGCCGTGCTCTACCAGCTGAGCTACAGAGGACCATCATAGTTATATATGTTTATGTTGGGAGTACCATTTGAGCAATTAACTGGCACCGCAAATAACGTGCAATGCTAGTCTTAATATGGTCTATTTGACAGCTTCCAAGACAAACCGTTTAAAAAAATAAAACCTCCATTTATCCCTCCGTTTTCAAGAATAAATTACAGGATTCCCAGGGCCTCCCACAGGAGCTAAATCATTTTCCAGAGACGACCGACCATGCTGAAAAGTGTTCAGTCATTCAGTGGCTGGGAGTGTGCAGGAGAAGGCTGAAAGGCCAGAGCCTCCAGCCAGGGTTACTGGTTTTATGACACTTCCTCAGGGCTGATGATTTCTGTCAGTGTCCGTCCTGATGCACTTCTGACGGAACAGAACAGACCGTGAGGTAGGCTTACATGGTTGTTACCAATCCCCTGATCCACGGTCGGGTATTTTCATCATGTCTAATGGTTACGGTTGGGATCATGGGGTAGAGGCAATCTGACCCCAGATCTGTCTATATAAGGGTGGCTTGGGGCGTGTGGGACATAGAGGATTACCCTGGGTCAGGATGGGGACTGTGTATGCCTCACTTACTCTTCCACTGCTACTCTGTGTACACTGTAGAGGCTGCCCTCACTTCCCACTCCAGGGATATACAGGGATTACCAGGTAATAACATGGTTATATACAGGGAGTACCAGGTAATAACATGGTTATATACAGGGAGTACCATGTAATAACATGGCTATCTACAGGGAGTACCAGGTAATAACATGGTTATATACAGGGAGTACCAGGTAATAACATGGCTATATACAGAGAGTACCAGGTAATAACATGGCTATATACAGGAAGTACCAGGTAATAACATGGCTATCTACAGGGAGTACCAGGTAATAACATGGCTATACACAGGGAGTACCAGGTAATAACATGGCTATATACAGGGAGTACCAGGTAATAACATGGCTATATACAGGGAGTACCAGGTAATAACATGGTTATATACAGGGAGTACCAGGTAATAACATGGTTATATACAGGGAGTACCAGGTAATAACATGTTTATATACAGTGAGTACCAGGTAATAACATGGTTATATACAGGGAGTACCAGGTAATAACATGGTTATATACAGGGAGTACCAGGTAATAACATGGTTATATACAGGGAGTACCAGGTAATAGCATGTCTATATACAGGAAGTACCAGGTAATAACATGTTTATATACAGTGAGTACCAGGTAATAACATGGTTATAATCAGGGAGTACCAGGTAATAACTTGGCTATATATACAGGAAGTACCAGGTAATAACATGGTTGTATACAGGGAGTACCAGGTAATAACATGGCTATATACAGGGAGTACCAGGTAATAACATGTTTATATACAGTGAGTACCAGGTAATAACATGTTTATATACAGTGAGTTCCAGGTAATAACATGTTTATATACAGGGAGTACCAGGTAATAACATGGTTATATACAGGAAGTACCAGGTAATAACATGGCTATATACAGGAAGTACCAGGTAATAACATGGTTATATACAGGGAGTACCAGTACTGAGTCTATGTGCAGGGGTACGAGGTAGAGTCCAGTGTGTGGGTAGAGTCCAGCATATGGGTAGAGTCCCGCGTGTGGGTACAACACAGGTGGCCAGCTGAAGCAACACGGTTATAATAAGCATAGTCTAGAATGGGACCAGATGCTGTCAAAACCTGCTGGTGTAATGAGGGGGTGGAGTTTTGTTTCAAAGCTTTGACCACTTTCCATAAATTGGATGGATTACCACCACTCTCCGATACACAATTCAAGAAATATGTATCTTTTTTAACCAGGGATAGACATCTATTTCTCAGATGTCTGAAGGACAGCCAATCAGACGTAGAATCAGTCCACCTAGCCTTAGCCCAAACTCAGTTTATTTCCTGTAATTTCTCAGACAATTCATGCATAAACCAAGGATTACATCGGTCTTTTACCCTTAGTATTTTGTACGGCGCATGTTTATCTGCAACTGTCACGGACGTTGAAGGACGGGTCAGACCAAGGCGCAGCGTGAAATGCATACATGTTTATTATTCAAAATAAACACATGAACAAAACAACAAACCAACGTAACGTGACGTCCTCAGGCTAAACACAATACAAGCCTATACACGGAACAAGATCCCACAACTAATGATTGCAAACAGGCTACTTAAGTATGAACCCCAATCAGAGACAACGAGCGACAGCTGCCTCTGATTGGGATTCACACCCGGCCAAACATAGAAACATAATACCTAGAATGTAAACATAGAAATACTAACATAAATCTCCACAACCTGACTCAACATACAAGAGTTCCATAAGTCAGGGCGTGACAGTACCCCCCCTCCCAAAGGTGCGGACTCCGACCGCACAAACCTGAGCAACCGACCGGTGGAGCAACCAACCGGTGCTGGACCAGGCACCGGTGGAACGGGCACGGGCCGTGCTGGACTGGACACACTCACAACTGGTCTGGTGCGAGGAGCAGGCACGGGCCGGACCGGACTAGGAACACGCACCACTGGCTTGGTGCGAGGAGCAGGAACGGGCCGGGCCGGACTGGGAACACGCACCACTGGCTTGGTGCGAGGAACAGGAACGGGCCGGGCAGGACTGGGAACACGCACCACTGGTCTGGTGCGAGGAGCAGGAACGGACCGGGCCGGACAGGGGACACACCACTGGCTTGGTGCGGGGAGCAGGCATGGGCCGGGCCGGACTGGGAACACACACCACTGGCTTGGTGCGAGGAACAGGAACGGGCCGGGCAGGACTGGGAACACGCACCACTGGTCTGGTGCGAGGAGCAGGAACGGCCGGGCCGGACAGGGGACACACCACTGGCTTGGTGCGGGGAGCAGGTATAAGGGCGTACCGGGCTGGCGACACGCACCACTGGCTTGGTGCGAGGAACAGGAACGGGCCGGGCCGGACTGGGAACACGCACCACCGGTCTGGTGCGAGGAGCAGGAACGGGCCGGGCCGGACTGGGGACACACACCACTGGCTTGGTGCGAAGAGCAGGTTCGGGGCGTACCGGGCTGGCGACACGCACCACTGGTTTGGTGCGAGGAGCAGGGACGGGCCGTACTGGACTGGGAACACGCACCACTGGTATGGTGCGAGGAGCAGGAACGGGCCGGGCCGGACTGGAGACACACACCACTGGCTTGGTGCGGGGAGCAGGTACGGGGCGTACCGGGCTGGCGACACGCACCACTGGTTTGGTGCGGGGAGCAGGCACGGGCCGTGCCGGACTGGAGACACACACCACAGGTTTGGTGCGAGGAGCAGGTACGAGCCGTACAGGACTGGTGAGGTGCACTGGTGACATAGTGCGTAGAACCGGAGCAGGATATACTGGACCTTGGAGGCGTACTGGAGGTCTGGAGTGTACAGCTGGCACAACCCGTCCTGGCTGGATGCCCACTTTCGCACGGCACGTACGGGGCGCTGACACAGAACGCACTGTGCTGTGCATGCGCACTGGTGATACAGTGCGTATCTCCGCATACATGGGCTCCTCAATTAACCCACGCTCCTTATGTTGCCTGACCAGCTCCTCTCTCCGTGCATCTACTTCCTCCTTCTCCCTATGAGCCTCCGGCAGTGCCTCCTCTTGAATAAAGCTCTCCCGCTCTATTCTCGCTATCAGACCCTGTAATGTGGTGGCCTCCTCTCTTACCCTGCAGATCCGATCCTTCTCTCTCTCTCGGCAATCCTCCTCCAGTGAGGACTCCTTCGGGAGCCCCCACGAGTTAGGGAACAGAAACTCATCGTCGTCGTCATCCTCCGACTCCTCAGTATAAAACTGTTCCCACTATTGTTCCCATGGTCGTAGGGACTCAACCTGGAAACCCACCAGGTGCAGTGGTCGGGGCTCTTCTCTCTCGCTCCCCGACCACCCCTTTAGCCCCCCAATTTTTTTTTATTGGGGCTGCCTCTCGGGTTTCCTCCTCGGCCGGCGCCTTCTGTGTTGCGGTTGCTCCTCTCTTGCCTGGGCATCTACCTTCGCCCATGGTCCTTTCCCCGCAAATATCTCCTCCCAAGACCAAATCTTCCCCACCTATGTCCAGGGTGTTTGCTCCTGGGCACACTGCTTGGTCCGTGTTTGGTTGGATCTTCTGTCACGGACGTTGAAGGACGGGTCAGACCAAGGCGCAGCGTGAAATGCATACATGTTTATTATTCAAAATAAACACACGAACAAAACAACAAACCAACGTAACGTAAAGTCCTCAGGCTAAACACAATACAAGCCTATACATGGAACAAGATCCCACAACTAATGATTGCAAACAGGCTACTTAAGTATGATCCCCAATCAGAGACATCGAGCGACAGCTGCCTCTGCCTCCATGTTTGACGGTGGGACTGATGTTCTTGGGGTCATAGGCAGCATTCCTCCTCCTCCAAACACGGCGAGTTGAGTTGATGCCAAAGAGATTGATTTTGGTCTCATCTGACCACAACACTTTCACCCAGTTCTCCTCTGAATCATTCAGATGTTCATTGGCAAACTTCAGACGGCCCTGTATATGTGCTTTCTTTAGCAGGGGGACGTTGCGGGCGCTGCAGGATTTCAGTCCTTCACGGCGTAGTGTGTTACCAATTGTTTTCTTGGTGACTATGGTCCCAGCTGCCTTGAGATCATTGACAAGATCCTCCCGTGTAGTTCTGGGCTGATTCCTCACCGTTCTCATGATCATTGCAACTCCACAAGGTGAGATCTTGCATGGAGCCCCAGGCCAAGGGAGATTGACAGTTCTTTTGTGTTTTTTCCATTTGCGAATAATCGCACCAACTGTTGTCACCTTCTCACCAAGCTGCTTGGCGATGGTCTTGTTGCCCATTCCAGCCTTGTGTAGGTCTACAATCTTGTCCCTGACATCCTTGGAGAGCTCTTTGGTCTTGGCCATGGTGGAGAGTTTGGAATCTGATTGATTGATTGCTTCTGTGGACAGGTGTCTTTTATACAGGTAACAAACTGAGATTAGGAGCACTCCCTTTAAGAGTGTGCTCCTAATCTCAGCTCGTTACCTGTATAATAGACACCTGGGAGCCAGAAATCTTTCTGATTGAGAGGGGGTCAAATACTTATTTCCCTCATTAAAATGCAAATCAAGTTATAACATTTTTGACATGCGTTTTTCTGGATTTTTTTGTTGTTATTCTGTCTCTCACTGTTCAAATAAACCTACCATTAAAATTATAGACTGATCATTTCTTTGTCAGTGGGCAAACGTACAAAATCAGCAGGGGATCAAATACTTTTTTCCCTCACTGTAGTTAGACAGTAGGTCAGACAATTTGCTAAGAGCACACATGGAGGCCTAGGGAGGGCTATAGATTCCCACTAGCGTCAGATGGGCATTACTGCCAAGTCCCACATTTAGGACTACATTCAAATTGCTTAGAGACAGAGGTGGTGATGGATACAGAAACATTTCAGTTGCTCTTTATGTATATAAACACCCCCTCCTCTGCCGACTCTATCAGATCTAAAAACATTATAACCAGTCAGATACATCAAAGTTCGGCATTGACTTCTTCAGCCAAGATTCAGTTATAACCAGAATGGATATAGATGTGGCTATACATGGCTAAAGATGTGAGTGCTATGGGGCGATAGTCATTTAGGCAGGTTACCTTGGCGTTATTGGGCAAAGGGGACTATTGTGGTCTGCTTGAAACATGTAGGTATTACAGACCGTGTCAAGGATAGGTTACAAATATCAGTGAAGACACTTGCCAGCTAGTCAGCGCATGCGTCCTGGTATTCCATCTGGCCCCCTGCGAATGTTAACCTGTTTCAAGGTCTTACTCACATCGGCTACGGAGAGCGAGATCACACAATCATCGGGAACAGCTGGTGCTCTCATGCATAGTTCAGTGTTGCTTGCCTCGAAGCGAGCATAGAAGGATTTTAGCTCTTCTGGTAGGCTCCCGTTGCTGGGCAGCTCAAGGCTGGGTTTCCCTTTGTAATCCGCGATAGTTTGCAAGCCCTGCCACATCCGTTGAGCGTCAGAACCGGCGTAGTAGGATTCGATCTTAGTCCTGTATCGACACTTTTCAGGTTTGATGGCTCGTCGGTAGTCGTAGAGGGATTTCTTATAAGCGCACAAATTAGTGTCCCACTCCTTGAAAGCGGCAGCTCTAGCCTTTAGCTCAGTGCGGATGTTGCCTGTAATCCATGGCTTCTGGTTGAGGTATGTACGTAGGTTGCTGTGGGGACGACCTCATCGATGCACTTGTTAATGAAGCCTTTGACTGATGTGGTGAACTCGTCAATGTTTCTGTGTGTGGAGTAAAGGTGATCTAGAGTTTTTCACCTTATGTTGCACAGGTGACATGCTGGTAAAAATGAGGTCAAACGGATTTCAGTTTCCCATTCACCTGCCACTAGGGGCGCCACTTCTGAATGAGCGTTTTCCTGTTTGCTTATGGCCTTATACAGCTCTTTGAGTGTGGTCTTGGTGCCAGCATCGGTTTGCGGTGGTAAATAGACAGCTATGAAAAATATATATATGAAAACTCTCTTGGTAATGTCCCATGATGAGTGTTGTTTGTCTGAGTTTCAAGCCTTTTAGGCGTTCCTCTTATTGTCTATTAAGTCTAGTCTAGCCAACACAAGGTCATCTTTTCAGGAAGCCTGTGGAATATGAATAGAATGTAACATATTAGCATTTTAGCAGTTTCTCTTTCTCTCTCTCACACACACAAACATGGGAGCACACTCGTTCGGTTCAGCTAGCTGAGTTCAACCAGGTGCCAGCCGAACTGAATCATGCTGACACCTTTAAGGGTTAGCATGTTAAAGAGGCACGTTAAAGAGGCATGTTCTGGTTAGATTGACACATGGATGTGTGGTTCTAAATGGGTCTCCCTGTGACCAAGGCTTCCTCCATTATCTCCATCTGTTGAACCAACACTACCGTGATGTCATCTCTATACACAGTAGTGTATAGTGTACCTACACAGGCTAGAGGACTATCGAATTAGAATGACTCCGTCCTGATGGGTTTTCATCTCTCTTCGAGGCGCTTCACTGATCAATTCCATCAAATAATGTTTAATGAGAGAGTCTACACACCTTGTTACACTGGTCTCTGGGTAAAAGGCAAGAATGATAAACTCAAATACTGTAACAATACGCAGTGGAGCCCTCCAGGACTACAGTCTAGTGGGATCAATATACAGTGGAGCCCTCCAGGACTACAGTCTAGTGTAGTGGAATCAATACACAGTGGAGCCCTCCAGGACTACAGTCTAGTGTAGTGGGATCAATACACAGTGGAGCCCTCCAGGACTACAGTCTAGTGGGATCAATACACAGTGGAGCCCTCCAGGACTACAGTCTAGTGGGATCAATACACAGTGGAGCCCTCCAGGACTACAGTCTAGTGGGATCAATACACAGTGGAGACCTCCAGGACAACAGTCTAGTGGGATCAATACACAGTGGAGACCTCCAGGACTACAGTCTAGTGTAGTGGGATCAATACACAGTGGAGCCCTCCAGGACTACAGTCTAGTGGGATCAATACACAGTGGAGCCCTCCAGGACTACAGTCTAGTGGGATCAATACACAGTGGAGCCCTCCAGGACTACAGTCTAGTGGGATCAATACACAGTGGAGCCCTCCAGGACTACAGTCTAGTGGGATCAATACACAGTGGAGCCCTCCAGGACTACAGTCTAGTGGGATCAATACACAGTGGAGCCCTCCAGGACTACAGTCTAGTGGGATCAATACACAGTGGAGCCCTCCAGGACACAGTCTAGTGGGATCAATACACAGTGGAGCCCTCCAGGACTACAGTCTAGTGCGATCAATACACAGTGGTGCCCTCCAGGACTACATTCTAGTGGGATCAATACACAGTGGAGCCCTCCAGGACTACAGTCTAGTGGGATCAATACACAGTGGAGCCCTCCAGGACTACAGTCTAGTGGGATCAATACACAGTGGAGCCCTCCAGGACTACAGTCTAGTGGGATCAATACACAGTGGAGCCCTCCAGGACTACAGTCTAGTGGGATCAATACACAGTGGAGCCCTCCAGGACTACAGTCTAGTGGGATCAATACACAGTGGAGCCCTCCAGGACTACAGTCTAGTGGGATCAATACACAGTGGAGCCCTCCAGGACTACAGTCTAGTGGGATCAATACACAGTGGAGCCCTCCAGGACTACAGTCTAGTGGGATCAATACACAGTGGAGCCCTCCAGGACCACAGTCTAGTGTAGTGGGATCAATACACAGTGGAGCCCTCCAGGACTACAGTCTAGTGTAGTGGGATCAATACACAGTGGAGCCCTCCAGGACTACAGTCTAGTGTAGTGGGATCAATACACAGTGGAGCCCTCCAGGACTACAGTCTAGTGGGATCAATACACAGTGGAGCTCTCCAGGACTACAGTCTAGTGGGATCAATACACAGTGGAGCCCTCCAGGACTACGGTCTAGTGTAGTGGGATCCTAAGCATTGATATCAAGGGACGGCTGATCGTCATTGTTACTGCCCTGATAGGTCCAAAACCCAGCTTTCTAAACAGGTAATCGGCAGATTTTTAGGATCAGTCAAACATTACACTCTGTGAGAGAGAGCGAGAGAGAGAGAGAGAGAGAGAGAGAGAGAGAGAGAGAGAGAGAGCGAGAGAGCGAGAGAGAGAGAGTGAATGCTTAAAACAAGAGCTAGATAGAAAAGCGTATTGATGCTGTATATTCTGGCAATATCCCTTGGCCTCTGTCTGTCTGTCTGTCTGTCTGTCTGTCTGTCTGTCTGTCTGTCTGTCTGTCTGTCTGTCTGTCTGTCTGTCTGTCTGTCTGTCTGTCTGTCTGTCTGTCTGTCTGTCTGTCTCTCTCTCCTACACAGCAGCATGGACTTAAAGCAGTGGTTCACAACCTGGTTTACTAGTATCCACCACAGGGGTTATCCCACTAGGGAAGACTTTAGTATCCACCACAGGGGTTATCCCACTAGGGAAGACTTTAGTATCCACCACGGGGGTTATCCCACTAGGGAAGACTTTAGTATCCACCACGGGGGTTATCCCACTAGGGAAGACTTTAGTATCCACCACGGGGGTTATCCCACTAGGGAAGACTTTAGTATCCACCACAGGGGTTATCCCACTAGGGAAGACTTTAGTATCCACCACAGGGGTTATCCCACTAGGGAAGACTTTAGTATCCACCACAGGGGTTATCCCACTAGGGAAGACTTTAGTTTCCACCACAGGGGTTATCCCACTAGGGAAGACTTTAGTATCCACCACAGGGGTTATCCCACTAGGGAAGACTTTAGTATCCACCACGGGGGTTATCCCACTAGGGAAGACTTTAGTATCCACCACGGTGGTTATCCCACTAGGGAAGACTTTAGTATCCACCACGGGGGTTATCACACTAGGGAAGACTTTAGTATCCACCACAGGGGTTATCCCACTAGGGAAGACTTTAGTATCCACCACAGGGGTTATCCCACTAGGGAAGACTTTAGTATCCACCACTGGGGACATTAGTATCCCACTAAGGAAGACTTTAGTATCCACCACGGGGGTTATCCCACTAGGGAAGACTTTAGTATCCACCACGGGGGTTATCCCACTAGGGAAGACTTTAGTATCCACCACGGGGGTTATCCCACTAGGGAAGACTTTAGTATCCACCACGGGGGTTATCCCACTAGGGAAGACTTTAGTATCCACCACGGTGGTTATCCCACTAGGGAAGACTTTAGTATCCACCACGGGGGTTATCACACTAGGGAAGACTTTAGTATCCACCACAGGGGTTATCCCACTAGGGAAGACTTTAGTATCCACCACAGGGGTTATCCCACTAGGGAAGACTTTAGTATCCACCACAGGGGTTATCCCACTAGGGAAGACTTTAGTATCCACCACGGGGGTTATCCCACTAGGGAAGACTTTAGTATCCACCACGGGGGTTATCCCACTAGGGAAGACTTTAGTATCCACCACGGGGGTTATCCCACTAGGGAAGACTTTAGTATCCACCACGGGGGTTATCCCACTAGGGAAGACTCATAACAAACAGGAACACAGGCCTAATGATCAGTCACACGAGGGGGAACATCAGACAGAGTTAAATGTGATTAGGGGATCAGTAACCAGAGAAAGTTGAGAACCACTGACTTAGAAGATCTTAGTACGACTGGGGAACCACCATAGTTAGTCATTAGGTATAGACCAATTACACAGGGCAGTCACTAGATCACTATCAGGAGAGACAAGGAGGACACACACACACACACACACACACACACACACACACACACACACACACACAATCGGTAACTAGTGTTTCACCCGACCCGTTAGTTAGTTAGTTCTGAGGGTTGCCGTCATATGTGTTTTCAGTGGCCTGATGACTCTCTGTCTGATAAGCAGAGCTGACATTCTTATCGACAGATTTTTCCACCTAGTCGACTCGGGGATTCAAACCATCAAACTTTCTGCAACTGGCCCAACACTGTTAACCTCTAGGCTACCTGCCACCCGTTCTTTCTGGTGAGGTTACCTTTACTATATTCTATTCCAGGTGGTGAGTTTACCTTTACCTTGGCAGTGACAACGTTCTCCTCAGTCATCGGGTCTGTTTACTTTTCCCTCATAGAGGTTCTTGCCTGCGTCCCAAATGGTAACCTATCCCCTATATAGTGGAATATTTTTGACCGGATCCCTATGGGTTTCCCTATGGGCCCTGTTCAAAAGCAGTGCACTATGTAGGGAATAGGGTACCATTTAGGACACAGTCTTTATCTATCTTATCTCTGGGTCAAATCTGTTTCAGTGAAATTGGAAGCTGGAGTGATGAGGGAGGATTGGAAGATGGAGAGATGAGGGAGGATTGGAAGCTGGAGAGATGAGGGAGGATTGGAAGCTGGGGAGATGAGGGAGGATTGGAAGCTGGGGAGATGAGGGAGGATTGGAAGCTGGGGAGATGAGGGAGGATTGGAAGCTGGAGAGATGAGGAAGGATTGGAAGCTGAACATGAGGGAGGATTGGAAGCTGGAGGGATGAGGGAGGATTGGAAGCTGGAGAGATGAGGAAGGATTGGAAGCTGAAGATGAGGGAAGATTGGAAGCTGGAGAGATAATGAAGGATTGGAAGCTGAAGATGAGGGAAGATTGGAAGCTGAAAATGAGGGAGGATTGGAAGCTGGAGAGATGGCGGAGGATTGGAAGCTGGAGAGATGAGGAAGGATTGGAAGCTGGAGAAATGAGGGAGGATTGGAAGCTGGAGTGATGAGGGAGGATTGGAAGCTGGAGAGATGAGGGAGGATTGGAAGCTGGAGAGATGAGGGAGGATTGGAAGCTGAAGATAGGGGAGGATTGGAAGCTGTGGAGATGAGGGAGGATTGGAAGCTGGAAAGATGAGGGAAGATTGGAAGCTGGAGTGATGAGGAAGGATTGGAAGCTGAAGATGAGGGAGGATTGGAAGCTGGAGAGATGAGGGAGGATTGGAAGCTGGAGAGATGACGGAGGATTGGAAGCTGGAGAGATGAGGAAGGATTGGAAGCTGGAGAAATTAGGGAGGATTGGAAGCTGGAGTGATGAGGGATGATTGGAAGCTGAAGATGAGGGAGGATTGGAAGCTGGAGAGATGAGGGAAGATTGGAAGCTGGAGTGATGAGGAAGGATTGGAAGCTGAAGGTGAGGGAGGATTGGAAGCTGGAGAGATGAGGGAGGATTGGAAGCTGGAGAGATGAGGGAGGATTGGTAGCTGGGGAGATGAGGGAGGATTGAAAGCTGGAGAGATGACAGAGGATTAGAAGCTGGGGAGATGATGGAGGATTGGAAGCTGGGAGATGAGGAAGGATTGGTAGCTGGGAGATGAGGGAGGATTGAAAGCTGGAGAGATGACAGAGGATTAGAAGCTGGGGAGATGATGGAGGATTGGAAGCTGGGGAGATGAGGAAGGATTGGAAGCTGGAGAGATGAGGGAGGATTGGAAGCTGGAGAGATGAGGGAAAATTGGAAGCTGGAGTGATGAGGAAGGATTGGAAGTTGAAGTTGAAGTTGAGGGAGAATTGGTAGCTGGAGAGATGAGGAAGGATTGGAAGCTGAAAATGAGGGAGGATTGGAAGCTGGAGTGTGAGGGAGGATTGGAAGCTGGAGAGATGAGGGAGGATATGAAGATGGAGAGATGAGAGAGGATTGGAAGCTGGAGAGATGAGGGACGATTGGAAGCTGAAGATGAGGGAGGATTGGAAGCTGGAGAGATGAGGGAAGATTGGAAGCTGGAGTGATGAGGAAGGATTGGAAGCTGAAGATGAAGGAGGATTGGAAGCTGAAGATGAGGGAGGATTGGAAGCTGGAGAGATGAGGGAGGATTGGAAGCTGGAGAGATGAGGGAGGATTGGTTGCTGGGGAGATGAGGGAAGATTGGAAGCTGGAGAGATGAGGGAAAATTGGAAGCTGGAGTGATGAGGAAGGATTAGAAGTTGAAGTTGAAGTTGAGGGAGGATTGGTAGCTGGAGAGATGAGGAAGGATTGGAAGCTGAAAATGAGGGAGGATTGGAAGCTGGAGAGATGAGGGAGGATTGGAAGCTGGGGAGATGAGGGAGGATTGGAAGCTGGGGAGATGAGGGAGGATTGGAAGCTGGGGAGATGAGGGAGGATTGGAAGCTGGAGAGATGAGGAAGGATTGGAAGCTGAACATGAGGGAGGATTGGAAGCTGGAGGGATGAGGGAGGATTGGAAGCTGGAGAGGTGAGGAAGGATTGGAAGCTGAAGATGAGGGAAGATTGGAAGCTGGAGAGATAATGAAGGATTGGAAGCTGAAGATGAGGGAAGATTGGAAGTTGAAAATGAGGGAGGATTGGAAGCTGGAGAGATGGCGGAGGATTGGAAGCTGGAGAGATGAGGAAGGATTGGAAGCTGGAGAAATGAGGGAGGATTGGAAGCTGGAGTGATGAGGGAGGATTGGAAGCTGGAGAGATGAGGGAGAATTGGAAGCTGGAGAGATGAGGGAGGATTGGAAGCTGAAGATAGGGGAGGATTTGGAAGCTGTGGGATGAGGGAGGATTGGAAGCTGGAAAGATGAGGGAAGATTGGAAGCTGGAGTGATGAGGAAGGATTGGAAGCTGAAGATGAGGGAGGATTGGAAGCTGGAGAGATGAGGGAGGATTGGAAAGCTGAGAGAGATGACGGAGGATTGGAAGCTGGAGAGATGAGGAAGGATTGGAAGCTGGAGAAATTAGGGAGGATTGGAAGCTGGAGTGATGAGGGAGGATTGGAAGCTGAAGATGAGGGAGGATTGGAAGCTGAGAGAGAGAGGAAGATTGGAAGCTGGAGTGATGAGGAAGGATTGGAAGCTGAAGGTGAGGGAGGATTGGAAGCTGGAGAGATGAGGGAGGATTGGAAGCTGGAGAGATGAGGGAGGATTGGTAGCTGGGGAGATGAGGGGGATTGAAAGCTGGAGAGATGACAGAGGATTAGAAGCTGGGGAGATGATGGAGGATTGGAAGCTGGGGAGATGAGGAAGGATTGGTAGCTGGGGAGATGAGGGAGGATTGAAAGCTGGAGAGATGACAGAGGATTAGAAGCTGGGGAGATGATGGAGGATTAGAAGCTGGGGAGATGAGGAAGGATTGGAAGCTGGAGAGATGAGGGAGGATTGGAAGCTGGAGAGATGAGGGAAAATTGGAAGCTGGAGTGATGAGGAAGGATTGGAAGTTGAAGTTGAAGTTGAGGGAGGATTGGTAGCTGGAGAGATGAGGAAGGATTGGAAGCTGAAAATGAGGGAGGATTGGAAGCTGGAGTGATGAGGGAGGATTGGAAGCTGGAGAGATGAGGGAGGATTGGATTGGAAGATGGAGAGATGAGAGAGGATTGGAAGCTGGAGAGATGAGGGACGATTGGAAGCTGAAGATGAGGGAGGATTGGAAGCTGGAGAGATGAGGGAAGATTGGAAGCTGGAGTGATGAGGAAGAGGATTGGAAGCTGAAGATGAAGGAGGATTGGAAGCTGAAGATGAGGGAGGATTGGAAGCTGGAGAGATGAGGGAGGATTGGAAGCTGGAGAGATGAGGGAGGATTGGTTGCTGGGGAGATGAGGGAAGATTGAAAGCTGGAGAGATGACAGAGGATTGAAAGCTGGAGAGATGACAGAGGATTAGAAGCTGGGGAGATGATGGAGGATTGGAAGCTGGGGAGATGAGGAAGGATTGGAAGCTGGAGAGATGAGGGAGGATTGGAAGCTGGAGAGATGAGGGAAAATTGGAAGCTGGAGTGATGAGGAAGGATTAGAAGTTGAAGTTGAAGTTGAGGGAGGATTGGTAGCTGGAGAGATGAGGAAGGATTGTAAGCTGGAGAAATGAGGGAGGATTGGAAGCTGGAGTGATGAGGGAGGATTGGAAGCTGGAGAGATGAGGGAGGATTGGAGCTGGAGAGATGAGGTAAGGATTGGAAGCTGAAGATAGGGGAGGATTGGAAGCTGTGGAGATGAGGGAGGATTGGAAGCTGGAAATATGAGGGAAGATTGGAAGCTGGAGTGATGAGGAAGGATTGGAAGCTGAAGATGAGGGAGGATTGGAAGCTGGAGAGATGAGGGAGGATTGGAAGCTGGAGAGATGACGGAGGAGGAATTGGAAGCTGAGAGATGAGGAAGGATTGGAAGCTGGAGAAATTAGGGAGGATTGGAAGCTGGAGTGATGAGGGATGATTGGAAGCTGAAAATGAGGGAGGATTGGAAGCTGGAGAGATGAGGGAAGATTGGAAGCTGGAGTGATGAGGAAGGATTGGAAGCTGAAGGTGAGGGAGGATTGGAAGCTGGAGAGAGAGGGGAGATTGGAAGCTGGAGGAGATGAGGGAGGATTCGTAGCTGGGGAGTTGAGGGAGGATTGAAAGCTGGAGAGATGACAGAGGATTAGAAGCTGGGGAGATGATGGAGGATTGGAAGCTGGGGAGATGAGGAAGGATTGGTAGCTGGGGAGAGGAGGGAGGATTGAAAGCTGGAGAGATGACAGAGGATTAGAAGCTGGGGAGATGATGGAGGATTGGAAGCTGGGGAGATGAGGAAGGATTGGAAGCTGGAGAGATGAGGGAGGATTGGAAGCTGGAGAGATGAGGAAGGTTTGGAAGCTGGAGTGATGAGGAAGGATTGGAAGTTGAAGTTGAAGTTGAGGGGAGAATTGGTAGCTGGAGAGAGATGAGGAAGGATTGGAAGCTGGAAAATGAGGGAGGGATTGGAAGCTGGAGTGATGAGGGAGGATTGGAAGCTGGAGAGATGAGGGAGGATATGAAGATGGAGAGATGAGAGAGGATTGGAAGCTGGAGAGATGAGGGACGATTGGAAGCTGAAGATGAGGGAGGATTGGAAGCTGGAGAGATGAGGGAAGATTGGAAGCTGGAGTGATGAGGAAGGATTGGAAGCTGAAGATGAAGGAGGATTGGAAGCTGAAGATGAGGGAGGATTGGAAGCTGGAGAGATGAGGGAGGATTGGAAGCTGGAGAGATGAGGGAGGATTGGTTGCTGGGGAGATGAGGGAAGATTGAAAGCTGGAGAGATGACAGAGGATTGAAAGCTGGAGAGATGACAGAGGATTAGAAGCTGGGGAGATGATGGAGGATTGGAAGCTGGGGAGATGAGGAAGGATTGGAAGCTGGAGAGATGAGGGAGGATTGGAAGCTGGAGAGATGAGGGAAAATTGGAAGCTGGAGTGATGAGGAAGGATTAGAAGTTGAAGTTGAAGTTGAGGGAGGATTGGTAGCTGGAGAGATGAGGAAGGATTGGAAGCTGAAAATGAGGGAGGATTGGAAGCTGGAGAGATGAGGGAGGATTGGAAGCTGGGGAGATGAGGGAGGATTGGAAGCTGGGGAGATGAGGGAGGATTGGAAGCTGGGGAGATGAGGGAGGATTGGAAGCTGGAGAGATGAGGAAGGATTGGAAGCTGAACATGAGGGAGGATTGGAAGCTGGAGGGATGAGGGAGGATTGGAAGCTGAGAGGTGAGGAAGGATTGGAAGCCTGATGATGAGGGAAGATTGGGGAAGCTGGAGAGATAATGAAGGATTGGAAGCTGAAGATGAGGGAAGATTGGAAGCTGAAAATGAGGGAGGATTGGAGAAGCTGGAGAGATGGCGGAGGATTGGAAGCTGGAGAGATGAGGAAGGATTGGAAGCTGGAGAAATGAGGGAGGATTGGAAGCTGGAGTGATGAGGGAGGATTGGAAGCTGGAGAGATGAGGGAGATTGGAAGCTGGAGAGATGAGGGAGGATTGGAAGCTGAAGATAGGGGAGGATTGGAAGCTGTGGAGATGAGGGAGGATTGGGAAGCTGGAAAGATGAGGGAAGATTGGAAGCTGGAGTGATGAGAAGGATTGGAAGCTGAAGATGAGGAGGATTGGAAGCTGGAGAGATGAGGGAGGATTGGAAGCTGGAGAGATGACGGAGGATTGGAAGCTGGAGAGATGAGGAAGGATTGGAAGCTGGAGAAATTAGGGAGGATTGGAAGCTGGAGTGATGAGGGAGGATTGGAAGCTGAGATGAGGGAGGATTGGAAGCTGGAGAGATGAGGGAAGATTGGAAGCTGGAGTGATGAGGAAGGATTGGAAGCTGAAGGTGAGGGAGGATTGGAAGCTGGAGAGATGAGGGAGGATTGGAAGCTGGAGAGATGAGGGAGGATTGGTAGCTGGGGAGATGAGGGGGATTGAAAGCTGGAGAGATGACAGAGGATTAGAAGCTGGGGAGATGATGGAGGATTGGAAGCTGGGGAGATGAGGAAGGATTGGTAGCTGGGGAGATGAGGGAGGATTGAAAGCTGGAGAGATGACAGAGGATTAGAAGCTGGGGAGATGATGGAGGATTGGAAGCTGGGGAGATGAGGGAGGATTGGAAGCTGGAGAGATGACGGAGGATTGGAAGCTGGAGAGATGAGGAAGGATTGGAAGCTGGAGAAATTAGGGAGGATTGGAAGCTGGAGTGATGAGGGGGAGGATTGGAAGCTGAAGATGAGGGGGAGGATTGGAAGCTGGAGAGATGAGGGAAGATTGGAAGCTGGAGTGATGAGGAAGGATTGGAAGCTGAAGGTGAGGGAGGATTGGAAGCTGGAGAGATGAGGGAGGATTGGAAGCTGGAGAGATGAGGGAGGATTGGTAGCTGGGGAGATGAGGGGGATTGAAAGCTGGAGAGATGACAGAGGATTAGAAGCTGGGGAGATGATGGAGGATTGGAAGCTGGGGAGATGAGGAATGATTGGGTAGCTGGGGGGATGAGGGAGGGAGGATTGAAAGCTGGATAGATGACAGAGGATTAGAAGCTGGGGAGATGATGGAGGATTGGAAGCTGGGGAGATGAGGGAGGATTGGAAGCTGGGGAGATGAGGGAGGATTGGAAGCTGGAGAGATGAGGAAGGATTGGAAGCTGAACATGAGGGAGGATTGGAAGCTGGAGGGATGAGGGAGGATTGGAAGCTGGAGAGATGAGGAAGGATTGGAAGCTGGAGAGATGAGGGAGGATTTGGAAGATGGAAATATGAGGGAGGATTGGAAGCCGAAGATGAGGGAAGATTGGAAGCTGAAATTGAGGATTGGAAGCTGGAGAGATGAGGGAGGATTGGAAGCTGAAGATGAAGGATGATTGTAAGCTGTAGAGATGAGGGAGGATTGGAAGCTGGAGAGATGAAGAATTGGAAGCTGAAAATGAGGGAGGAATGGAAGTTGGAAAGATGAGGGAAGATTGGAAGCTGGAGTGATGAGGAAGGATTGGAAGCTGGAGTGATGAGGAAGGATTGGAAGCTGAAGATGAGGGAAGATTGGTAGCTGGAGAGATGAGGAAAGATTGGAAGCTGAATATGAGGGAAGATTGGAAGCTGGAGTGATGAGGGAGGATTGGAAGATGGAGATATGAGGGAGGATTGGAAGCTGAAGATGAGGGACGATTGGAAGCTGGAGAGATGACGCAGGATTGGAATCTGGAGAGATGAAGAAGGATTGGAAGCTGGAGAGATGAGGGAGGATTGGAAGCTAGAGAGATGAGGGAGAATTGGAAGCTGAAGATGAGGAAGGATTGGAAGCTGGAGAGATGAGGGAGGATTGGAAGCTGTAGAGATGAGGGAGGATTGGAAGCTGTCGATGAGGGAGGATTGGAAGCTGGAGAGATGAAGGATTGGAAGCTGAAAATGCGGGAGGATTGGAAGTTGGAGAGATGAGGAAGGATTGGAAGCTGAAGATGAGGAAAGATTGGAAGCTGAAGATGAGGGAGGATTGGTAGCTGGAGAGATGAGGAAGGATTGGAAGCTGAAGATGAGGAATGATTGGAAGCAGGAGAGATGAGGGAGAATTGGAAGCCGGAGAGATGAGGGAGGATTGGAAGATAGAGATATGAGGGAGGATTGGAAGCTTTAAATGAGGGAGGATTGGAAGCTGGAAAGATGAGGGAGGATTGGAAGCTGGAGAGATGAGGGAGGATTGGTAGCTGGGGAGATGAGGGAGGATTGGAAGCTGGAGAGATGAGGGAGTATTGGAAGCTGGAGGGATGAGGGAGGATTGGAAGCTGGAGAGATGAGGAAGGATTGGAAGCTGAAGATGTGGGAGGATTGGAAGCTGGAGAGATGAGGGAGGATTGGAAGCTGGAGAGATGAGGGAGGATTGGAAGCTGAAGATGAGGAAGGATTGGAAGCTGGAGAGATGAGGGAGGATTGGAAGCTGTAGAGATGAGGGAGGATTGGAAGCTGAAGATGAGGGAGGATTGGAAGCTGGAGAGATGAAGGATTGGAAGCTGAAAATGAGGGAGGATTGGAAGTTGGAGAGATGAGGAAGGATTGGAAGCTGAAGATGAGGAAAGATTGGAAGCTGAAGATGAGGGAGGATTGGTAGCTGGAGAGATGAGGAAGAATTGGAAGCTGAAGATGAGGAATGATTGGAAGCTGGAGTCATGAGGGAGAATTGGAAGCCGGAGAGATGAGGGAGGATTGGAAGATAGAGATATGAGGGAGGATTGGAAGCTGAAGATGAGGGAGGATTGGAAGCTGGAAAGATGAGGGAGGATTGGAAGCTGGAGAGATGAGGGAGGATTGGTAGCTGGAGGGATGAGGGAGGATTGGAAGCTGGAGAGATGAGGGAGGATTGGAAGCTGAAGATGAGGAAGGATTGGAAGCTGGAGAGAGATGAGGGAGGATTGGAAGCTGTAGAGATGAGGGAGGATTGGAAGCTTAATATGAGGGAGGATTGGAAGCTGAAAATGAGGGAGGATTGGAAGCTGGGGAGTTGAGGGAGGATTGGAAGCTGAAGATGAGGGAGGATTGGAAGCTTAGAGATGAGGGAGGATTGGAAGCTGAAGATGAGGGACGATTGGAAGCTGGGAAGATGAGGGAGGATTTATGCTCCCATGTTTTTTCCTGTTGCAATCTGTCTGTTATTGTTTCATTGAGAGAAGACTTGTCCTAGCGACCCAGTACAGTGAGGAAGCATGGAAAATAATGTATGTCTGTCACTAGCACTGGCCACTAGAAGTACATCGTATGGCTGTCACTAGCACTGGCCAATAGAAGTACATCGTATGGCTGTCACTAGCACTGGCCAATAGAAGTACATCGTATGGCTGTCACTAGCACTGGCCACTGCCCCCCCGAGACTCTCCTAAGCTGATCCGAGGCAAACTAACCTACCTTCCCCTATAGCTAATAGGTTTAACCCCCCCTCCTCAAACTCGGGACAAGAACCACCTCTGTCAGGTCACAGGGGCAGCTAGCCTGGACAGATGGGACCCCCGCTCCACCCCCTGTCTGTCAGTCAGTCTGACGGGACAAACCACCAGCACCAACTCCCACCACCATCAGAATGGAAATGAGCGTATAATTTGGGCCAGCCCTTTGACGAGAGATCTCCAGTCTCCAGAGGGTTAAGAGTTAGGCCAATTAACCCTTATTACAGAAAGAAAGGGCGCTTAAATCAGACGGGTAACCTGAGATGGGCTGCAGGAGAGGAATGTCTGAAAGCCTCTAAAGGAGAGGAGACAAAGAGGGAACCTCCTATAGGCTACCTTTAACCTTCAACCTCACAGACAGGAAATTGCAAATTGACACCCATACGATGTACTTCTAGTGGCAAGCATGCTCCCTGCTGTCCCTCCCTCTCCCTCTCTTTCTCCCTACTTCTCTCTCTCTCGCTTTCGCTCTCTCTCTCTCTCTCTCTCTCTCTCTCTCTCTCTCTCTCTCTCTCTCTTCTCTCTCTCTCTCTCTTCTCTCTCTCTCTCTCTCTCTCTCTCCTCTCTCTCTCTCTCTCTCCCCATCTCTCTCTCTCTCTCTCTCTCTCACACCTCAGCTCTCCCTGAGTAGTCGTCATGGAGCAGGAAAGACCTTTCCTCTCCTCTGAGACCAGAGTGCTAATCTCCTCTCGGGTTAATGTGATTACGGTAACAATCACATCAATGACCCGAGGGCCTTTGGGGGGATCAGGGATCCAGGATTCCCTTTAGGTCTGCTACCCGACCCGTTCACCCCCTGTGACTCCTCTAACCCTTAGCCCTAACCCTGAATACTAGACAGCACACTGAGCTAGGCCCTTAGCCCTAACCCTGAATACTAGACAGCACACTGAGCTAGGCCCTTAGCCCTAACCCTGAATACTAGACAGCACACTGAGCTAGGCCCTTAGCCCTAACCCTGCATACTAGACAGCACGCTGAGCTAGGCCCTTAGCCCTAACCCTGAATACTAGACAGCACGCTGATCTAGGCCCTTAGCCCTAACCCTGAATACTAGACAGCACACTGAGCTAGGCCCTTAGCCCTAACCCTGAATACTAGACAGCACACTGAGCTAAACCCTAAGCCCTAACCCTGCATACTAGACAGCACACTGAGCTAGGCCCTTAGCCCTAACCCTGAATACTAGACAGCACTGAGCTAAACCCTAAGCCCTAACCCTGCATACTAGACAGCACACTGAGCCAGACACGGTGGCAGTCCCTAGTTCTGTTGTTCTGTCCTGGCCTCACTGAGCTGAGCTTTGGAATGAGTCAATGACTGAATTAATTCCACCCAGCAAACAACAGAGACTGGAGGCTGAACAACCGACCAGAGAGATGGATATCTAGCTTTTGTTGTTAGAGACTCAGTGGATGCATCCCAAAGGGAACCCTAATCCCTATATAGCCCCATGGACCCTGGTCAAAAGTAGTGCACTACATAGGGAATAGGGTGCCATTTGGGACTTCACCAATGCCATCAGTGCCGTGGCCCGTATTCCAATCTAGTTACCTCAGCATCATGCCATCTCTCATATGACACTGGGTTTGTGTGGCATTGAGGGGCGCCTGATTGGAGTGCTGACAGACTCAGTCCATCTCAGGCTGCCTGATTGGAGTGTTGACTGACTCGGGGCCTCTCTTCACAAGAATGTCGTGCTTTAGCATCTGAGATGAGGTGTTTTGACTTTGGGCATCTGAGATGAGGTGTTTTGACTTTGAGCATCTGAGATGAGGTGCCACACCTGAGATTAAAAAATGGTATGTTTCTTTATGGTAAAGTATCATTAATATAATTTGGTTGCTTTATATATTATATTTAGGCAATAAGGCTTGAGGAGGTGTGGTATATGACCAATATATCACGGCTAATGGCTGTTCTTATGCACTGGATACAGCCATTAACCGTGGTATATTGGCCATATACCACAAACCCTGAGGTGCCTTATTGTTATTATAAACTAGTTACCAATGTAATAAGAACAGTAAAAATATGTTTGGGGTCATACCTGTGGTATACGTTCTGATATACCACAGCTTTCAGCCAATCAGCATTCATGGCTCAAACCACCCAGTTTATAATATACACTACCAGTCAAACATTTGGACACACCTACTCATTCAAGGGTTTTTCTTTATTTTTTACTATTTTCTACATTGTAGAATAATAGTGAAGACATCAAAACTATTAAATAACACATATGGAATCATGTAGTAACCCAAAAAAGTGTTAAACAAATCCAAATATATTTTATATTTGAGATTCTTCAAATAGTCACCCTTTGCCTTGATGACAGCTTTGCACACTCTTGGCATTGGAATGGAATGATGAGATATGGAGCGGCAGTGGCTAGAAGGCCGGTGACGACGAACGCCGAAGCCTGCCCGAACAAGGAGAGGAGGCAGCTTCGGAGGAAGTCGTGACAAAACCAGTCATAATATCAAAAGATAAAGACACAAAAGCGGTCATTAGAAACAACAATGCGATTAATTACCATTTTAAAAGCTTCTATGAAAATGTACACTACCGGTCAAAAGTTTTAGAACACCTACTCATTCAAGGGTTTTTCTTTATTTGTACTATTTTCTACATTGTAGAATAATAGTGAAGACATCAAAACTATTAAATAACAGATATGGAATCAAAAAAAAGTGTTAACCAAATCAAAATATATTTGAGATTTGAGATTCTTCAACTAGCCACCCTTTGCCTTGATGACAGCTTTGCACACTCTTGGCATTCTCTCAACCAGCTTCACCTGGAATGCTTTTCCAACAGTCTTGAAAGAGTTCCCACATATGCTGAGCACTTGTTGGCTGCTTTTCCTTCACTCTGCGGTCCGACTCATCCCAAACCATCCCAATTTAGTTGAGGTCTGGGGATTGTGAAGGCCAGGTCATCTGATGAAGCACTCCATCACTCTCCTTCTTGGTAAAATAGCCCTTACACAGCCTGGAGGTGTGTTGGGTCATTGTCCTGTTGAAAAACAAATGATAGTCCCACTAAGCCCAAACCAGATGGGATGGCGTATCGCTGCAGAATGCTGTGGTAGCCATGCTGGTTAACTGTGCCTTGAATTCTAAATAAATCACAGACAGTGTCACCAGCTCTGGATAAGAGTGTCTGCTAAATTACTAAAATAAAATGTTTTTATAATGTACATACCACTCCATTAAAGGACACTGTGTTCCGGTGTTCACTTATCTAGGTGGTTATCAATATTAGTTATTTATTGTGTAGGCCGCTATCCTACTTGAAAGAAAATCATAGGAGGGAAAACAAAATGGCCACGTTAGCTACCGCCTAACACCATGATACAGCTGCCCAGTGGGAAGGCGGCAGGCAGCTCCATACAACACCAGTGCACCGGCTTATCGACTCGTCGTGCTTCCCATTCAGCCACGCAAAACGGTCTGCCCAATTAGCTGATTCGCTTTCCATACAACCAGTCCTTTCGACACACCTACTCGCCTATACTCCTATCCCCATACTGGCCTGCAGCTACCCATACTTGCAAAGTAACATTATCACGTGATCAGTAACGTCCCAAAACTTTGTTTGATCTCGTGCTTTTTTCAAAACGTGTGTTCAAAATGCGAGATCCCGCTGATTTCGCCTTGGTTTCCGGTGCTTTCTTCGATTCCAAGTCTTTCTCAAACACCAACCTCTATTTCGTGTCCGATCTCAAAAACGTGTCTGGGACAGATAAATTGGGGTCACAATCTTGTAGTGTACACCCGGCTTACCACTGGCGCCACGGAGAATATTGTGGAAAAAACTTCCATACGAACATAAAACGCTGCTTTTTATTGCTGACCAGCAGATGTCACTAATGTGCATTGTGTTAAACGCTCAGAGTAATTAACCGTTTTTCGGCACAATTCGGTGAAATCCCTTCAGGCTTCAGAAAGGTCGTCACTAACTACCACAGCCACAAAGTCATAACTATGGTTACACCTACACCTATTTCTACAATTTCTTGTCTTATAATCGGATTTTAAATCTAACCACACTGCTAACCTTATGCCTAACCCTAACCTTAAATTAGTTTTCATGAATTCTTTGCGATATTGCCAATTTTGTGGCTGTAGTAATAATGGCTTGATGTAAGCATGAATGTAAAGAATCACGATCGCTAACACATAAAAAATGCAATCTCTCATCTGAACATGAATAAAAAGGTAACTTTAATTACACGCAACAGCGCTAGGTAACAAACAAAACAGCTAAATAGCGGGAAAGGGGCGTGAGTCCCATCGAGAAACCAAACAAATACCAGAGTAGCCTAGTATAATGTCTTTATTAGGCTGATATGTGAGTATTAATTTTATTTTATTTTATCGCTATCATGAATAACATCAATCCAGTGATCTTACGATTCTCTTGTCTTTTTCGTGATCTCTGTATATCCCCCCTCAAAATCGCTAAACAGCCAGTTGGTTTCCTTCCCCTTGACCATGAAATCCTCTGTATCTACTTGGTCAAACCACTCCTATTTGCCATATCTTCCATTTAAGCCTACTAGAAGTGAGTGTGGAAGAGGTGAAAAAAGTATTGTTGTCTATCAACAATGACAAGCCACTGGGGTCTGACAAATTACTGGATGGAAAATTACTGAGGATGATAGCGGACGATATTGCCACTCCTATTTGCCACATCTTCAATTTAAGCCTACCAGAAAGTGTGTGCCCTCAGGCCTGGAGGGAAGCAAAAGTCATTCCGCTACCTAAGAATAGTAAAGCCCCCTTTACTGGCTCAAAGAGCCGACCAATCAGCCTGCCACCAACCCTTAGTAAACGTTTTGATTTTTTTTTGACCAGATACAATGCTATTTTACAGTAAACAAATTGACAACAGACTTTCAGCACGCTTATAGGGAAGGACATTCAACAAGCACAGCACTGACACAAATGACTGATGATTGGCTGAGAGAAATTGATGATAAAAAGATTGTGGGTGATGTCTTGTTAGACTTCAGTGCGGCTTTTGACATTATCGATCATAGTCTGCTGCTGGAAAAACGTATGTGTTATGGCTTTTACACCCCCTGCTATATTGTGGATAAAGAGTTACCTGCCCAACAGAACACAGAGGGTGTTCTTTAATGGAAGCCTCTCCAACATAATCCAGGTAGAATCAGGAATTCCCCAGTAAAGCCAGTGGGTCTATGAATGCGGATGACTCACTCAACACTAGACACGTCTACTATAACAGCAACTGAAATGACTGTACACTTAACAAAGAGCTGCAGTTAGTTTCAGAATGGGTGGCAAGGGATAAGTTAGTCTTAAATATTTCAAAAACTAAAAGCATTGTATTTGGGACAAATCATTCAATAAACCCTAAACCTCAACTAAGTCTTGTAATGAATAATGTGGAAATTGAGCAAGTTGAGGTGACTAAACTGCTTGGAGTAACCCTGGATTATAAACTGCCATGGTCAAAACATATTGATACAACAGTAGCTAAGATGGGGAGAAGTCTGTCCATAATAAAGCGCTGCTCTGCCTTCTTAACAGCACTATCAACAAGGCAGGCCCTAGTTTTATCGCTCCTGGACAACTGTTCAGCCGTGTGGTCAGGTGCCACAAAGAGGGACTTAGGAAAATTGTAATTGACTCAGAACAGGGCAGCACGGCTGGCCCTTGGATGTACACAGAGAGCTAACATTAATAATATACATGTCAATCTCTCCTGGCTCAAAGTAGAGGAGAGATTGACTTCATCACTACTTGTATTTGTGAGCGATATTGACATGTTGAATGCACCGAGCTGTCTGTTTAAACTACTTGCACACAGCTCAGACACCCATGCATACCCCACAAGACATGCCACCAGAGGTCTCTTCACAGTCCCCAAGTCCAGAACAGACTATGGGAGGCGCACAGTACTACATAGAGCCATGACTACATGGAACTATATTCCACATCAGGTAACTCATGCCAGTAAAATTAGATAAAAATACACCTTATGGAACAGCGGGGACTGTGAAGCAACACAAACATAGGCACAGACACATGCATACACACATGATAAGATACGCACTATACATACACGTACACAATGGATTTTGTAGATATGTGGTAGTGGAGTAGGGGCCTGAGGGCACACACTTAATGTGTTGTGAAATCTGTTGTGAATGTATTGGAATGTTTAAAAAATTTTGTAACAGCCTTAATTCTGCTGTACCCAGGAAGAGTAGCTGCTGCCTTGGCAGGAACTAATGGGGATCCATAATAAACCCCAGGAAGAGTAGCTGCTGCCTTGACAGGAACTAATGGGGATCCATAATAAACCCCAGGAAGAGTAGCTGCTGCCTTGGCAGGAACTAATGGGGATCCATAATAAACCCCAGGAAGAGTAGCTGCTGCCTTGACAGGAACTAATGGGGATCCATAATAAACCCCAGGAAGAGTAGCTGCTGCCTTGGCAGGAACTAATGGGGATCCATAATAAACCCCAGGAAGAGTAGCTGCTGCCTTGGCAGGAACTAATGGGGATCCATAATAAACCCCAGGAAGAGTAGCTGCTGCCTTGGCAGGAACTAATGGGGATCCATAATAAACCCCAGGAAGAGTAGCTGATGCCTTGGCAGGAAACTAATGGGGATCCATAATAAACCCCAGGAAGAGTAGCTGCTGCCTTGGCAGGAACTAATGGGGATCCATAATAAACCCCCAGGAAGAGTAGCTGCTGCCTTGGCAGGAACTAATGGGGATCCATAATAAACCCCAGGAAGAGTAGCTGCTGCCTTGACAGGAACTAATGGGGATCCATAATAAACCCAAGGAAGAGTAGCTGCTGCCTTGGCAGGAACTAATGGGGATCCATAATAAACCCAAGGAAGAGTAGCTGCTGCCTTGGCAGGAACTAATGGGGATCCATAATAAACCCCCAGGAAGAGTAGCTGCTGCCTTGGCAGGAACTAATGGGGATCCATAATAAATCCCAGGAAGAGTAGTAGCTGCTGCCTTGGCAGGAACTAATGGGGATCCATAATAAACCCCAGGAAGAGTAGCTGCTGCCTTGGCAGGAACTAATGGGGATCCATAATAAATACAAATACAAAATCTGATTATGAATAATTTATCAACCTTGTCAACCTTTCAGTATAAAGAGAGGGGTAAGATAGCCTATTTTATGACTGAATGATGGATTAGACATTTTAAAAGCAGTACATTTTTACTTCCTAAATTGACTGAATTGAAATGGACTTGACCCAAATCCTGGTCAGAGAGGTACTCTATGGCTAAACTAAACTATTTGGAGGGGGATGTTTTCATGCCTGGAAGAAGTCAACGGGCCATACAGATGATCATTACGGACTTCAGAAGGACCAAACAGCTGTGGAATGGTAGTGGTGAGTGGTGATAGTTGAAAAGGCCAGGGCGATGTCTGGCTCAAACGAAAATGTATTTGTGAAACAGTAACATAGTCGGCGTCCAAGTATTAATAATCTGTGTTTCTCATTGACACAGGAGGATGTTTATGGTCTCATTATATGGACAGTACGGATGACTACCAGGGACTTCAGAAGGACCAAACAGCTACGTTTGACAGGAATACTGGAATAAAGGGTAAGTGATCTAATTGGGGAACAACTGAGCAGATTCCACCTTCCTGACTGTTCATTTAACCTGCTCTGGTCAATCGGGCAACTGTTAATGTCTATCTCTGGCGAGAGTTGGTAGAAGAGTAGGCTAAACTGTCTCAAATGAGAATGTCGTGACTTTAGGAAACAGTGACACAGCTAATGTTGCTCCAACAATAATGTTTATCCTGTAATGCTGACAGTCAACAAACACAACACATGCTACAGAGAGTGGAGCCACGAGTGTGAAAAACATGACACTGTATGACACTGAAGGGAAGGAGAGAGAGCAAGAGAGAGAGAGAGAGAAGGACCGCTTCCGAGTATATTACTCGCTAACGTTCAGTCCCTGGACAATAAAGTAGACGAGCTCAGGGAAAGGATCTCCTTCCAGAGAGACATAAGGCACTATAACATACTGTATTTTACGGAATCATATTATCCCTGTCCATTCAGACAGCGGGATTCTCCGTCCATCGCGCAGACAGGAAGATAGAACTCTCTGGGAAAAAGAAAGGTGGAGGAGTATGTTTCATGATTAACAACTCATGGTGTCATTGTTGTAATGTACAGGAGTTCAAGTCCTTTTGTTCTCCCGATCTGGAATACCTCACCATCTGTGACGAGTACTGAGTATACGAAGAGGCAGGACGCAGACGCAGGAATTAACAAGGTCAAGGTTTACTAAACAATGACAAAGATAAATAACAAAGAGAGAGTAACCGACACGAAGCTTAACAATCACACACAACATCATCCAGAACAGTCCGGGGCTAAATAGGGGTGGTGATGAGATGATGAGGTGCAGGTGCGCTGGAGGTGATTAGGGAGCGTTGGGTTTCCATTCCCGGTGTTGCCGAGGTGGTGCGCTAAGACCCGTGGCTCAGTAGACTGGCGAATCAGAGCGCCGGAGGGGAGCAACGGGAGGAGACGTGAATGTACCCCCCCCAACCCCCGGACGCGCGGCTCCAGCCGCTGGACGTCGCCGGCCACGAGGGGCGGGCCAGTCAGGGCGGCGACGGTGGAAGTCCTGAATTCGGTTGGGGTCCAGAACGTCCCCAACCGCTAGCCGGCCTCCGCCCATGCACCTTGGAGGCTGCTGCCCTATGTACATGTAATCATTGATCACTTTAATAATGTTTACATACTGTTATACCCACTTCATACAGTGCATTCGGAAAGTATTCAGACCCCTTCACTTTTTCCACATTTTCTTACGTTACAGCCTTGTTCTAAAATGGATTAAATTGTTGTTTTTTTCTCATCAATCTACACACAGTACCCCATAATGACAAAAAAATGAAATAAACTGAAATATCACATTTACATAAGTATTCAGGCCCTTTTCTCAGTGCTTTGTTGAAGCACCTTTGGCAGAGATTACAGCCTCGAGTTTTCTTGGGTATGACACTACAAGCTTGGCACACCTGTATTTGAGGAGTTTCTCCCATTCCTCTCTGCAGATCCTCTCAAACTCTGTCAGGTTGGATGGGGAGCATCGCTACACATTTATTTTCAGGTCTCTCCAGAGATGTTCAATCAGGTTTAAGTCCAGCTCTGGCTGGGCCACTCAAGGACATTCAGAGACTTGTCCCGATGCAACTCCTGCGTTGTCTTGGCTG
>CM072218.1:107166649-107256649 GCA_036851935.1 Coregonus suidteri | reverse complement strand
GAGAGGGAGAGGGAGAGAGCCGAGAGAGAGGAGAGGAGAGAGGGAGAGAGAGAGGGAGAGAGGAGAGGGAGAGGGAGACAGAGAGGGAGACGGAGAGAGGGGAGAGGGAGACGGAGAGGAGACGGAGACGGAGGTGACGGAGAGGGAGAGGGAGAGGAGAGAGAGAGAGGAGAGGGAGAGGGAGACGGGACGGACGGGAGACGGAGAGGATAGAGAGAGGAGAGAGGGGAGAGGGAGAGAGAGAGGGAGAGGGAGACGGAGGAGGAGAGGGAGAGGGAGAGGGAGACGGAGACGGAGAGGGAGACGGAGAGGGAGAGGGAGACGGGAGACGGAGAGGGAGACGGAGAGGGAGACGAGAGACGGAGAGACGGAGACGGAGACGGAGAGGGAGAGGGAGACGGAGAGGGAGAGGGAGGAGACGGAGAGGGAGAGGGAGAGAGACGGAGAGGAGAGACGGAGAGGAGAGGGAGAGGGAGATGGAGACGGAGACGGAGACGGGAGAGGAGACGGAGACGGGAGAAGGAGACGGAGAGAGGAGACGGAGAGAGGAGAGGGAGACGGAGAGGGAGAGGGAGAGGGAGAGGGAGAGGGAGACGGAGAGAGGGAGATGGAGAGGAGAGAGGGAGACGGGAGGGAGAGGGAGAGGGAGAGGGAGAGGGAGAGGCAGAGGCAGAGGCAGAGGCAGAGGCAGAGGGAGAGGGAGAGGGAGAGGCAGAGGCAGAGGGAGAGGGAGAGGGAGAGGGAGAGGGAGACGGAGTATGAACTGAACTGGTCTGTCTGTCATGAACCCCTGTGGCTTGGGGCTGTACTGAGATCCATGCAGCCTGTGTGTGTGTATTCAGGGCTCAAGGGTAAGGGGTAGCATGTCTGATCCTGTCCAGACTATGTACTGTTTGTTCTGTAAGCCTACTGCTGCTTTAAGGGAGGGAGGGGAGAGAGAGGGTGGGGGGGTTGAGAGAGTCTCTTCAATATATCTAAAAGTCTGGTAAAGTTGACATGGTGTGTTTAAGAGAGTGGCTTTTACAGAACGGGTCAGAGACCACTGTCAGTGATCTGCTCAGAGATAAATATGTTTTGCTGTAAAGGTGGTCCCTTGGTTTACTTTATTCTATAACATTTATTCTAAAGCAGCTCTCTGAGATGACGTATTAAGGCAGTCTGAGGACAGTCTGAGGTGAAGGGGCCTCCTGCAGCTCAGTTGGTAGAGCGTGGCTCTTGCAACGCCAGGGTTGTGGGTTGGGTTCCCACGGGAGGCCAGTATGAAAAATGTATGCACTCACTAACTGTAAGTCGCTCTAGATAAGAGCGTCTGCTAAATGACAAAAATGTAAAATGTAGAAGGAGGTGTCTAGTGTAGAGCTAAGAACCATTTGACCTTTCAACGTGTTATTGTGTTTTCCTTTCTAAAGGCTGTGTATGACCGACCTGACCTCAAGTCAGTGACAGAGTGGTGTGTATGACCTGACCTCAAGTCAGTGACAGAGTTGTGTGTATGACCTGATCTCAAGTCAGTGACAGAGGTGTGTTTGTACTGTACAGTATGTGTGAGGCCTTGACCCCGGTCATTGTTAGCATCATAAATGAACCTTCATTTTAACAGGGTGTCATGCTGAGATCAAGGTCTCTTTTGCAGTTGAGTCCTGTATTAAACATACACATCAATATACACATCACTATACACATCAATATACACATCACTATATACATCACTATATACATCACTATATACATCAACTATACACATCACTATATACATCACTATACACATCACTATATACATCACTATATACATCACTATATACATCACTATATACATCACTATATACATCACTATACACATCACTATATACATCACTATATACATCACTATACACATCACTATACACATCACTATATACATCACTATATACATCACTATATACATCACTATACACATCACTATATACATCACTATATACATCACTATATACATCACTATAAACATCACTATATACATCACTATATACATCACTATATACATCACTATACACATCACTATATACATCACTATATACATCACTATATACATCACTATCTACACACTATACATCACTATATACATCACTATATACATCACTATATACATCACTATACACATCACTATATACATCACTATATACATCACTATACACATCACTATATACATCACTATATACAGCAATATATACATCACTATACACATCACTATACACATCACTATATACATACAGACTTTCAGCTCCCTCCAAAGATTTTCTATTGGGTTCAGGTCTGGAAACTGGCTAGGCCACTCCAGGACCTTGAGATGCTTCTTACGGAGCCACTCCTTAGTTGCCCTGGCTGTGTGTTTCGGGTTGTTGTCATGCTGGAAGACCCAGCCACGACCCATCTTCAATGCTCTTACTGAGGGAAGGAGGTTGTTGGCCAAGATCTCGCGATACATGGCCCCATCCATCCTCCCCTCAATATGGTGCAGTCGTCCTGTCCCCTTTGCAGAAAAGCATCCCCAAAGACTGATGTTTCCACCTCCATGCTTCACGGTTGGGATGGTGTTCTTGGGGTTGTACTCATCCTTCTTCTTCCCCCAAACACGGCGAGTGGAGTTTAGACCAAAAAGCTATATTTTTGTCTCATGAGACCACATGACCTTCTCCCATTCCTCCTCTATGGATCATCCAGATGGTCATTGGCAAACTTCAGACGGGCCTGGACATGCGCTGGCTTGAGCAGGGGGACCTTGCGTGCGCTGCAGGATTTTAATCCATGACGGCGTAGTGTGTTACTAATGGTTTTCTTTGAGACTGTGGTCCCAGCTCTCTTCAGGTCATTGACCAGGTCCTGCCGTGTAGTTCTGGGCTGATCCCTCACCTTCCTCATGATCATTGATGCCCCACGAGGTGAGATCTTGCATGGAGCCCCAGACCGAGGGTGATTTGACCGTCATCTTGAACTTCTTCCATTTTCTAATAATTGCGCCAAACAGTTGTTGCCTTCTCACCAAGCTGCTTGCCTATTGTCCTGTAGCCCATCCCAGCCTTGTGCAGGTCTACAATTTTATCCCTGATGTCCTTACACAGCTCTCTGGTCTTGGCCATTGTGGAGAGGTTGGAGTCTGTTTGATTGAGTGTGTGGACAGGTGTCTTTTATACAGGTAACGAGTTCAAACAGGTGCAGTTAATACAGGTAATGAGTGGAGAACAGGAGGGCTTCTTAAAGAAAAACTAACAGGTCTGTGAGAGCCGGAATTCTTACTGGTTGGTAGGTGATCAAATACTTATGTCATGCAATAAAATGCAAATGAATTACTTAAAAATCATACAATGTGATTTTCTGGATTTTTGTTTTAGATTCCGTCTCTCACAGTTGAAGTGTACCTATGATAAAAATTACAGACCTCTACATGCTTTGTAAGTAGGAAAACCTGCAAAATCGGCAGTGTATCAAATACTTGTTCTCCCCACTGTACATCACTATATACATCACTATACACATCACTATATACATCACTATACACATCACTATATACATCACTATATACATCACTATATACATCACTATATACATCACTATACACATCACTATATACATCACTATACACATCACTATATACATCACTATATACATCACTATATACATCACTATACACATCACTATACACATCACTATACACATCACTATATACATCACTATACACATCACTATATACATCACTATACACATCACTATACACATCACTATACACATCACTATACACATCACTATACACATCACTATATACATCACTATATACATCACTATATACATCACTATACACATCACTATATACATCACTATACACATCACTATATACATCACTATATACATCACTATCTACATCACTATACACATCACTATACACATCACTATACACATCACTATATACATCACTATATACATCACTATACACATCACTATACACATCACTATACACATCACTATATACATCACTATATACATCACTATATACATCAATGTACACGTCAATACACGTCAATATACTGTAGACCATAAACATCAATATACACATCACTATATACATCACTATATACATCACTATATACATCACTATATACATCACTATATACATCACTATATACATCACTATACACATCACTATATACATCACTATACACATCACTATACACATCACTATACACATCAATATGCACATCAACATAGACATCAACAAACAAACAAATGAGTGAATGTGCTAACAAACTAAACAGCTACGTAGCTAGCTAGTTGGTTGTTGTGGTTAGCCCAAAATTACTTGTTTTTAAAGTTGGATCATCTTATCCTTTTGAGGCTTTAAAAGTGTTCTTACACTATGATTTTGAACATTTAAGGTAATTGGGAGACTTTCATGGCAGGTATTGTCACCTTACCTTAACTCTACATCAGCACCACCACCAATAGACCCCTTCCCAGTAGACGACACACTGACGTCACGCACAGATGCGCGCTACTCTTGGCGGTAGTATTTAAGCCATATCCATCTGCGCCCCATTCAACATAAACCTACATTTACGTTTTTATTACTTCTAAACAAAATAACTTTTTGGGGGGGGGTTCTCATACGCTTACAGTGATGTTTTGATTCTTACTTGAACAGTTGCTAAGATTATATTTGGTTGGGATCTTTGCTAAATAACTCTTTTGGATGCAGCAGTTGTTAGCTAGAATGCTAATGCTCGTTGACATAAGCTGGAGCAAAAGCAAGCCAAAAGAGCCATTTTACTGGTTGGTGCTTTTTAAGTATAATGCAGTTGATTTTGTGATGATGACACACATATTATATTAAGCAGGACGTTCAGCCTTAAAATTAAAATTATAATCCAAAAGTAGTGTGGAATGCACTCATAACCAACATGTAAATAGAGTTTTTTTTGTTGTTGTTGCTGGCGTTCTATAAGAACTCCCCCCGTGTTCTGCCACCAAATTGCTCGCATCGCCGCGGCAATGTTTACTGCTAACACCTGTCGTTACTATGACAACTAGAATAGCCCTGTCAGCAAACGACTGCTGTCTGAACTGGGGCGGCAGGTAGCTTAGTGGGTAAGAGCGTTGTGGCCAGTAACCGGAAGGTCGCTGGTTCTAATCCCCGAGCCGACTAGGTGAAAAATCTGTCGATGTGCCCTTGAGCAAGGCACTTAACCCTACTTGCTCCTGTAAGTCGCTCTGGATAAGAGCGTCTACTAAAATGTAAATGAACTTGCTGTTTGGACAGTCAGTAGTCCAAAAAGGATTTGAAAAACAAAACTGATTTGAGCATTAAGGCCTTCAGTGTTGAACAAGGCTTGAATCCCCTGTGGTGAGTGACATCTGAACGAGAGGCTTGTAGAATCATGACTTTTTCAGTTCATCGTTCACCGGTAGGGCGACTTACTGACTCAAATGAACGAAATTAGTCAATGATTCGTTCTTTTGACTGAACGAGACGAAAATATCTGTGTCAGTAAAAAGAGAAAAAACTTCTCATCACTATTCCAATACCACACTCACCAAGCGCTGCCACCCTGCCACTCAAGCAGGCAGTTCCTCGTGCTCCAGATTCACTTTGCATGCATTGACCAACAACAGCATGCAGTCAACACATTTTTCCAAACAAGAATAACGCAGCTTTCCACTTTGCTTCTTAATATAAATCCACATGTTTTCTATTTTATACTATCTGTTTGTGTAACTTGCTCTCTGCAAAACACTAGTTAGTTGGTCTTAGGAAGCTGCAAATGTGCCTAAAGAAAGTGTGTTAGCCCCTAATGCTAATTGCTAGCTAGCTAACTGGCTAGCTAAATCCACTGAAATAGGGAAAATCTTGCTAGCAAATCTTTGCTCTAATACAGGCCGGTATCAGTGGTTTAGTAAATCAGCATTGTTTGTGCAACAGCTTGTTCCTAATCAGAGGCAAATAATATTCTAAAATCTTTGTCTGAATGTACCTATCTATTTAAATCCAATTACGGTCCCATGGGAAACACTGACCAACACTTTGGTTCCTACTCTGTCACAACCCATCTCCTCCCTTACTTTTCCATGCATTGTCAAACAAAACTGCATTTAAACTGTATTCCAACCATAAAATAATAATTATTATTCTATGTCTATGATTCCAACAGTTTACAGACCAGATGGCCAATAAACAGAAAAGATTAAGATGGGCTGTCTGAGATGTGGCTTTTTCTTTGTGTTTTGATCTAGAATTGCAAGTAAAATTGCAATCACAATATTTGGTACAAAAATCTCAAATTATTATTTTTTTGCCCATATCTTGCAGCCCTGACATCAATACATGAAAAGCAAAACACAATCATAGAAAACGAACACATTCTTCAGTAAAAAGGTCCTCAATCAGACTTTTTAATTGCCCTAGAGGTACCAATTCATCCAATTTTAAAGCGCCTTGGAGATTATACCACAAGTAAGGTGCAAAAAAAAAAAACTAGTTTATGTAGAATGAACCTGCTAGTGAGTGTTTGATCCTGTTTGTGAATAAATCACCTGTCTGTGTGTGTCCTCACATCTAATGGCTGAGAGGGGTTTGATCCTGGGAAGGGGAGGAGGGGGAGGGAGTAGGAGGGGGAGAAAGGAGGGGAGGAGGGAGGGAGGGAGGAAGAGATCAGGAGGTGATGAGAGGTGCAGTCAGTGGAACCGACCGGATTATCCCTGCTAATACAACTATAAACTGGGATAATGTTTCCTTCCTACCTTCTCTCTCTCTCTCTCTCTCTCTCTCTCTCTCTCTCTCTCTCTCTCTCTCTCTCTCTCTCTCTCTCTCTCTCTCTCTCTCTCTCTCTCTCTCTCTCTCTCTCTCTCTCTCTCTCTCTCTCTCTCTCTCTCTCTCTCTCTCTCTCTCTCTCTCTCTCTCTCTCTCTCTCTCTCTCTCTCTCTCTCTCTCTCTCTCTCTCTGTCTGTCTGTCTGTCTGTCTGTCTGTCTGTCTGTCTGTCTGTCTGTCTGTCTGTCTGTCTGTGGTCCATGTCTTTGTGGAAGGTGGAGACCCTGAGCCATGGCTATAGTGTGGACTCCTAATGTGTCATAGCAGTCTAAAGCCAACACTGTCATGTTACTGATATCACATTCACCCACCCCTGCCATGCAGCTGTTTCCATGGCAATACCCTGTTTTAAAAGGACATGTACAATAACTGACAATAAGAACGTAGAGAATATGAAGGTTATAGGTTCAGTATAACACATTTGGAAGTTGGGGAATGTTTTTGTGGAAGTGACAGCCTGGCTGGCAGGAGTGGGCGGATGTCAGTAAGATTACATGTCCGTATAGAACAGTGATGTTTTACAAAGGCCAAGTTTCAGAGCCGCCACCAACTTTACAATATTATATTAATGTTAACTTTACAATATTATATTAATGTTAACTTTACAACCATATTAATGATAAACATCATATACCCCAAATACAGCTATTCTATTTGAATGACTCCACTGTGGGTTTGTGTCTGCGTGTGAGCTTCAGATGTATGCATCCGTGTGTGTGTCCGTGTGTGTCCGTGTGTGTCCGTGCGTGTCCGTGTGTGTCCGTGTGTGTCCGTGCGTGTCCGTGTGTGTGTGTGTGTGTGTGTGTCCGTGTGTCCGTGTGTGTCCGTGTGTCCGTGTGTCCCCGTGTCCATGTGTGTCCGTGTGTGTGTCCGTGTCCGTGTGTGTCTGTCCGTGTGTGTCCGTGTGTGTGTGTGTGTGTGTGTGTCCGTGTGTGTCTGTCCGTGTGTGTCCGTGTGTGTCCGTGTCCGTGTGTGTCTGTGTCCGTGTGTCCCCGTGTCCATATCCGTGTGTGTGTCCGTGTGTGTCCGTGTGTGTCCGTGTGCGTGTCCGTCCCCGTGTCCATATCCGTGTGATTTTAATCTAGCTCTCACTAGAGAGAGAAGTGACCCACGTGACTTGCAGAGAGAAAGAACATGTTGTGGTAGTGACGGCTCTGCCAGCCTGGAGTAACAATATTGACACTGGCAGAGTGGCTGAGACCCCTTAGCAACTGATGGCTTAGTAATGTTTCCATGACACTTCTGGGGATTGTTACCACATGGAACTGTCACTTTTAATATAGATCTAGTCCAGGGCTCCGTCCCAAATCGCACCCTATTCCCTTAACAGTGCACTGCTTTAGACCAGGGAGCTCTGGTCATGGGTTCTGGTCCAATGTAGTGCACTATTAAGGGAATAGGGTGTGATTTGGGACGGGAGCCCTGTATTTCACTTTGCTCTAATGTAAACAAAATCCCCAAGCTCGCTCCGGTCCAGACACACACACTGAACATGGGATCACACACACACACACATACACAGACACAGACACAGACACACACACACACACACACACACACACACACACACACACACACACACACACACACACACACACACACACACACACACACACACACACACACACACATACACAGACACAGACACACACAGACACACACAGACACACACACACAGACACACACAGACACACACAGACACACACAGACACACACAGACACACAGCGACCCAACATACGGTCACACATTTGCCTGGGGGTTGATGTAGACCAGACAGTGTTTTCACATTCAGTCTTCTCACACTGTACGGAGTGTGTGTGTGTGTGTGTGTTAGCCTGTGTGTTAGCCTGTGTGTGTGTGTGTGTGTGTGTGTGTGTATGTGTGTGTGTGTGTGTGTGTTAGCCTGTGTGTGTGTGTGTGTGTGTGTGTGTGTGTGTGTGTGTGTGTGTGTGTGTGTATATGTGTTAGTGTGTGTGTGTGTGTGTGTGTGTGTGTGTATGTGTTAGCCTGTGTGTTAGTGTGTGTGTGTGTGTGTGTGTGTGTGTGTGTGTGTGTGTGTTGTGCCTGTGTGTGTGTGTGTGTGTGTGTGTGTGTGTGTGTGTGTGTGTGTGTGTGTGTGTGTGTGTGTGTGTGTGTGTGTGTGTGTGTGTGTGTTAGCCTGTGTGTTAGCCTGTGTGTGTGTGTGTGTGTGTGTGTGTGTGTGTGTGTGTTAGCCAGGTGCTGGGAGGTTGTGAATTGATCTTGTTGTCTTCATGTTTAGTCAGATTGAAAGCCAGGATGTAATTACAGAGAGATCTGGATACCAACCAATAAAAGACTGGTGTTAAAGACATGTCGAGTCAATTAGCCGTCTGAAATGCCCTAGAGGTTACAATTTCTTATAGATAGTAAAAAGTACAGGGCCCAAAATCGACCCTTGGGGACACCTTTAGTAATATCAAGGAAACCTAACTTAACACCATCAGAAAATGTCTGACAGGTAGTTTTCAAACCAATTGCATGCTACCTAATCCAGGCCAATTTCAGACAACCTACGAATGAATAACTCAATTGTCTACCTTATCGAATGTCTTCAACAGCTGCCTTTTGTTCATGCAGTTTACTATATAATGTATCACCACGGAAGCAGCAGAGATAGTGCTATGACCTGGCCTGTAACCAAATGAGGCTCAAATCAACATTCAGCATCAGATTGTATGAAACGTGCCAATGGAGCATGACACAAGATATAGAGAGAAGAGGAGGAAAGGAGAGGAAGAGGAGGAAAGGAGAGGAAGAGGGGGAAAGGAGAGGAAGAGGAGGAAAGGAGAGGAAGAGGAGGAAAGGAGAGGAAGAGGGGGAAAGGAGAGGAAGAGGAGGAAAGGAGAGGAAGAGGAGGAAAGGAGAGGAAGAGGAGGAAAGGAGAGGAAGAGGGGGAAAGGAGAGGAAGAGGAGGAAAGGAGAGGAAGAGGAGGAAAGGAGAGGAAGAGGGGGAAAGGAGAGGAAGAGGAGGAGGGAAGGAGGAGTGAGAGGAGGTAAAGGAGGAGTGAGAGGAGGGGGAGAGAACAAGAGAGAGTAAGGGATGTCAGCTATAAAGTCCTCCCTCTCAGTGGTTCTAGAGTTAAATATTCCTCCAGGAAGTGTCTCCGCTTCAGTGGAGCAAGTCAATCAGCAGTCACATCTACTCTCCCCACTCAGTCTGGCTATAGTAGGTCTGGATGGAACAATGTACACTCTCAGAAAAAAGGCTTCCCAAAAGGTTCTACGGCTGTCCCCATAGTGGAAATCTTTTTAGTTTGAGGTAGAACTCTTTTTGGTTCCAGGTGGAACTCTTTTTGGTTCCAGGTGGAACCCTTTTACTGTTTAGAGTTAGAATAGTAGAATACACAAGGTGACATTTTCAAAATGTTCTGTCAGACACTGACATTCACTCACCCATGTCTAAAAACACTAAAACTGGACAGTTTTATCTCCATCTTCATTCAAAAGACTCAATCATGGACACTCTTACTGACAGTTGTGGCTGCTTCGCGTGATGTATTGTTATCTCTACCTTCTTGCCCTTTGTGCTGTTGTCTGCCCAATAATGTTTGTACCATGTTTTGTGCTGCTACCATGTTGTGCTGCTACCATGTTGTGTTGCTACCATGTTGTTTTCATGTTGGGTTGCTACCGTGTTGTTGTCATGTGGTGTTGCTACCCTGCTGTGTTGTCATGTGTTGCTGCCATGCTGTGTTGTTGTCTTAGGTCTCTTTATGCAGGAGCCCTTTTGCCTTTTGGTAGGCCGTCATTGTAAAAAAGAATTTGTTCTTAACTGACTTGCCTAGTTAAATAAAGGTTAAATAAATAAAATAAAACAAATAAAAAATGTCAGCTAACATTTTTTAGATTGGTAGTAATCAGCACTCTGTAGGGTAGCACAATGGTGTAGCCAGAGGACAGCTAGTTTCTGTCCTCCTCTGGGTACATTGACTTCAATGCAAAACCTAGGAGGCTCGTGGTTCTCACCCCCTTCGAAAAACTTACACAGTAATTATGACAACTTCCGGAGGATATCCTCCAACCAACCAGAGCTCTTGCAACATGAACTGACATGTTGTCCACCCAATCAAAGGATCAGAGAATGAATCTAGTACTGAAAGCATAAGCTACAGCTAGCTAGCACTGCAGTGCATAAAAAGTGGTGAGTAGTTGACTCAAAGAGAGAGAAAGACAATAGTTGAAGAGTTTTGAAAAAAACATTTTTTTTTTCAAAACTGAAGGAGATGCAAGATATTTTGTATTATTTTCACTTTCACTTACTTAGCTAGCGATTGCAACCTAGCTAGTTTAGCCTACTCAAACACCCAGCTCAAACAGAGAGGGATGTTAGCTAGCTGGCTATGGCTATCCAACACTGGAACTCTTCCAAGTCAAGGTCAGCTTTTGGTTTTATTAATTTATTGCCACCGGGGCCCGCCGGTGTAACTGCTAAACTGCTTGCTGACTGTACACTGTACTGATTGTAGTGGGTTTACTAACGCATTAGTTCTAGTAGCTATGTTGACTATGACTGGTGACAACAATGTAGGCTGTGTAGCGGTTAGCGGTTATGATATGAAGGTTTGGCTTGGAAAGGTTTTTTCGCCATAGACAGCTGATGTGTTGTGCACTGAAGTCCACAAGTGAAGGGAAAAGGTGAGAGGATGAGAAGCACGTAGATGCGAGAAGGAATTATACAATGAGCAAAGGGATCATGCTGTTTGTATGTGGCTGCTATGAAAGTGAACTGTGTTTGGGTGTGATCAGGGTGTATTCATTCCAGCAATTCTGTTAAAAAATGTTTCTTAAACGGAAGCAAACAAAACAAAATGGGGATAAACATACCTGAATGTGTCCAATAGAAAATCTTGTTTGCAACTGTTGGACTAATGATTACACCCTAGATCAGCTTGATGCAGGCAAGAGTGTGCAAGGCGTTATTGAATGTGTCAATGTCACCTTGATTACTCAAATTCCCCTCGACCTGTGCACCTGCGTTGTAAACTTTCATTAATAGGCTATGTTGTAGCAACCTCATGATGGATATAGGGAAAATTTGAGTATCATTTAGTAGCCTAAACCTGTCGATGTTACAGTGAGCTGGGTGAATGGAATATGAATGACAGTCATCCAATATGCTGTAATAGAAATAAGGCCATGCTCATAAAACAAATAATCGTCCTCCCTAATCTTAAATGGCACCAACTGCCACTGACATACACATACAAACGACAACATCATACAAACATCAACTACATCACCCTGCCCAGACCCACTAGCTCACACCCCCATCTCCAGCGCCAGCATCACTTTCTGCCACATGGCCTGAAACTGCACCATTTTGTTTCTCTCCGTAGCCCACGCACTTTCAATATTTCAATAATAAATCATTTGAGTTTTCCATTGTGTTAATGATGGCAAATGGATTCATTTCCAAGTTTTTAGTATATACTTTTTTAAGATGAGTGATGAGAAGAGAATCATCCAGCCCATTGGGTATCTCACTACACCCTCATATGCCATGTCTTGAAATATGTCGACAGACGGATTAAAAGTAAGTTTACATTGTAATTGGGGCGGCAGGTAGCTTAGTGGTTAAGAGTGTTGTGCCAGTAACCGAAAGGTCGCTGGTTCTAATCCCCGAGCCGACTAGGTGAAAAATCTGGCAATGTGCTCTTGAGCAAGGCACTTAACCCTAATTGCTCCTGTAAAATGCAAATTTAGCAGACGGAGCTATAAAGCAAACTTTATAGCTCCGCCCACAACTTCCGGACTTTATAGCATAGGCTCCCGAGTGGCGCAGTGGTCTAAGGCACTGCATCTCAGTGCTTGAGGCGTCACTACAGACCGAGTGGCGCAGTGGTCTAAGGCACTGCATCTCAGTGCTTGAGGCGTCACTACAGACCCCCTGGTTCGATTCCAGGCTGTATCACAACCGGCCGTGATTGGGAGTCCAATAGGGTGGCGCACAATTGGCCCAGCGTTGTCCGGGTTTGGCCAGTGTAGGCCGTCATTGTAAATAAGAATTTGTTCTTAACTGACTTGCCTAGTTAAATAAAGGAAAAATAGGCGTACAGAGGTCCATTATCAGCAACCATCAGTCCTGTGTTCCAATGGTACGTTGTGTTTGCTAATCCAAGTTTATCATATTGAAATGCATTCCAGGTGACTACCTCATGAAGCTGGTTGAGAGAATGCCAAGAGTGTGCAAAGCTGTCATCAAGTCAAAGGGTGGCTAGTTGAAGAATCTCAAATCTCAAATATATTTTGATTTGGTTAACACTTTTTTGGTTACTACATGATTCCATATGTGTTATTTAATAGTTTTGATGTCTTCACTATTATTCTACAATGTAGAAAATAGTACAAATAAAGAAAAACCCTTGAATGAGTAGGTGTTCTAAAACTTTTGACCGGTAGTGTACATTTTCATAGAAGCTTTTAAAATGGTAATTAATCGCATTGTTGTTTCTAATGACCGCTTTTGTGTCTTTATCTTTTGATATTATGACTGGTTTTGTCACGACTTCCTCCGAAGCTGCCTCCCCTCCTTGTTCGGACAGGCTTCGGCGTTCGTCGTCACCGGCCTTCTAGCCACTGCCGCTCCTCATCTCATCATTCCATTTGTTTTGTCTTGTTTGAGGGCGTATGTCTCCTCCTGCGCATCATTTGTAAAAGTTATCTTGAATTTGCTGGCTGAGCAAGTCGCCTATAGCCTACCCTCCATACACAAATAATTATGTTTTATCTTGACAATATCAGATTTACATTGATTGTTTGAAGGGAAAAAAATAAAATATTTGCGCAATCTAAAAAATAGTGTTTTTGTTAACGAGTTTGAACAGCCACTTATAGAGCCCTGTAAAAATCAGTTTTTATCTTTTTTGGTAAATTCCATTTCCAGGTTTTATTCTTTTAGGGTTTTCTAGTTGTTGTTTTTTGGTTTCCCCCAGATAGCATATGAATGTGTAGAATTGCAGGAAATTAATCAACTTTGTGCACGAAAAAACATTCAAACTCCTCCAATTTTCAACCAGAAATGGGGTGTGCCTTTGGTGGTTCATTGATGTGTCATTCTGGTCATGAATGCTGCGACCGACGTAGCTAATTCATTAGCTAAGCTAGCCACTTGTAGCTAGCCAGTCCAGACGTATGCTAGTTCATTAGCTAAGCTAGCCACTTGTAGCTAGCCAGTAACTCCTCCAGACGTAGCTAGTTCATTAGCTAAGCTAGCCACTTGTAGCTAGCCAGTAACTCCTCCAGACGTAGCTAGTTCATTAGCTAAGCTAGCCACTTGTAGCTAGCCAGTAACTCCTCCAGACGTAGCTAGTTCATTAGCTAAGCTAGCCACTTGTAGCTAGCCAGTAACTCCTCCAGACGTAGCTAGTTCATTAGGTAAGCTAGCCACTTGTAGCTAGCCAGTAACTCCTCCAGACGTAGCTAGTTCGTTAGCTAAGCTAACCACTTGTAGCTAGCCAGTAACTCCTCCAGACGTAGCTAGTTCATTAGCTAAGCTAACCACTTCTAGCTAGCCAGTAACTCCTCCAGACGTAGCTAGTTCATTAGCTAAGCTAGTAACTTGTAGCTAGCCAGTAACTCCTGCAGTATGTGTTGATGTAATTTCACAAGATTTGTTTTTGAACGGAAGCTGTAGCCAATTATCTCATTCACCCATTATTTAGTTTTTAAGCATTAAATGACCTGGTATGATGGTGCATTGATCAGCTATACAGCTTAAAGGCGTTATTTTAGTGTTTTTGCTAAAAGTCAACATTTAAATGAACTGTCCAGTGTTTCCAGATTTCTATTAAATATGACCTATAATAATTACAATATGAGTGGTTCTACCACTCCTCCATGTACCGTGGTTATACCACTCCTCCATGTACCGTGGTTCTACCACTCCTCCATGTACCGTGGTTCTACCACTCCTCCATGTACCGTGGTTCTACCACTCCTCCATGTACCGTGGTTCTACCACTCCTCCATGTACCGTGGTTCTACCACTCCTCCATGTACCATGGTTCTACCACTCCTCCATGTACCGTGGTTCTACCACTCCTCCATGTACCCATGGTTCTACCACTCCTCCAACCATTTCACTTTGCTTTGAAGACCTGTTTGCTTTCAGACCCCAATCACCTGTCCAGCATCCCAAATGGCAACCCGTTCCCTACATAGCGCACTGCTTTTGACCAGAGCCCTATTGGGAAACAGGGGTGCAGGCCTGGCATCTCTCCTCCTGGCTGATTCTGATTCTGCTCTCTCACGGTTACATGATCCAGAACACCAACCCATTAGAGGATTCAAAATGCTTATCTCATATTGAGAAGAAGACAAGGAGTCAGTGGATGTGTCCCGAGTGGCACCCTATTCCCCATAGGGCTCTGGTCTAAAGTAGTGCACTATGTAGGGAATAGGGTGCCATTTGGGGTGTACTCCCAGTCTAACCTGATGAAACATGACCATTGTTGTAGAAGGGCTGGCAAAGAGTTTATGCACGCATCAGTGATATTGAGAAGACTTTCAATGGAAAACGAGGTGAGTGAGGCCATCTTGCAGAGTTTGGATGACATAGCCTCCTGTGTAGCTCAGTTGGTAGAGCATGGCGCTTGCAACGCCAGGGTTGTGGGTTCGATTCCCATGGGGGGGCCAGTATGAAAAATGTATGCACTCACTAACTGTAAGTCGCTCTGGATAAGAGCGTCTGCTAAATGACAAAACATTTTTAAAAAATATATTGGATCTTACGGGAGAGATTCCTTCAGTTAACATTCCCTGCTATGCTTGGAATCAACATGACGTGGTCAGAACTGTGGTGATAGTCTGGTAAGTGGTCAGAACTGTGGTCAATGCCTGTGGTGATGGTCAGTGGTCAGAACTGTGGTCAATGCCTGTGGCGATAGTCTGGTCAGTGGTCAGAACTGTGCTCAGTGATGATAGCGTTGTCAAAACTATATAGTTTGCATCCACGATGGTGATAAGACAGGGTCATGACGAGGTAAATTGATGAGGCATTGAGAATATCGGTGTGTGAACATTCTCTAGTATGCTTGGAATTGTGGCGTGTTGATAGTCTTGTCTGTGTCATTTTGATGATACATAGAAAACATTCTTAGTCCTCACCTTCAAATCTGATATGGAATGTATCCTTGCCGGAGTGAGAGGCTGGATGGTGTGTGAATTGTGGTCAAGGCTTTTGGTGCTGATAGTCTTGTCGTAACTATGTCATTCTATGTTCTGTCATGACTAGATCATTGGTGGTACATACATTCCCTTCTCCGATTTAACCTGAAATCTGAAGTGGAATGTAGACTTATCCTTCCATAACTATAGTTCTGAATGTAGACCTAAAACTATACAGTCTTGTCATTGATGATAATAATAATTGTTAGCCTAGATTTCACCTCAAATCTGATATGGAATGTATCCTTGCCGGAGTGAGAGGCCGTACCCTCGGTGTGGGTGATATCGAATGTACCCTCGCCAGGCATAATGGGACCCATCTCGTCCAAAAAGTTGACTCAAGTTTGCCAAAAAGCACCTGGATGATCATCAAGACTCTTGGAAGAACGTTCTATGGACAGATGATACAAAAGTATAACTTTTTGGACGACATGGTTCCAGTAATGCCTGGCGAAAACCAAACTCTGCATTCCACAGTAAGAACATCATACCAAAGGTCAAGCATGGTGGTGGTGGTGTGATAGTTTGGGGATGCTTTGCTGCCTCAGGACCTGGACGACTTGCCTTAATAGAAGGAACCATGAATTCTGCTCTGTATCAGAGAATTCTACAGGAGAATGTCAGACCATCCGTCTGTGAGCTGAAGCTGAAGCGCAGCTGGGTCATGCAGCAAGACAATGATCCAAAACACACAATCAAGTCTACATGAAAATTGCTTTGGAAGTTTTGGAATGGCCTAGTCAAAGTCCAGACCTAATCCCAATTAAGATGTTGTGGCAAGACTTGAAACGAGCAGTTCATGCTTGAAAATCCACACGTCACTGAGTTAAAGCAGTTCTGCATGGAAGAGTGTGCCAAAATTCCTCCACAGCGACGTGAGAGACTGATCAACAACTACAGGAAGCATTTGGTTGGAGTTATTGCAGCTAAAGGTGGCAAAACCAGTTATTGAGTGTAAGGGGGCAATTCATTTTTCACACAGGGGAATTGGGTGTTGCATAACTTCGTTTATGAAATAAATGAAATAAATATGTAATTGTTGTGTTATTTGTTCACTTATGTTCCCTTTATCTAATATTAGGTTTTGGTTGAAGATCTGATAACATTCAGTATCACAAATATGCAAAAGTAGAGAAAATTAGAATGGGGGCAAATACTTTTTCATAGTGAGGGAAAAAAGTATTTGATCCCCTGCTGATTTTCTACGTTTGCCCACTGACAAAGACATGATCAGTCTATAATTTTAATGGTAGGTTTATTTGAACAGTGAGAGACAGAATAACAACAACAAAAATCCAGAAAAACGCATGTCAAAAATGTTATAAATTGATTTGCATTTTAATGAGGGAAATAAGTATTTGACCCCTCTGCAAAACATGACTTAGTACTTGGTGGCAAAACCCTTGTTGGCAATCACAGAGGTCAGACATTTCTTGTACTTGGCCACCAGGTTTGCACACATCTCAGGAGGGATTTTGTTCCACTCCTCTTTGCAGATCTTCTCCAAGTCATTAAGGTTTCGAGGCTGACGTTTGGCAACTCGAACCTTCAGCTCCCTCCACAGATTTTCTATGGGATTAAGGTCTGGAGACTGGCTAGGCCACTCCAGGACCTTAATGTTATTTATTTTTTTATTTAACTGGGCAAGTCAGTTAAGAACAAATTCTTATTTACAATGACGGCCTACACCGGACGACGCTGGGCCAATTGTGCGCCGCCCTATGGGACTCTCAATCACGGCCGGTTGTGATACAGCCTGGAATCGAACCAGGGGGTCTGTAGTGACGCCTCAAGCACTGAGATGCAGTGCCTTAGACCGCTGCGCCACTCGGGAGCCGGTGCTTCTTCTTGAGCCACTCCTTTGTTGCCTTAGCCGTGTGTTTTGGGTCATTGTCATGCTGGAATACCCATCCACGACCCATTTTCAATGCCCTGGCTGAGGGAAGGAGGTTCTCACCCAAGATTTGACGGTACATGGCCCCGTCCATCGTCCATTTGATGCGGTGAAGTTGTCCTGTCCCCTTAGCAGAAAAACACCCACAAAGCATAATGTTTCCACCTCCATGTTTGACGGTGGGGATGGTGTTCTTGGGGTCATAGGCAGCATTCCTCCTCCTCCAAACACGGCGAGTTGAGTTGATGCCAAAGAGCTCGATTTTGGTCTCATCTGACCACAACACTTTCACTCAGTTCTCCTCTGAATCATTCAGATGTTCATTGGCAAACTTCAGACGGCCCTGTATGTGTGCTTTCTTGAGCAGGGGGACTTTGCGGGTGCTGCAGGATTTCAGTCCTTCACGGCGTAGTGTGTTACCAATTGTTTTCTTGGTGACTATGGTCCCAGCTGCCTTGATATCATTGACAAGATCCTCCCGTGTAGTTCTGGGCTGATTCCTCACCGTTCTCATGATCATTGCAACTCCACGAGGTGAGATCTTGCATGGAGCCCCAGGCCGAGGGAGATTGACAGTTATTTAGTGTTTCTTCAATTTGTGAATAAACGCACCAACTGTTGTCACCTTCTCACCAAGCTGCTTGGCGATGGTCTTGTAGCCCATTCCAGCCTTGTGTAGGTCTACAATCTTGTCCCTGACATCCTTGGAGAGCTCTTTGATCTTGGCCATGGTGGAGAGTTTGGAATCTGATTGATTGATTGCTTCTGTGGACAGGTGTCTTTTATACAGGTAACAAACTGAGATTAGGAGCACTCCCTTTAAGAGTGTGCTCCTAATCTCAGCTCGTTACCTGTATAAAAGACAACTGGGAGACAGAAATCTTTCTGATTGAGAGGGGGTCAAATACTTATTTCCCTCATTAAAATGCTAATCAATTTATAACATTTTTGACATGCGTTTTTCTGGATTTTTTTGTTGTTATTCTGTCTCTCACTGTTCAAATAAACCTACCATTAAAATTATAGACTGATTATTTCTTTGTCAGTGGGCAAACTTACAAAATCAGCAGGGGATCAAATACTTTTTTCCCTCAATGTATATATACAGTAAGCTCCAAATGTATTGGGACAATGACAAATGTTTTGTTATTTTGGCTCTACAATCCATCACTTTGGATTTGAAATGATACAATGACTATGAGGTTGAAGTGCAGTCTGTCAGTGTTCAGACATTTTAGGGGCCCCAAATGGGACAAATTCACTTATATGTGTATTAAAGTAGTAAAAAGTTAAGTATTTGGTCTCATATTCATAGCACGCAATAACTACATCAAGGTTGTGACTCCACACATTTTTGGGATGCATCTGTGGTTGTTTTTGGTTGTGTTTTAGATTATTTTGTGCCCAGTAGAAATGAATGATAAATAATGTATTGTGTCATTTTGGAGTCACTTTTATTGTTAATAAGAATATAATATGTTTCTAAACACTTCTACATGAATGTGGATGCTACCATGATTACAGATAGTCCTGAATGAATCGTGAATAATGATGAGTGAGAAGGGGGGGGGGGTATGATATTTGTGCGTCTGTAACTTAAAGCCTGTCTATAGTCTGCAGGCTACAGGCTGTGGGCCCCTCCAGCCCACTACTTAAGGCCTGTCTATAGTCTACAGGATACAGGCTGTGGGGCCCTCCAGCCCACTACTTAAGGCCTGTCTATAGTCTGCAGGATACAGGCTGTGGGCCCCTCCAGCCCACTACTTAAGGCCTGTCTATAGTCTGCAGGATACAGGCTGTGGGGCCCTCCAGCCCACTACTTAAGGCCTGTCTATAGTCTACAGGATACAGGCTGTGGGGCCCTCCAGCCCACTACTTAAGGCCTGTCTATAGTCTGCAGGATACAGGCTGTGGGCCCTCCAGCCCACTACTTAAGGCCTGTCTATAGTCTGCAGGATACAGGCTGTGGGCCCCTCCAGCCCACTACTTAAGGCCTGTCTATAGTCTGCAGGATACAGGCTGTGGGGCCCTCCAGCCCACTACTTAAGGCCTGTCTATAGTCTGCAGGATACAGGCTGTGGGGCCCTCCAGCCCACTACTTAAGGCCTGTCTATAGTCTGCAGGATACAGGCTGTGGGCCCCTCCAGCCCACTACTTAAGGCCTGTCTATAGTCTGCAGGATACAGGCTGTGGGCCCCTCCAGCCCACTACTTAAGGCCTGTCTATAGTCTGCAGGATACAGGCTGTGGGCCCCTCCAGCCCACTACTTAAGGCCTGTCTATAGTCTGCAGGATACAGGCTGTGGGGCCCTCCAGCCCACTACGTAAGGCCTGTCTATAGTCTGCAGGATACAGGCTGTGGGGCCCTCCAGCCCACTACTTAAGGCCTGTCTATAGTCTGCAGGATACAGGCTGTGGGGCCCCTCCAGCCCACTACTTAAGGCCTGTCTATAGTCTGCAGGATACAGGCTGTGGGCCCCTCCAGCCCACTACTTAAGGCCTGTCTATAGCCTGCTGGATACAGGCCGTGGGCCCCTCCAGCCCACTACTTAAGGCCTGTCTATAGTCTGCAGGATACAGGCTGTGGGCCCCTCCAGCCCACTACTTAAGGCCTGTCTATAGTCTGCAGGATACAGGCTGTGGGGCCCTCCAGCCCACTACTTAAGGCCTGTCTATAGTCTGCAGGATACAGGCTGTGGGCCCCTCCAGCCCACTACTTAAAGCCTGTCTATAGTCTGCAGGATACAGGCTGTGGGCCCCTCCAGCCCACTACTTAAGGCCTGTCTATTGTCTGCATGATACAGGCTGCGGGGCCCTCCAGCCCACTACTTAAGGCCTGTCTATAGTCTGCAGGATACAGGCTGTGGGCCTCTCCAGCCCACTACTTAAGGCCTGTCTATAGTCTGCAGGATACAGGCTGTGGGGCCTCCAGCCCACTACTTAAGGCCTGTCTATAGTCTGCAGGATACAGGCTGTGGGGCCCTCCAGCCCAATACTTAAGGCCTGTCTATAGTCTGCAGGATACAGGCTGTGGGGCCCTCCAGCCCACTACTTAATGCCTGTCTATAGTCTGCAGGATACAGGCTGTGGGCCCCTCCAGCCCACTACTTAAGGCCTGTCTATAGTCTGCAGGATACAGGCTGTGGGCCCCTCCAGCCCACTACTTAAGGCCTGTCTATAGTCTGCAGGCTATAGTCTGCAGGATACAGGCTGTGGGCCCCTCCAGCCCACTACTTAAGGCCTGTCTATAGTCTGCAGGCTATAGTCTGCAGGCTACAGGCTGTGGGCCCCTCCAGCCCACTACTTAAGGCCTGTCTATAATCTGCAGGATAGGCTGTGGGCCCCTCCAGCCCACTACTTAAGGGTCTATAGTCTGCAGGCTACAGGCTGTGGGCCCCTCCAGCCCACTACTTAAGGCCTGTCTATAGTCTGCAGGATACAGGCTGTGGGCCTCTCCAGCCCACTACTTAAGGCCTGTCTATAGTCTGCAGGATACAGGCTGTGGGGCCCTCCAGCCCACTACTTAAGGCCTGTCTATAGTCTGCAGGATACAGGCTGTGGGGCCCCTCCAGCCCACTACTTAAGGCCTGTCTATAGTCTGCAGGATACAGGCTGTGGGCCCCTCCAGCCCACTACTTAAAGCCTGTCTATAGTCTGCAGGATACAGGCTGTGGGCCCCTCCAGCCCACTACTTAAGGCCTGTCTATAGTCTGCAGGATACAGGCTGTGGGGCCCTCCAGCCCACTACTTAAGGCCTGTCTATAGTCTGCAGGATACAGGCTGTGGGCCCCTCCAGCCCACTACTTAAGGCCTGTCTATAGTCTGCAGGATACAGGCTGTGGGGCCCCTCCAGCCCACTACTTAAGGCCTGTCTATAGTCTTTAGGATACAGGCTGTGGGCCCCTCCAGCCCACTACTTAAGGCCTGTCTATAGTCTGCAGGATACAGGCTGTGGGCCCCTCCAGCCCACTACTTAAGGCCTGTCTATAGTCTGCAGGATACAGGCTGTGGGGCCCTGCAGCCCACTACTTAAGGCCTGTCTATAGTCTGCAGGCTACAGGCCAAGGGCCCCTCCAGCCCACTACTTAAGGCCTGTCTATAATCTGCAGGATACAGGCTGTGGGCCCCTCCAGCCCACTACTTAAGGCCTGTCTATAGTCTGCAGGATACAGGCTGTGGGCCCCTCCAGCCCACTACTTAAGGCCTGTCTATAGTCTGCAGGATACAGGCGGTGGGACCCCCCACGGCGGCAGGCAGGGCAGGGCCCAGGTCCTTGCAGACAGTGTTTTGAGGAGGACCAAATCATGAGAAAACTAAAAGAGAATTACTTGACACATTGGAAAGAATTAACAAAAGAACAGAGCAAACTGGAAAGCTATTTGGCCATAAACAGAGAGTACAAAGTGGCAGAATACCTGACCACTGTGACTGACCCAAACTTAAGGAACGCTTTGACTATGTACAGACTCAGTGAGCATAGCCTTGCTATTGAGAAAGGCCGCAGTAGGCAGACCTGGCTCTCAAGAGAAGACAGGCTATGTGCACACTGCCCACAAAATGAGGTGGAAACTGAGCTGCACTTCCTAACCTCCTGCCAAATGTATGACCATATTAGAGACACATATTTCCCTCAGATTGCAGAGATCCACAAAGAATTCGAAAACAAACCCAATTTTGATAAACTCCCTTATCTACTGTGTGAAAAACCACAGTGTACCATCACAGCAGCAAGATGTGTGACCTGTTGCCACAAGAAAAGGGCAACCAGTGAAGAACAAACACCATTGTAAATACAACCCATATTTATGATTATTTATTTTCCCATTTGAACTTTAACTCTTTGCACATTGTTACAACACCGTATATAGACATAATATGACATTTGAAATGTCTTTATTCTTTTGGAACTTCTGAGTGTAATGTTTACTGTTAATATTTATTGTTTATTTCACTTTTGTTTATTATCTACTTCACTTGCTTTGGCAATGTTAACACACGTTTCCCATGCCAATAAAGCCCTTAAATTGAAAATTGAATATAGCGAGAGACCGAGAGAGAGAGAGAGAGAGAGAGAGAGACAGAGAGAGAGAGAGAGAGAGAGAGAGAGAGAGAGACAGAGACAGAGACAGAGACAGAGACAGAGACAGAGACAGAGACAGAGAGAGAGAGAGAGATCAACGTTTCTTTCATTTATTTTAATTTCATAATGTTATTGGTTCTAATGTGGTGTGTCCCTTTTCCATAGTTTTTCTTCCCGTAAATCCCTTACTAATGAGGGATGGAATGTGTGTGTAAAAGAAAATGTCGATTTTCAAGACCAACCTATGTTTTTCATTGCTCAGTAATAAAGGTAGTCATTTTGACATCACATCCTGCTGGATGACACACCAACCAGAGTCTGGATGCATCGAGGAACACTAATGACTTATAAGCACATTCTGACACTCAAAATAACTTGAGTCTCTGTAACTAATAACTGAGCAGTCTGAGTATCAATTAAGTTTCGTGTCTTCTGAGAGGAAGTGATTTTGTAGGAAGGAATGTGAGGTTAAGACAAACATACTTCAGACAGACAGACAGACAGGCTAGGAATTATTCTCCATATTAAACCACCAAAAAGATCTTAGAACAATGATTAGCATGGCAAGGATCAACAGCCAAATCCCCAAACAACTAAAACAAACTATCCTCAACTCTCCTCATCTGTCAAGGAGTCTGTATGTGTCTCAAACTCAAGACATCCCCACTATAGTAAGATATTCTAGTTAGATGAAACCCCACTACATATTTTACATTATATTATATTATATGAATTTGGACATTTACATTTACATTTAAGTGATTTAGTATACACTCTTATCCAGGGGGTGTAGAAGGATTACTGTTAGACTATTCCAGGTATTCCTTAAAGAGGTAGGGTTTCAAGTGTCTCCGGAAGGTGGTGAGTGACTCCGCTGTCCTGGCGTCGTGGGGGAGCTTGTTCCACCATTGGGGTGCCAGAGCAGCGAATAGTTTTGACTGGGCTGAGCGGGAACTGTGCTTCCGTAGAGGTAGGGGGGCTAGCAGGCCAGAGGTGGATGAACGTAGTGCCCTCGTTTGGGTGTAGGGTCTGATCAGAGCCTGAAGGTAAGGAGGTGCCGTTCCCCTCACAGCTCCGTAGGCAAGCACCATGGTTTTGTAGTAGATGCAAGCTTCAACTGGAAGCCAGTGGAGTGTGTGGAGGAGCGGGGTGACGTGAGAGAACTTGGGAAAGTTCAACACCAGACGGGCTGCAGCGTTCTGGATAAGTTGTAGGGGTTTGATGGCACAGGCAGGGAGCCCAGCCAACAGCGAGTTGCAGTAATCCAGACGGGAGATGACAAGTGCCTGGATTAGGACCTGTGCCGCTTTCTGTGTAAGGTAGGGTCGTACTCTGCAAATGTTGTAGAGCATGAACCTGCAGGATCGGGTCACCGCTTTGATGTTAGCGGAGAACGACAGGGTGTTGTCCAGGGTCACGCCAAGGTTCTTTGCACTCTGGGAGGAGGACACAATGGAGTTGTCAACCCGTGATGGCAAGATCATGGAACGGGCAGTCCTTCCCTGGGAGGAAGAGCAGCTCCGTCTTGCCGAGGTTCAGCTTGAGGTGGTGATCCGTCATCCACACTGATATGTCTGCCAGACATGCAGAGATGCGATTCGCCACCTGGTTATCAGAAGGGGGAAAGGAGAAGATTGATTGTGTGTCGTCTGCGTAGCAATGATAGGAGAGGCCATGTGAGGATATGGCAGAGCCAAGTGACTTGGTGTATAGAGAGAATAGGAGAGGGCCTAGAACTGAGCCCTGGGGGACACCATAGTTATATTTCCCCTATAGTTATATGTTCTAGTTAGATGAAACCCCCCACATATATTACATTATATTAGACATATATTAATTATAGCTCAAATAATACAGAATCAATACATGTGTCCCAAATGGCACGCTATCCTCTACATAGTACACAGGGCCCTGGTCTAAAGTAGTGCACTATTTAGGGAACAGGGTGCCATTTGGGACGCTGTCCATTCCATTCCCAGCATTAAGCAGCAATCATTCTGCTTGGGTGATCTGAAGGCCATTGTCACCCCACAGCCACTTGAAGGATTCTTTTGTGTTACAGAAGAATGGCTGGGCTGACCCCCGACCGAGCAGAGGACAGGGGAGGGGGACACATACAGGCACACACACACACACACACACACACACACACACACACACCACAACACACACACCACACACACACACACACACACACACACACACACACACACACACACACACACACACACACACACACACCCTCAGGTCAGGAGGACTTGTGTGTTTCTTTAGCCCTGGTGACCAGACCTCTCAGCTACCAGGGATCGAATTTCAGTGTGAGAATGGACAGAGAGAGGAGAGAGGGGAGGGGAGAGAGGAGGAGGAGGGTAGAGAATGGAGGAGGAGTGGAGAGAGAGGAGGGGGAGGGGAGAGAGAGGAGGGGAGGGAGAGAGAGGAGGAGGAGGGGAGAGAGAGGAGGGGGAGGGGAGAGAGAGGAGGGGGAGGGGAGAGAGAGGAGGAGGAGGGGAGAGCGAGGAGGGGGAGGGGAAAGAGGGGAGGGGGAGGGGAGAGAGAGGAGAGAGAGAGGAAGAGGAGGGGAGAGAGAGGAGGAGGAGGGGAGAGAGATGAGGGGGAGGGAGAGAGAGGAGGGTGGGGAGGGGAGAGGAGGGGGAGGGAGAGAGAGAGAGGTGAGAGGAGAGAGAGGAGGGCAGGGGAAAGAGGAGGGGAGGGGAAAGAGAGAGAGGAGGGGAAAGGAGGGGTGAGGAGGGGGAGGGGAGATAGAGGAGGTGAGAGGAGAGAGAGGAGGGGAGAAAAAAGAGAGGAGGGGAGGGGAAAGAGAGAGGAGGGGAGAGGAGGGGGGAGAGAGGAGGGGGAGGGGAGAGAGAGGAGTGAGGGGAGGGGAGAGGAGAGAGAGGAGGGGAGGGGAGCAAGAGGCGGGGGGGAGAGAGGAGGGGAGGGGAGAGAGAGGAGGAGGAGGGGAGAGGAGAGAGAGGAGGGGGAGGGGAGAGAGAGGAGGAGAGGAGGGGAGGAGAGAGGAGGTTGGAGGGGAGAGAGAGAGGAGGGGGAGGGGAGAGAGAGGAGGGGGAGGGGAGGTGGAGAGGAGAGGGGAGGGGAGAGAGAAGAGAGAGAGGAGGGGAGAGGAGAGGAGGGGGGGGGGAGAGAGAGGAGTGAGGGGAGGGGAGAGGAGAGGAGAGGAGAGAGAGGGAGGGGAGCGAGAGGCGGGGGGGGAGAGGAGGGGAGAGGAGGAGTGGAGGGGAGGGGAGTGGAGAGAGAGGAGGGGAGGGGAGAGAGAGAGAGGAGGGGAGAGAGAGGGGGGAGAAGAGAGGAGGAGGGGAGAGGAGTGATTTAGGAGAGGGGAGAGAGAGGAGGGGATGGAGGGAGAGAGAGAGGAGGGGAGAGGAGAGAGAAGGGAATGGTAAACTCTATAGCTTTGATGATTGAAACAAAACACAGTGCTGTTGTCAAAATGTACTTTTACTGTTGCAAGGACTTGCACACTCCAAACTCCCGCCGGCTCTTTGTTCTCTTACTGTTGCTTTCACACGTTTTAAATGGGGTAAGTCTATATTCCATCTAATCCTAATCATTTCTAGCATTCCATCACTCCATCCCCTTACCGTTTATTGTGACATTTAGAAATGTATATTTTATTGTTTGATATGACACATTTCTTACCCTCTGAGTTGGCGCGATGTTTATAGATGAACATTCACAAGACTCATGAAGTCATAAGTTCTGTTTATTTAATTCTATGTATGGTTTCCTTTTTTCACATTTGCCGGGTTTCTGTGTGTCCTTGTCCCTGTCAGTCTGGTGTCCTTGTCCCTGTCAGTCTGGTGTCCTTGTCCCTGTCATTCTGGTTGTGCGTAGTAGGAGCTGGCGTGCATCAATGTGCATGGTAAAAAGCCACGTGGCCTGCGAGCCACGCTTTGGAGTCAGTACGTTCAATAAGAGAAAATGATTGTTCCATGTATGAATGGTGATGAAATCATGAATAATCATTAAGTCTGATTAAGAGGAATGTACCAATGTAACCAATGAATGTGGAAATTGCCTTTTACATTGTAGAACCAGTTTATTGGTTGTAATTGCCAATTGGGTAATTGTATGGACCTGGGAGGGGCCATATGCTTATGGGGGCGTGGTCCTCTGGCCAGGTGTTGCTGACGCCTGCCAGATCTTACCACGCCTGGATAGGTATTTTACATATCAGCTAACCACATCATATGTTATAGCAATCTGTCAGTCGATGACACAGTCGATGATGTGTCACGCAACCATTGGTTGATGCATGCTCTGTCTGAGCAGGGGAACACGGCCTTTATGCAGGCTGTAATCTGTTTGAGCTCCTATTAGACAGATTCAATTTGGTTTCTTAAGGTGAGGCTATGCAGTCTTGCCCTCTGCCTGCCTCTGTCCAGATAGGAAAGGTTAAGCCTGATACAGAGGGATATTTCTTTTGGGCTATTGCCCGTGTATATTTCTACTTGTGTATCTTGTATGATATGGGCTCTTTCACCATTGGATCACCAAGACGTGGAAATAAATGTACACTCTGAGTGTGTCAGAATGCCTTGCCTTCTGTTGATTTGATGCGTTGCAACAAAGTCCCTATTTTACAATTATGTAGACAACTCAATGAAAAGGACTGTCTGGTAGCCTCAATAAATACACTAAGATTTGTAGTTGAACAAGTACATTTTACATTTTACATTTTAGTCATTTAGCAGACGCTCTTAACCAGAGCGACTTACAGGAGCAATTAGGGTTAAGTGCCTTGCTCAAGGGCACATTAACGTCATTTAGCAGACGCTCTTAGCCAGAGCGACTCACAAATTGGTGCGTTCACCCTATAGCCAGTGGGATAACCACTTTACAATTGGGGGGGGGGGGGGGGGGGGGGGGGGGGGGGGGGGGGGGGGGGGGTTAGAAGGAATACTTTAGCCTATCCCAGGTATTCCTTAAAGAGGTGGGGTTTCAAATGTCTCCGGAAGGTGGTGAGTGGACTCCGCTGTCCTGGCGTCGTGAGGGAGCTTGTTCCACCATTGGGGTGCCAGAGCAGCGAACAGTTTTGACTGGGCTGAGGGGGAGCTGTGCTTCCGCAGAGGAGGAAGGGGAGCCAGCAGGCCAGAGGTGGATGAACGCAATGTCCTCGTTTGGGTGTAGGGACTGATCAGAGCCTGAAGGTACAGGGGTGCCGTTCCCCTCACTGCTCCAAAAGGCAAGCACCATGGTCTTGTAGCGGATGCGAGCTTCAATTGGAAGCCAGTGGAGTGTGCGGAGGAGGGGGGTGACGTGAGAGAACTTGGGAAGGTTGAACACCAGACGGGCTGCGGCATTCTGGATGAGTTGTAGGGGTTTAATGGCACAGGCAGGGAGCCCAGCCAACAGCGAGTTGCAGTAGTCCAGACGGGAGATGACAAGTGCCTGGACCAGGACCTGCGCCGCTTCCTGTGTAAGGCAGGGTTCGCACTTTCCGAATGTTGTAGAGCATGAAACCTGCAGGAGCGGGTCACCGCCTTGATGTTGGCGGAGAACGACAGGGTGTTGGTCCAGGGTCACGCCTAGGCTCTTCGCACTCTGGGAGGAGGACACAGCGGAGTTGTCTACCGTGATGGCGAGATCATGGAACGGGCAGTCCTTCCCGGGGAGGAAGAGCAGCTCCGTCTTGCCAGGGTTCAGCTTGAGGTGGTGATCCGTCATCCATACTGATATGTCTGCCAGACATGCAGAGATGCGATTCGCCACCTGGTGATCAGAAGGGGGAAAGGAGAAGATTAGTTGTGTATCGTCAGCGTAGCAAATGATAGGAAAGGCCATGTGAGGATATGACAGAGCCAAGTGACTTGGGTGTATAGGGAAGAAAAGGAGAGGGCCCAAAACCGATCCCTGGGGGACACCAGTGGTGAGAGCACTGGTGCGGAGGACAGCTTCCCGCCACGCCACTTGGTAGGAGCGACCGGTCAGGTAGGACGCAATCCAGGGAGTGAGCCGCGCCGAGATGCCCATTTCGGAGAGGGTGGAGAGGAGGATCTGATGGGTTCACAGTATCAAAGGCAGCAGACAGATCTAGAAGGACAAGAGCAGAGGAGAGAGAGTTAGCTTTAGCAGTGCGGAGAGTCTCTGTGACACAGAGGAGATATTCTCAGTTTGAATGACCAGTCCTGAAACCTGATTGGTTTGGATCAAGAAGGTCATTCTGAGAGAGAGATAGCAAGAGAGTTGGCTAAAGACGGCACGCTCAATAGTTTTTTGGAAAGAAAAGAAAGAAGGGATACTGGTCAAGTTAGTTGTTGACATCAGTGGGGGTCGAGTGTTGGTTTTTTTGAGAAGGGGAGTAACTCTCGCTCTCTTGAAGACGGAAGGGACATGGCCAGCGGTCAAGGATGAGTTGATCAGCGAGGTGAGGTAGGGGAGAAGGTCACCGGAGATGGTCTGGAGAAGGGAGGAGGGATGATGGGGTCTGGGCAGGTTTTGTTGGGCGGGCCTGCAGTCACAAGTCGCAGGATCTTATCTGGAGAGAGAGGGGAGAAAGAAGTCAAAGCATAGGGTAGGGCATTGCATGTATAGAAGTATTTTTGACTTGACTTGAGACTTGACTTGAAAAAAGTTGTGAGTCGACACGACTTGACTTGGTCTTAGAATGCACGACTTGGACTTGCCTCAAGACTCGACACGTTCTACTTGGGACTCGGCTTGAGACTTGAACCTTGTGACTTGAGACTTGAACCTTGTTACATGAGACTTGGACCTTGTGACTTGAGACTCAAACCTTGTGACTTGAGACTCAAACCTTGTGACATGAGACTTGCTTGTGACTCAGATAATAGTGACTTGGTCCCACCTCTGACATCGACTGTCATTTCCCCCACCCACCCCACATCTACACACACATAAGTAATATATTGACCCAGATCCTCGGTGACAAAACAGAAAAGAAAAGTAGCTGTGAGAGGAAGACCGAGGTAGAGGGGAAAGCCTCGTATAACTTCAAAAACTTCAAAGCTGTATCTTGCTCAATCATAGCCTAGATCTCTAGCTAGCTAGTCCATCCCCCCCACCCCCCTCCTCCTCTACTGACTACCACCCTGTGGAAACATACTTTTGGTGTAATTATGTTATCAAACCTGCTGGGAGAGAGAGAGAAGGAGCGCGAGAGAGAGCTCAGAGAGAGGCAGCTGAACAAAGGCAAACAGCTGTGCCAATGAAAACACCAGCCAGTCATGGAGAATACGACTAGGACTCTGTGATCAGTGATTATGTTTTGAGTAGGTGTATCCATTCTTTGATGTATTGTTTTGAGGTGTTGTTTTGATGTGTTGTTTTGAGGTGTTGTTTTTAGGTGTTGTTTTGAGGTGTTGTTTTGATGTGTTGTTTTGAGGTGTTGTTTTGAGGTGTTGTTTTGATGTGTTGTTTTTAGGTGTTGTTTTGATGTGTTGTTTTGAGGTGTTGTTTTTAGGTGTTGTTTTGAGGTGTTGTTTTGATGTGTTGTTTTGAGGTGTTGTTTTGAGGTGTTGTTTTGATGTGTTGTTTTGAGGTGTTGTTTTGATGTGTTGTTTTTAGGTGTTGTTTTGAGGTGTTGTTTTGATGTGTTGTTTTGAGGTGTTGTTTTGAGGTGTTGTTTTTATGTGTTGTTTTGATGTGTTGTTTTGAGGTGTTTTTTTTGCGATGTGTTGTTTTGAGGTGTTGTTTTGATGTGTTGTTTTGAGGTGATGTTTGCAGCAGAAAGGGTCTTGTTTACATGGAAGTGGACACGACCACATGCAACTTCAAATGTAGCTTGTGCAAGATAATTAACAAACACTTAATCAGATGTTATCGTCTACAACATCGCAGATGGCATCAGAGGATTAATTAACCGCCAAACTAGCAAGCCAGTGAAGGTCAAATGTTACTGTTACTGAATTAAAGAGAGGCGTGATTGGTTACTGTTAATGAACTAAAGAGAGAGGCGTGGTTGGTTACTGTTAATGAACTAAAGAGAGAGACGTGGTTGGTTACTGTTAATGAACTAAAGAGAGAGGCGTGGTTGGTTACTGTTAATGAACTAAAGAGAGAGGCGTGGTTGGTTACTGTTAATGACCTAAAGAGTTAGGCGTGGTTGGTTACTTTAAGCTATTTTAAAGAGAGAGGCGTGGTTGGTTACTGTCAGTCACTAAAGAGAGAGACGTAGTTGGTAGCAGACGAGCTATAGAAGCCAAACAGTCTCAGCCAGTATCTACAGTCAACCAGTCAGAGACAGTCAGTCAGCCACAGTTAGTCAACCGTTGTTAGCAAGTCAGTCCCCCATCTCAGTCAGTCAGTCAGTCAGTCAGTCAGTCAGGTTCCTGTAGCCTGTAGCCGCAGAGTCAGTCAGCCAGCCAGTCAGTCAGTCAGTCAGTCAGTCAGTCAGTCAGCCAGTCAGCCAGTCAGTCAGCCAGTCAGCCAGTCAGTCAGCCAGTCAGCCAGCCAGTCAGCCAGTCCAGTCAGCCAGTCAGCCAGTCAGCCAGTCAGCCAGCCAGTCAGCCAGTCAGCCAGTCAGTCAGTCATAGTCAGCCAGTCAGCCAGTCAGTCAGCCAGTCAGCCAGTCAGTCAGCCAGTCAGCCAGCCAGTCAGCCAGTCAGTCAGGTTCAGTCAGCCAGTCAAGCCAGTCAGCCAGTCAGCCAGTCAGTCATCAGGTCAGCCAGCCAGTCAGTCAGCCAGTCAGCCAGTCAGTCAGTCAGTCAGCCAGTCAGTCAGCCAGTCAGCCAGTCAGTCAGTCAGCAGTCAGCCAGTCAGTCAGTCAGTCAGTCAGTCAGTCAGTCAGTTCCTGTAGCCTGTAGTCAGCAGAGTCAGTCAGTCAGCCAGTCAGTCAGCCAGTCAGTCAGCCAGTCAGTCAGTCAGTCAGTCAGTCAGGTTCCTGTAGCCTGTAGCAGCAGAGTCAGTCAGTCAGCCAGTCAGCCAGTCAGCCAGTCAGTCAGTCAGCCAGTCAGTCAGTCAGTCATCCAGCCAGTCAGTCAGCCAGTCAGCCAGTCAGTCAGTCAGCCAGTCAGTCAGTCAGCCAGTCAGTCAGCCAGTCAGCCAGTCAGTCAGCCAGTCAGTCAGTCAGCCAGTCAGTCAGTCAGTCAGCCAGTCAGCCAGTCAGTCAGTCAGTCAGCCAGCCAGTCAGTCAGCCAGTCAGTCAGTCAGGTTCCTGTAGCCTGTAGCAGACGCTCTGTTAGTAGGTGGATCACTGTTACAACTGATCTCTATTGGTCCAAGGAGAGCACCAGCCAATCAGTAGAGAGCAAGAGACACAGTACAACTGAGGACATCAGATAGCTAGTTTCCCAGTCGGTCAGTGGAGGTGGCTGTAGTCCGTAGCATCCAGCTATAACAGATAGCTAGTTTCCCAGTCGGTCAGTGGAGGTGGCTGTCGTCCGTAGCATCCAGCTATAACAGATAGCTAGTTTCCCAGTCGGTCAGTGGAGGTGGCTGTCGTCCGTAGCATCCAGCTATAAACAGATAGCTAGTTTCCCAGTCGGTCAGTGGAGGTGGCTGTCGTCCGTAGCATCCAGCTATAACAGATAGCTAGTTTCCCAGTCGGTCAGTGGAGGTGGCTGTAGTCTGTAGCATCTAGCTATAACAGATAGCTAGTTTCCCAGTCGGTCAGTGGAGGTGGCTGTCGTCCGTAGCATCCAGCTATAACAGATAGCTAGTTTCCCAGTCGGTCAGTGGAGGTGGCTGTAGTCCGTAGCATCCAGCTATAACAGATAGCTAGTTTCCCCAGTCGGTCAGTGGAGGTGGCTGTAGTCCGTAGCATCCAGCTAACAGATAGCAGTTTCCCTGTCACTGTAGGTGGCTGTGGTTCAGCATCCAGTTAACAGATACTAGCCAGAGTCGGTCAGTGGAGGTGTTGTAGTCCAACTCCAGGAATATAGCAGATAGCTAGTTTCCCAGTCGGTCAGTGGAGGTGGCAGTCCCAACTTCCAATGCTATAACAGATAGCTAGTTTCCCCAGTTCGGTCAGTGGAGGTGGCTGTACGTTGCCCTATAAACAAAAGTTTCCCCTAAAGAGACATGAAGTATCCAAGCTAATCAGATATTGTTGTAATCGGAGGGAAATGGCTGTAGTCCGTAGCTAAGCTAGAAAAACATGCTAATTTCATCAGTGGTTTGGCTGTAGTCCGTAGCATCTCTATCTAGCTCTTTCCCATCTCTGTCAGTCTATGGCTGTCTCTCCGTAGCTCTCTATAACAGATAGCTGTCTCCCCTCGGTCAGTCTCTCAGTCCTAGCATCTCTCTCTCTCTGTCTCTAGCTAGTTTCCTGTCTCTCTCTCTGGAGGTGGCTGTCTCTCTCATCTGTCTACTCTCGCTCTCTACTGTCTGTCTCTGTCTTCACTGTGATACAGCTGATCTCTCTGGTCCTCTGGAATATAGCAGACTGTTTGTCTCTCTCTCTAGTCAGTCTCAACTTCCAATGCTCTCATATTATGTCTGTCTGAGTTCTGCCTCTGTCTCTGTACTCTGCTCGAAAAAATGTCCTCTAAAGAGACAATGAAGTATTCAATCAATATCTCTCTCTCTCTGAGCTCTCTCTCTGTTCTCTCTCAGCAGAAAAACATCTCTCTCATTATCTCTCTCTCTCTCTCTCCTCTCTCTCTCTCTCTCTCTCTCTCTCTCTCTCTCTCTCTCTCTCTCTCTCTCTCTCTCTCTCTCTCTCTCTCTCTGTCTCTCTCTCTCTCTCTCTCTCTCTCTCTCTCAATTCAAAATCAATACCTAAGTGTATGTAAACTCTCTGTCTTCTCTAGTTGGCTGTGTCTCTCTCTCAATTGAAATCCATTTCAATTCAAAGGGCATTATTGGCATGGGAAACATATGTTTACGTTGCCAAAGCAAATGGAATAGACAATAAACAAAAGGGAAATAGACAAGGGAAGCATTAGTAAACATTACACACATTTTATATTATTATCTATGTCCAGTGTTGTAACAATGTGCAAGTAGTTGAAGTATGAAAGGGAAAATAAATAAACAGATAAATAATGGTTGTATTTACAATGTTGTTTGTGCTCAACTGGTTGCCCTTTTCTCATGGCAACGGGCCACAAATCTTTCTGCTGTTACTGCACACTGCGGTATTTTGCCTAACCAACATGGGAGTTTATCAATGTCAGATTTGTTTTCAAATTCTTTGTGGGTCTGTGTGATCTGTGGGAAATATGTGTCTCTAATGGGGTCATATTTTTGGCAGGAGGTTAGGAAGTACAGCTCAGTTTCCACCTCATTTTGTGGGCAGTGTGCACATAGCCTGTCTTCTCTTGAGAGCCAGGTCTGCCTACGGCGGCCTCTCTCAATAGCAAGGCTATGCTCACTGAATCTGTACATATTCACGGATTTTCTTAATTTAGGGTCAGTCACAGTTGTCAGGTATTTTGCCACTGTGTACTCTCTGTTTAGAGCTAGGTAGCATTCCCATTTGCTCAGTTTTTTGGTTGATTCCTTCCAGTGTGTCAAATAGTTACAGTTGAAGTCGGAAGTTTACATACACCTTAGCCAAATACATTTAAACTCAGTTTTTCACAATTCCTGACATTTAATCCCAGTGAAAATTCCCTGTCTTAGGTCAGTTAGGATCACCACTTTATTTAAAGAATGTGAAATGTCAGAATAATAGTAGAGATAATTATTTATTTAAGCTTTTATTTCTTTCATCACATTCCCAGTGGGTCAGAAGTTTACACACACTCAATTAGTATTTGGTAGCATTGCCTTTAAATTGTTTAACTTGGGTCAAACGTTTCAGGTAGCCTTCCACAAGCTTCCCACAATAAGTTGGGTGAATTTTGGCAAATTCCTCCTGACAGAGCTGGTGTAACTGAATCAGGTTTGTAGGCCTCCTTGCTCGCACACGCTTTTTCAGTTCAGCCCACACATTTTCTATAGGATTGAGGTCAGGGCTTTGTGATGGCCACTCCAATATCTTGACTTTGTTGTCCTTAAGCCATTTTGCCACAACTTTGGAAGTATGCTTGGGGTCATTGTCCATTTGGAAGACCCATTTGCGACCAAGCTTTAACTTCCTGACTGATCTCTTGAGATGTTGCTTCAATATATCCACATAATTTTCCTTCCTCATGATGCCATCTATGTTGTGAAGTGCACCAGTCCCTCCTGCAGCAAAGCACCCCCACAGCATGATGCTGCCACCCCCGTGCTTCACGGTTGGGATGGTGTTCTCTGTCTTGCAAGCCTTCCCCCTTTTCCTCCAAACATAACGATGATCATTATGGCCAAACAGTTCTATTTTTGTTTCATCAGACCAGAGGACATTTCTCCAAAAAGTATGATCTTTGTCCCCATGTGCAGTTGCAAACCGTAGTCTGGCTTTTTTATGGCGGTTTTGGAGCGGTGGCTTCTTCCTTGCTGAGCGACCTTTCAGGTTGTGTCGATATAGGACTCGTTTTACTGTGGATATATATACTTTGTACCTGTTTTCCTCCAGCAACGTCACAAGGTCCTTTGCTGTTGTTCTGTGATTGATTTGCACTTTTCTCACCAAAGTATGTTCATCTCTAGGAGATGAGCGGTATGATGGCTGCGTGGTCCCATGGTGTTTAAACTTGCGTACCATTATTTGTACAGATAAACGTGGTACCTTCAGGCATTTGGAAATTGCTCCCAACGATGAACCAGACTTGTGGAGGTCTACAATTTTTCTTCTGAGGTCTTGGCTGATTTATTTTGATTTTCCCATGATGTCAAGCAAAGAGGCACTGAGTTTGAAGGTAGGCCTTGAAATACATCCACAGGTACACCTCCAATTGACTCATATAATGTAAATTAGCCTATCAGAAGCCTATCTAAGCCATGACATCATTTTCTAGAATTTTCCAAGCTGTTTAAAGGCACAGTCAACTTAGTGTATGTAAACTTCTGACCCACTGGAATTGTGATACAGTGAATAATAAGTGAAATAATCTGTCTGTAAACAATTGTTGGAAAAATTACTTGTGTCATGCACAAAGTATATGTCCTAACCGACTTGCCAAAACTATAGTTTGTTAACAAGACATTTGTGGAGTGGTTGAAAAAAGAGTTTTAATGACTCCAGCCTAAGTGTATGTAAACTTCTGCCTTCAACTGTCTTTTAGTTTTCTGATAATTTGGTTGGGTCTAAATGCTCTCCTGGGGCTCTGTGGGGTCTGTTTGTGTTTGTGAACAGAGCCCCAGAGCCAGCTGGCTCAGGAGACTCTTCTCTAGGTTCATCTCTCTGTAGGTGAGGGCTTTGTGGTGGAATGTGTGGGTATTGCTTCCTTTTAGATGGTTGTAAAATGTTACAGCTCTTTTATGGATTTTGATAACTAGCGTGTATAGTCTTATTTCTGTTCTGCATGCATTATTTGGGGTTTTGTGTTGTACACAAGAATTCTATTTTTTGAAGACAGTGTCTTGATAGAATTTTTGTATGTTGTGTATGTTCCTTGGGCATAGAACTTGTCTCTTAGACGTTCACAGACTTGTGGAAATTACCTGTGGTGTGGATGTTTAGGCCGAGGTTGGTGTAATTCTTTGTGTGCTCTAGGGCAACAGTGTCTTGATAGAATTTGTATTTGTTGTCTTGGCTACTGGACCTTTTTTGGAACACCATTATTTTTGTCTTACTGAGATTTACTGTCAGGGCCGTCTGACAGAATCTGTGCAGAAGATCTAGGTGCTGCTGTAGACCTTCCTTGGTTGGGGACAGAAGCACCAGATCATCAGCAAACAATAGACATTTGACTTCAGATTCTAGTAGGGTGAGGCCAGGTGCTGCAGACTGTTCTAGTGCCCTCACCAATTCGTTAATATAAATGTTGAAGAGGGTGGGGCTCAAGCTGCATCCCTGTCTCACCCCACAGCCCTGAGGAAAGAAATCTGTGTGTTTATTGCCAATTTTAACCGCACACTTGTTGTTTGTGTACATTGATTTTATATTGTCATATGCTTTCCCTCCAACACCACTTTCCATCAATTTGTATGGCAGAACCTCATGCCAAATTGAGTCAAACGCTTTTTGGAAATCAACAAAGCATGAGAATACTTTGCTTTTGTTGTTTTGTTTGTTTGTCACTTAGGGTGTGCAGGGTGAATACGTGGTCTGTCGTACGGTATTCTGGCAAGAAGCCAATTTGATATTTGATCAGGACATTGTTTTCACTGAGGAAAATGTTGGAGTCTGCTGTTGATGATAATGCAGAGGATTTTCCCATGGTTGCTGCTGACGCATATTCCACAGTAATTATTGGGGTCAAATTTGTCCCCACTTTCGTGGATTGGGGTGATCAGGCCTTGGTTCCAAATATTAGGGAAGATGCCAGAGCTGAGGATAATGTTGAATTTTTTGAAAATTTGAATTTGTGGTCTGTATATTTTATCATTTCGTTTAGTATACCATCAACACCACATGCCTTTTTGGGTTGGAGGGTTTGTATTTTGTCCTGTAGCTCATTAAATGTAATTGGAGAATTCAGTGGGTTCTGGTAGTCTTTAATAGCTGATTCTAAGATTTGTAATTGATAATGTATATGTTTTTGCTGTTTGTTCTTTGTTATAGGGCCAAAATGATTGGAGAAGTTGTTTATCTATACATCTCTGTTTTGGATAGATAGCTCTTCGTGTTATTGTTTGTTTACTGTGTTCCAATTTTCCCAGAAGTGGTTAGATTCTATGGATTCTTCAATTACATTGAGCTGTTTTCTGACATGCTGTTCCTTCTTTTTTCTTAGTGTATTTCTGTATTGTTTTAGTGTTTCACCATAGTGAAGGCGTAAGCTAAGGTTCTCTCTCTCTCTCTCTCTCTCTCTCTGTCTCTCTCTCTCTCTCTCTCTCTCTCTCTCTCTCTCTCTCTCTCTCTCTCTCTCTCTCTCTCTCTCTCTCTCTCTCTCTCTCTCTCTCTCTCTCTCTCTCTCTCTCTCTCTCTCTCTCTCTCTCTCTCTCTCTCTCTCTGTGTGTGTGGAAAGTGACCTGTTGAAGTCGATAAATGACAAACTGGGCATACTAGAGTTGGTCAGTAAGGATGTAAAGGAGTTGAAAGCTAGTCTTGAAATGAGTGATGAAAAAGCTGCGATAATGGAGAAAGAAACCAAAAAATTAAAAGTGACAGTAACTATGGAAACGGACGTTAGGGAACTAAACAAGGAGAACAACCTTCTGAGAGAAGCCTTACTAGACATCCAAACTAGATCGATGAGAGAAAATCTAGTACTTACGGGTATTCAGGAAAAAGAGGGAGAAGTAACTGAGAATATTGTGAAGGACTTTTTGCTTACAGTGCTTCAAATCCCACTCGAGGCTGTCGATAAAATCCAACTCGAACGTGTACACCGTTTCGGACAAAGAGGACAGAAATAGGAGCGTCCAATCGTTGCCAAATTTGCTTTTTTTGAGGATAAAGCAATGGTTAAAAGACTAGGTAAAAGACTTGCTGGCACGAAAATAGGCATGAATGATCAGTTTCCGAGGGACATTGCAGAAAGGCGCAAAGTTCTGTACCCAATCTTCAAGGAAAATAGATTAAAAGGGAAACGTGTTGCTCTCGTTGTCGATAAACTATATATTGACAACCAAATGTTCAGAGACACAAAGACTACTCCATGGCTATTCTGAAAGTTCTAATAGAGGAGTCCAATAATGGAACACCCAATACTAGCCATGATAGGGATTGTAATATTAAAGAACATGTATAGTATTTTATAAAAGGATAAGACGACATAACAAGAAAAGACAACAAGCAGAATCTTCAAATACAACTAATTAGAACATTGCATTTTTGGCGGGCAATTGTTGTTTTGGCGGACGTTTGTTGTGGTTGGTCCTGTGTTCTCCCTGGCGTCCTTTCCCCCTTGAGGCAGGTGTGGGATGCAGGCGCGCGCTCGGCCATGTGGTGTGCGTTTTTGTGTTTGGAAAAGTCTGGCGTTAAGTGAGTGAGAGGGGAAATGGTTGCATATCCCAGAGCCAACGGGTGTCTATGAGCAGGGGTTGTGGGAAGGAGCTTTCAATTTTGTGCAGATGAGGGATATACGTTTTTTTTTATATAGTATACATCTAATCTATTTTTTTATTGTCCTATCATGATGGAACGATCCCCATCCCTATATCCTGGACACCCACCTGAGCGACCCAAACACCAAAGAGAAGTTCCCATCTGTTTTATGGACCTGCTGTGAATTGCCTATATGCAGCCTAAATAGAGAAATAAATGCGGTCAGAGACCTACTAGAGCAGCACCGCCCCCTCAAGATTCTGAGCCTGTCTGGCAGGATTGGTCCAACAAAGCCCCCTGATGGGAGAGCATAATATACAAGGACATTCTCAAAGCTGCTAATGAGAACCTTGACGACCTTGTACCTAGCCGGTGGGGATTCCGGTGGGGTACCCCCACCCAGGTAGTGGCAGTGCTGGCAACACTGGCTGCAGTAACCCATGGGGGGGGGGGGGGGTCACACTCGGACAATCAGAGAGGGGGCATATTATTGTGACCCTGGGGGCACAAAATAATCCATTTTTGGGTTGAATCGCAGTGGTTGTTTGCTGAAGTGGTAGTTGCTTGTTAAAAATGTAATGTGATACAATGGCAATTCGGGTTATAGGTTAAAATCCTACACATAAACTGCCAACATTTTTACGCACATTAATTGATAATGATGGAAAATAAGATATGCAAGATATTTGAATAGATATTTTTTTAAATAGCTATATAAATATATTGAGGTGAGAGCATTGGAAATGCTTTTGGCGGTTGACCTGCTTCTGTTTTGTGGGTGGCACTGTGTGCTGTTTTCGATGGATGGGTCCTGGTCCCTCGGGGGCATCGGGATCCGGGGGGACGGGGGTGGTCTGCCGATCACTGGGATGACGGCCCAACTTGGGATGGGGAGGGGCTTTAGCGGGGGAATTAGTGGGGAGAACAATTAGAGGGTTATTTAGTAACATTGCAAATATCATGTACAGCTATGTGGGACACTCAATCCACTATGGTATTTTTTATTGTAAATTTACAAACATATATTATGACAAATAGATTTGAAAACTTGTATCTCATTATGGTATGTGGTGAAATAAGTATAGCCAGTTATAATTGTAATGGCTTAGCAGATAATAACAAAAGAAGAACAATATTTACATGGCTCAAAGAGAAGGAATATAATATCTATTGTTTACAGGAAACCCATTCAACAATTCTAGATGAAGTTGTTGTGGAAAAGGGAAATGCGAAATATACTTCTCCCATGGGCTAAGAAACTCAAAAGGGGTGATGATATTAATTAACAGTAATTTCGATCCGAATGTGCAAATTGTCCAAACAGATACGCAAGGTAGATGGATTGGACCATAAACAAATATGGCTAACCTTTATGGACCAAATAATGATGATCCACACTTCTTTGAAAATATACATAATAAATGATCGACCTTGCAAGCAATTCAAGACTCTATTATTATGGTGACAGATTATAATACCGTTTAAAATAGCTCAATGGACCGTAAAGGAAATCACACTACAAACAATCACCCTCATGCTCTTAAGGAAATCGTGAATGTCATGGATACATTAGAACTAGTAGATACAGTGGGGAAAAAAAGTATTTAGTCAGCCACCAATTGTGCAAGTTCTCCCACTTAAAAAGATGAGAGAGGCCTGTAATTTTCAACATAGGTACACGTCAACTATGACAGACAAATTGAGAAAAAATAATCCAGAAAATCAAGTTGCAAATTATGGTGGAAGATAAGTATTTGGTCACCTACAAACAAGCAAGATTTCTGGCTCTCACAGACCTGTAACTTCTTCTTTAAGAGGCTCCTCTGTCCTCCACTCGTTACCTGTATTAATGGCACCTGTTTGAACTTGTTATCAGTATAAAAGACACCTGTCCACAACCTCAAACAGTCACATTCCAAACTCCAGTATGGCCAAGACCAAAGAGCTGTCAAAGGACACCAGAAACAAAATTGTAGACCTGCACCAGGCTGGGAAGACTGAATCTGCTGTGGGAGCAATTATTAGGAATTGGAAGACATACAAGACCACTGATAATCTCCCTCGATCTGGGGCTCCACGCAAGATCTCACCCCGTGGGGTCAAAATAGTGAATGACCTGCAGAGAGCTGGGACCAAAGTAACAAAGCCTACCATCAGTAACACACTACGGCGCCAGGGACTCAAATCCTGCAGTGCCAGTAACGTGTCCCCCTGCTTAAGCCAGTACATGTCCAGGCCCATCTGAAGTTTGCTAGAGTGCACATTTGGATGATCCAGAAGAGGATTGGGAGAATGTTCATATGGTCAGATGAAACCAAAATAGAAACTTTTTGGTAAAAACTAAACTCGTCGTGTTTGGAGGACAAAGAATGCTGAGTTGCATTCCAAAGAACACCATACCTACAGTGAAGCATGAGGGTGGAAACATCATGCTTTTGGGGCTGTTTTTCTGCAAAGGGACCAGGACGACTGATCCGTGTAAAGGAAAGAATGAATGGGGCCATGTATCGTGAGATTTTGAGTGAAAACCTCCTTCCATCAGCAAGGGCATTGAAGATGAAACGTGGCTGGGTCTTTCAGCATGACAATGATCCCAAAACACACACCGCCCGGGCAAACGGATTTTTTTGAAGTAGTGGCTTCATAAGAGCATTTCAAGGTCCTGGAGTGGCCTAGCCAGTCTCCAGATCTCAACCCCATAGAAAATCTTTGGAGGGAGTTTGAAAGTCCGTGTTGCCCAGCGACAGCCCCCAAAAACATCACTGGCTCTAGAGGAGATCTGCATGGAGGAATGGGCCAAAAATACCAGCAACAGTGTGTGAAAACTTTGTGAAGACTTACAGAAAACGTTTGACCTGTGTCATTGCCAACAAAAGGTTTATAACAAAGTATTGAGAAACTTTTGTTATTGACCAAATACTTATTTTCCACCATAATTTGCAAAATAAATTCAAAAAAAATCCTACAATGTGATTTTCTGGATTTTTTTTCTCTCTCATTTTTGTCTGTCATAGTTGACGTGTACCTATGATGAAAATTACAGGCCTCTCTCATCTTTTTAAGTGGGAGAACTTGCACAATTGGTGGCTGACTAAATACTTTTTTCCCCCACTGTACATATCCCAAATGAAGTAAATGATCTCACTCCAAAAAAATTGAATAGAAAGTTAGCAAAAATAGATAAGATCTTGCTACCATGGAAAGGTAAATACCTGTCAATTAGTGGAAAAATCACCCTGATTAACTCTTTAGTATTATCCCAGTTTACCTACTTGCTTATGGTCTTGCCTATGCCTAGCAAACCGTTTTTTAAATTATATGAGAAAAAAAGATTCCATTTTATTTGGAACGGCAAGCCAGACAAAATTAAACTGACCTATTTATATAATTAATATGAATTAGGAGGACAGAAATTATTAAATATTAAAGCATTAGACCTATCACTAAAAGCTTCAGTCATACAAAAATTATACTTAAATCCGAACTGGTTCTCTAGCAAACTAGTAAATTGTCTCACCCAATGTTCAAGAAGGGACTCTTTCCCATTATTCAGATTACAACCCCTCACTTTCAGGTATTTGAAAAGGAAATTATCTCCCAAATATCTCCCAAATATCCCCAATATCACTATTTCTAAAACAAGCCATATAAAGTTGGTTGCAATTTCAATTTAATCTCCAGAAATTACAGAACAAATATTGCAACAAATATTGTGGTTAAACTCAAATATACTAATTGATAAAAAAAAACGTTGTGTAATCTTCGTAAATGAAATTATCGGTAGGAATGGTGGAGTTATGTCGCACATGCAGCTAACAAAAACATATGGAAATGTCTGCTCTACCCAAAATTACAACCAAATAATTGCAGCATTACCGCAAAAATGGAAGAGGAATATGGAAGGAGGAAAAAGTAAGGAACTTGTCTGTCGGCCTTGCATTAAAGAAACATAATTGGTTAAAGAAAATTGTGATAAATAAAAAAGTTTAACAGTTTCATTTAAGGACCAAAAGATTGACAGCCGTCCCATATAGATTGCAAAATAGTTGGGAAGAGATTTTTGACGTACCGATGCTTGGCGTGTTAACACACTGGTGGTTTGTTGTAACCGAGTATTGGTGCTAAACCATGTTATTGGAGGCTGGCATGCTAGTTGGCTTTGGCGTCATAGGATTCGGTGCCCTGGACGTTTTTCACGGAAGAAATACTGTACCAAGTTTCTAGCTGAATAAACTAAGTTAGTCTATTTCTAGAAACATTGAACTGCTGTAGTTTTCAACAATTATAATTTCTAAAGTGGAAGTTGGGAGAGTTATATTTGAGTGTTTCAGTGAAACGTAAGTGAGGGAGCCCACCCCGCTCTCTCGCTTTCCCAGATGTTTAGTTCATTTTCATTCCGATCTCCTTTGCCATTATTGTAGCCTTTTTTCTGTAGCCTGTTCAACTATGGTCTTTGTCTATCCCTGTTCTCTCCTTGTTCTCTGCACATGCCATACAAACGCCTCACACCGCGTGGCTGCTGCCCTCTCTAACCTGTGGTCCCTGCAACGCACGACCCCACGTGAGTTCCAGGTCTCCGGCTAGCCTCTGGAACTTGCCGTTCTGCAGCCAACAAGGCAGAGTTCATCTCAGCCTATTGCTACCCTCCAGTCCCTCGACTTCTTGGCGCTGACGGAAACATGGGATTACCACAGAAACACTGCACTGCTACTCCTACTGCTCTTTACTCATCTGATCATGTGTTCTCGCATACCCCGAGAGCACCTGGTCAGCGCGTGGTGGCACAGGAATCCTCATCTCTCCCAAGTGGACATTCTCTCTTTTTCCCCCTGACCCATCTGTCTATCTCCTCATTTGAATTCCATGCTGTCACAGTCACTAGCCCATTCAAGCTTAACATCCTTGTCATTTATCGCCCTCCAGGTTCCCTTGGAGAGTTCATCAATGAGCTTTAACGCCTTGATAAGTTCCTTTCCTGAGGATTGTGGCTCACCCCTCACAGTTCTGGGGACTTCAAAACCTCCCTACGTCTGCCTTTGACTCATTTCTCTCTGCCTCCTTCTTTCCACTCCTCTCCTCTTTTGACCTCACCCTCTCCACCCTCATCACCGTCCCCCCCTACTCACAAGGCAGGCAATACGCTTGACCTCATCTTTACTAGATGCTGTTCTTCTACTAATCTCACTGCAACTCCCCTCCAAGTCTCCGACCACTACTTTTTGTATCCCTTTTCTCTCTCGCTTCTCCTCCAACCACTACTCACTCTGCCCCTACTCAGATGGTAATGTGCTCCGTCGCAAACCTTCGCTCTCTCTCTCCCGCTACTCTCTCCTCTTCCATCCTATCATCTCTTCCTCTCTGCTAAATCCTTCTCCCTCCCTCTCCTGATTTCTGCCTCCTCAACCCTCCTCTCCTCCCTTTCTGCATCCTTTGACTCTCTATGTCCCCTATCCTCCCGGCCGGCTCGGTCCTCCTCCCTCCTGCTCCATGGCTTGACGACTCATTGCGAGCTCACAGAACAGGGCTCCGGGCAGCTGAGTGGAAATTGAGGAAAACTAGACTCCCTGCGGACCTGTCATTTTTTCACTCCCTCCTCTCTACATTCTCTTCCTCTGTTTCCGCTGCTAAAGCCACATTCTACCACTCTACATTTCATTTAAGGTGCTCCAAAGCTTTTTACTATCAATCACGTTTCAGGAGGAGACCCAGATGCAGACAGTGAGACAGTGTCGAAGTAACAAACGTTTATTACAAAAACAGGGGGCCTGGAAAACGATAGGTCAAGGGCAGGCAGAGGTCAGTAATCCAGGGTGGTGTGACAAGGTACAGAATGGCAGGCAGGCTCAGGGGCAGGCAGAATGGTCAAAACCGGGAAAACTAGAAAACAGGAACTTGAGAAAGACAGGAGCAAGGGGAAAAACGCTGGTAGGCTTGACGAAACAAAACGAACTGGCAACAGCCAAACAGAGAACACAGATATGAATACACTGGGGATAATGGGGAAGATGGGCGACACCTGGAGGGGGGTTGGAGACAATCACAAAGACAGGTGAAACAGATCAGGGTGTGACACTATCATTCTTTATGTCATTTATCTTCGTTTCATAGTGTTAGTTTATCTTTTTCTGTAATATTCAGTTCTTCTCAATTTGCAGGTAGCGTTTGCCAATCGGTTGGCCCGACCTAGTTGCCATCTCTTGCCTCATCCCTCTCAGCCATAGGGGAACAATTTTTTTTATTCCCATCAAGTCCACAGGGATTTAACCGGTTTTTACAGTCATTTCACTTAATGGGTGCATGCTTATTAGTAAACTGGATAGAGCAATTTTCATGAATGTGTCAAGTGCAGCATCTGGTTTGCTCGTGTCATTAACATACACCACAGACCAACAACTATTATTTACATCCACAAACACAGGAATCACTACACTACAGAACAGTTTGTATGACAGCTCTTATTAACTATATATTAGGGGCCCAGCCTTTGGAACTTTGGTCTTTCCTAGATATGGCTACTGTATTGTGATCACTACATCCGATGTATCTGGATACTAGCTTTCAAACAAATTTCTGTAGCATAAAAGTAGTAAAAGATATGATCATACATGTTGATGATTCATTTCCTGTGCTGTTTGTCAAACTACCCTGTGGGATGAGGGGAGTTGATTGATGAACCTGAAACCAAGAGTTGCAGCACTAGTTAAAGTTTGAAGCTTTCTCATTGTGAGTGGGCAGCCTGATGAAAGCCAGTCAATATTTAAATCACCCAGAAAGTATACCTCTCATAAGTTGATATCGAACATATATTATCAAGCATTTCACTACATGTTATCCAGATAGCTGACTGTTAGCAAGACTTGGTGGTTCTATAGCAGGCTTCCCACCAGAATGGGCTTTGAGGTGAGGCAGATGAACCTGTATGCCATATTACTTCAACAGTATTTAACATGAGATCCTCTCTAAAGCTTTACAGGAATGTGGTTGCCTGAATATAAACAGCAACACCACCCCATTTGGCATTTCCTGTATTTTCTGTTAAAAAATGTATATAAAACGCTTGTAGTTAGCTACCACTGTGTTCATCAAAGGTACATTATCTAAGTGAGTTTCAGAGATTGTCAGAATATGACATGTCGATCTGTTGTAATACTAGGAAATTATTAATTTCATGAACCTTGTTTCTTAAGCTATACATTATGTTAAAAACGTGGGTATTTTTAACACTTTTCTATCTGGATGCTTGATTTATTTTTCTTGCTATTTACTGGGAAGATTAGCAGAGGTAGACATACTTAGGTTATTTTTATTAGTGCAGGGTGAGCTGCACAATAAGTGGGAAACGTCCTACATTAGAGAACAACCGGACCTCAAGTGCTAACAGTATTACTCTGGGTTCATAGCATATGATTACTGCATACAATAGCTTGTAGAATTCAGCAGAGGCAGTTCCCGGGGGGGTGGGGGGCAGTATAAGAGGAACCAGAATGGGTTATTTTACGATTGTGTCTTCCAACGCAAGCCCCTAGGATAATGTACAATTTGTCTGAAGCATATTGTCACGGTTTCGGCCGTAGAGGCTGCTCCTCCATCCCTGGTTCGGGGCAGGCTTCGGCGTCGGTCGTAGTGACGATTAGCCCCGGAGTACTAACTGCACCGATCTATGTTTCATGTTCGTTTGGTTTAGTGTCTGATGTTGTACACCTGGTGTGCTAGTTTTAGTCCTCGTTAGTGTCCTATTTAGTTCTCGTCGTTGTGTGGTGCGTGTGTGTTTGTGTGTGATTGTTCTTCTGTTTTGGTGTCTGAGCTACGTACTTATCCTCCTACAGTGTTTGAGAGGTTTTCCCGCACATGTTAGTGCGCAACGTTTTGAGTTGACGCCTGTGTGCGCCGTTAATTTCGCATACAATCAGTGGATATGGACACACCACAACCCAGCATTAGGTTCCATACATACCACGCTGCGATTAACAATAGCTGTAGGGGGATCAGTCAGAGGCATTCAGGGCGAATATAAGATGGACATAAATTAGGTTATATTTACATTGTGTCTTCCAATCGCCCCTAGGATATCATTAAATACGTTTGCTGGAATCTAATATGAGAACTCGAGTCAACAGCATATGGTAGGGATTAAATGAGCTGAATGTTCGCAACCAAAATAAAAACTTACATTGTCTTCTCTAAAAGACACTCCTCCATTCCCCTCTAGGACTCAAGAAAGGTACTACTGCCCGTACAAGTAGTCTTCACACAGGAACCCAGAATACTGCCCAGTACCTTGTCACACCCAGAATACTGGCCAGTACCTTCACACCCCAAGAATACTGCCAGTAATAGCCCTTGACAAACCCTGAATACCACCAGTCCAAGGTTCACATCCCATGGAATAGAACCACGCAGTACGGTGTCACACCCAGAATAACTGCCAGTACCTTCCCACCGGTAGAATACTGCCAGTAGTACTTTCACACCCAGAATACTGCCTAGTATCTTCACAACCCAGAATACTGCCATACCTTCACACGTGCCCCATAATACTGCAGTAACCTTCACACCTAGAATACTGTCAGTAAATGTCACACACCCAGAATAACACCAGTATCTTCACACCCCAAGAATACTGCCAGAATCTTCACAACCCAGCATATCCACCGGTACTTTCACCGGTGTCATAATACTGCCAGTACCTTCATACCCAGAACAACCCGGCCAATACTTTCACTCACAGAATACCACCAGTTCTTCACACCCAGAATAGCACCAGTATTTTCACCACCCTGGAATACCACCATTTATTTTCAGCACACCCAGAAATAACCACCAGTATTTTCACACCCAGAATAGCCACCATAAACTTTCACACCCAAAATACCACCAGTATTTTCAACACCCAGAATACCCACCAGTACCTTCAACACCCAGAATACCACCAATACCTTCACACCAAGAACACCACTGATTGCGTGTGTTTTCCCCTTTAATCCCCACTGATTGGTGTGTTTTCCCCTTTTAAATCCCCTGATTGGTGTGTTTTCCCCCTTTAATCATCCCACTGATTGTGTGTTTTTTTTCCCCCTTAATAATGCCACCTGATGGGTGTGTTTTCCCCTTTAATAACCAGTGATTGGTGTGTTTTCTCCTTTAATACCAGTGATTGGTGGTTTTCCCCCTTTAATCCACTGATTGGTATCTAATAGAAAGGGATCAAATCACAGAAAACCACAGAGAGGAGGCAATTTTGTCAGTTGTTCAACCGACAAAAGAGTAGCACCTTCTATGAGGTACAATTTTTATTTTTGAATGGTGCCAGAGAAGATGGCTGCCGTTTTACAGCCCTCTAACCAATTGTACTATTGTGTGTGTTTTTTTTTTTTTTCGCGTTATTTGTAATTAATTATTTTGTACATAACGTTTCTCTGCCATCGTCTCTTATGACCGAAAAGAGCTTCTGGATATCAGGACACAGCGATTACTCACCTCATACCCCGTGTAGCTCAGTTGGTAGAGCATGGTTGCTTGCAATGGCCAGGGTGGTGGTTCGATTCCCCACAGTGGGGCCAGTATGAAAAATGTATGCACTCACTAACTGAAAGTTGCTCTGGATAAGAGCGTCTGCTAAATGACCAAAAAATAATACTGACAAAGAGTTTTTCTTTAACGAGTCGGACACGAAGGATTTTCTTCAGACACCTGACAAGGTCCACATCCCCGTCATTCGCATGAGAAAGAGACATAGATATCGGGACGTAGGTTGGGGTGCCTTGTAAGGATCCGACAGAGAGTGTGTAATCTGCCTCTACCATCAGTCCTATTAGCCAACGTACAATCATTGGATAACAAAATAGACGAACTACGATCACGGTAATATCCTACCAACGGGAACATTAGAAACTGTAATATCTTATGTTTCACAGAGTCGTGGCTGAACGACGACATGGATAACATACAGCTGGCGCGGCTATACTCTGCATCGGCAAGATAGAACAGCTGCCCGGTAAGACAAGGAGTGGCGGTCTGTTGTATATTTGTAAAACAACAGCTTGTGCACGAAGTCTCGAGGTTTTGCTCCACCTGAGGTAAAGTATCTCATGATAAGCTGTAGACCACACTATTTTACCAGAGAGTTTTTCATCTATATTGTTCGTAGCTGTCTATTTACCACCACCAAACCGATGCTGGCACTAAGACCGCACTCAATGAACTGTATAAGGCCATAAGTAAACAGGAAAACGCTCATCCAGAGGCAGCGCTCCTAGTGGCCGGGGACTTTTTAATGCAGGGAAACTTAAATCTTTTTACCAATTTCGACCAGCATGTTAAATGTGCAAAACAGTAGGGGAAAAAAAAAACTCTAGACCACCTTTACTCCACACAACAGAGACGCATACAAAGCTCTCCCTCGCCTCCATTTGGCAAATCTGACAATAATTCTATCCTCCTGATTCACTGCTTACAAGCAAAAAACTAAAGCACCAGAGGAAGCACCATTGACTCTAGGTCAATAAAGAAGTGGTCAGATGAATGCAAGATGCTAAGCTACAGTGACTGTTTTGCTAGCACAGAGACTGGAATATGTTTCCGGGATTCTTCAGATGTCATTGAAGAGTACACCACATAAGTCACTGGCTTCATCAATAAGTGCATCGATGACGTCGTCCCCACAGTGACCGTACGTACACACCCCAACCAGAAGCCATGGATTACAGGCAACATCGCACTGAGCTAAAAGGGTAGAGTTGCCGCTTTCAAGGAGCGGGACACTAACCCGAACGCTTATAAGAAATCCCCGACTGCTATGCCCTCCGACGAACCATCAAACAGGCAAAGCATCAGTTACAGGACTAAGATTGAATCATACTATACCAGCTCCGACGCTCATCATCGGATGTGGCAGGGCTTGCAAACTATTACAGACTACAAAGGGATGCACAGCCGCGAGCTGCCCAAGAGAAACGAGCCTACCAGAGGAGCTAAAGTTTACTTCTATGCTCGCTTCGACGCAAGCACCAACTGAAGCATGCATGAGAGCACTCAACTGTTTCCGGACGACTGTATGATCACGCTCTCTGCTGTAGCCGATGTGAGTAAAACCTTTAAACAGGTCAACATCATCACAGGGCCGCATGGCCCAGATGGATTACCAGAGACGTGTACTCCGAGCATGCGCTGACCAAACTGGGCAATGGTACCTTTCACTGACATTTTCAGAACCTGTCCCCTGACTGAGTCTGTAATACCAAACATGTTTTCAAGCAGACCACCCATAGTCCCTGTGCCCAAGAACACTAAGGTACCTGCCTAAATGAATACAGACACGTAGCACTCACGACTGTAGCCATGAAGTGCTTTTGAAAGGCTGGTCATGGCTCACCATCAACACCATTCTCCCAGAAACCCTAGACCCACTCCAATTTGCATACATCCCCAACAGATCCACAGATGATGCAATCTCTATTGCACTCCACACTGCCCTTTCCCCTGGACAAAAGGAACACCTACGTGAAAATGCTATTCATTGACTACAGCTCAGCGTTCATCACCATAGTGCCCTCAAAGCTCATCACTATTAAGCTAAGGACCCTGGGACTAAACACCTCCCTATGCAACTGGATCCTGGACTTCCTGACGTGCGCCCCCAGGTGGGTGTAAGGTAGGTAACAACACATCTGCCACGCTGATCCTCAACACGGGGGCCCCTCAGGGGTGCGTGCTCAGTCCCCTCCTGTACTCCCTGTTCACCCATGACTAAGGCATGGCCAGGCACGACTCCAACACCATCATTACGTTTGCAGACGACACAACAGTGGTAGGGCCTGATCATCAACAACGATGAGACAGCCTATAGGGAGGAGGTTCAGAGCCTGGCCGTGTGGTGCCAGGACAACAACCTCTCCCTCAACGTGATCAAGACAAATGAGATGATTGTGGACTTAACGAAAAGGAGGCTGAGCACGCCCCCATTCTCATCGACGGGGCTGTAGGTGGAACAGTTGAGAGCTTTAAGGTCCTTGGTGTCCACATCACCACAAACTAATCATGGTCCAACACACCAAGACAGTCGTGGCAGAGGGCACGACAAAGCCTATTCCCCCTCAGGAGACTGAATAGATTTGGCATGGGTCCTCAGATCATCAAAAAGTTATTCAGGCTGCAACCATCGAGAGCCTCCTGACTGGTTGCGTCACTGTGTGGCGGGTGATTTCGTCAGGTGGCGGAGGGTAAATCACAGAGTAAAGGTTTTATTCGGCAATACAGCGGTACGCAGCATGCGTAAAACACTCCAATGCGGTAATACGGCGCACTGGAGAAAAACAAGGCACACGGGTGAAATATCCTGGAGATACACAATACAATACAGCTCCACCACCGAGCTAGAGTCACCTCCACAATAAACATCACACACAAAGACAAGGGGGGCAGAGGGAACACTTATACAGGTACTGATGAGGGGATGTGAACCAGGTGTGTGTAATAAAACAAGACAAAACAAATGGAATGATGAGATGAGGAGCGGCAGTGGCTAGAAGGCCAGTGACGACGAACGCTGAAGCCCGAACAAGGAGGGGAGGCAGCTTCGGAGGAAGTCGTGACACACTGCCTGGTATGGCAACTACTTGGCCTCCGACCGCAAGGCACTACAGAGGGTAGTGCTTACATTCCAGTACATCACTGGAGCCAAGCTTCCTGCCATCCAGGACCTCTATACCAGGCGGTGTCAGAGGAGGCCCTAGAAGTTGTCAAAGACTCCAGCCACCCTAGTCATAGACTGTTCTCTCTGCTACCGCACGCAAAGCGGTACAGGAGTGCCAACTCTAGGTCCAAAAGGCTTCTTAACAGCTTCTACCACCAAGCCATAAGACTTCTGAACAGCTAATCAAATGGCTACCCAAACTATTTGCATTGTTCCCGCCCCCTCTTTTACGTTGCTGCTACTCTCTGTTTAGTATCTATGCATAGTCACTTTAACTCTACCTACATGTACATATTACCCCAATTACCTCGACTAATTGGTACCCCCTGTATATAGCTATATATAGCCTGTATATTGACTCTGTACCGGTACCCCCTGTATATAGCCTGTATATTGACTCTGTACCGGTACCCCCTGTATATAGCCTGTACATTGACTCTGTACCGGTACCCCCTGTATATAGCTGTATATAGCCTGTACATTGACTCTGTACCGGTACCCCCTGTATATAGCCTGTATATAGCCTGTACATTGACTCTGTACCTGTACCCCCTGTATGTAGCTGTATATAGCCTGTATATTGACTCTGTACCGGTACCACCCCCTGTATATAGCTGTATATAGCCTGTATATTGACTCTGTACCGGTACCCCCTGTATGTAGCTGTATATAGCCTGTATATTGACTCTGCACCGGTACCCCCTGTATTAGCCTGTATATTGACTCTGTACCGGTACCCCCTGTATATAGCCTCCCTACTGTTATTTTATTGCTGCTCTTTAATGATTTGTTATTTGTATTTTTTACTTAAAACACTTTTTTTTCTTCTAAACTGCATTGTTGGTTTAAGGGCTTGTAAGTAAGCATTTCACTGTAATGTCTAACCTACACTTGTTGTGTTCGGCGCATGTGGCAAATAATATTTGATTTGATTTGATCTACATATACGCCTTTATAACTTCCATTATAGTGCCTTATAATACACTTAGAATGTATTATAAATCTGACTTCAATACATAATGATTCAGTGTTTTCCTGTCAAGAGTCAAATCTAATGCTGTCCTCCTTATGACAATCGCCAGCAGCAACAATTTCTGCAGAGCCAACATGTGCATCAGCCACATTCTAAAACTCTTGTTACTGCAGTAGACACACCGACGAATGAGCACGCGCGTGTGTTGTGGTGTGTGTGTGTGGGTGGGTATATGAGTATGTGTTGTCTGTGTGTGTTTGAGCGTGCTCTGTGCATGCACGTTTGTGTGTGTGTGTGTGTGTGTGTGTGTGTGCTTGTTTCACTGGACCGTTGAGTAATGCAACCATGGGGATAGGTGTGAGCTCCTTCGCATCCGAGTCGTCTGGAATCTGGATCCAGAACTACTTACTGAGCTACTGGCTCAGAACCACTGTTGGGCTGGGCTGGTTCTGGCTGGGTCTGGTTGGGCTGGATCTGGCTGGGCTGGGCTGGCCTGGGTCTGGCTAGGTCTGGCTGGGCTGGGCTGGCCTGGGTCTGGCTGGATCTGGCTGGGGCTCGGCTGCGTCTGGTTGGGCTGGGTCTGGTTGGGCTGGGTCTGGCTGGGATGGGCTGGCTTGGGTCTGGCCTGGTTCTGGTTGGGCAGGGTCTGGTTGGCCTCGGCTGGCCTGGGTCTGGCTGGGTCTGGTTGGGCTGGTTCTGGTTGGGCAGGGTCTGGCTGGGCTGGGTCGACTAACTGACTGATTGGGAGAGAGAGATGTTGGAAGATGGAATTGATTGGAGACACTTGTCTTCTGCTCTTCCTTTAAGATGTGTGTTGTGTTGTCCAGTGTTGGGGATGTGTGTGTTGTGTTGTCCAGTGTACTTTTTGCGGTAACAAGTAATATAACGTAGTTGACAAATAATATTACAGTTACTGATTAAAGAGATGGGTTGTTAATTTTCTTATAATTCCCTTCCTAAATATTGTGATTATCATTATTCCCTCTCTGTTGGAGCAATATAAACCCCGACCCAGATTTGAATTGTTTTGTCCTCTCATCAAGTTCCTGTTTACGCATGCACACACTACTAATGACAGCTTTAGTGAGGGAGATCACACTCTACTACTGACACCTTTAGTAAGGGAGATCACACTCTACTACTGACAGCTTTAGTGAGGGAGATCACACTCTACTACTGACAGCTTTAGTGAGGGAGATCACACCCTACTACTGATAGCTTTAGTGAGGGAGATCACACTCTACTACTACTGCTTTAGTGAGGGAGATCACACTCTACTACTGACAGCTTTAGTGAGGGAGATCACACTCTACTACTGACAGCTTTAGTGAGGGAGATCACACTCTACTACTGACAGCTTTAGTGAGGGAGATCACACTCTACTACTGACAGCTTTAGTGAGGGAGATCACACTCTACTACTGATAGCTTTAGTGAGGGAGATCACACTCTACTACTACTGCTTTAGTGAGGGAGATCACACTCTACTACTGACAGCTTTAGTGAGGGAGATCACACTCTACTACTGACAGCTTAGTGAGGGAGATCACACTCTACTACTGATAGCTTTAGTGAGGGAGATCACACTCTACTATTACTGCTTTAGTGAGGGAGATCACACTCTACTACTGACAGCTTTAGTAAGGGAGATCACACTCTACTACTGACAGCTTTAGTGAGGGAGATCACACTCTACTACTGACAGCTTTAGTGAGGGAGATCACACTCTACTAATGACTGCTTTAGTGAGGGAGATCACACACTACTAATGACACCTTTAGTAAGGGATATCACACTCTACTACTGACAGCGTTAGTGAGGGAGATCACACTCTACTACTACTGCTTTAGTGAGGGAGATCACACTCTACTACTGACAGCTTTAGTGAGGGAGATCACACTCTACTACTGACAGCTTTAGTGAGGGAGCTCACACTCTACTACTGACAGCTTTAGTGAGGGAGATCACACTCTACTACTACTGCTTTAGTGAGGGAGATCACACTCTACTACTACTGCTTTAGTGAGGGAGATCACACTACTACTGACTGCTTTAGTGAGGGAGATCACACTCTACTACTGACAGCTTTAGTAAGGGAGATCACACTCTACTACTGACAGCTTTAGTGAGGGAGATCACACTCTACTACTGACAGCTTTAGTGAGGGAGATCACACTCTACTACTGACAGCTTTAGTGAGGGAGATCACACTCTACTACTGACAGCTTTAGTGAGGGAGATCACACTCTACTACTACTGCTTTAGTGAGGGAGATCACACTCTACTACTGCTTTAGTGAGGGAGATCACACTCTACTACTGACTGCTTTAGTAAGGGAGATCACACTCTACTACTGACAGCTTTCGTGAGGGAGATCACACTCTACTACTACTGCTTTAGTGAGGGAGATCACACTCTACTACTGACTGTTTTAGTGAAGGATATCACACTCTACTACTGACAGCTTTAGTGAGGGAGATCACACTCTACTACTGACAGCTTTAGTGAGGGAGATCACACTCTACTACTGACAGCTTTAGTGAGGGAGATCACACTCTACTACTACTGCTTTAGTGAGGGAGATCACACTCTACTACTGACAGCTTTAGTGAGGAGATCACACTCTACCACTGACAGCTTTAGTAAGGGAGATCACACTCTACTACTGACAGCTTTAGTGAGGGAGATCACACTCTACTACTGACAGCTTTAGTGAGGGAGATCACACTCTACTACTGACAGCTTTAGTGAGGGAGATCACACTCTACTACTACTGCTTTAGTGAGGGAGATCACACTCTACTACTGACTGCTTTAGTGAGGGAGATCACACTCTACTACTGACAGCTTTAGTGAGGGAGATCACACTCTACTACTGACAGCTTTAGGGAGGGAGATCACACTCTACTACTACTGCTTTAGTAAGGGAGATCACACTCTACTACTGACAGCTTTAGTAAGGGAGATCACACTCTACTACTGACATCTTTAGTGAGGGAGATCACACTCTACTACTACTGCTTTAGTGAGGGAGATCACACTCTACTACTGACAGCTTTAGTGAGGGAGATCACACTCTACTACTACTGCTTTAGTGAGGGAGATCACACTCTACTACTGACAGCTTTAGTAAGGGAGATCACACTCTACTACTGACAGCTTTAGTGAGGGAGATCACACTCTACTACTACTGCTTTAGTAAGGGAGATCACACTCTACTACTGACAGCTTTAGTGAGGGAGATCACACTCTCTACTACTGACAGCTTTAGTGAGGGAGATCACACTCTACTACTGATAGCTTTAGTGAGGGAGATCACACTCTACTACTGACAGCTTTAGTGAGGGAGATCACACTCTACTACTGATAGCTTTAGTGAGGGAGATCACACTCTACTACTACTGCTTTAATGAGGGAGATCACACTCTACTACTGACAGCTTTAGTAAGGGAGATCACACTCTACTACTGACAGCTTTAGTGAGGGAGATCACACTCTACTACTGATAGCTTTAGTGAGGGAGATCACACTCTACTACTGACAGCTTTAGTGAGGGAGATCACACTCTACTACTGATAGCTTTAGTGAGGGAGATCACACTCTACTACTACTGCTTTAGTGAGGGAGATCACACTCTACTACTGACAGCTTTAGTAAGGGAGATCACACTCTACTACTGACAGCTTTAGTGAGGGAGATCACACTCTACTACTGACAGCTTTAGTGAGGGAGATCACACTCTACTACTGACAGCTTTAGTGAGGGAGATCACACTCTACTACTGATAGCTTTAGTGAGGGAGATCCCTCTACCACTACTGCTTTAGTGAGGGAGATCACACTCTACTACTGACAGCTTTAGTGAGGGAGATCACACTCTACTACTGACAGCTTTAGTGAGGGAGATCACACTCTACTACTGACAGCTTTAGTGAGGGAGATCACACTCTACTACTACTGCTTTAGTGAGGGAGGGAGATCACACTCTACTACTGACAGCTTTAGTAAGGGAGATCACACTCTACTACTGACAGCTTTAGTGAGGGAGATCACACTCTACTATTGACAGCTTTAGTGAGGGAGATCACACTCTACTAATGACTGCTTTAGTGAGGGAGATCACACACTACTAATGACACCTTTAGTAAGGGAGATCACACTCTACTACTGACTGCTTTAGTGAGGGAGATCACACTCTACTACTACTGCTTTAGTGAGGGAGATCACACTCTACTACTGACTGCTTTAGTAAGGGATATCACACTCTACTACTGACAGCTTTCGTGAGGGAGATCACACTCTACTACTACTGCTTTAGTGAGGGAGATCACACTCTACTACTGACTGCTTTAGTGAGGGATATCACACTCTACTACTGACAGCGTTAGTGAGGGAGATCACACTCTACTACTACTGCTTTAGTGAGGGAGATCACACTCTACTACTGACAGCTTTAGTGAGGGAGATCACACTCTACTACTGACAGCTTTAGTGAGGGAGATCACACTCTACTACTGACAGCTTTAGTGAGGGAGATCACACTCTACTACTACTGCTTTAGTGAGGGAGATCACACTCTACTACTACTGCTTTAGTGAGGGAGATCACACTCTACTACTGACTGCTTTAGTGAGGGAGATCACACTCTACTACTGACAGCTTTAGTAAGGGAGATCACACTCTACTACTGACAGCTTTAGTGAGGGAGATCACACTCTACTACTGACAGCTTTAGTGAGGGAGATCACACTCTACTACTGACAGCTTTAGTGGGGAGATCACACTCTACTACTGACAGCTTTAGTGAGGGAGATCACACTCTACTACTACTGCTTTAGTGAGGGAGATCACACTCTACTACTGCTTTAGTGAGGGAGATCACACTCTACTACTGACTGCTTTAGTAAGGGAGATCACACTCTACTACTGACAGCTTTCGTGAGGGAGATCACACTGTACTACTACTGCTTTAGTGAGGGAGTTCACACTCTACTACTGACTGCTTTAGTGAAGGATATCACACTCTACTACTGACAGCTTTAGTGAGGGAGATCACACTCTACTACTGACAGCTTTAGTGAGGGAGATCACACTCTACTACTGACAGCTTTAGTGAGGGAGATCACACTACTACTGACAGCTTTAGTGAGGGAGATCACACTCTACTACTGACATCTTTAGTGAGGGAGATCACACTCTACTACTACTGCTTTAGTGAGGGAGATCACACTCTACTACTGACAGCTTTAGTAAGGGAGATCACACTACTACTGACAGCTTTAGTGAGGGAGATCACACTCTACTACTGACAGCTTTAGTGAGGGAGATCACACTCTATTACTGACAGCTTTAGTGAGGGAGATCACACTCTACTACTACTGCTTTAGTGAGGGAGATCACACTCTACTACTGACTGCTTTAGTGAGGGAGATCACACTCTACTACTGACAGCTTTAGTGAGGGAGATCACACTCTACTACTGACAGCTTTAGTGAGGGAGATCACACTCTACTACTGACAGCTTTAGTAAGGGAGATCACACTCTACTACTGACAGCTTTAGTGAGGGAGATCACACTCTACTACTACTGCTTTAGTAAGGGAGATCACACTCTACTACTGACAGCTTTAGTAAGGAGATCACACTCTACTACTGACAGCTTTAGTGAGGGAGATCACACTCTACTACTACTGCTTTAGTAGGGAGATCACACTCTACTACTGACAGCTTTAGTAAGGGAGATCACACTCTACTACTACTGCTTTAGTGAGGGAGATCACACTCTACTACTGACAGCTTTAGTAAGGGAGATCACACTCTACTACTACTGCTTTAGTGAGGGAGATCACACTCTCTACTACTGACAGCTTTAGTGAGGAGATCACACTCTACCACTGACAGCTTTAGTAAGGGAGATCACACTCTACTACTGACAGCTTTAGTGAGGGAGATCACACTCTACTACTGACAGCTTTAGTGAGGGAGATCACACTCTACTACTGACAGCTTTAGTGAGGGAGATCACACTCTACTACTACTGCTTTAGTGAGGGAGATCACACTCTACTACTGACTGCTTTAGTGAGGGAGATCACACTCTACTACTGACAGCTTTAGTGAGGGAGATCACACTCTACTACTGACAGCTTTAGGGAGGGAGATCACACTCTACTACTACTGCTTTAGTAAGGGAGATCACACTCTACTACTGACAGCTTTAGTAAGGGAGATCACACTCTACTACTGACATCTTTAGTGAGGGAGATCACACTCTACTACTACTGCTTTAGTGAGGGAGATCACACTCTACTACTGACAGCTTTAGTGAGGGAGATCACACTCTACTACTACTGCTTTAGTGAGGGAGATCACACTCTACTACTGACAGCTTTAGTAAGGGAGATCACACTCTACTACTGACAGCTTTAGTGAGGGAGATCACACTCTACTACTACTGCTTTAGTAAGGGAGATCACACTCTACTACTGACAGCTTTAGTGAGGGAGATCACACTCTACTACTGACAGCTTTAGTGAGGGAGATCACACTCTACTACTGATAGCTTTAGTGAGGGAGATCACACTCTACTACTGACAGCTTTAGTGAGGGAGATCACACTCTACTACTGATAGCTTTAGTGAGGGAGATCACACTCTACTACTACTGCTTTAGTGAGGGAGATCACACTCTACTACTGACAGCTTTAGTAAGGGAGATCACACTCTACTACTGACAGCTTTAGTGAGGGAGATCACACTCTACTACTGATAGCTTTAGTGAGGGAGATCACACTCTACTACTGACAGCTTTAGTGAGGGAGATCACACTCTACTACTGATAGCTTTAGTAGTGAGGGAGATCACACTCTACTACTACTGCTTTAGTGAGGGAGATCACACTCTCTACTACTGACAGCTTTAGTAAGGGAGATCACACTCTACTACTGACAGCTTTAGTGAGGGAGATCACACTCTACTACTGACAGCTTTAGTGAGGGAGATCACACTCTACTACTGACAGCTTTAGTGAGGGAGATCACACTCTACTACTGATAGCTTTAGTGAGGGAGATCCCTCTACCACTACTGCTTTAGTGAGGGAGATCACACTCTACTACTGACAGCTTTAGTGAGGGAGATCACACTCTACTACTGACAGCTTTAGTGAGGGAGATCACACTCTACTACTGACAGCTTTAGTGAGGGAGATCACACTCTACTACTACTGCTTTAGTGAGGGAGATCACACTCTACTACTGACAGCTTTAGTAAGGGAGATCACACTCTACTACTGACAGCTTTAGTGAGGGGGAGATCACACTCTACTATTGACAGCTTTAGTGAGGGAGATCACACTCTACTAATGACTGCTTTAGTGAGGGAGATCACACACTACTAATGACACCTTTAGTAAGGGAGATCACACTCTACTACTGACTGCTTTAGTGAGGGAGATCACACTCTACTACTACTGCTTTAGTGAGGGAGATCACACTCTACTACTGACTGCTTTAGTAAGGGATATCACACTCTACTACTGACAGCTTTCGTGAGGGAGATCACACTCTACTACTACTGCTTTAGTGAGGGAGATCACACTCTACTACTGACTGCTTTAGTGAGGGATATCACACTCTACTACTGACAGCGTTAGTGAGGGAGATCACACTCTACTACTACTGCTTTAGTGAGGGAGATCACACTCTACTACTGACAGCTTTAGTGAGGGAGATCACACACTCTACTACTGACAGCTTTAGTGAGGGAGATCACACTCTACTACTGACAGCTTTAGTGAGGGAGATCACACTCTACTACTACTGCTTTAGTGAGGGAGATCACACTCTACTACTACTGCTTTAGTGAGGGAGATCACACTCTACTACTGACTGCTTTAGTGAGGGAGATCACACTCTACTACTGACAGCTTTAGTAAGGGAGATCACACTCTACTACTGACAGCTTTAGTGAGGGAGATCACACTCTACTACTGACAGCTTTAGTGAGGGAGATCACACTCTACTACTGACAGCTTTAGTGAGGGAGATCACACTCTACTACTGACAGCTTTAGTGAGGGAGATCACACTCTACTACTACTGCTTTAGTGAGGGAGATCACACTCTACTACTGCTTTAGTGAGGGAGATCACACTCTACTACTGACTGCTTTAGTAAGGGAGATCACACTCTACTACTGACAGCTTTCGTGAGGGAGATCACACTGTACTACTACTGCTTTAGTGAGGGAGTTCACACTCTACTACTGACTGCTTTAGTGAAGGATATCACACTCTACTACTGACAGCTTTAGTGAGGGAGATCACACTCTACTACTGACAGCTTTAGTGAGGGAGATCACACTCTACTACTGACAGCTTTAGTGAGGGAGATCACACTACTACTGACAGCTTTAGTGAGGGAGATCACACTCTACTACTGACATCTTTAGTGAGGGAGATCACACTCTACTACTACTGCTTTAGTGAGGGAGATCACACTCTACTACTGACAGCTTTAGTAAGGGGAGATCACACTACTACTGACAGCTTTAGTGAGGGAGATCACACTCTACTACTGACAGCTTTAGTGAGGGAGATCACACTCTATTACTGACAGCTTTAGTGAGGGAGATCACACTCTACTACTACTGCTTTAGTGAGGGAGATCACACTCTACTACTGACTGCTTTAGTGAGGGAGATCACACACTCTACTACTGACAGCTTTAGTGAGGGAGATCACACTCTACTACTGACAGCTTTAGTGAGGGAGATCACACTCTACTACTGACAGCTTTAGTAAGGGAGATCACACTCTACTACTGACAGCTTTAGTGAGGGAGATCACACTCTACTACTACTGCTTTAGTAAGGGAGATCACACTCTACTACTGACAGCTTTAGTAAGGGAGATCACACTCTACTACTGACAGCTTTAGTGAGGGAGATCACACTCTACTACTACTGCTTTAGTAAGGGAGATCACACTCTACTACTGACAGCTTTAGTAAGGGAGATCACACTCTACTACTACTGCTTTAGTGAGGGAGATCACACTCTACTACTGACAGCTTTAGTAAGGGAGATCACACTCTGCTACTGACAGCTATAGTGAGGGAGATCACACTCTACTACTACTGCTTTAGTAAGGGGAGATCACACTCTACTACTGACAGCTTTAGTAAGGGAGATCACACTCTACTACTGACAGCTTTAGTGAGGGAGATCACACTCTACTACTACTGCTTTAGTGAGGGAGATCACACTCTACTACTACTGCTTTAGTGAGGGAGATCACACTCTACTACTGACAGCTTTAGTGAGGGAGATCACACTCTACTACTACTGCTTTAGTAAGGGAGATCACACTCGACTACTGACAGCTTTAGTAAGGGAGATCACACTCTACTACTGACAGCTTTAGTGAGGGAGATCACACTCTACTACTACTGCTTTAGTGAGGTAGATCACACTCTACTACTACTGCTTTAGTGAGGGAGATCACACTCTACTACTGACAGCTTTAGTAAGGGAGATCACACTCTACTACTGACAGCTATAGTGAGGGAGATCACACTCTACTACTACTGCTTTAGTAAGGGAGATCACACTCTACTACTGACAGCTTTAGTAAGGGAGATCACACTCTACTACTGACAGCTTTAGTGAGGGAGATCACACTCTACTACTACTGCTTTAGTGAGGGAGATCACACTCTACTACTGACAGCTTTAGTGAGGGAGATCACACTCTACTACTACTGCTTTAGTGAGGGAGATCACACTCTACTACTGACAGCTTTAGTTAGGGAGATCACACTCTACTACTGACAGCTTTAGTAAGGGAGATCACACTCTACTACTGACAGCTTTAGTAAGGGAGATCACACTCTACTACTGACAGCTTTAGTGAGGGAGATCACACTCTACTACTGACATCTTTAGTTAGGGAGATCACACTACTACTGACAGCTTTAGTGAGGGAGATCACACTCTACTACTACTGCTTTAGTGAGGGATATCACACTCTACTACTACTGCTTTAGTGAGGGATATCACACTCTACTACTGACAGCTTTAGTGAGGGAGATCACACTCTACTACTGACAGCTTTAGTAAGGGAGATCACACTCTACTACTGACAGCTTTAGTGAGGGAGATCACACTCTACTACTGACAGCTTTAGTAAGGGAGATCACACTCTACTACTGACAGCTTTAGTAAGGGAGATCATACTCTACTACTGACAGCTTTAGTTAGGGAGATCACACTCTACTACTGACAGCTTTAGTAAGGGAGATCACACTCTACTACTGACAGCTTTAGTGAGGGAGATCACACTCTACTACTGACAGCTTTAGTTAGGGAGATCACACTACTACTGACAGCTTTAGTGAGGGAGATCACACTCTACTACTACTGCTTTTGTGAGGGATATCACACTCTACTACTGACTGCTTTAGTGAGGGAGTTGGAAAATGGCAGAAGCGTCTCAAACATGGACTTTCTCTGCGTGGAAATACTCCCATTACTTTGATCTGGTAGGAGGACAAAATTACAAGAATATAACTGTAAAATGTCAACTGTGCCCCAGGCGAGAAATACCTCTCTACTGCTAGAAACACTTCCAATCTCTTGAAGCACCTGCAAAAGCAACACGCCAAGACAAAACACGTAGCGAAAGACCCTTGAGGTCTGACCACTGCTGTTGAAGATGACTGTAGGCTTACCTCATCCAAACAACCAAGGCTTGGTTTTAATCGTTCAGGAGGACAGGCTGTAACCCAGGGAGAGATGAACAGCTTGTAGCTGGGTATGTAGTAGAGAAAATGCTGCCCTTATCCACGGTAGAATCCCCCTCTTTAAGTATCTGTCATTATTAAACCAGTTGGTGTATAGGCCTACGTAACGTAAAGTAACGTTGACGTTGTTTACATCGAGTGAGGACGCGCAACGTTTTGGGGTGTGACGCAAAAGTAATATAACCAGTAGTGTAACTAATGACTTTTCCCAGGGAGTAATACGTAAAGTAATTAATTACTGTTGAAAGAAGTAACAAGTAATAGTTAATATATTACTGTTTTTGAGTAACGACAACAACACTGGCTGTGGCCAATACACACTTACCTTATATATAATATATGAACCCCTTACCTTATATATAATGTAATACATTAACACCTTACCTTGTATATAATATAATATATGAACACTTTACCTTACAGTGGCTTGCAAAAGTATTCACCCCCCTTGGCATTTTTACTACTTTGTTACCTTACAACCTGGAATTAAAATTGATTTTTGGGGGTTTGTATCATTTGATTTACACAACATGCCTACCACTTTGAAGATGCCAAATATTTTTTCTTGTGAAACAAACAAGAAATAAGACAAAAAAACTGAAAACTTGAGAGTGCATAACTATTCACCCCCCCCCCCCCCCAAAGTCAATACTTTGTAGAGCCACCTTTTGCAGCAATTACAGCTGCAAGTCTCTTGGGGTATGTCTCTATAAGCTTGGCACATCTAGCCACTGGGATTTTTGCCCATTCTTCAAGGCAAAACTGCTCCAGCTCCTTCAAGTTGGATGGGTTCCGCTGGTGTACAGCAATCTTTAAGTCATCTTTAAGTCATACCACAGATTCTCAATTGGATTGAGGTCTAGGCCAAGCAGTTGCCATACCAGGCGGTGATGCAACCAGTCAGGATGCTCTCGATGGTGCAGCTGTAGAATTTTTTGAGGATCTGAGGACCCATGCCAAATCTTTTTAGTCTCCTGAGGGGGAATAGGCTTTGTCGTGCCCTCTTCACGACTGTCTTGGTGTGTTTGGACCATGATAGTTCGTTGGTGATGTGGACACCAAGGAACTTGAAGCTCTCACCTGTTCCACTACAGCCCCGTCGATGAGAATGGGGCGTGCTCAGTCCTCTTTTTTTTTCCTGTAGTCCACAATCATCTCCTTTGTCTTGGTCACGTTGAGGGAGAGGTTGTTGTCCTGGCACCACACACGGCCAGATCTCTGACCTCCTCCCTATAGGCTGTCTCATCGTTGTCGGTGATCAGGCCTACCACTGTTGTGTCGTCGGCAAACTTAATGATGGTGTTGGAGTCGTGCCTGGCCATGCAGTCATGGGGTGAACAGAGAGTACAGGAGGGGACTGAGCACGCACCCCTGAGGGGCCCCCGTGTTGAGGATCAGTGTGGCAGATGTGTTGTTACCTACCCTTACCACCTGGGGGCGGCCCGTCAGGAAGTCCAGGATCCAGTTGCAGAGGGAGGTGTTTAGTCCCAGGATCCTTAGCTTAGTGATGAGCTTTGAGGGCACTATGGTGTTGAATGCTGAGCTATAGTCAATGAATAGCATTCTCACGTAGGTGTTCCTCTTGTCCAGGTGGGAAAGGGCAGTGTGGAGTGCGATAGAGATTGCATCATCTGTGGATCTGTTGGGGCGGTATGCAAATTGGAGTGGGTCTAGGGTTTCTGGGATTATGCTGTTGATGTGAGCCATGACCAGTCTTTCAAAGCACTTCATGGCTACAGACGTCAGTGCCACGGGTCGGTAGTCATTTAGGCAGGTTATCTTAGAGTTCTTGGGCACGGGGACTATGGTGTTCTGCTTGAAACATGTTGGTATTACAGACTCAGTCAGGGACATGTTGAAAATGTCAGTGAAGACACTTGCCAGTTGGTCAGCACATGCTCGGAGTACACGTCCTGGTAATCCGTCTGGCCCTGCGGCCTTGTGAATGTTGACCTGCTTAAAAGTCTTACTCACATCGGCTACGGAGAGCGTGATCACATAGTCGTCCGGAACAGCTGGTGCTCTCATGCATGCTTCAGTGTTGCTTGCCTCGAAGCGAGCATAGAAGTGGTTTAGCTCGTCTGGTAGGCTTGTGTCACTGGGCAGCTCGCGGCTGTGCTTCCCTTTGTAGTCTGTAATAGTTTTCAAGCCCTGCCACATCCGACGAGCGTCAGAGCCAGTGTAGTATGATTCAATCTTAGACCTGTATTGACTCTTTGCCTGTTTGATGGTTCGTCGGAGGTCATAGCGGGATTTCTTATAAGCGTCCGGGTTAGAGTCCCGTTCCTTGAAAGCGGCAGCTCTACCCTTTAGCTCAGTGCGGATGTTTCCTGTAATCCATGGCTTCTGGTTGGGGTATGTACGTACGGTCACTGTGGGGACGACATCATCGATGCACTTATTGATGAAGCCAGTGACTGATGTGGTGTACTCCTCAATGCTGTCTGAAGAATCCCGGAACATGTTCCAGTCTGTGCTAGCAAAACAGTCCTGTAGCTTAGCATCTGCGTCATCTGACCACTTTTTTATTAGCCGAATCACTGGTGCTTCCTGCTTCAGTTTTTGCTTATAAGCAGGAATCAGGAGGATAGAGTTATGGTCAGATTTGCCAAATGGAGGGCGAGGGAGAGCTTTGTATGCGTCTCTGTGTGTGGAGTAAAGGTGGTCTAGAGTTTTTTCCCCTCTGGTTGCACATTTAACATGCTGGTAGAAATTAGGTAGAACGGATTTAAGTTTCCCTGCATTAAAGTCCCCGGCTACTAGGAGCGCTGCATCTGGATGAGCGTTTTCCTGTTGATTAATGGCCTTGTACAACTCATTCAGTGCAATCTTAATGCCAGCATTGGTTTGTGGTGGTAAATAGACAGCTATGAAAAATATAGATGAAAACTCTCTTGGTAAATAGTGTGGTCTACAGCTTATCATAAGATACTCTACCTCAGGCGAGCAAAACCTTGAGACTTCCTTAGTATTTGATTTTGTGCACCAGCTGTTGTTTACAAATATACAGAGACCGCCACCCCTCGTCTTACCCGAGTCTGCCGTTCTGTCCTGCCGATGTAGCGTATAGCCTGCTAGCTGAATGTTATCATTGTCGTCGTTCAGCCACGACTCCGTGAAACATAAGATATTACAGTTTTTTAATGTCCCGTTGGTAGGATAACCGTAATCTTAAATCGTCCATTTTATCTCCAAAGCTTGAACGTTGGCTAATAGGATTGATGGGAGAGGCAGTTTACTCGTTCGCCGTCGGATCCTTACAAGGCACCCGGATCTGCGTCCACGATATCTCCGTCTCTTCCTCACGCGAATGACGGGGATCTGGGCCTTGTCGGGAGTCTGTAGAATATCCTTCGCGAACGCCTCGTTGAAGAAAAAGTGTTCGTCCAACGCGAGGTGAGTAATCGCTGTCCTGATATCCAGAAGCTCTCTTTGGTTATAAGAGACGATGGCAGAAACATTATGTACAAAATAAATTACAAATAACGCGGAAAAACACACATAATAGTACAATTGGTTAGAGGGCTGTAAAACGGCAGCCATCTTCTTCCGGCGCTGTTCTGACTCAACTCGCCGTGTTTGGAGGAGGAGGAATGCTGCCTATGACCCTATGAACACCATCCCCACTGTCAAACATGGAGGTGGAAACATTATGCGTTGGGGGTGTTTTTCTGCTAAGGGGACAGGACAACTTCACCGCATCAAAGGGACGATGGACGGGGCCATGTACCGTCAAATCTTGGGTGAGAACCTCCTTCCCTCAGCCAGGGCATTGAAAATGGGTCATGGATGGGTATTCCAGCATGACAATGACCCAAAACACATAGAAAATCTGTGGAGGGAGCTGAAGGTTCGAGTTGCCAAACGTCAGCCTCGAAATCTTCATGACTTGGAGAAGATCTGCAAAGAGGAGTGGGACAAAATCCCTCCTGAGATGTGTGAAAACCTGGTGGCCAACTACAAGAAATGTCTGACCTCTGTGATTGCCAACAAGGGTTTTGCCACCAAGTACTAAGTCATGTTTTGCAGAGGGGTCAATTACTTATTTCCCTAATTAAAATGCAAATCAATTTATAACATTTTGGACATGCGTTGTTCTGGATTTTTTGTTTTGTTATTCTGTCTCTCACTGTTCAAATAAACCTACCATTAAAATTATAGACTGATCATGTCTTTGTCAGTGGGCAAACGTACAAAATCAGCAGGGGATCAAATACTTTTTTCCCTCACTATATATTAACACCTTACCTTATATATAATATATTAACACTTTATTCTTGACAATATAAAGCAGCTCAGCAGCTGATGCTTAATGACTCTAAACTAATAATATAATTATTAATATAATTAATTATAATAATAATAATCCTGGATGATCCTTGATATTACCCTCATCTGCGTCGCCGAATTCTCTGGAAGCCTCTTCCCGATAGTTAACCGTCGGCTGCCCAGAGAACAGGCTACTCTGGTGAATTTCAATGATGAATGGAGAATGGTGCTCGTTTATAAAGTTAAATCAAAGTTGAATCAATGTTGGTAAGATCACATGATGATTCATTCGTATTCTATACTGATCAAAAATATAAACGCAACATGTGAAGTATTGGTCCCATATTTCATGAGCTGAAATAAAAGATCCCAGAAAATGTTCCATACACACAAAAAGCTTATTTTGTGCACAAATTTGTTTACATCCCTGTTAGTGAGCATTTCTCCTTTGCCAGGATAATCCATCCACCTGACAACTGTGGCATGTCAAGAAACTGATTAAACAGCATGATCATTACACAGGTGCACCTTGTGCTGGAGACAATAAAAGGCCACTCTAAAATGTGCAGTTTTGTCACACAACATAATGCCACAGATGTCTCAACTTTTGAGGGAGCATGCAATTGGCATGCTGACTGCAGGAATGTCCACCAGAGCTATTGCCCGAGAATTGAATGTTAATTTCTCTACCATAAGCCACCTCCAACGTTGTTTTAGAGAATTTGGCAGTACGTCCAACCTGCCTCACAACCGCAGACCACGTGTAACCACGCCAGCCCAGGACCTCCACATCCGGCTTCTTCACCTGCGGGATCATCTGAGACCAACCACCCGGATAGCTGATGAAACTGAGGAGTATTTATTTCTGTAATGAAGCCCTTTTGTCGGGAAAAACTCATTCTGATTGGCTGGGCATGGCTCCCAAGTGGGTGGGCCTATGCCCTCCCAGGCCCACCCATGGATGTGCCCCTGCCCAGTCATGTGAAATCCAAAGATTAAGGCCTAATAAATGTATTTCAATTGACTGATTTCCTTATATGAACTGTAACTCAGTAAATACGTTGAAATTGTTGCATATTGCGTTTATATTTTTGTTCAGCGTACACTAGCAGTCAAACGTTTTAGAACAGATGCTCATTCAAGGGTTTTTCTTTATTTTTACATTGATTCTACATTGTAGAATAATAGTGAAGACATCAAAACTATGAAATAACACATATGGAATCATGTAGTAAACAAAAAAGTGTTAAATAAATCAAAATATATTTTATATTTGAGATTCTTCAAATAGCCACCCTTTGCCTTGATGCCAGCTTTGCAGACTCTTGGCATTCTCTCAACCAGCTTCACCTGGAATGCTGTTCCAACAGTCTTGAAGGAGTTCCCACATATGCTGAGCACTTGTTGGCTGCTTTTCCTTCACTCTGTGGTCCGACTCATCCCAAACCATCTCAATTTGGTTGAGGTCGGGGGTTTCTGATGCAGCACTCCACCACTCTCCTTCTTGATCAAATAGCCCTTACACAGCCTGGAGGTGTGTTGGGTCATTGTCCTGTTGAAAAACAAATGATAGTCCCATTAAGCGCAAACCAGATGGGATGGCGTATTGCTGCAGAATGCTGTGGTAGCCATGCTGGTTAATTGTGCCTTGAATTGTAAATAAATCACAGACAGTCTCACCAGCAAAGCACCCCCACACCATAACACCTCCTCCTCCATGCTTTACGGTGGGAACTACACATGCAGAGATCATCCGTTCACCTACACCGCGTCTCACAAAGACACGGTGGTTGGAACCAAAAATCTCCAATTTGGACTCCAGACCAAAGGACAGGTTTCCACTGGTCTAATGTCCATTACTCGTGTTTCTTGGCCCAAGCAGGTCTCTTCTTCTTATTGGTGTCCTTTAGTAGTGGTTTCTTTGCAGCAATTCGACCATGAAGGCCTGATTCACACAGTCTCCTCTGTACAGTTGATGTTGAGATGTGTCTGTTACTTGAACTCTGTGAAGCATTTATTTGGGCTGCAATTTCTGAGGCTGGTAACTCTAATGAACTTATCCTCTGCAGCAGAGGTAACTCTGGGTCTTCCATTCCTGTGGTGGTCCTCACGAGAGCCAGTTTCATCATAGCGCTTGCTGGTTTTTGCGACTGCACTTGAAGAAACGTTCAAAGTTATTTTAATGTTCCGTATTGACTTACCTTCATGTCTTAAGTTATTATAAAGTAATGATGGACTGTTGTTTCTCTTTGCTTATTTGAGCTGTTCTTGCCATAATATGGACTTGGTCTTTTACCAAATAGGGCTATCTTCTGTATACCCCCCCCCCCCCCACAAATTAACTTTTAAGAAGGCACACCTGTTAATGGGAATACATTCCAGGTGACTACCTCATGAAGCTGGTTGAGAGAATGCCAAGAGTATGCAAAGCTGTCATCAAGGCAAAGGGTGGCTATTTGAAGAATCTCAAATATAAAATATATTTAGATTTTTTTAACACTTTTTTGGTTACTACATGATTCCATTTGTGTTATTTCATAGTTTTGATGTCTTCACTATTATTCTACAATGTAGAAAATAATAAAAAATAAAGAAAAACCCTGGAATGAGTAGGTGTGTCCAAACTTTTGATTGGTACTGTAAATATACACTACCGTTAAAAAGTTTGGGCTCACTTACAAATTCCCTTGCTTTCGAAAGAAAAGCAATTTTTTTGTCCATTAAAATAACATCAAATTGATCAGAAATACAGTTTAGACATTGTTAATGTAAATGGCTATTGTAGCTGGAAACTGCAGATTTTTTATGGAATATCTACAGTATATAGGCCCATTATCAGCAACCATCAGTCCTGTGTTCCAATGGCACGTTGTGTTTGCAAAATCCTAGTTTATCATTTTAAAAGGCTAATTGATCATTAGAAAACCCTTTTGCAATTATGTTAGCACAGCTGAAAACTGTTATGCTGATTAAAGAAGCAATAAAACTGGCCTTCTTGAGACTAGTTGAGTATCTGGAGCATCAGCAATTGTGGGTTCGATTACAGGCTCAAAATGGCCAGAAACAAAGAACTTTCTTCTGAAACTCGTCAGTCTATTCTTGTTCTGAGAAATGAAGGCTATTCCATGCAAGAAATTGCCAAGAAACTGAAGATCTCGTACAATGCTGTGTACTACTCCCTTCACAGAACAGCGCAAACTGTCTCTAACCAGAATAGAAAGAGGAGTGGGAGGCCCCGGTGCACAACTGAGCAAGAGGACAAATACATTAGAGTGTGTAGTTTGAGAAACAGGCGCCTCACAAGTCCTCAACTGGCAGCTTCATTAAATAGTACCCGCAAAACACCAGTCTCAACGTCAACAGTGAAGAGGCGACTCCGGGATGCTGACCTTCTAGGCATAGTTGCAAAGAAAAAGCCATATCTCAGACTGGCCAATAAAAAGAAAAGATTAAGATGGGCAAAAGAACACAGACACTGGACAGAGGAAGATTGGAAAAAAGTGGTATAGACAGACGAATCGAAGTTTGAGGTGTTCGGATCACAAAGAAGAACATTTGTGAGACGCAGACCAAATGAAAAGATGCTGGAGGAGTGCTTGATGCCATCTGTCAAGCATGGTGGAGGCAATGTGATGGTCTGGGGGTGCTTTGGTGGTGGTAAAGTGGGAGATGTGTACAGGGTAAAAGGGATCTTGAAGAAGGAAGGCTATCACTCCATTTTGCAACGCCATACCATACCCTGTGGACGGCGCTTGATTGGAGCCAATTTCCTCCTACAACAGGACAATGACCCAAAGCACAGCTCCAAACTATGCAATAACTATTTGGGAAGAAGCAGTCAGCTGGTATTCTGTCTATAATGGAGTGGCCAGCACAGTCACCGGATCTCAATCCTATTGAGCTGTTGTGGGAGCAACTTGACCGTATGGTACGTAAGAAGTGCCCATCAAGCCAATCCAACTTGTGGGAGGTGCTTCAGGAAGCTACATCACTTCTAATGAGATTTTAAGATGATTTTGCGAATGGTCCGATTTTTCTCTCATGCCGCCAAAACTCAACAGCATGCACCACTAGGCAAAATACAAAATACAGTATGTGTTTTGATGGAAACAAAACATAAATAGTTTAGTTTTGGTTAACATCATCTGCTCCAGAATTTACTCACTGCACACGTTTTAAAACAACACTGTAGCCTTCATAACTTAAGAAGATCTAAATGCATATTCCCAAGAAACTGAGAACAAATAGTTGGCTTCACAGGAGGTTGGTGGCACCTTAATGGGAGAATGGGCTCGTGGTAATGACTGGAGCAGAATCAGTGGAATGGTATCAAATATATCAAACACATGGTTTCCATGGTGATGCCATTCCATTCGCTCCGTTCCAGCCATTATTATGAGCCGTTCTCCCCTCAGCAGCCCTCCACTGATAGCAATTTATATTTTATACGTACATTTGTTAATTTTACCGATAATCATAAGAGTTTAGTTTCTATCCACTTCCTTATTATTTCCCTGTTGTCCCATAGAGATGTATAGAGATCATAATGCTTTATCTGTCCCATGATGGCGTTGTCCCATAGAGATGTATAGAGATCATAATGCTTTATCTGTCCCATGATGCCGTTGTCCCATAGAGATGTATAGAGATCATAATGCTTTATCTGTCCCATGATGCCGTTGTCCCATAGAGATGTATAGAGATCATGGTGCTGAATCTGTCCCATGATGGCGTCTGTGAGCGCACGGGCAGCGCCATTGCGACAGATACAACGTTGCGATCTCTATACATCTCTATGACTGTGAAATGTGTTGTGGTTGTCCCACCTAGCTATCTTCAGATGAATGCACTAAACTGTAAGTCGCTCTGGATAAGAGCATCTGCTAAATGACTAAAACGTAAATGATGGACTGAGACAATGACAATGATTGTTCTCACACACCCCTAACATGTAATATGTACCCTTGTAATGTGTCTAAAAAAACACTTCCACACATACCAAACACTCCCTAATATGTTAATGTGAGTACTGTCAGTACCCACCAGCGGACAGAAGTTGTTGTTAGATGGAATATCAGCAGCAGACAGAAGTTGTTGTTAGATGGAATATCAGCAGCAGACAGAAGTTGTTGTTAGATGGGATATCAGCACCAGTCCAAACACAAATACGGCAAGCTTCTCAGGGTTCCAGTGTCTCATACAGAAACGGACCGCATGTATGTATGATTCAAACGGACAGCATGTATGTATGATTCAAAAGGACAGCATGTATGTATGATTCAAACGGACAGCATGTATGTATGTATGATTCATGTATGTATGATTCAAACGGACAGCATGTATGTATGATTCAAACGGACAGCATGTATGATTATGATGATTCAAACGGACAGCATGTATGTATGATTCAAAAAACGTATGACAACGGCATGTATGTATGTATGTATGATTCAAACGGACAGCATGTATGTATGATTCAGCAATGATTCAAACGGACAGCATGTGTATGATTCAAACGGACAGCATGATTCAAAACGGACAGCATGTATGTATGATTCAAACGGACAGCATGTATGTATGATTCAAACGGACAGCATGTATGTATGATTCGGACAGCATGTATGTACGGACAGCATGTGATTCAAACGGACAGCATGTATGATTCAAACGGACAGCATGTATGTATGATTCAAACGGACAGCATGTATGTATGATTCAAACGGACAGCATGTATGTATGATTCAAACGGACAGCATGTATGTATGATTCAAACGGACAGCATGTATGTATGATTCAAACGGACAGCATGTATGTATGTATGATTCAAACGGACAGCATGTATGTATGATTCAAACGGACAGCATGTGTGTATGATGATTCAAACGGACAGCATGTATGTATGATTCAAACGGACAGCATGTATGTATGATTCAAACGGACAGCAGCATGTATGTATGATTATGAAACGGACAGCATGTATGCATGATTGTATGTATGACACGGACAGCAATGTATGTATGATTCAAACGGGATGTATGATTCAAACATGTATGTATGATTCAAACGGACAGCATGTATGTATGATTCAAACGGACAGCATGTATGTATGATTCAAACGGACAGCATGTATGTATGATTCAAACGGACAGCATGTATGTATGATTCAAACGGACAGCATGTATGTATGATTCAATGGACAGCATGTATGTATGATTCAAACCGCATGTATGTATGATTCAAACGGGACAGCATGTATGTATGATTCAAACGGACAGCATTCAAACGGACAGCATGTGTGTATGATTCAAACGGACAGCATGTATGTATGATTCAATTCAAACGGACAGCGGACAGCATGTATGTATATGTATGTATGATTCAAACGGACATTCAAACGGACAGCATGTATGTATGTATGTATGTATGATTCAAACGGACAGCATGTATGGATTCAAACGGACCGCATGTATGTATGATTCAAACGGACAGCATGTATGTATGATTCAAACGGACAGCATGTATGTATGATTCAAACGGACAGCATGTATGTATGATTCAAACGGACAGCATGTATGTATGATTCAAACGGACAGCATGTATGTATGATTCAAACGGACAGCATGTATGTATGACATGTCAAACGGACCGCATGTATGTATGATTCAAACGGACAGCATGTATGTATGATTCAAAAACGGACAGCATGTATGTATGATTCAAACGGACAGCATGTATGTATGATTCAAACGGACAGCATGTATGTATGATTCAAACGGACAGCATGTATGTATGATTCAAACGGACAGCATGTATGTATGATTCAAACGGACAGCATGTATGTATGATTCAAACGGACAGCATGTATGTATGATTCAAACGGACAGCATGTATGTATGATTCAAACGGACAGCATGTATGTATGATTCAAACGGACAGCATGTATGTATGTCAAATGATGATTCAACGGACAGCATGTATGTATGAAACGGACAGCATGTATGTATGTATTCAAACGGATGTATGATTCAAACACGGCACCGCATGTATGTATGATTCAAACGGCAGCATGTATGTATGATTCAAAACGGACAGCATGTATGTATGATTCAAACGGACAGCATGCATGTATGTATGATTCAAACGACACAGTATGTATGTATGATTCAAACGGACAGCATGTATGTATGATTCAAACGGACAGCATGTATGTATGATTCAAACGGAAGCGTATGTATGATTCAAACGGACAGCATGTATGTATGATTCAAACGGACAGCATGTATATGATTATGATGTATGATTCAAACGGACAGCATGTATGTATGATTCAAACGGACAGCATGTATGTATGATTCAAACGGACAGCATGTATGTATGATTCAAACGGACAGCATGTATGTATGATTCAAACGGACACAGCATGTATGTATGATTCAAACGGACAGCATGTATGTATGATTCAAACGGACAGCATGTATGTATGATTCATTCAACGGACAGCATGTATGTATGTATGATTCAAAACGGACAGCATGTATGTATGATTCAGCATGTATGTAACAGGATTCAAAACGGCAGCATGTATGTATGATTCAAACGGACAGCATGTATGTATGATTCAAAACGGACAGCATGTATGTATGATTCAAACGGACCGCATTTCAAACGGACCGGCATGTATGTATGATTCAATTCAAACGGACCGCATGTATGTATGATTCAAACGGACCGCATGTATGTATGATTCAAACGGACGGACAGCATGTATGTATGATTCAAACGGACAGCGGACAGCATGTATGTATGATTCAAACGGACAGCATGTATGTATGATTCAAACGGACAGCATGTATGTATGATTCAAACGGACAGCATGTATGTATGATTCAAACGGAACATGCATGGACAAACGGACCGCATGTATGTATGATTCAAACGGACAGCATGTATGTATGATTCAAACGGACAGCATGTATGTATGATTCAAACGGACAGCATGTATGTATGATTCAAACGGACCGCATGTATGTATGATTCAAACGGACAGCATGTATGATTGGACCGCATGTATGATTCAAACGGACATGCATGTATGTATGATTCAAACGGACAGCATGTATGTATGATTCAAACGGGACAGCATGATGTATGATTCAAACGGACATGTATGCATGTATGTATGATTCAAACGGACAGCATGTATGTATGATTCAAACGGACCGCATGTATGTATGATTCAAACGGACAGCATGCATGTATGTATGATTCAAACGGACAGCATGTATGTATGATTCAAACGGACCGCATGTATGTATGATTCAAACGGACCAGCATGTATGTATGATTCAAACGCATGTATGTATGATTCAAAAACATGTATGGACGGACAGCATGTATGTAATGATTCACAATGTATGATCAAACGGACAGCATGTATGACAAACGGCATGTATGTATGATTCAAACGGACCAGCATGTATGTATGATTCAAACGGACAGCATGTATGTATGATTCAAACGGACCGCATGTATGTATGATTCAAACGGACAGCATGTATGTATGATTCAAACGGACCGCATGTATGTATGATTCAAACGGACAGCATGTATGTATGATTCAAAACATGTATGTATGACAAACGGCATGTATGTATGATTCAAACGGACAGCATGTATGTATGATTCAAACGGATGCATGTATGTATGATTCAAACGGACAGCATGTATGTATGATGTATGTATGTATGATTCAAACGGACAGCATGTATGTATGATTCAAACGGACAGCATGTATGTATGATTGATGTATGTATGAAACGGACAGCATGTATGTATGATTCAAAACACGGACAAACGGCAGCATGTATGTATGATTCAAACGGACCGCATGTATGTATGATTCAAACGGACCGCATGTATGTATGATTCAAAAACGGACCGGACATGTATGTATGATTCAAACGGTATGTATGATTCGCATGTATGTATGTACGGACAGCATGTATGATTCAACGGACATGTATGGACCGCATGTATGTATGATTCAAACGGACCGCATGTATGTATGATTCAAAACGGACAGCATGTATGTATGATTCAACGGGACAGCATGTATGTATGATTCAAACGGACCGCATGTATGTATGATTCAAACGGACCGCATGTATGTATGAAACGGACAGCATGTATGTATGATTCAAACGGACAGCATGTATGTATGATTCAAAAAGCATGTATGGACAGCATGTATGTATGATTCAAACGGACAGCATGTATGTATGATTCAAACGGACAGCATGTATGTATGATTCAAACGGACAGCATGTATGTATGATTCAAACGGACAGCATGTATGTATGATTCAAACGGACCGCATGTACGGACAGCATGTATGTATGATTCAAACGGACCGCATGTATGTATGATTTCAAACGGACAGCATGTATGTATGATTCAAACGGACGCATGTATGTATGATTGCATGTATGTATGATTATGTATGTATGATTCAAACGGACAGCATGTATGTATGATTCAAACGGACGCATGTATGTATGATTCAAACGGACAGCATGTATGTATGATTCAAACGGACCAGCATGTATGTATGATTCAAACGGATTCAAACGGACGCGCATGTATGTATGATTCAAACGGACAGCATGTATGTATGATTCAAACGGACCGCATGTATGTATGATTCAAACGGACAGCATGTATGTATGATTCAAACGGACAGCATGTATGATTCAAACGGACAGCATGTATGTATGATTTCAAACGGACAGCATGTATGTATGATTCAAACGGACATGCATGTATGTATGATTCAAACGGACAGCATGTATGTATGATTCAAACGGACAGCATGTATGTATGATTCAAACGGACAGCATGTATGTATGATTCAAACGGACAGCATGTATGTATGATTCAAACGGACAGCATGTATGTATGTATGATTCAAAACGCATGTATGTATGATTCAAACAGCATGTATGTATGATTCAAACAGCATGTATGTATGATTCAAACGGACAGCATATGTATGATTCTAAGGCATGTATGTGATTCAAACGGATCGCATGTATGTATGATTCAAACGGAGCATGTATGTATGATTCAAACGGACAGCATGTATGTATGATTCCTGTATGTATTCGTATGATTCAAACGGAGGCATGTATGTATGATTCAAACGGACCGCGTATGATTCAAACGGACAGCATGTATGTATGATTCAAACGGACCGCATGTATGTAGACGGACAGCATGGACAGCATGTATGTATGATTCAAACGACGCATGTATGTATGATTCAAACGGACAGCATGTATGTATGATTCCACGGCGATTCAAACGACAGCATGTATGTATGTAGCATGTATGTATGAGGGCATGTATGTATGATTCAAACGGACCCGGCAGGTATGTATGATTCAAACGGCTCAGTATGATAGTAGCATTCAAACGGGCGTATGATGCAAACGGACAGCATGTATGTATGATTCAAACGGACAGCATGTATGTATGATTCAAACCGCATGTATGGTATGTATGATTCAAACGGACAGCATGTATGTATGATTCAAAACAAATGTATATATGATTCAAACGGACCGCATGTATGTATGATTCAAACGGACAGCATGTATGTATGATTCAAACGGACAGCATGTATGATTCAAACAGCATGTATGCGATTCAAAACGGACAGCATGTATGTATGATGCATGTATGTATGATTCATGTATGTATGAAACGGAAGCATGTAATGTATGTCAAACGGACCGCATGTAATGTATGATTCAAAAATTCAAACGGACAGCATGTATGTATGATTCAAACGGACCGCATGTATGTATGATTCAAACGGACCGCATGTATGTATGATTCAAACGGACCGCATGTATGTATGATTCAAACGGACAGCATGTATGTATGATTCAAACGGACCGCATGTATGTATGATTCAAACGGACCGCATGTATGTATGATTCAAACGGACAGCATGTATGTATGATTCAAACGGACAGCATGTATGTATGATTCAAACGGACAGCATGTATGTATGATTCAAACGGACCGCATGTATGTATGATTCAAACGGACAGCATGTATGTATGATTCAAACGGACAGCATGTATGTATGATTCAAACGGACAGCATGTATGTATGATTCAAACGGACAGCATGTATGTATGATTCAAACGTCGTACTAGAACGCTGGCATTAAAACACATCACACCTCTAATCAGGAACAAGGTGTGATGCTCGGATGGGCAACAGACCTGGAAAAGTTCACCTGTCCACCTCTGGTTCATCCACCTCTGGCCTGCTGGCTCCCCTTCCTCTGCGGAAGCATAGTTCCCGCTCAGCCCAGTCAAAGCTATTCGCTGCTCTGGCATCCCAATGTTGGAACAAGCTCCCTCGCGACGCCAGGACAGCGGAGTCACTCACCACCTTCCGGAGACATTTGAAACCCCACCTCTTTAAGGAATACCTGGGATAGGATAAAGTAATCATTCTACCCCCCCCTTACTCCAACCCACCCCCCGCCCCCTAAAAAAAAAAGAAAAAAAAAAAAAAAAAAAAAACACTTTGTAAAGTGGTTATCCCACTGGCTATAAGGTGAATGCACCAATTTGTAAGTCGCTCTGGATAAGAGCGTCTGCTAAATGACGTAAATGTAAATGTCATTAGCATTCCTCTCCCAATAAGACAGACCTGGAAAAGTTCCCCTGTCATTTTCACAGATAGATTAGAGTACACTTTAATCGACATGGCAGATTGAAAAAAACATGTCACCTCTCAGAGTAAAATTATACTCCATAATCAAAGCAATTTTCATGGCCCCACGAAAATTACAGAACATCGAGTGCGGGCGGCTGGCAAGAATTAGAGTTACCAGTGCGTGACAAACCCCTGCAAATTGAATAATGTTATTCCTGAATTAAACACAGACTGTAAGTCAATCTAGATGAGAGCGTCCATTAAATGACTGAAATGTAAAACGTAGGACTCTTTCTGGCTAATTCTGAATGATGTCAAGGTGGGGCAGAGTATGAGCCAGTATCTAAATGTTTTCTGTGTCTCTCCTCTCCTCTCCACCCCCCATAGCCCCCCAACCTTCACCAGCCTTCAGTCTTCTCCTGGTGTTGAGTTGAGCTGGAGGAGGAAGTCTAATTTCATGTTGCCCCGGTGATGTGATGAGTGACCAATCATAACTGTGAAGAGAATGTTTAACCCCGTTTTGCGCCCCATTCCCCTCTGGCACTCTTCCAATTAGCCAGCCTTGTGCCCTGTTTCCAAAACTAGGCAAGGGAGTACATTACAACATATACGAGATGAGCTTTATTAAAAAGTCACAAAATGGCCAGGCAGTATTTTCCTCTCCCTTTTGAAGATTTCCGTTCCATCCCCTCTTGCACCCTGCCAATTCGTTTCCCTGTGTTCTGTTTTCAAAACGAGGCATTGGAGAACATTAAAATACCTATGAGAGGAGCTTTATCCAAGGCCATTGGCAGCCAAAACGTTGTGGTTTTAATTTAATAACATTTGTTTATAATCCAATTTTAATTTTGATGGTGAGCCAGGCCGATTTTTCTAACATAACATTACATTTCTGTCAACTGGTAACACAACAATTCCATTGCTTTAGTCTGCTACTGTGTCTACTAAACAGCTAAAAGAATGTGCAACTGAAATCCTATAGAAACCGCATACCTCACAGTTGAAAAAAAAGGCTGCTCTGTTGAGGTGTTAAAAACACGAACCGGGTTGTCCTCCGATTGGGGTTTTGACAAGTCCAGAGTCTCCATTTCATTGGGTGAACAGGTTGCCGGGAGATGAAAAGGTTCCGTGGGGTAAGGAAGAGCTGAGGGGTTATAGGGTGTTAATCAGGTGGTGATTGGTAGCTTGGGACCCTTAACAAGTCCCTATCCATCTCTTTTTTTATTTTTTTTATTTAACTAGGCAAGTCAGTTAAGAACAAATTCTTATTTACAATGACGGCCTACACCAGCGAAACCCGGACGACGCTGGGCCAATTGTGCGCCACCCTATTGGACTCCCAATCACGGCCGGTTGTGATACAGCCTGGAATCGAACCAGGGGGTCTGTAGTGACACCTCAAGCACTGTGATGCAGTGCCTTAGACCACTGCGCCACTCTTAGTCCTTAAGCACACACACGAGTGCGCACAGTCACACGCACACACACACACACACACGCACACACACAACATCGTTCGTGTTTTCTTCAGATCTATCTACCTAACTGACTAACAGGCTCCAGTGGAATCAGATGCTAGCTAACTGACTAACAGGCTCCAGTGGAATCAGATGCTAGCTAACTGACTAACAGGCTCCAGTGGAATCAGATGCTAGCTAACTGACTAACAGGCTCCAGTTGAATCAGATGCTAGCTAACTGACTAACAGGCTCCAGTTGAATCAGATGCTAGCTAGCTAACTGACTAACAGGCTCCAGTTGAATCAGATGCTAGCGAACTGACTAACAGGCTCCAGTTGAATCATTGCTCCAGTTGGACATTGCGTTCATCCACCTCTGGCCTGCTGGCTCCCCTTCCTCTGCGGAAGCACAGCTCCCGCTCAGCCCAGTCAAAACTGTTCGCTGCTCTGGCACCCCAATGGTGGAACAAGCTCCCTCACGACGCCAGGACAGCGGAGTCACTCACCACCTTCCGGAGACATTTGAAACCCCACCTCTTTAAGGAATACCTGGGATAGGCTAAAGTATTCCTTCTAAACCCCCCCCCCAAATTGTAAAGTGGTTATCCCACTGGCTATAGGGTGAACGCACCAATTTGTGAGTCGCTCTGGCTAAGAGCGTCTGCTAAATGACGTTAATGTGCCCTTGAGCAAGGCACTTAACCCTAATTGCTCCTGTAAGTCGCTCTGGTTAAGAGCGTCTGCTAAATGACTAAAATGTAAAATGTAATGAATCAGATGCTAGCTAACTGACTAACAGGCTCCAGTGGAATCAGATGCTAGCTAACTGACTAACAGGCTCCAGTGGAATCAGATGCTAGCTAACTGACTAACAGGCTCCAGTGGAATCAGATGCTAGCTAACTGACTAACAGGCTCCAGTGGAATCAGATGCTAGCTAACTGTCTAACAGGCTCCAGTGGAATCAGATGCTAGCTAACTGACTAACAGGCTCCAGTGGAATCAGATGCTAGCTAACTGACTAACAGGCTCCAGTGGAATCAGATGCTAGCTAACTGACTAACAGGCTCCAGTGGAATCAGATGCTAGCTAACTGACTAACAGGCTCCAGTTGAATCAGATGCTAGCTAACTGACTAACAGGCTCCAGTGGAATCAGATGCTAGCTAACTGACTAACAGGCTCCAGTTGAATCAGATGCTAGCTAACTGACTAACAGGCTCCAGTTGAATCAGATGCTAGCTAACTGACTAACAGGCTCCAGTGGAATCAGATGCTAGCTAACTGTCTAACAGGCTCCAGTGGAATCAGATGCTAGCTAACTGACTAACAGGCTCCAGTGGAATCAGATGCTAGCTAACTGACTAACAGGCTCCAGTGGAATCAGATGCTAGCTAACTGACTAAACAGGCTCCAGTGGAATCAGATGCTAGCTAACTGACTAACAGGCTCCAGTGGAATCAGATGCTAGCTAACTGACTAACAGGCTCCAGTGGAATCAGATGCTAGCTAACTGACTAACAGGCTCCAGTGGAATCAGATGCTAGCTAACTGACTAACAGGCTCCAGTGGAATCAGATGCTAGCTAACTGACTAACAGGCTCCAGTGGAATCAGATGCTAGCTAACTGACTAACAGGCTCCAGTTGAATCAGATGCTAGCTAACTTCCATTCAGCCCATAAAACCTCTCCGCCAGGCCAAATATATACACTCCTTTCTTGAAAACATTCATATCTTAATAACAGCCTTTATATCTATTATAGACATGTTTGTGCAGTGGCGAACCTATAGGCCTTCAGCGTGTGACAGGGTCGTGATTATGAAAAGACAGCAACCGTAATGCCAGCACACTCGTATAGGAGTGCACTTTTTTGTAAAACACAAAGGGCCAGTGGTGTGGTGGAGGGTACACCCATATACCCATATATCTTTCTTCTGCTTATACTCACTTCTGAATCCCTACGGATGCGTATCAAAGTAGTGTAGTGGAGGTATACGACTTATCAATGACGTTGTCACCTTCGTTCATAGACGGGTCAGACCAAGGCGCAGCGTGATATGCATACATGTTTATTTAAACTTAATAAACAACGACAAAACAATAAACCAAACAAAACGTGACGTCCAAAGGTAACACACAACAAACCTCACACGGAACAAGATCCCACAATTGAACGAGTGCCAATAGGCTGCCTAAGTATGATCCCCAATCAGAGACAACGAGCGACAGCTGCCTCTGATTGGGAACCACACCGGCCAACATAGAACTACACATACTAGAATATAAACATAGATATACACCACATAGAAAATACAACATAGAAAATCACACCCTGACTCAACAAATAAGAGTCCCCAGAGTCAGGGCGTGACAGATGTAGCACAATATTCGCAGAAATCCATTCAGGTGTATTTTGTGGCTTTTGGCAAATGCATTCCAATGATCTAAAGTCGTGCTGTTGCTACTGCCTGTTAAACACACAGTCCAGTTCAAAGTGAATGATGGCAGGCCCGTGTGGCAAATGGCTTGTTTGTATAAAGGTCTACTGTAGTTCTGATTGGCTATAGCACACCGGTGTGTGCAGTCTCCGGTCCTGGACAAGACAGGTGTTTTTATTATGTTTTATTTACTGCAGTGTCTACTCATTGTCCAAACGCACGGCCGCTTTCCCACTGTATACTGCTATAGAATTTTCACAAGTGCCTTAGTATATGGAATTCCCAAACATTCTAAGAATTTATGAAAATGGGAAAATGACAGTATCTAAGTGGTCGCTTGTCAGATTACTATTTTTTTTGAGTGTCATATTCTTCCTGGGGATGTACATGTATATATATCCTTAAAGGGAGCGGTTGTCGGGAGAGGTTGTGTTTTCTCTAGCAGGAGGTAAGCTTGGCTTCTTATATGGTGTTGAGTAAAGCTTAAACCATGTATTTAGATTGTAGGTAGGTATTGTAGTTAGGTATTATAGGTAGTTTACTCAGGTAGTTATTGTAGGTTATTGTAGGTAATTATTGTAGGTAAGTATTGTATTCGGCGGACCCCGGCGAAGCACGAGGCTAGCCTACCCACTACTTGGACCAACAAAGCTAGCTAGCGGGTAGCTACTGGTAACTTTTAGCAACTGTGGTTAGTTGTTTCCAATGTTATTTCACGCTTAAGAGTACCTGTGATTGAGCCAGCTAGCTGCCACCATTCAGCTGTTTTTCTAACCTCATTATCCGAGGCATTAACGTTAGGTGGTTGGTAGCTGCTGTACTTAATTACAGCTACTGATTGCAGTCTGCCAGTTTTGGCTTTATACATAGCTTGGGCTTTGTCGAGTAAGGCTTAAACTATGTATTTAGATTGTAGTTAGGTATTATAGGTAGGCATCGTGGGCTGTATATTATTAAGTAGTATAGGTAGGCATCGTGGGCTGTTGTGGGTAGTTGTTGTGTAGTTATTGTAGGTTACTTTTGTAGTCGGCGGTGCCGGGTGTAGCACGAAGCTAGCTAGCTAACTCACCTCCTGGATTAGCTGGCGAGTAGCTATTAGCAACGGTAGCAACTAAAAACAATATCCTTTTAGCCAGCTACATTCGTTCGCAGCGACGCCGTTTTTTCAAACAAAGTCAACACAGCAGCCATTGCTAGCTAGCCAACACTACCAGCTGGCTGTACTGTAGTAGCTAAATACAATATCTTTGTGCTAGCTAGCCAACGTTTAATCATTGCTGCGTTATGAAAGAACTAGACACGGACACGAATTATCTGTTTAGTGTGTTCACACACTATTGGTAGTTTGTTGTAACCAAGTATTGGTGCTAAACTGTGTGTTATTGGATGCTAGCATGCTAGTTAGCTATGGCGTCATAGTTAGCTAGCTGAATAAAGTAAGTTGAGTCTATTAATTGAAACATTGAACCGCTGTAGTTTACAACAATTCTAATTTCTAAAGTGGAAGTTGGGAGAGTTTTATTCGGGTGGGTTCAGTGAAACAATTATAGTTTCTGAGGTGGAAGTTGGGAGAGTTATATTTTTTTGTGAGGGGAGGCCTGCTCTCTCCTTTCCCAGATGTTTAGTTCATTTCATTCCGATCTCCTCTGCATTATTGTAGCCATCTGCTGCAGCCTGTCAACTATGCCTCTGCCTATCCCTGTTCTCTCCTCTCCGCACAGGCTACACAAACGCCTCACACCGCGTGGCTGCTGCCTCTCTAACCTGGTGGTCCCTGCACGCACCACACACCTGGAGTTCCAGGTCTCAGGCAGCCTCTGGAACTGCCGTTCTCTGCCGCCAACAAGGCTGACTTCATCCCAGCCTATGCTACCCTCCAGTCCCTCGACTTCCTGGCGCTGACGGAAACATGGATTACCACTGAAAACACTGCTACTCCTACTGCTCTCTCCTCGTCTGACCATGTGTTCTCACATACCCCGAGAGCATCTGGTCAGAGGGGTGGTGGCACAGGAATCCTCATCTCTCCCAAGTGGTCATTCTCAATTTTTCCCCTAACCCATCTGTCTATCTCCTCATTTGAATTCCACGCTGTCACAGTCACTAGCCCCCATTTAAGCTTAATATCCTTGTCATCTATCGCCCTCCAGGTTCCCTTGGAGAGTTCATCAATGAGCTTGACGCCTTGATAAGTTCCTTTCCTGAGGATGGCTCACCCTTCACAGTTTTGGGGGATTTCAACCTCCCTACGTCTACATTTGACTCATTTCTCTCTGCCTCCTCCTTCTTCCACTCCTCTCCTCTTTTGACCTCACCCTCTCACCGTCCCCCCTTACTCACAAGGCAGGCAATACGCTTGACTTCATCTTTACTAGATGTTGCTCTTCTACTGATCTCACTGCAACTCCCCTCCATGTCTCCGACCACTACTTTTGTATCCTTTTCTCTCCCGCTCTCCTCCAACACTACTCACTCTGCCCCTACACAGATGTGTAACGCGCCGCCGCAACCTTCGCTCTCTCTCTCCCACTACTCTCTCCTCTTCCATCCTATCATCTCTTCCCTCTGCTCAATCCTTCTCCTCCAATCTCCTGACTCTGCCTCCCTCAACCCTCCTCTCCTCCCTTTCTGCATCCTTTGACTCCCTGTGTCCCCTATCCTCCCGGCCGGCTCGGTCCTCCCCTCCAGCTCCGTGGCTTGATGACTCATTGCGAGCTCACAGAACAGAGCTCCGGGCAGCGGAGCGGAAATGGAAAAAAACTAAACTCCCTGCCGACCTGGCATCTTTTCACTCCCTCCTCTCTACATTTTCTTCATCTGTTTCTGCTGCTAAGGCCACTTTCTACCACTCTAAATTCCAAGCATCTGCCTCTAACCCTAGGAAGCTCTTTGCCACATTCTCCTCACTGCTGAATCCTCCCCCCCACCCCCCCCCCCCCCCTCCTCCCTCTCTGTGGATGACTTCGTCAACCACTTTGAAAAGAAGGTTGACGACATCCGATCCTCGTTTGTTAGTCTAATGACACTGCTGGTCCTGCTCACACTGCCCTACCCTATATTTTGACTTATTTCTCCCCTCTCTCTCTCCAGATAAAATCTTGCGACTAGTGACTGGGCAGGCCGCCCAACAACCTGCCTGCTTGACCCCATTCCTTCCTCTCTTCTCCAGACCATCTCCGGTGACCTTCTCCCCTACCTCACCTCGCTGATCAACTCATCCTTGACTGCTGGCCATGTCCCTTCCGTCTTCAAGAGAGCGAGAGTTTGCACCCCTTCTCAAAAAAAACCAACACTCGTTCCCACTGATGTCAACAACTACAGACCAGAATCCCTTCTTTCTTTTCTTTCCAAAACTATTGAGCGTGCCGTCTTTAGCCAACTCTCTTGCTATCTCTCTCAGAATGACCTTCTTGATCCAAACAGTCAGGTTTCAGGACTGGTCATTCAACTGAGACTGCTCTTCTCTGTGTCACGGAGGCTCTCCGCACTGCTAAAGCTAACTCTCTCTCCTCTGCTCTTGTCCTTCTAGACCTGTCTGCTGCCTTTGATACTGTGAACCTCAGATCCTCCTCTCCACCCTCTCCGAGCTGGGCATCTCCGGCGCGGCTCACTCCTGGATTGCGTCCTACCTGACCGGTCGCTCCTACCAAGTGGCGTGGCGAGAAGCTGTCTCCGCACCACGTGCTCTCACCACTGGTGTCCCCCAGGGCTCAGTTTCTAGGCCCCTCTCCTTTTCTCTCCCTATACACCAAGTCACTTGGCTCTGTCATATCCTCACATGGCCTCTCCTATCATTGCTACGCTGACGATACCACAACTAATCTTCTCCTTTCCCCCTTCTGATAACCAGGTGGCGAATCGCATCTCTGCATGTCTGGCCGACATATCAGTATGGATGACGGATCACCACCTCAAGCTGAACCCTGGCAAGACGAAGCTGCTCTTCCTCCCGGGGAAGGACTGCCCGTTCCATGATCTCGCCATCACGGTTGACAACTCCGTTGTGTCCTCCTCCCAGAGTGCGAAGAGCCTTGGCGTGACCCTGGACAACACCCTGTCGTTCTCCGCTAACATCAAGGCGGTGACCCGATCCTGCAGGTTCATGCTCTACAACATTCGGAGAGTACGACCCTGCCTTACACAGGGAAGCGGCACAGGTCCTAATCCCAGGCACTTGTCATCTCCCGTCTGGATTACTGCAACTCGCTGTTGGCTGGGCTCCCTGCCTGTGCCATTAAACCCCTACAACTCATCCAGAATGCCGCAGCCCGTCTGGTGTTCAACCTTCCCAAGTTCTCTCACGTCACTCCCCTCCTCCGCACACTCCACTGGCTTCCAGTTGAAGCTCGCATCTGTTACAAGACCATGGTGCTTGCCTATGGGGAGCAGTGAGGGGAACGGCACCTCCGTACCTTCAGGCTCTGATCAGTCCCTACACCCAAACGAGGGCATTGCGTTCATCCACCTCTGGCCTGCTGGCTCCCCTTCCTCTGCGGAAGCATAGTTCCCGCTCAGCCCAGTCAAAACTGTTCGCTGCTCTGGCACCCCAATGGTGGAACAAGCTCCCTCAAGACGCCAGGACAGCGGAGTCACTCACCACCTTCCGGAGACATTTGAAACCCCACCTCTTTAAGGAATACCTGGGATAGGATGAAGTAATCCTTCTACCCCCACCAAAAAAAATAAAAAAATAAAAATAAAAATATTATTGTAAAGTGGTTAACCCACTGGCTATAGGGTGAATGCACCAATTTGTAAGTCGCTCTGGATAAGAGCGTCTGCTAAATGACTTAAATGTAAATGTAAATGTATATGAACAGATTGCAATAAGATTTCATGTTGCTAAAATGCTGTCAGTTCCACTTTAAATGCAACAATGTTTCACACACAAGTTATTTTCGAAGAGATGGCTAACAACAGCAAGCACACCGCAATAAAAAACACAGTTCCACTCACCAGATGATGATCATTTGAAACTCAACTTCTTGTTGAAAGATATTCTTGAGAAGGGAGAAGCTAACAAATTAGCAACAACAATTGAGCTATTGCTCAGTGACCTGTTGGCCTTCAAGAAGACAGAAGTTTCCATACGTTTTTGTAAAAACGGTCCCACTCATTAAGTCAAAATGTGATTGGTTGATTTCACTGTCACTCCAAAAATGTTGCCCTAATACAGTTGACCGGCAGATGCCTTTATCTAGCTTCTGATGGCCTAGCCAATGGCTGACTTAGCTAGCTAGATTTATTTCTCCAGAGACCAGCAAAGTAAAATCCTGATTGGATATTTATTTCTCTTCAGTGTTAACACTTTCCTTTCCAACAAAAACTGAAGAGATTAAATCAGAACATCATTGAAAATAATTATATAATTATCATTATTATTATATTGTTATAATCATAATTTTTTATAAATCCTTAGCCCTTTTCTGAAGGTGTAGAAGGTCCATTGTTCCCCACTGTGTTTGGGTTTGTAATCATTTGTAGTGACTCTATTTTCCCTCAGCATGCATTGTTTCACTATTTTGAATGTCTAAAGAATCCATATGTTGTTCTGAAATATGAACATTTTGAACTTATTATGGTGGTGATTTCACAAAATTACAATCATGGTCTTGAATTGGACTCCACACATGAGCTTTACTGTTGGCATGACACAGGACTGATGGTAGCGCTCACCTTGTCTTCTCCGGACAAGGTGTTTTCCGGATGCCCCAAACAATCAGAAAGGGGATTCATCAGAGAAAATGACTTTATCCCAGTCCTCAGCAGTCGAATCCCAGTACCTTTTGCAGAATATCAGTCTGTCCCTGATGTTTTTCCTGGAGAGAAGTGGCTTCTTTGCTGCCGTTCTTGACACCAGGCCATCCTCCAAAGTCTTCGCCTCACTGTGCGTGCAGATGCACTCACACCTGCCTGCTGCCATTCCTGAGCAAGCTCTGCAGGATCGGTGCCCCGATCCTGCAGCTGAATCAACTTTAGGAGACGGTCCTGGCGCTTGCTGGACTTTCTTGGGCGTCCTGACGCCTTCTTCACAACAATTGAACCTCTCTCCTTGAAGTTCTTGATGATCCGATAAATGGTTGATTTAGGTGCAATCTTACTAGCAGCAATATCCTTGCCTGTGAAGCCTTTTTTGTGCAAAGCAATGATGACGGCACGTGTTTCCTTGCAGGTAACCATGGTTAACAGAGGAAGAACAATGATTTCAAGCACCACCCTCCTTTTAAAGCTTCCAGTCTGTTATTCTAACTCAATCAGCATGACAGAGTGATCTCCAGCCTTGTCCTCGTCAACACTCTCACCTGTGTTAACGAGAGAATCACTGACATGACGTCAGCTGGTCCTTTTGTGGCAGGGCTGAAATGCAGTGGAAATGTTTTTTGGGGGATTAAGTTCAAAGAGGGACTTTACAATTAATTGCAATTCATCTGATCACTCTTCATGACATTCTGGAGTATACGCAAATTGCCATCATCAAAACTGAGGCAGCAGACTTTGTGAAAATTAGTATTTGTGTCATTCTCAAAACTTTTGACCACGACTGTATGCAGACTCACTGATGTATATTTGAGTGCGTCCGCCCCACCAACACATGTAGATATTTATGACTAACCTGTCAAACCATAGAGACCAACAGGGGGAGAAGACATCTCTGCTTCCCAAAACGACACCCTATTCCCTTCGTAGTGCACTACTTTTGACTCAGGCCT